>BQMI01000539.1:1200000-1851081 GCA_026005395.1 Asobara japonica | reverse complement strand
TTCTAAATTTATTCTCCAATACGGTGAATTACAATGACAGAACATGGAGTGCATTGAAATTGGCGGGAAAGTGGGAATCCGTCCGATAACTTCGTGAAAACCTCCGTGTTTTTTACCGGGGGGGAAGAAATTCGCACGATTCCGCAGTTCAGAAGTTTTGAGTTTTCTAAATTTATTCCTCCAAAACTGTGAATATCCAATGACAGAACTGGCGTGCATTTGAAAATTGGCGGAAAGTGGAATCCGTCAAACTTCGTGCAACCTCGTGTTTTTCCGTGGGGGAAAAATTGCCACGATTCCGCATTCAGAAGTTTTGAGTTTTCCTAAATTTATACTGCCAAAACTGTGAATATCCAATGACAGAACTGGCGTGCATTTGAAAATTGGCGGGAAAGTGGAATCCGTCAAACTTCGTGCAACCTCGTGTTTTTCCGTGGGGGAAGAATTCCCACGATTCCGCATTCAGAAGTTTTGAGTTTTCTAAATTTATTCCTCCAAAACTGTGAATATCCAATGACAGAAACTGGCGTGCATTTGAAAATTGGCGGGAAAGTGGAATCCGTCAAACTTCGTGCAACCTCGTGTTTTTCCGTGGGGGAAGAATTCCCACGATTCCGCATTCAGAAGTTTTGAGTTTTCTAAATTTATTCCTCCAAAACTGTGAATATCCAATGACAGAACTGGCGTGCATTTGAAAATTGGCGGGAAAGTGGAATCCGTCAAACTTCGTGCAACCTCGTGTTTTTCCGTGGGGGAAGAAATTCCACGATTCCGCATTCAGAAGTTTTGAGTTTTCTAAATTTATTCCTCCAAAACTGTGAATATCCAATGACAGAACTGGCGTGCATTTGAAAATTGGCGGGAAAGTGGAATCCGTCAAACTTCGTGCAACCTCGTGTTTTTCCGTGGGGAAAAATTCCACGATTCCGCATTCAGAAGTTTTGAGTTTTCTAAATTTATTCCTCCAAAACTGTGAATATCCAATGACAGAACTGGCGTGCATTTGAAAATTGGCGGGAAAGTGGAATCCGTCAAACTTCGTGCAACCTCGTGTTTTCCGTGGGGGAAAAATTGCCACGATTCCGCATTCAGAAGTTTTGAGTTTTCTAAATTTATTCCTCCAAAACTGTGAATATCCAATGACAGAACTGGCGTGCATTTGAAAATTGGCGGGAAAGTGGAATCCGTCAAACTTCGTGCAACCTCGTGTTTTTCCGTGGGGGAAGAAATTCCCACGATTCCGCATTCAGAAGTTTTGAGTTTTCTAAATTTATTCTCCAAAACTGTGAATATCCAATGACAGAACTGGCGTGCATTTGAAAATTGGCGGGAAAGTGGAATCCGTCAAACTTCGTGCAACCTCGTGTTTTTCCGTGGGGGAAAAATTCCCACGATTCCGCATTCAGAAGTTTTGAGTTTTCTAAATTTATTCCTCCAAAACTGTGAATATCCAATGACAGAACTGGCGTGCATTTGAAAATTGGCGGGAAAGTGGAATCCGTCAAACTTCGTGCAACCTCGTGTTTTTCCGTGGGGGAAAAATTGCCCACGATTCCGCATTCAGAAGTTTTGAGTTTTCTAAATTTATTCCTCCAAAACTGTGAATATCCAATGACAGAACTGGCGTGCATTTGAATATTGGCGGGAAAGTGGAATCCGTCAAACTTCGTGCAACCTCGTGTTTTTCCGTGGGGGGAAGAAATTCCCACGATTCCGCATTCAGAAGTTTTGAGTTTCTAAATTTATTCCTCCAAAACTGTGAATATCCAATGACAGAACTGGCGTGCATTTGAAAATTGGCGGGAAAGTGGAATCCGTCAAACTTCGTGCAACCTCGTGTTTTTCCGTGGGGGAAAAATTGCCACGATTCCGCATTCAGAAGTTTTGAGTTTTCTAAATTTATTCCTCCAATACTGTGAATATCCAATGACAGAACTGGCGTGCATTTGAAAATTGGCGGGAAAGTGGAATCCGTCAAACTTCGTGCAACCTCGTGTTTTTCCGTGGGGAAGAAATTCCCACGATTCCGCATTCAGAAGTTTTGAGTTTTCTAAATTTATTCCTCCAAAACTGTGAATATCCAATGACAGAACTGGCGTGCATTTGAAAATTGGCGGGAAAGTGGAATCCGTCAAACTTCGTGCAACCTCGTGTTTTTCCGTGGGGGAAAAATTCCCACGATTCCGCATTCAGAAGTTTTGAGTTTTCTAAATTTATCCTCCAAAACTGTGAATATCCAATGACAGAACTGGCGTGCATTTGAAAATTGGCGGGAAAGTGGAATCCGTCAAACTTCGTGCAACCTCGTGTTTTTCCGTGGGGGAAGAAATTCCCACGATTCCGCATTCAGAAGTTTTGAGTTTTCTAAATTTATTCCTCCAAAACTGTGAATATCCAATGACAGAACTGGCGTGCATTTGAAAATTGGCGGGAAAGTGGAATCCGTCAAACTTCGTGCAACCTCGTGTTTTTCCGTGGGGGAAAAATTCCCACGATTCCGCATTCAGAAGTTTTGAGTTTTCCTAAATTTATCCTCCAAAACTGTGAATATCCAATGACAGAACTGGCGTGCATTTGAAAATTGGCGGGAAAGTGGAATCCGTCAAACTTCGTGCAACCGTCGTGTTTTTCCGTGGGGGAAAAATTCCCACGATTCCGCATTCAGAAGTTTTGAGTTTTCTAAATTTATTCCTCCAAAACTGTGAATATCCAATGACAGAACTGGCGTGCATTTGAAAATTGGCGGGAAAGTGGAATCCGTCAAACTTCGTGCAACCTCGTGTTTTTCCGTGGGGGAAGAAATTCCCACGATTCCGCATTCAGAAGTTTTGAGTTTTCTAAATTTATTCCTCCAAAACTGTGAATATCCAATGACAGAACTGGCGTGCATTTGAAAATTGGCGGGAAAGTGGAATCCGTCAAACTTCGTGCAACCTCGTGTTTTTCCGTGGGGGAAGAAATTGCCACGATTCCGCATTCAGAAGTTTTGAGTTTTCCAAATTTATACTGCCAATACTGTGAATATCCAATGACAGAAATGGCGTTCATTTGAAAATTGGCGGGAAAGTGGAATCCGTCAAACTTCGTGCAACCTCGTGTTTTTCCGTGGGGGAAGAAATTCCCACGATTCCGCATTCAGAAGTTTTGAGTTTTCTAAATTTATTCCTCCAAAACTGTGAATATCCAATGACAGAACTGGCGTGCATTTGAAAATTGGCGGGAAAGTGCAATCCGTCAAACTTCGTGAAAGCTCGTGTTTTTCCGTGGGGGAAGAAATTCCCACGATTCCGCATTCAGAAGTTTTGAGTTTTCTAAATTTATCCCTCCAAAACTGTGAATATCCAATGACAGAACTGGCGTGCATTTGAAAATTGGCGGGAAAGTGGAATCCGTCAAACTTCGTGAAAGCTCGTGTTTTTCCGTGGGGGAAGAAATTCCCACGATTCCGCATTCAGAAGTTTTGAGTTTTCTAAATTTATCCCTCCAAAACTGTGAATATCCAATGACAGAACTGGCGTGCATTTGAATATTGGCGGGAAAGTGGAATCCGTTAAAGTTCGTGCAACCTCGTGTTTTTCCGTGGGGGAAGAAATTCCCACGATTCCGCATTCAGAAGTTTTGAGTTTTCTAAATTTATTCCTCCAAAACTGTGAATATCCAATGACAGAACTGGCGTGCATTTGAAAATTGGCGGGAAAGTGGAATCCGTCAAACTTCGTGCAACCTCGTGTTTTTCCGTGGGGGAAAACTTCCCACGATTCCGCATTCAGAAGTTTTGAGTTTTCTAAATTTATTCCTCCAAAACTGTGAATATCCAATGACAGAACTGGCGTGCATTTGAAAATTGGCGGGAAAGTGCAATCCGTCAAACTTCGTGAAAGCTCGTGTTTTTCCGTGGGGGAAAAAAATTCCCACGATTCCGCATTCAGAAGTTTTGAGTTTTCTAAATTTATCCCTCCAAAACTGTGAATATCCAATGACAGAACTGGCGTGCATTTGAAAATTGGCGGGAAAGTGGAATCCGTCAAACTTCGTGCAACCTCGTGTTTTTCCGTGGGGGAAAAAATTCCCACGATTCCGCATTCAGAAGTTTTGAGTTTTCTAAATTTATTCCTCCAAAACTGTGAATATCCAATGACAGAACTGGCGTGCATTTGAAAATTGGCGGGAAAGTGGAATCCGTCAAACTTCGTGCAACCTCGTGTTTTTCCGTGGGGGAAAAATTGCCACGATTCCGCATTCAGAAGTTTTGAGTTTTCTAAATTTATTCCTCCAAAACTGTGAATTTCCCATGACAGCACTGGCGTGCATTTGAATATTGGCGGGAAAGTGGAATCCGTCAAAGTTCGTGCAACCTCGTGTTTTTCCGTGGGGGAAGAAATTCCCACGATTCCGCATTCAGAAGTTTTGAGTTTTCTAAATTTATTCCTCCAAAACTGTGAATATCCAATGACAGAACTGGCGTGCATTTGAAAATTGGCGGGAAAGTGGAATCCGTCAAACTTCGTGCAACCTCGTGTTTTTCCGTGGGGGGAAAATTGCCACGATTCCGCATTCAGAAGTTTTGAGTTTTCTAAATTTATTCCTCCAAAACTGTGAATATCCAATGACAGAACTGGCGTGCATTTGAAAATTGGCGGGAAAGTGCAATCCGTCAAACTTCGTGAAAGCTCGTGTTTTTCCGTGGGGGAAGAAATTCCCACGATTCCGCATTCAGAAGTTTTGAGTTTTCTAAATTTATTCCTCCAAAACTGTGAATATCCAATGACAGAACTGGCGTGCATTTGAAAATTGGCGGGAAAGTGGAATCCGTCAAACTTCGTGCAACCTCGTGTTTTCCCGTGGGGGAAAAATTGCCACGATTCCGCATTCAGAAGTTTTGAGTTTTCCAAATTTATACTGCCAATACTGTGAATATCCAATGACAGAAATGGCGTGCATTTGAAAATTGGCGGGAAAGTGGAATCCGTCAAACTTCGTGCAACCTCGTGTTTTTCCGTGGGGGAAGAAATTCCCACGATTCCGCATTCAGAAGTTTTGAGTTTTCTAAATTTATTCCTCCAAAACTGTGAATATCCAATGACAGAACTGGCGTGCATTTGAAAATTGGCGGGAAAGTGCAATCCGTCAAACTTCGTGAAAGCTCGTGTTTTTCCGTGGGGGAAGAAATTCCCACGATTCCGCATTCAGAAGTTTTGAGTTTTCTAAATTTATTCCTCCAAAACTGTGAATATCCAATGACAGAACTGGCGTGCATTTGAAAATTGGCGGGAAAGTGGAATCCGTCAAACTTCGTGCAACCTCGTGTTTTTCCGTGGGGGGAAAATTGCCACGATTCCGCATTCAGAAGTTTTGAGTTTTCTAAATTTATTCCTCCAAAACTGTGAATATCCAATGACAGAACTGGCGTGCATTTGAAAATTGGCGGGAAAGTGGAATCCGTCAAACTTCGTGCAACCTCGTGTTTTTCCGTGGGGGAAGAAATTCCCACGATTCCGCATTCAGAAGTTTTGAGTTTTCTAAATTTATACTGCCAATACTGTGAATATCCAATGACAGAACTGGCGTGCATTTGAAAATTGGCGGGAAAGTGGAATCCGTCAAACTTCGTGCAACCTCGTGTTTTTCCGTGGGGGAAAACTTCCCACGATTCCGCATTCAGAAGTTTTGAGTTTTCTAAATTTATTCCTCCAAAACTGTGAATATCCAATGACAGAACTGGCGTGCATTTGAAAATTGGCGGGAAAGTGGAATCCGTCAAACTTCGTGCAACCTCGTGTTTTTCCGTGGGGGGAAAATTGCCACGATTCCGCATTCAGAAGTTTTGAGTTTTCTAAATTTATACTGCCAATACTGTGAATATCCAATGACAGAACTGGCGTGCATTTGAAAATTGGCGGGAAAGTGGAATCCGTCAAACTTCGTGCAACCTCGTGTTTTTCCGTGGGGGAAAACTTCCCACGATTCCGCATTCAGAAGTTTTGAGTTTTCTAAATTTATTCCTCCAAAACTGTGAATATCCAATGACAGAACTGGCGTGCATTTGAAAATTGGCGGGAAAGTGCAATCCGTCAAACTTCGTGAAAGCTCGTGTTTTTCCGTGGGGGAAGAAATTCCCACGATTCCGCATTCAGAAGTTTTGAGTTTTCTAAATTTATTCCTCCAAAACTGTGAATATCCAATGACAGAACTGGCGTGCATTTGAAAATTGGCGGGAAAGTGGAATCCGTCAAACTTCGTGCAACCTCGTGTTTTCCCGTGGGGGAAAAATTGCCACGATTCCGCATTCAGAAGTTTTGAGTTTTCTAAATTTATACTGCCAATACTGTGAATATCCAATGACAGAACTGGCGTGCATTTGAAAATTGGCGGGAAAGTGGAATCCGTCAAAGTTCGTGCAACCTCGTGTTTTTCCGTGGGGGAAGAAATTCCCACGATTCCGCATTCAGAAGTTTTGAGTTTTCTAAATTTATACTGCCAATACTGTGAATATCCAATGACAGAACTGGCGTGCATTTGAAAATTGGCGGGAAAGTGGAATCCGTCAAACTTCGTGCAACCTCGTGTTTTTCCGTGGGGGAAAACTTCCCACGATTCCGCATTCAGAAGTTTTGAGTTTTCTAAATTTATTCCTCCAAAACTGAGAATATCCAATGACAGAACTGGCGTGCATTTGAAAATTGGCGGGAAAGTGGAATCCGTCAAACTTCGTGCAACCTCGTGTTTTTCCGTGGGGGGAAAAAAATTCCCACGATTCCGCATTCAGAAGTTTTGAGTTTTCTAAATTTATTCCTCCAAAACTGTGAATTTCCAATGACAGCACTGGCGTGCATTTGAATATTGGCGGGAAAGTGGAATCCGTCAAAGTTCGTGCAACCTCGTGTTTTTCCGTGGGGGAAGAAATTCCCACGATTCCGCATTCAGAAGTTTTGAGTTTTCTAAATTTATCCCTCCAAAACTGTGAATATCCAATGACAGAACTGGCGTGCATTTGAAAATTGGCGGGAACGTGGAATCCGTCAAACTTCGTGCAACCGTCAAACTTCGTGTAAAATTGCAAAAAATTTAAGTTTCCCCTTTTCTCTATTTTTCCATTTTTTCTATTTTTCAAATTTCCGAGATTTTCAAAATCTCAAAAAAATTTTTAATGAAAAAAAAAACTTATTCGAAATTTGCAAAATTTTTAGAGCTTTCGCCAAATTGTCAAAAAATTGAGATTTTTTAAACATTTTTGACATTTTTTTATGTTTAAAAAAATCGACTCTTTCAAAAATTTTCCAAGAGTTTCCCGAATTAACTTAGCTTGCGAGACCTGCGTCATGCGCAGATTATGACAACAATTTTCTCTTAGAATTGGCAATTCGTTACAAAGAGCTAGTCAGCATTGTTGAGTCCTTCACTATTGTTTGCTTTATAGGACTGCAGCAGCTCGGGATCTCTGGTGGACAAAGCTGACTGAAATTATACAGGGGGAGAGCATCAAAGAGCCATCCGACACCAATATACAAGTTGTGTATCACGATAACGAAACCAACACTGAATACGTAAGTCCAATTTTCAAAGCTCTGAGATGAAACTTACTGAAAGAAAATGATGCGTCATTCGCGATTTTGTGAATTAAATTGACTGCAGAAATCGAAAACTTCAGAATTTTTTTCAAATAAATTTCTTTTTTTGTTAATTAAATTTTTTTTTCTGTTTCTGATAAGTTGGATTTTCCTTATTCATTTAACACGTTTTGAAAATTCTTGAAGTTTTCGAAATTATTATGATTTTAAAAATTGATAATTGTTTTCAAATTCTTGAAATCTTTGGAAGTTTTTGGAAAGTTTTGGAAATTTCGGAAATTTTACAAATTGTGAAAATTTGGAAAATTTTCAAGATTTTTAAAATTTTGGAAATTTTGGAAATTTTGGAAATTTTGGAAATTTTGGAAATTTTGGAAATTTTTGAAATTTTTGAAATTTTTGATTTTTTTTTAGTTTTTCAATTTTTTCTTAAATTCTCCGTTTTTTTGATTTTTGAATTTTTTTGGTTTTTTTGAATTTTTTGAAAAATTTGATTTTTTTGAAAAAATGGATTTTTTGGAAAAAATTGATTTTTTAAAAAAATTGATTTCTTTGAAGAATTTGTTTTAAAAATTTGATTTTTATGAAAAATTTGAATTTTTTTAGTTTTTTGAAAATTTTGAATTTGTTGAAATTTTGAAAATTTTCAAAATTTTTAAGAGAGTAATTTTGCAAAATGCCCAGAATTTCCAAAAAATATGAATACAATTCATAGTAATTTTCAATTTCTAGTGTAAAAGAATAATGGTCCCCTCCGAGATGACAGCCTCCGCCTGCGTGAATCTCGCCACCCGTCTCCTGGACCTCCAAGGTTCCTTCCAGCTGTGGGCTCGCACCTCCCTGGACGAGGCGCCCTACCCGCTGATAGGCCAGGAGCGTCCATTCGCCATAAAGCTCTCAAACCTCCGTCACACCCTATCAACGGACGAGGGTTTCGACCTGGAGCACTGCAACAAGAGTGGCCACGACACCTGTCACTTCATCCTCCGTCCAATCCTGAAGTCCCCGCTCAAAAAATCCAAGTCCAAAATAACTGGACTTCTCCGCCGCTCTCTATCCCTCAACCCCAACATTTTCGGAGTAAATCTCTCCCGACTGGATGAAAATGGTCTGCCTAAGCCTGTGCTCGTGATGTTGCAGCAACTATTTGCAAAAGGTAACACATCTCGTTTTTTTTCCGATCGATGAAATTTTCACGATCGTTTTGCATCATGCTGAAGGGTTTTCAGAGAAGTGTCTGTATGTGTGTGTGTGTGTTCGTCCGTATGTGGCCAAATTGTTCGTTTACGTTTTCTCGGAAACGGATCGTGCGATTCGATTAATTTTTTTTTCAATCGTTGCGTCTCCGTGTAACTTATAGCTGATTAGATTTTCGATCGAATCCATCGAGTAGTTCCCCTGTTTGTGAGAAATTCATGTTGAGCAAAAATCGAAAATAGTGATAATGAACGTTCATTCACACAAAAATGTTGTAATCCAGGTACTCAATGTCACAGTTGAAAGATATAATCAGTCATATTTTATAACTGATTAAATTTTGAGTAAGTGGTCCAGTACTTATATTGTTATTAACAATGTCAATTGTTTATAATGTTCTACTGCATAAACTATTAGAGTTAGCGCAAAATTCATATGAGAAAAGTTGTTTGCCATATAAAAATACGTATTTTATGTAGAATGCCTTTTTTCGATAATTTGCATAATTAAGGAGGTATAGCAGTCTCCACAATTATGTATGTAATAAGTGAACGAATGGACCCAGCGCTGTCATGACGCTCCCAATCGAAGCGTTTTCATGCAACATCGAGCGGATCACATTTTGGATGGCATTTGTGCAGTATCTGCAATGTTATTAGCAATTGCAATTGTTTATACTGTTCCACTGGGTAAAATATTAAAGTTTTTGTTTTGCAGCCGCATCCTTATTGGTGTCTCACTCTCACTCAAGTAATACGCATAAGTCTCATCCTCATGTTCACCATGCGTCTACTCAAGTATTCATAACTATCTGCTTCATAAATGAGTCAGTTTGGAATTCTCAAATAGGCATGTGTTCGTTATGATAATAACAGGGCTCACACTGATTAACCGTAGTATATTGGAGAAGAATAAATTTAGTAATTTGTCCTGAAAAACCAAATCGGGCAGTTGTGTTTGTGCCCCGAGTGGAGCACACACATGGACACACCACTAGTTTTTTTAAATTTCTGAAACACCTAACACCTTGAACTGACAATGTCTTTCTCTGCAGGTCCATTCATCCAAGGAATCTTCCGTAAATCCGCCAACGTTCGAATAGTTCGTGGTCTTCGGGATCAGATAGAGGCGTCTGGTGACCCAACATGCCTGGAGGACGCGCCAATAATAGCAGTGGCAGCCCTCCTAAAAGACTTCCTGCGCTCTCTACCAGATCCCCTCCTAACCTCCCACTTATTCCCCCTGTGGATGGCAGCCCTAGAAACCACTAATTCAGTCCAAACAATCAAAACAATTCTCAACAGACTGCCAAAAGCAAATTACAGCCTACTATCCCACCTGATCTGCGTCCTCCACCACATAGCAAGAAGAGCCAAGCACAACCTAATGTGTGCAAGTAATCTCGGTGTTTGCTGTGGCCCAAGTTTGCTGTGGTCATCCAGCCCAACAGTCAACCAGAGTCGAGCAGTGCCAGCAATCACCGAGCTACTCATTAGAAACTGTGAAGTGCTATTTGGAGATGGTGTCACCCAATTACTGGGCGAAGAGCGAAGTGACAGTGGCGCTGAGGAGAGCACAGACAGCCTGCACTCAGGTGGACTAACCTTGGACAGTCTAGACCTCACCGAGCCACCCAGAAAAGACCACATGTCCCTCTCCCGCGACTCAGGCCTAACTCTCTCTGATTGTCAACTATTCATCCCAGAATCACCAGTTGGCTCTGACGAACTCTCCAACACATCCACCCCAAATTTTGAAAAGCCAGACAAGGACAAAACCATAAAGTCCTACGTTAGAGTCTACAATACTGGATGGGATGAGCGATTACATTCGACCTTCTCATCTCAAACCGATCACAATTATCGTGAAGAAAAAATAACACCAAATACAAATCCAAATTTCCAGAGGCAGGATTGGTTGAGGGCACAGTTAAAGCGCACATCGAGAAATACAAAAGCTGATGATGAGACGAGAAAAAAAGGGAGATTTGATGATAAAGAAATTTACACAAGCAACTACAGGTTGAAGGACAATATTGATAGTTGCAAGGAGATTGTCTTCAGGCAATCCAAGATGATGCGGGATGATGGGGAGGTGCAGTCAGTGCACGATGCTGCTTATCACCAGAAGGCAATGTCTGAGTCAATCCAAGATTCTGATCATTCTGAATCACTGGCATCAGATCGTTACGACTTTGGGAAGAAGAGTGAGATGATGGATTTCAAGAAGCGAGCTGCGGAGATCTATGGCACATCGAGATCTCCAGTTTCCCAGAATGGAAGCTACAATTCGGATATTTATGAGTTCAAGAAGGTGAAGAGTGAGGTGTATATTGTGAGCAAGGAGTCCAGTCGATACGAGAACGAGCGAAGTGACAATATTTATGGGACTAGAGATAATGTTGATAGTTATGAGAGGAGTGATGTTTACAATTTTAAGCAAGTGGAGACTAGTGAGGAGGAGACTGCTGGTTGGGCTGATGTGCCACCACCTTTGCCACCCAGGCTCAAGCATCTGCCACCAGTGCATATGAGTCTTGAGGAGAGACACAAGATTGCGGGGAGATCCAAGTCATTGCCACCACCACCACCATACAGACCACCACCTCAGCCCAGGGCACCCATCACCACTAGGCATCTGGGGTATACTAGGTCTATCGTTGATGATGAGAGTTATGTGTAAGGGGCCATAAACATTGTTCTACAGGTGTATTAGATGGTAGATTTAATGAGCCAGCTCAATTTCTTGATGAAGCCAGGCTTGGGAGGCTTGCTCGGTTTTCGAGGAGCAACTCGAATTCTAGGGGAACTGGAACAATCTTTGTAGGAACTTTTTTGTAGAGCTCGAGCGCCTCTACAAAAAGTTCTATATGAAGTTATCTCCAGCTCTTGTTTCTTCTGAGTTATTCGGTGGGGAAGGAGTGGCTTGGTGAAGGCACAGACAAGTGCAAAGGAATTTCCCGAACATTTATCCAAATTTACAATTTCAAGAACAAGCGCCTACAAAGAACTGCCCTGGTCAGAACATTGACTCAATGCATTTGATTATTTGACTCTCTATTGAAGACACAATTTTTTTTATTATTATTATTAAAGATACAGAATGGGAAAAGCAAAAGTGAAGAGCATTGAATATTGATTCGTTGGATAATCCACGATGGGTAAGGCAGAAAACTAACGATACAGTTTTTGGTAAAGTAGATATCTAATTTGCCTATTTTACTTGCGATCGGTAAATTAGATTACTCTCTTACCAGCAATTGTAACATTCTGAATTTTAACTTGAACTAAAATTGTAATATCAATTTTTTATGGTAAATTTTATATATTACAAGCAGTTATAATCCACGATATGTTAGCATTTGTTAACAATTCAATTTAATTGATCCAATTGATTGAATTGATGTAGAAAAGGACTATTCAGGGGAAAAGAGAGAACGGCATAAACCAATAAATTATTCGCTCAATGGCCTGGTGAATTATGTTGATTAACGTATTCATCCTCTCTTTAACAATAATTTTATTACGAAATTATGGAAATTTAGAATCTTAGGGTTAATGGTTATTTACACCTAGTCTGAATTATTGTTAATCGTTGTCTTTAATTGAACAATGCTGGTGTGTTATTTACTCAGCTGATTTATATATTTTTTTTTATGATTTTAGAGTGTTGTAAGGATAACGATGTACATTTAGTTTCTGGGTGCTTCCATAAGACTAAGTAAATTGTGAAATAGGGAAAAGGGGGAATCCCCGAAATTTCTGTATTGAGTTTGGGGAGGGGAGACATTGCCAATGTTGGGAGTGTTCTTCAGGAGGATGTATATAGGAGCATGATAACTATTTTTATTATTTTTATTTTTAATATCGAAGTATACGTTGAATAAATGAATTTATGATTACAGACGTGTGGGCTTTGTGGTTTTAGTGGGACCTTGGGGTGGGGGTAATTAAGGTAGTTGAGGGAGGAGTTTAAGGTTGGCGTGAGTTTTTTGATTTCTCAACGCCAGGATTTTTCGTTTTCTGAAGAGTAGAAAATCTGAGAGAAGCTATTTTAAAGGCTTTTTGAGAATTTTGAAAACTTTGAAAACTTTGCAGATGGTTAATGTTGGACTCATTTTGGAATCAATTTGTACTTGGCGGCTTGTCACAATTATTTTCAAATTTTTCAATATTTTCAATTTTTTCAAATTGTTAAAATTTTTCAAATTTTTCAAATTTTTCAAATTTTTCCATTTTTTCAAATTTTTCAAATTTTTCAAATTTTTCAAACTTTTCAAATTTTTCAAATTTTTCAAATTTTTCAAATTTTCAAATTTTCCAAACTTTCAAATTTTCCAACTTTTCAAATTTCCCAAATTCACAATTTTGTTAACAATCTTCCATTTCCCTCATGTTATGTTCTTCCACATTCTCAAAAAATGTCATGCTTCTAAATTTTAATCAAAAAATTTTTATGATATAAACTCAAAATTTTCCAATTCTCCTTTTCCCAGAAAAAAATCCAAAACTTCATATTCCAACTTTTTCCAAAGTTGCTAAATTTCCCAATTTTTCCAATCAACCATAATCGACCATCAAAGCACTCAAAGCTCTCAAAATACCCAAAAAAATTTTGAATAAAAAAAAATTTTCAACTTTCCAAAATTTTGAAAATTTTCATTTTTTTCCTCAACATTTCTGAGCATCAAAATTTCTATAATTGACAAAATTGTCATTTTCACCTCTCAACTTTTCATTTGAATTTTTATTTTCCAAATATCCCAAATCTCGCACTCTAAAATTTCCTTAACTTTTCAAATTTCAAAGTTCAAGTCTCTCCCCGAAATCGCGCCGTTAAATGAACCAATACCTCCACCTCATTCAAGTGTTTTAGCTGTCAATTTCACTCGATTGGATGAACTTGGATCACTTTAACCCAATGTGCCCCATGCGCCCACAATCCCCCACAATTGACCCCAATGAGCGCGCAAATAATCGACATGCAGTTGGACGACTTTGCGAGCCTACAGCTGGACCGGCCGATGCTGAGTGATCTCCGAGTGCGTCGGTATAAAACCCTCCAAAATGTTCAACGTGTAAAAAAGTATTTTTTTTAGACTGATGATCAAATACGAAAGCACACATTGGAGCCGACTCTCGAGGGGAAACCGATAGACAGAGCTTTACATTTACTTCTGTAAGTAAATACCCCAAATAAACGCTGTAATTAATTAACTGGCATTATGCAACTCTAAAAAAGTAGTTCTTCCTAACTTTTTAACATTGCCAAAATTTTTGGAAAATTTTGAAACACCATTTTGATGTTATAATACAGGACCGCTACTTAAAAATGGCGGCGCATGCGCAGATCCCAACTGCACCGATTGCAAAGGATTTTTGGCGCTCGAAAATCCCGAAATGCAAATGTTTGTAATTTCCAAAAAAATTAAGAGTTTTCCATAATTTTTTGAGCTCTTTTAAGTTCTTTAAATTTATTCCTCCAAAGCTGTGAATACCCAATGACGCAACTGGCGCGAATTTGAAAATTGGCGGGAAAGAGGAATCCGTCAAAACCCGTGCAACCTCGTCTATTTCCGTGGGGATCAACCATCAAGTAGAATCCTCAAATTTTTCAAATGAAGTCATTTAAATGTGAAGTCTATAAGGTTTTACAAATTTCGTAAATTTTTGTTTGAATTTCGAAAATTCTGTACGTTAAATCTAGTATGTGTCACGTGGCCGCCCGGCGGTATCGTCGAAGGGGGGGCGCGCCACTCTTACGCCGCGCGCTTCCCCCCTGCGGCAATACCTCCGTTGCCGGCCTTGTGACACAATATACTATTTTCAGGTAGGCCGAATTTAACAAATCGGTCAGTTGACATCGTGAAGTTGGTTGGTAATCGCGTTTTTGGGATATCGATTCTGGTTGAGTTTTCGAAAGTATGACAATTGTTGAAGTTGTCATAACTTATGTAGTTGTTGAAAATGATATACACAGAATATTTTTTGACGTTCCGTTAATTTATTAAGTTTCGAGTGTTTCACATATTCTGTCCAGTGCTGAAAATTTTATATGATGGTTGCTGCAAAAATTGGAAAATTGCAAGCTCTCATTTTTTCGGAATCAATGATTAACAGTATTTTCAACTTCGGAAAAGATATCGTTACTTCAAATGTCACATGGTAATTCAGCGCCATCAGATTTGCTAATAATAAATCTACAATGCAAAATTACCAGCCTATTCTATTTGGACTCCTTTTACATTGTCATTTTCCCGCGCAATGTACGCATTTATAACCAAACTTGGCTGCATTTGAAAAGTCCCTAGGAACTAGTAATTTTTCCCCACGACACGGGCTGCCCGTGCGGCTTTTAAAAATGGCCGCCGCACTAGTCGCAGTTTGCATTTATTTCGACGTCAACTGTCTGTCAAATTGACTACAAATAGTCTCATGCCTTACGTGTCTAAAAACTCGCCAAGGGCTCTTTTTATTTATACTACATGATGATTAAATCATATTTTTATCGTCCACGTCGGTCAGTCTGACGGCCTGTGTCAATTGCAAAAATACGTTCATGTGAACAATAACTTTTGCGTTTTATCCAAAATAAATATACTAATTGCAATTTTTCATTCATGAGTGGCGACTGATGAACAACTGGATTGAATTGGCAGAGTCAGGGGTGGAGGACAACAATTGGGGAACTTGGAATGACTGAGTGACGTTTGGATTTGCCATAAGGAAAAGAGTAATCAACAATGTCGCCTGGAGTTAATGATGGGCCGAGGAAGACGGGAACTCTTCCCAAGAGTAATAGACGAAATGATCGCAACAGAGATATTGCAGGCCAAGACATTGGGAGGTCTGGCTATAGCAGAAGGCTGCAGCAGCATCCCAATAATCTGGTATAATTTTTGTAGTGGTTCTTGTTTAGTTTTCTTTACATTGTTTACTATTGTGGTAATTGGGGCGGGAGGGTCTTCTGGGCAAATGAGCTTTAGCTTTCAATTATCATGACGTTCAAAATGAAAAGAAAAAATGTCTGCGACTCAATTGGGCATTCACATATTTGAAAATTTTGGCGTTCAAGGTTGGCCTTGAAAATCCAAAATTGTGTTTTGGAAGACAGAATTTTTAGTTGTTGCAATTTTGAATTAGCTGTTGGTTATTTTTCTTTTTTTTAGGCTAATGTTAGTGATTAATTCAAATTTTCATATTATTAGGACATTAAAAAAGTTATGATTTTTTTTTACTTGAAAGTTCAAAATTAAATTTTCAGTGATTGCAACATTGAATTTTTCGAAAACCATAAATTGCACTTTTTTAGATCTCATTGAAACTTCGTAATTTTGAGTCTTCTACTGATGCTTCAAAAAAAATTCGATCTGACATTTTCAATCTCAATTTGATACGCAACTTTCGCTCTAACTTCCCAAAACTGAAAAAGGCAATTTGATATTTACAAACTAATTTCATTTTTTTTTCTTTTTCAAAAATTCGAATTGAACTTTTCGAAGCAATTCGCAAATATTTGATATTCAAATCTCTAATTTGACATTTTTTTTTTACAACTTTTTTGAAAATGTGAATTTAGCGAATTCACAATTTTGAATTTGTTTTCATTTCTCCTTCATTCACCTAAAACAAAAAAAAATTACATTTACTGAAAAAAATATACATTTTACTCACCACATATAACAATCAATGAATTAACTAACTAATTAATTGTATTCAGTTTCTTAAACTAAAATTCGATTTGACATGGTGAGCCTTATAATTAATTCGATTTAGTTCAATTACCATTTATAATCCACTCAATAATGTAAGCTTGAAGTCGTTTTGAAAGATAAAGTTAACTAAAGAAAAATAATTTACAACACACTACTCATCGTAATTCGAAAGTGACACTTCATAAATGTTTGCTTCTCTCCATAGTGTTCTTCAACTGTTGAATAATTTCTCAATCATTTTTTTTATCGATTCCAATTTTTTTTTCTAGAAGGGACATTACACTGCGCTTGAAATTACACTTAATTTAAAAAAACAATCAAGATCAATTGTAGCTCTAATGTGAGGTGAAAAAAGCTGTATTATCATTTGGAGAGTTGTTAATTTGTCATTTATGAGAGGTACGCATTAATGTACTGATAATTCAAGAAAGGATCCATCACTCTGTAGAGACCACTGGTAAAATCGATATATACATATAGAATCGTTTTTTTTTCATTTTTCAAAACTACTTGCTCAACTTTCTCAGAACTGCTAAGATTTGCTGAAAATAATGAAAAGAAATTCAGTAATTGTAGAGATTTAAAATTTAGAAATTAAAAAATCATTAACCATGAAAAATTTGAAAATTACAACATTCAGAAAATGTTGAACTTAAAAAAGGAAAAGTTGAAAGTTGCAATGAAAATGTTTTGAAAAATTGAAAATTTTGAAAAAAAGTCCAAATCATGAATTACAAAACTTCAAAAGCCCTATAATAATATTATAAGAAAAAAATTTGAGTCTCCAAATCATTATTTCCATAATCATTTCTCCACAAACATTTTTTCCTACAAATTTTTGGAAATAATTTATCGTCCAGTAATTTTCAAATATGGAAAAATTCACAAAATTCCTAAAAAAAAATTAACATATATATATATGGCT
Organism: Asobara japonica; assembly: GCA_026005395.1. Classification (NCBI taxonomy): domain Eukaryota; kingdom Metazoa; phylum Arthropoda; class Insecta; order Hymenoptera; family Braconidae; genus Asobara; species Asobara japonica. Next base: position 1,833,677 of record BQMI01000539.1, on the reverse strand, counting down.
AAAAATTGAAAAGCCAAAATTTTCGAGGGCATTAACCGTGTGCCCTGAACGTGAAGAAAATTGAAAAAAATTGTATTTGGTAACGTCCCCAATATATAATTTGAGTTGGGATTCAAATCGAGTTTCCTCCAAAAATTTCCATTTTTTTCCCCCCTCCCTTTTTTAAAAATCTCAAAATTTCTGAAGATGCCTCATTCTAATATAACTATCAACCATTAAATTTCCTGGGGATCCCTGGTATTGAATGGCAATTGCAGTTAGAACCCAAAGAATAAAGCCCTATAAATAGAATATGAAAACAGTGGGGAGGATTTCTATCTAAGAATACATATCCAGAGACTTCTAAGTCGATACCCGCGAGGACCACAACTTGAATTCTCTCTTCTCTTCACACGGAAATTCAATCGCCCACGTAATACCTCATTCTACCTTAAAATTGACTTAATCACCTAAAATAACGGCTAATTGAAAATTTGGAAAAGTTTAGCTTAATTGCATTTATATCTCGGTCTATGTAAATTTGAGTAGAATTCAAAAGTTTCTGATTCTTGCATCCCCTAATTAGAGAGTTAATTACGGATATTAAACTTCTAGCTCGATTGGCAGCCAGTGAGTGATAGAGAATCAGGCAGAACAACCAAGAACAGTAACACAAGATCTACATCTTCTGTTCCATCAACTTCATATCAAGATCTAGCTGAAATAGGTGAGAAACATTTTTTCCGTATGTTGAAATCAAATACTCATGAGTGTTAATGTTTTCTTATTTGTGTATTTCTCCATTTATGGCACAGAACAAACATTGATACTTTTTTTCGCTACCTCTAACGGTTCTCGTGATCGAATACTATAGAGAGTTCAAGTTATTAACGATTGAAGGAATTATGTGCCTCACCACTGTCAGACGTCAAAATTCGGAACTGATAAATTTGCCACACACACAAACGTGTGTACCTAAAATGTTACTTTTCTACACAGGGTATGTGATAGTACACATGGAAATAAATGTAATGACATTGGGAAATTGATTTCAGTTCCTTACCCGCATCGACAGTACAATTACACTGGAGAAGACTACATCCCTTGGCAGGAGATGGCCCAACCAATAGACTCGCGTGCGCAATCACCACCAGGCCTGCAAAATACCAATGCCAAGCCTACGAATGTTGACAAGATGGTAAGCTAAGGAGTGATAGCAAACGAGTGTGCACCCACACATATCTATCTATACATATAGTACATGGCCAACCATATATTTTGTTAGAAAATAATATAGACTTAAATCATGAAGAAAAATTGATCAATTATAAATCAACAGCCTGATCGTCGTCAAGTGGAAAGCCGATTGAATCAAATCCGAGATTACATCAGAGTAACATCCACGATGATGGAGTCATTGAACCAATCTTCTGATCCCGTGAGTTTCCATTTTTTGGAAAATACTTGTCTTCCATTCACGCATCCTGAATATCTATAATTTTACTCAGTAGAGCTCCTATTATTATACACATTTATATTTAAATAGCGCGCACGTGCTCAACACGACAAACTAGCTAAAATGGTGGAGGACCTGTGCGACAGTGAAAGCAAGCTCACTAAACTCTTGGAGGATTATCGGGGATTGCCAGATGAGGTGTCATATCATAACATTATTAGTCATTGCATATTAACCCGGAGCCTTTGTGAGCCTTGTGACAGCTTTTATTTTTCCATTTTGCTATAATTACTAATCAAGTCTACTGAGAACATTTTGGTCTTAAGAGATGATAAAAAAATTCCCATTTTTTTTTCCAAAATATTATTTTTAACTTGAACTCAGAAAAACTGCAACAAAAACAAAATTCGAGATTATTCCGGATTTTTAAATAAAGAATGAACTTCAGTAAAGCCTTAGAAAAATCTCAAAAACTTTGACGTTATATACTAAAGTTCTTATAAACCTCACGAACGAAAATTTCAAGTAAAAGTATTCTAAAAATATTTTATCTCATGGAATGTTATATTTCAACACCTAAAAGCACAATTCAGCTTCCATTCTAACATTTTTGGGGGTACTTTTAGTACAACGAAAAATTTATAACTTCCTACTTTTTTCCTCTTTATCTTTATCATTGAAAAAGGAAGTGGAAAAATTCTTCTGTGAAAAATTTCTTTTTTATTTTTTATCTAGAAATTGCAATACGTTCATTACCAAAATCATAATTTTTCAATTGTGAAATTTCATTCAATTTTAAACAATTTTTCCCCATCATTTCCCAAATGCAAATAGATTTTTTTTCTAATTGGCAAGTTGACCTTGTTTGGCTGGAAAAATAGAAACGTGATTTCACATAGTAAAAGAAAAATATAAAAAATTACATACTTTCAAGAATGATAATTTCAATTTCATAAAAAATTGAAAAACACCGGGGCGGCAGATTGCTATCGTCGAGACTAGCGAAACATTACCACTTCCTACGTCTCTGACTTTACTAACAGCATGTTCTTTCAGCTAAAACCAACACATCCATGCTCCCTGGAAATGAAGTGCTTCACAGAGCTGCTGGGCATGCCCGGCCAAGAACCTTTGGCCTTGTCTAACATTAACCAAAGGGTGGGTGGAAAAATAACTCTGTTTAGAGTAGCTCTAACTCTCTACTTGATTTCTGTAAAAAAAGAAAATATGAATGTAAAACACTAACTCTTATTGCACTACGTGCAATGCTCCACGCGGCATTCAGCTGCATCAACTTGCGCGCGTCTCACCATGCAACAGAGTCTATCACTTTGTGCTCTAATCAACTCTTCCGATTGCTGAATTCGAAATATGAGTAATGGCATTGGATCACATAACAATTTTACATTTTTATTTTCTGTTGTTTTCGTAAGATTGCATACCTTTTTCGCATTGGCACGATGTTCAAAGTTTCTACTAATCTGAAGAAGCTAATAAACCCTCTACGGGTTTCTAAAGCATAAATAAATAAGAAAAAAAAATAAATAAAAAAATCTGAAGAGGTAAGGGTTAGGGGTTGTCCAAGTTGGTATGGAATACCACATGCATACCATGTTAGCAAACATTTATTCGCAAGGCTACCTGTAACTGACTAATCCCTCGCTTAAATCAGCTGGACCGAGAGAATGGCGAGGAGCCCCTGGAGTCCAAACTCCGCAAGAAGATGGAGGCATCCCAGCGCAAGCTGGCGCAATTGCAGGAGCACCAGGCCAACCTCGTTGGAATGCAGTTGCGTGTCCGCGAGAGGTTGAATGAGGCTCGTCAAGCCCAGCAGATTCTCCTGCTCCAGGAAAACGAGGAGGCCGCCGCCGTTCCCTTGACCTACGACAACGGCAATCGCACCCAGCAGCAGCTGGCGAATGATGCTGAAGCCCTCGAGACCGAGACTATTGCTCTCAGAGGAAAACTTGCCCAACTGCAGAACAAAAAGAAACAAATGGACAGCCTTGTGTCGGAGCTGCAGGCCGTAGAGCTGTCTGATAGGTAAGGAGAGGCAATCTATAGCTGAAATTGCAGAACTCATTTTTCATGGGATCTTCACGTTTTTTTTTATCCGCCATTTATTTAAGCACTCTTTCTGCGTCGAAAGAGACTTATTGAACGTCATTGTCATAAGTATAAGTCAGAAATTTTCTCTTCGAAAGAAGAACGGAAAATCTTTGCAAGAATTCAGAAGAATTTTGAAAAAAATTGCAATTTTTGTTTTAAATTGAAAAAATTTTGCTACAAGTTTCAAGCAATTTGGAGCACTTTTCTAAAAATTTGAAAAAAAAATGGAAAAATTTACAAGAAACTTGGAAAAAGTTAGAACAAAATTGGAAAAAAAACGAATCATTTTGAAAAAAACTGTGGAAAAATTTAGAAAATGTTTGGAACAATTTTTAAACACTTTACAAATTTTTCAAAAATTTGAGAAAGTTTTGTGAAATTTTGGAAAAACTTTTCAAACATTTAAAAGAACTGAGTATTTGAAAATTTCCAATTTCTCAAGAAATCGTCCCAAATTTCGGATTAATTTAGATCAAAATTACTGTTTCCATGTTTCACATCTACCAGGTGTCCCATGACGCCTCACTTTGTTTTTATCTACACGACCCTCCCAATCAATTAGGACCGTAGTCCTACCAAGTGCCAAGTAGAATGCTTATAAATGCGATTTGCAATTTTAAGTTCATTTTTCTCAAAACTGTGTTTTTTCGGTTTTCGACTTCAAACCTGCATAACTCAAAACTTCGAGAATGATGTCAGGAATATGCCCATATGCTGCATTTCGACAACTAGGGCTGGTTTCATGCCGACGGCCCCACATTGTCGTCCCTAGTTAGAAAGAAACTACTTCTAACCTAGGGAAGCAGAATGAACGATAGGACCGCGCATGAGGGTCCTTCATTGGATTGCCCCTGTCTAAACAATATCTAATTAAATCTAACTATCCTTGACTAACTGACAGAGCGAGCTGCAGTTCTGAGAGCTCCAAGCATGCCGAGCGTGACAAAGTTGCGGAACTGGAAATCCTGAAGGCACAATTGGCCCATCTGAAGGGGCTCATGGAAGAGGCGACGAGGCTACGTGATACTTCCAATTCCACGTCGGAGCCCGATGCTGATGCTGCTGTCAATGGTTGCTGCGATAATGGAGAGACTCCGGATGAGGATGTGGATGTAGGTGCTTCGTATAACTCGTTTGATCGGCATAGTGATACTGATGAGATCCAGGGAAAGTTCAATAATACCAAAGAACGACTCACTGTAGAGCAAATTCAGGTACCAGCAACTTACTTTTTTTTTATGTGAAACATCTAATGCGCCGCTTGTGTTGGGAAAAATTTTTGACTGGAACAGGCATTTCCAGTACAAATGTATATACAGATATACTCTACTGCCTATCCATCGACCCCTTTCTGCCATCGACGGAAAGGCGATGCGCACAAGTTGTATGTACATATCGAGGCACGCTACGACGTTTCAAAAAAATTTGAAAAGAATTGGAAATTTTTTCCAACAAATTACAAAATTTTTGAAACATTTTCTCAAAATTTTTGAAAAATGTGGAAATTTTTTTAAATTTTCAATAAATTTCGAAAAATGTTGGAAGTGCTTGGGAAATTTACAAAAATGTTGAAAAAATTGGAAAAATCTTTTGGAAAAAAAAATTCTAGAAAAAATTTGGCTCCTTTTAGAAAAATTTGGAAAAATTATCAAAAACTTACAGAAAAATTGATAACGAAATTGGAAAACTTTTGCAAGAATTCAGAAGAATTTTGAAAACATTTGCAATTTTTGTTTTAATTTGAAAAAAATTTGCTACAAGGTTCAAGAACTTTGGAGCACTTTTCTCAAAATTTGAAGAAAATAAATTGAACAGATTTACAAAAAACTTGGACAACGTTAGAACAAAATTGGAAAAAAATTATAATAATTTTAACAAACTGTGGAAAAATTTCGAAAAAGTTTGAAACAATTTGCAAATTTTTTAAAAATTTGAGAAAGTTTTGTGAAATTTTGGAAAAACTTTTCAAACCTTTAAAAGAACTATTTGAAAATTTCCAATAATTCTCGAGAAATCGTCCAAAATTTTGGATCAATTTAGATCAAAATTAGACATTAATTTTGTTCCTAAAAGCTCAAAGATTTCCAAAAAGACAATATGTGAATATTTAAATTATTGTGGTATAAAAATTGTATTATGGTAAAAAAAATTAAATAAGAAAATTAAATACAATGGTAAAATATTGAAAATGTAACAGGCAGTGACTCGTGAGCTGAAGGAGCAGCAAGTGCTGCTGCAGACAGCCCGTGCAGAGTTGCAGCGCCTGAAGAATCCCTCAGTACCAATTTCAGTTCCCTTCCTTCCTGGCACAACATCTCCCTCCTTCCCCGGATTTCCCACTGATAAAAAACAAAGCAACAATCACAACAACAATAATAATGTGGAGGTAGCTGCAGGGTCCCACGAAGTATCCCTTGGTGCCAGCCAAGTGACACAGGTGCAGTCTAAAAAACGCCAGCTCGAGGAATTGGTACGTAAAGATCAGAGTCAATCATCGAGTGTGAATCGAGACATTGGCGCTGCTGGATGGGGGAGTAGAAGGGGCTCCAATTCCCACAGAAGTCACACTAGTACACCTGCTAATATTTGGCCTGGACCTAGTGCCATTGGTGCGTGAAAAAAATCTATTTTTTTTTTCATATTGTCACATTCATGAACTTCAGAGGTATTGGGTCTAGTTCTCCAGCAGCCCATCTGGTTTCGTTGAGTCATTAACATTTTACAATTTTTTGTTTTTTGCAACTAACAACATTACCATTGATTTATTAAATTTTCTCCTGTAAACTATTTTGATTTTTATTTTTTTTAATTTTTTTTTTCTAACATTTTTTTAAATATTTTTTTATTTTTTTTTTTTATTGTGTGATGCAAATAAAAATGAGTGTCATTATTAGCATTTCATTGGAGTCGAGTTCAAAAGTTGAAGTGAACCGAAACCGAATTTAATAATTTTCTAAAGTCATAAAAAAATTATGAAACATAAAAAATTTGGAATTAAAAAAATACTATTATTTGTTCGTCATTAAAAATTTAGTAACTATGTATTTCATTATGGAACAAAAGAGTAATGAGACTTAGAATTATCATTACTGTTGTCATTAGAAATGTCGAAAAAAATTAATTCTGTTGAGAATTACTAATAAGAGGACAAAACATTTGATACAAAAAACGAGAAAAAAATTTTTTTAATTGCAAAAAAAAAACAATAATTGATAGAAAAAAAAATTGTCATTGATAATAAAATGGCGAATGAAAATAAAAAAAAACATCGACTCATTCTGTTATTTAATGTTGCTAGATGGTTTCCAAAAAACTTATCAACTTTCAATTTCTTCCTTACAGTCGGAGGCTCAAACGAGCAAAGTGTAGATGGCATATCAACAACAGACAATTTACTAGACATTGGTCCACATGTGCCAGCGATAGAGAATGGTTTTAGTCCAAATTGGTGGAACGTATCAGCACCAGTGTCCCAGCCTGGGGGCCCCGCCCATTCGACGGAATATTATCGTCAGCTGCTGATGAGCTCTCAAGCCCAACAGCTCCAGATGATGAGTACCACCATGCAACAGTGTTGTCAATTGCTATGGACCCAACAACGCGAGCTCCAATCGATGCGAGGTGCAATCACCCAGCTTCAGCAACAATTTCGTCAGGCACAATTACCAACGACCACGGAAAATCGCGAAGACTACTCCAACCTAAGTCGTTCAATTCATCACCTGGACAACACCCTCGACTCAACTCTGCCACCAAGCTCATCATTACCAAATCTAGTCTCACTACCTACAACATCACAAACACCTGCACATCCACCAATCATTGCTTCTGCCAATTCTCATCAGCATCACAATCATCAGCAGCTCAACAATCAGGTACCACCTGGCAATCGGGCGAATAACTACTGGGACAACTTTCGAAGGTAAAATTTGGGTTTTAGGGGCGATTGAGGGGAGAGAGAAGCGATGTGGTCTGTCTACCCCAAAATTTTGCTTTTGAAATTATCACCAGGACCAGGTTGTACATCCAGTTTTTGGGGAATATCTCAAAATCTACAGCAGCTAGCGCAAATTGTGTGAAACAAAGTTTGTAGAGCTAATCCTCCTCTACAAAAAAGGTGATAATCAAAGTTGTGCTATCTCCTGTAGATTTTGAGATATTCGCCAAAAACTGATGGTAGGTGAGAGGAGAGTTGAGTCGGTCGATTTCGTTACCGATTTGTCTTTCGGAAATTATTGCGTCGAGTTCAACTCGAACCTCGATATTATCCCTGGATCTACTACCTCAATTAACGTTTGAACATTTAGATGAAAAATTGGCAGTCCTGGTACGACCACTTCGCTTCGTCCAATGAAGTAATACTAACCAAAGACATCATTTGGGCGGTCCAATGTATCTTATATCACATTCAATTGAGTAATAAAAATGAAGTGTCTAGTACGTTCAAGCGCGCTCTTCATTTCCACACGTTCACTCATCCATCACCTTGTCAATGTTTGCTATTAATTTTATTTATTGTAGAAATACAAAGAAAAATTCCAGAGTTCAGAGACCAAAATTTTTTAATTCTCAAACTTTTTTTTTCCAAATTCCAGATTTTTTTCTCTCTTTTTCTTTTCGCGAATATTTCACATAAACTTGATTTATTGAATATCTATATATATATATATATATATATATATATGCATATATATGATATTTTTTTCACATAATCAATAAATTGTGTAAAAATTGGATAATTTACATAACTTGGCTCAAGCAGTTTATAAAATTCAATTTTCGGAGTCTGGAGGAGTCGAAGAAAAAAATGTCTTGAAAAATCTCATTCTTTCATGAAAAAACAAATTTTCCCACTTTGCATTGGCCAATTCCAAATTTCTATTTTTTGTCAGGTATATCCTTTTGAGAGTATTCCGTCGAATTTGGCGGCAATAAAAAAATGCAATGGAACTCCACATTTTTGTGATACACTATCTGAAAAATCAAAAAAAAAAATTGATTGTGCTTCAAATATTGAACTCAGTATAAGAAACGAACAGTGCAAGAGAGGTGATCAATGCTTGACATAGTTATAATTTCTTGACATCATACGTAGCATTGATGTATATACTAACTGGATGGCTCGTCCATTAAAGCACAAGTGGAACCACTCACATGCTGACACAGCGCCTCTTCAACCGATAACGGTACTAAGTTTAACGTAACTGCGCATGCGCGGCCGACGCATGCGCGACACCGTTCCTTCGTATTGCCTATTTAATGATAATTAAAAGAGACTCCAGTTAGTACCACTACCGGTTGTAGACGGCGCTAGCGGCGCTCCCAGGTCCACGCGCTTCCGACATGCTGAACCCACATGAACAAGCTATCCAGTTAGTATACCATCTGGTTACCTCGTTTTTCGGTCATTTCTTCGTCACTTGACCCTTGCAAATACAACCATCACTTTACATCTCCAATTGTTCATTGCACCAATCACGAAAGTTTATCGAGTTCATGAATGACCATCAAATTGGTAGGTACCTTGATTAGGTACGTAAACGAGTTCCTTGTTTGACGTGTGATTTTGTCCTTTAATCTTACATAACAAAATACTCAAATTTTGATATTTTTGAGTGAAGCGATTACGCATGATTATTAAAAATTAACTAATCATCACTTTTGGTGTTTTTATTTGTTCTGCATTCCAGTTACTCCAGACAAAATCTATTGTCTGGTACACCTAAAACACTGACTGATTCATTGGCTGGGCCGTCTAGCAATACTAATACGACGACTAATGCAGCGATTGGACTTCACATTTCGCATTTGTGAGTAAATAATCGTTTGTCAAATTGTAGAGCTACCCTGAAGTGAACTTTGTTGGTTTTGCAAACATGTGTTCTTTGGCTTGAGTGTGTTTGTTATTTGAACCAAGGATCAATTAGTCTTCTTCCCAAACTTTTCCACCTATTAGTTTGCGGCTTTTTTTAAAGTGCCACCCTGCATGTTCCGTAAATGTCCTGTTCACATTCTTAAAAACATGAATTTAAATTGTTATCTAAAATTGAAGGAGAGACAAGAGAAATCGTGAGCATGCAGCTGACAATCTCTCCCTGCCCTCGTTATCCGGTTCGGATGCCCAGTATTCCCTGAACCTCCAGATGCCGTCTAATGTTCAATCACACGAGCGAGACATTCCCGCAGTTAGGACCAATATTTTGTCAAATGAAGCTGCACATATGCAACAAGTGGAGAACTTCTGGGAGGATGCACATTCGTCATTTCGATTGGTTCCCGAGAGCAACGAAGATATCTACTCGTTGCGTCATCTTAATGCTGAAATGCGCGATGTTTTAATTTCCCTGGTGGCTGCTAACAAGAGACGACCTGACTATCTTGTTATCATTTTGCGGGAGATCAAGGCCATCAGTCAGGACCAGAGGCTACGGCCTAGGCTGCTGAGGTCCCTGAGGGCACTCCAGGATATGCAATCTTCGAATAATACTTTGGTAAGAAACTTTTCATTACTTCGATCACTTTTCAGTGAAAGAATATGTGAAACTTGTGGTCTAAAGTGTAGCCAGTAATCTAGTTACTAACTGGATGGCTTATTAAGGATATTCAACATGTATAGTCAAAACAAAAGTTTATGATCCTTTCTATAATTCGTTATATTTATCGCCAATAATTTTCAATTAATATTTCAATGCGTTGATTTGTTGAAGTGATAGCCGTAGAAAATTATTATATTGTATTTGATTTTGCAAATCAATATTATATTGTTTAAACAAATTAATGAAAAAAAATTTAAGTCAATCGTCCATGAAATTTTTACCATCGTTTTATATCTGCTTCAATAGTAAATTTTCAAAATTTTAACGAATTTTTATATTTTGAAATGTATAGCCCAAGTGTAACCATTCAGATGCTGGCCCAGCGCCGCCTCCACCGGTGATGGTACTAAGTGTAACGTAACTGCGCATACGCGACGTAGTGCGGCGCAGTGGGGAGCGCCAGACTGTACCATTCCTAATTTTTTTGTAGAGAATTTTCGCGTGAATAACAAAGTCTTCTGTGCTTTTTCTCTAAAGCAATTCAGTGTCGAGACAAATCTGAAATTTCGAAACTTGAGGGAATCACAAAACATCTCGTGTCATTAACATTTTTGACATTAATGTGGAACCAAAATGAAAGTTGGAGTTTTTAAAAAATTCATAATTAATTAGTGGGCCATTCAATTGTTTTCTTCAATGCAGAACGAAGTTCCGGATCAAACGGCTAGTGAGAGCTGCCAATCGAGCGATGATGATTCCGATGTTGGTGCGCAGGCAAGTTCCCTGATGAATCCAAATGCTGAGAATCAATCTCTTTTGACTGAAATATTCTTGCCCATCCACTCATCTATGCAGGCTCAACAGAGTGTCGCTTCTCCATTCCATGACAATTTTGATTTTGAGGTACAAAAAAATCTATGTTATTTTATTAATTTTCTTGATATATTTATTGATATGCCATTTGGTCCTAATCGGCTATATACTTCTTGTATACTATATACAAGGAGAGCAGACCATTTCATGGGTTTTATTGTAAAATAATATTTTGATAAGCAACAATTTGATTATCTGGTGTAACAGATTTTTGCATGGGTCGGACATTTTATAGATAACTCCAAGATAAGAAAACCTTCCTTGCATTTTTTTTCTATTTGTTTTTTTTTCATATGATATTTATTCAAATCAATTCCTTCCAAAATGTGGAATTTTTGAAATTTAAATTTTTTGAAATTTGAAATTTTGGAAATTTCAAATTTTTGAAATTCGAAATTTTTAAAATTTGAAATTTTTGAAATTTGAAATTTTTGAAATTTGAAATTTTTAAAACTTGAAATTTTTGAAATTTGAAATTTTTGAAATTTGAAATATTTGAAATTTTTGAAATTTGAAATTTTTGAAATTTGAAATTTTTGAAATTTGAAATTTTTGAAATTTGAAATTTTTGAAATTTGAAATTTTTGAAATTTGAAATTTTTGAAATTTGAAATTTTTGAAATTTGAAATTTTTGAAATTTGAAATTTTTGAAATTTGAAATTTTTGAAATTTGAAATTTTTGAAATTTGAAATTTTTGAAATTTGAAATTTTTGAAATTTGAAATTTTTGAAATTTGAAATTTTTGAAATTTGAAATTTTTGAAATTTGAAATTTTTGAAATTTGAAATTTTTGAAATTTGAAATTTTTGAAATTTGAAATTTTTGAAATTTGAAATTTTTGAAATTTGAAATTTTTGAAATTTGAAATTTTTGAAATTTGAAATTTTTGAAATTTGAAATTTTTGAAATTTGAAATTTTTGAAATTTGAAATTTTTGAAATTTGAAATTTTTGAAATTTGAAATTTTTGAAATTTGAAATTTTTGAAATTTGAAATTTTTGAAATTTGAAATTTTTGAAATTTGAAATTTTTGAAATTTGAAATTTTTGAAATTTGAAATTTTTGAAATTTGAAATTTTTGAAATTTGAAATTTTTGAAATTTGAAATTTTTGAAATTTGAAATTTTTGAAATTTGAAATTTTTGAAATTTGAAATTTTTGAAATTTGAAATTTTTGAAATTTGAAATTTTTGAAATTTGAAATTTTTGAAATTTGAAATTTGAAATTTTTGAAATTTGAAATTTTTGAAATTTGAAATTTTTGAAATTTGAAATTTTTGAAATTTGAAATTTTTGAAATTTGAAATTTTTGAAAGTTGAAATTATTAAAAGTTGAAATTTTTGAAATTCGAAATTTTTGAAATTTGAAATTTTTGAAATCTGAAATTTTTGAAATTTGAAATTTGAAATTTGCAATGTTTGAAAATTGAAATTTTTGAAATTTGAAATTTTTGAAATTTGAAATTTTTGAAATTTGAAATTTTTGAAATTTGAAATTTTTGAAATTTGAAATTTTTGAAATTTGAAATTTTTGAAATTTGAAATTTTTGAAATTTGAAATTTTTGAAATTTGAAATTTTTGAAATTTGAAATTTTTGAAAGTTGAAATTATTAAAAGTTGAAATTTTTGAAATTCGAAATTTTTGAAATATGAAATTTTTGAAATCTGAAATTTTTGAAATTTGAAATTTGAAATTTGCAATGTTTGAAAATTGAAATTTTTGAAATTTGAAATTTTTGAAATTTGAAATTTTTGAAATTTGAAATTTTTGAAATTTGAAATTTTTGAAATTTGAAATTTTTGAAATTTGAAATTTTTGAAATTCGAATTTTTTGCAATTTTTGAAATTTGAAATTTTTGAAATCTGAAATTTTTGAAATTTGAAATTTGAAATTTTTGAAATTCGAAATTTTTGACAGTTGAAATTTTTGAAATTTGAATTTTTTGGCTCCTAGACTCGTCAATGAAACCGAAAGATACATGTAATTGTTACATTTTTTTAAATATCACGACAATCAGAACTTATCACTAGCAAGACTGTGTCCATTACATTAATTTTTTAATCAATAAATTTAAAAATTATACTAAAAAAGGTGCACATGGCGTTTTTTTAAATCAAAAACTTTCTACGATTATACCGATTTATCAGAATACAGTTGACGATTACATTTGCAGGGTGCAATCCAATTGGAGAACATGAATGATCTTCCCACAATATCTTCAATCTCCACAGGGTACAATGAGGACTTAGCCGAGGCTGATCAATCGCGCCCAAATGCCTCAATCGATCTCCAGGTAATGGACAAATATAATCGCCTCAACTCCACTCACACAAAACTTTCATCTTTTTCTTTTAAATTTTAGCCAATCGTCATGAAATTTTTACCATCGTTTTATATCTACTTCAATAGTAAATTTTCAAAATTTCAACAAATTTGTACATTTTGAATTGTACTTACAGAAATTTTTATTTTTCCCATAAGAGGCCGTGTCAATTGAGAAGTTTGGTAATTAATAACTACAAAACGCTGTTGTGAATCAATCTCAAATTTCATACAGGCATCTGTTACCGGTTCAAAAACATTATGTCAAAATTTCAAGCAATTCTTATATCTTCGCCTTAAGGGCATATCAGCGAACTTAACTATAACGAACATTACTCTTTAGAACTCATTCGAAGAAGCCAGCGACGATGGACAAGAGAACGAAGCGGCCTCTCACATGCCGCCAATTCCAGCAGTCTCTGGCCTAGACTTCGATGAAGAATCCTTCTCTGGTCAAGAATCCAATGACCAGGAAGGGCTCGGTGAAAGTTCCATTCTGGATAGAATTCCAACGAGACTACTTCACCATTAACGGCATTCTCCGTTACTCGTATAGTCTTCAGTGAATCATCAATAACTACTTATTAATTTCTTTATTACTGTGGTTTTAATCCTATGACGTGGTTTCCATTCGGTTCAATAAACTGTACTTCTTCATTTCGGAAATTAAATAATTATGAATTATTTGAATTGTTAAAGTATATTTTTCCCATCCCTTGATATTTTTTGAAGAATGAAAAGACATGTCTAAACACAATCATTTTAATCAAATGAATCATTTATTTGATTCAAGAATAAATTTTACCATTAATTGTAATGATGCGTGAAATCACTGAAGAGGGGTATTCCCCGTTTTCCCGCCAAATCAGTTCTCTATACTCCAACCCAATGGAGGGTGACTCCAAGAAGCGCTAGATGGCGCCACGAGGTGGTCACGAATGGAAAGAGATGTGCGAGATGTGAAGATGGGGCTTATGACTGACATTCCTGCTGCCAGCTCATGATTTTTAGTATATTTGGAAGTATTTATTTATTTATTTATTTATTATTATTATTATTATTATTATAAGACCAACAGCCACTTAAGGGGTGATCCCGGTGAAACTTCGAACTAAAAAATCATTATCTCATAATGTAAAGCGAATGGAACAAAACAATGTTTCTTATAGGTATATGGGGCAAAATGGGTTGGGTCCGAAATTTTCCTTACTTTTTTTTGGATATGCCTTTAAATATCAAAACCCGATTGGTGGGTCCGAAGGCCCTGCGAAGACTTCGAAGTTTCACCGGGGTCCCCCCTTAAGGCCAATTACAGGTCCATATCGGTACAAATAGGTACCACATTGTTATTTCGTGTCTTTGACACACTCCCAGACTCTCAATTACCATAAGATTATCATAAGTACATGGTGAATAAAAAATAAGGAAAGAGCTCTGCAATTTCCTTGCTTTTTTACGTCTCCAAGAATAAACAAAACAAGCATGTTCGAGTTCATAGAAAAGTATATATTTATTTAAAGTACAATGTTTCCGTTATGTAACAATGATTGCCATTGAAGCAGGCAGTGATGAAAAACCTAAGCTAAATTAATTGAGACGGTCAAAATTCCGTCTCAACCGTACCATTATCCAACTGCAATTGTCGTTGATGTTGATATAGCGAACAGCCGTGTGTCTCCATAAGCATATTTTCAAATTCATTTCCATGACAACTTCTGGATCTATCTGTTGCTTCATCATAATCAATAATTTCATTATTAATTAAAGGGTAATTAGGTGATTTACCTGCTGCTTGAGTGCAGCCATCATTGGCCAACATTGATTGCCAAGTCAGTGTTAGTGTCTGAGGAGTTATATATAATGATGACGTGCCATTGTGCATCTGTGATGATCTGGACTCGGGGGGGCTTGGGGTACCATGGTCAAAGCGGCTGTTACCACCGTCTCTGAAACGAAAGCCGCTGTCTTATCATTTGATTAGTGTGTTTTTATCACTTCCGCTTCCTTAAAGTTAGATTTATTATTGATACATGTTGTAGGGAGACCAACGTGAAATTCGAAAGCTTTTGGGTGAGAATGGATGGAGTTATTTAATAGCGTCTTTGAAGAGCAATAATGTCTTGTGTAGTTAAGTTTCGTGTTGAAGACGAAAAGGACAAATTCGGGTATTAAGTACCATTTGTAAGATCGTTACGAAAAAGATCGATAATGTAGGAAAGTCACGATAAGATCGACCGCGCAATTACCGACTTAGTTCTCTTAGATGCGCCGCAAGATGGCGGCAATAAATGTCCTGCGATTCCATTATGCTACCACACCGAGAACACGTGTTCGTGCTAAAAACTCAATTATCATCTTGGTCTCCCCTTAAACGAATATGGAACTAAAATTCGGAAATTATGAGATGAAAATCTTTCTTGGGAAAATTAAAAAGTTCGAGTCGCAACATGAGTTTTTGACATATTTCGTATATTCCCGCCATTTCGGACGGGCACCAATGAATCCCGTTGCTATTTCCTTAGCGACCACGTCTCGCCCACGCCGCGTAGCGGCCACAAGGGGTAACTCATGACCCCACAAGGAAAAACGCAATTAGACAAGTTATGCAGATGTTTTAAATTGTTTTAATCATCAGGTCATGGTCGTTGAACAGGTCTTTAATTTTTCTGATGATTTAAGACCGGTTTCCACTCCTGCGGAACGTGGTACCTGGTCACCCCATGTGGCCGCTAAGGGTTAAATCGATCAAAAATTTCAAATCGCCATTTTTTGATTGGAAAACTTTTCAAGATCAGTAGCGCTACTCTATAAGTGACCTTCATTTTTTGTTCTTCTCTTTTTAAAGATTAACATGAACAGCGTTCTAATATCTTCCGTGTCTATTTTCAAGCGCTCCACATTTAAAAATACTGAGCAAGTATTTGAGTACCTTGATGTTGAAATGACTTGATAGCTTCTGGCATTTTGTCTAAAATAATTAAATTACATAGAAATGTGCGCCACAGCGAGCCACTGCTTCACTCCGGCGAACCCTCAACAAAATCCACAGTTAAGGTAACTCAATGCGCCGCCAACAGTTGGCGCTGGCGTCGCATACGCATTCTATGATTTTCAATAATTGAGTATTTCTTTCAAATGGTGGAAAATAACTATCTTAGCAATTTGCAAAATTAGTTTTTTTTTCTAACAAAAAATTGCAATTTTTTTTTATAATTATTTTTTTATTATTTTTTTTATAATTTTCCAGATATTATTATTGTTTTTTTTTTAAATAAAAAATAAAAAATGGAAACATTTTATTGTGTCTATTAATAATTTAGGAAGATAATGTTGCAATTCAGATTTTATACATTTCCAAAAAATATTTCTCATTTTCGTAAATCCGTTCTTTAAAAAAAAAAAAAAAAAAAAAAAAAAAAAAAAATACTAAAATTGTTTTTGGTCATCATAATGATATATGTGGAAAGTTCAATATATTTTCGATTGGCAACTGTGAAATAACTTCAAAGTTTCAGTAGAAAAAAAAAAATTCGAAAATTCAAAAATTCAAAAATTCAAGTGACAAGAGCACGTGGCGCGCATTCCAATTTTTCAAACGAGACTTGCTTACTTAAATCTCGCCCTCCCATAACATGCCATAAATCATTCTCGCCTACCTGATTTGAATTTTTTCCCCGCTACATGCCGCCTATTCCATTGAACATGCTCATTTCCAAAAGCCTCAAACGCCCGCTTACGATTGCCACTGGTATAATTCGTACGACAGGTAAACGCATAGCCATTCCCGCCATTCGCCATTTCTGGAATCACGTAACGGTTATTTTGGCAGCACATGCTCATGCCAATACAATCACCAGTGTCCATTTCCTCATTATCCACTGAATTTCTCGTATTCCAGAAATAATTTTCTTGCAAACAATTTGCCCCCTGATTTGTTTCACCACAATAATCACTTGGAAATGGCTGAGCCGCTAGATTTTCATTTTTATTAAATTGACCAATTGGCGGTACGTAACCATAATAACCGCTCGATGAAACGAAAGTGCCAACTGTATTGCATTGCCTTTCACTTATTGACGATGACATATCAAAGAAATTCTCTCAAAGAAAATGTCAGAAAAGTGTCTCAAAGAAATTCAGAAAATTGAGCGTCTCATGAAACTTAATCGGCCATTTAATTTATTATGAAAATTCTTTGATAGTTATGGATTAGAATGACTGTTTCATTAGGAAAATGTTGAGACTTGTTTTATGGCAGTGATGGGATTTTTTGAGCGGTTTGAGTTTTTTCAATGTTTTTTTGAGCTTTGGAAGGACGCGCAATCATGCGGCCGGTCTTCGCGACTTTTTAACCCGCACTGAAGTGCTGACAGCGTTGCCACATCGTGGGTAATAATAAAGGGGTGGGGGGTCGCCGACAGGACGGAAAGAGTGGGACTTGCAGCGGGAGATTTCAAACTGTGGAGCGCCATTGTTTTTTTTTCAGTTTGACGGCTCACGAAATTCAACACAACTTTTTATTGTATGTGACTATTTTCCGTATAATTTACGAGCATTTATATATATATATATATATAAATGCTTCCTATATATATATATGTAGGAAGCCATATTGTACGAAATGTTTAAACGGTTTAAACCGCGCAAATAATTTTGTAGGTTATTCTTATAAGAAATAAGAATCATGAAACGATTAAGTATGTCTAGGCCCCGGAAAATGGGCCAATAAGTGCAGTTTGATGCGTTTGCAGCCATAAAACAATAAAACCGGAAAATTTTTGCGGAATATAAAGTATCGTAATATAAAAGATTGTACATTTGTATATAAATATTTTGTTCAACATGTTCCACATTTTGCATGATTTACGATTTGTATTTTCGGTATAATTTCACTCGTACTATTTGCGTTTCCATTTTGGTCAACTTAGAATATTAAAAACGGACTTAGAATATCAGCAATCCTATTTTGACTATAGTAAAAAGGGGGGACGGAAGAAATTATCGAAAACGGTAAGACCGAAACCGACGCGCCACCAGTCTGTGCGGCGGAAACAGGAAATGCGCGTGCGCAGCACACGCCACCGCACTCGTGCCTGAAAAAGCGGACATTTAGTAAAACCCCGATTTTCCATCATCACCGATTTTTCAAAAACTATATACGAAGTATATATATATATATATATATATATGGTGTTTACATTGTTCTCCGCTTATCCAAATTTTCGCGACTATTTTCAAGTTCAACAACATCTACAAATCCATTTTTATATCCATTGTACCGCATATATCTTCTTCCTTATTTGCAGGATGTTGACTTCGTTCGAGCTCGTGGAAAATGTTCTACTTTCAAAAATAATCGAAAGTTGTTGCATACTCCATAGAACAGGTGTTAAAAAAATATCCACTAAAAGTTATAGATGCGGCAACACTGGACATGGCAATGTATATGTATGGGTCGGAGTAATACCTCGGCTATAATCGGGCAATTTCGGCAAAACTCGTTTTCACGACGATGGCGATAGGAAAACGATGTGAGTTTGTAAAAGCCGTGATTTTGGAATTTTTTTAGAACTCAAGTCACGTGAGAAATAGTGGAAGGTGTGTGAAAGAATTTTTGGCCAATTTGAATTTTTGTTTTGGCGGGAAAAGCTAAGAGAAATAATAAAAATGTCGTCCGGCCAACGTGTACAGGTATTCATTGTGAATCAATTCTTTTTTATTCGCACAAATCACTCGATACAATTTTAACAATACAATAAACTTTAAAATTGTTCCAGGAACTCCCGGAGCTACAAGTATTTAAAACAGTGCTTTATCATTGCCTTGTTATAATTGTCTGTCCGGTATTGACATTTTTCTTGAGTAAAATGTTCATTTTTGATGGTGAGTACTGGGTTGTTATTTAGCGAGTGGTCCATTAAATTGAGCCTGTGTTGATTTTGAATATAGGCAGAGTTTTGATCTATATATTTGATATCTATAGATATATATAGATAGACATATATAGGTAGAGTTGGTATGGGAGTTTATAAAGTGTATAAGATATAAAAATTGTTTGATAATTTGAAAAATTAAACCGAATTCTCTATTTCAAAAATATTAAACTGTCTAACTATGACAATGAGTTTGAAACTTGGACAAATTTAAGAAAATTTTAAAATATGAAAAATTTTAGGTCGAAATTTCATGAGATGTTTATTTTGACAATTTCCAGTTTTGCTATGTTTAGAGTTTTTTATATTATTGTATATTACCCGAAAATTTTTGGTTGATAGGAGAGAGTTTATAATTAAAAAAAAAAAAAAAAAAAAAAAAATGGATTGGTTTCAAGTTCTGTAATTTTGGGTTTTATAGAATTTCGATGAGTAATTTTTCTTCAGAAAAATTAACAAAAAAAATGTGTTTGCACAACGCTAGAAAATTAATCGAATTTCAGATTTAGTGTAGTATTTTAAAATCTGCCGAGAAATTTTCTACGAAAAATTCCCTATTCCTCACAAATTTCGGATTTTTTCAAAGGAAAATTGAAATAAATAAATTTGAATTTCCGTCATTGTGACTTTTGTAAACATTCATAAAATCCAGATAACGTAAAAAACTTTCAATGAAGACATTTTGTATGGAATTTCGAGTAGTTTCTAATGTATACAAAAAACGAGTTTAAAAAAATTTCAGTCTTGTGAAAACCGAAATATTTGAAAAATCGCAAACTTGAGTAAATGAATTTCAATTTTCGTCTTGCTTTATCGAAATTTTTATGAGCTACTTTTTTCGATGTTCAAAAATTCTATAAAAAAATCTGTGCAAGAGGACTACTCTTTTTCTATTTTGCTTTTTAACTTTTTTACTATCCTACTTTTTCGAATTAAAGTAAAAAAGTAAAAAAAAAAAACACGAAATTTTACAAAATTTTCTCACTTACACATTTCAAAAATCTACGTAGCTAATCATCAAACTTGCATTCAAATAATGATAATTCAAATTTTTGCAGAAAGCTGAATTTCCAGGCGATAACGAAATTCGTAACTTTTTTTAAGATCTTATTTAAGAAAGCAAAAAGTTTTATCTATAAAATGATCATAATAGTTCTGTTAGTTTACCGTCTATATGGTAATGTATTGCAAAAGAAATCGAGACCTATGGAAGGAATCTATGCCAAAATTTTGGTAATACATTTTCATAGAACTTTTTATGCCCTAAAAATAAAGTATCTAAAAAAAAATATAGAAAAAACTGAAACCTCCCAAAATTGACTCAACTCAATGGATCATCTCACTATTCCTTAGAAATTTTTTATTCATTAAATTGCATGCGTGAAGTGTCGCTCGTAATACCAGAAGAGCCTCAACATTTTGAGTCGCCTCTCTGTAGGTTTTTTGCGCCAAAAACTGCTTCATGATATTTAAAAAAAAATTTTTGAGTAATTTGATACAGAGATGTACATATTTTTCGAAAGTTGGGGGTTTCATATTTCAGATATCACATATGTGCTTTATACTAAAAAATTGTAAAAATTCTTTTAGTTTTCTAATAAAATTATTTTCGATTTTTCAAAATGATTTTTCGAACATTTTTAGCATTTCAATTTTTCTAACAATCCATATCACTGCACCAAATTACTGAAAAAATGTAAATCTCAAGCTAAATAATATAATATGCTGCAATTTTGCCTCAAATTTGACTGATAAAAGTAATCATTGAGATTACCCTACGATTCACGTAAATCTCTTAATTTTCAGGCATACTTGGCTTAAACACTGTACCGAGCAATGTTTACGCCGCAATTGTTGCCGTTCTAGTGCTTCATGTTGCATTAGGAGCATTTATATACAGAGCATACTTTCAACCGCAGAAAACACAAGCCAAAAAAGACTAGAGCATTCCTGTGGACTACAATTAAAAATCTAAAATTAAGAATTTTTTTTTTTTGCTATAAATTGGACTTGTATTTTTTACTTGACTATTTTTTCATTTCTCATCAGAGAAATCTGTACGTAAATATTAATTCAGACCAAATGCACTGTGTTGTAATAATGACGTAATTAATTAGCAACTTATTTATTTCACCATAAATAGTTATAATCGTACGTAAATTTTTCCTAAATTCCTTGCAATTTTTTTCCACACACAAGGAACAATTTTTTTCGTCTGTGTAAATAGTATATGAATGAAAAGTGTCTAAATGTTGAACAATTGAAAAAAAAAACAGATATTATGGCAAGTGGTATTTTCTATGGGTGTCAATAAATTCATAATTAAATAGTGAAAACTTCTCGTTTGTTTATGTATTATATACAGTTGATTTTTAGGTGTTAAGTGTTGATTTATCTACTCCTGAATTTATGATAATTAATTTGCATTTATGATAAAATTTATTGAGAATTTATTGGTGAGATGTAGCGAGTAAATTTTTCTATATTTTTGTTTATGAAAATATCTCAATGATGATTGATTTTGTGAGAGAAATGCCCAGACAATAATGACCTATTTAATACTACTTACTCAACTCATTATAAATAATTCAATTAATAAATATTGTTAATGAATTAATTTAATTATTTTCCAATAATCTCTGGATGTTTCTCAAAAAAAATCATTAAATTTTCAATTCAATTGATTACTCAAGTGCACATTTGCTTTTTATTCATAGAACAGTGTCTCAAGTATTTTCCAATTATTTAACAGAGACAAGAAAATAAAAGATGAACACTAAATTCAGGAAATGAAAAATGCACTTGCGACTGGGTGGAATGAATTTTACGTGCAATTTTATTTTCCAATAACTAATAAACAAAAAATAATCAAACGAAATTGAGTCAGTCGCAAGTTGGGACATAATTTGATCGTCTGACGAGTCATTTTTCGCTTTTTTTCCTTCAAATAAAAAAAAAAAAATAATAAGTACTCGTCGAATTTGTTTATTAACGCAATAATTAAAGTTTCAGGAGAAACGTGTTATAAATAATTCACTTAGTACTCGACGTCCATTTTGCTGTCTTTTTCTTTTTCCTGATTGCCTGGATTTTGGCCCTTTTGCTCATCACTTTTTTCCTTGTTGTCCTCCTTGGGTAGCTCAACTTTGGGCTTTGGTTTGTTGATGATGGGAGAGACAGTGGTGTCTACTTCTTGTTTGGTAGCGCGAATTTGGGTGAGGGTGATTGAAGGCATTTGGGTGCGGGGAGTGCTTGAAAATATCGAATGCGCCTCCTCCAACCAGTTCCACTTGTCCTTCACGATGGTACCTGAGGGTCAATGATTTTTTTTAGAATTTTCTAATATTGGTTTCCAAATTTTCTTTTTCATTAAAAAAAAAAAAAAAAAAAAAAAAAAAAAAAAAAAAAAATTGGGTGGGTTTGCAAAAGAAAAAAACGAATGAATTTTTCAATTTATACCTAGTGTTTTGAGCTCCTCCTCCGTTACATGCGAGTACTTATCGTCCTTGCAATTTTTGATTGAGTCATAGCCCTTCTTAGCAAGTTGCAGAGCCGCCGCTAGTTCATTAAGGGCAAATTGTCTACCCTCGTACTCATTCTTGATTTCTTTGATGGGCTCTCCGTGGCTCCTGAGCTGCGTAAGACGATCTTGGTAGACCTGTGCACAAAAAAATTGTAATTACGATATTACAAGTCTAAACACCAATTGACAGTTCCTAAAAAAATTAACTAATTTTTTCATGATTTTTGAATTATTAAAATTTTTTTGCAGGTTTCAAATTAATTGTGAAATTTCAGATTTTTCGAAATAATAATATTACACAAAATTCTCAATTTTTGTTATTAATTTTCGTCACTAATGCTGACCTGTCTGTTGCACTCCTCTCCCTCCTCGTACAACCAATTTTCCGTATCGTCTAGGGTTCTGCTGAGGCTCTCTCGATAATCCTCCGTGACGAACATCCCCAATTGGTCCTCATCAGAAATCTTTCCACGAAGATCGTATACGTATTCTTCCAGAGCGTTTCTCGCATCGATTCGCTCCTTTTCTTGACGATCCTCCGCCACCATTTTGCACTCCTTCTCAAGGGCGATATCCAAGTCATATTGATTCATACCGAAAGACGACACCTCGATCGGGAGGTCCACCAGACGAACCGGAATCATCTTCTTCTTACCCTTACCATCGTCCTTGTCTTCTCCCTAAAAGAACAAAAAATTTGAGATCAATCTTTTGATAATTACAGTCACATAAAAAAAAAATTTCATCCAATTTTTTTTTTAATTTTCTGGAGGATTTGCACAAAAATCTTATAAGAATGCTATGAAAAATTAAAACCTTTTTTTAGGATTTCGGTCCATTAGGTTTCGTCAGTTATTGTGGGATATCTCGAAATCTAAGGGTTGCAGTGAAATTTTTCGTAATCCAAATTTGTGGCTTTCATTCGGCTCTATAAGAAAGGCCCTTATCAATGTGCTGATATCTCCATCCCAATTGGAAATATCGTGGAACGAATGATCAGGTAAATGTGGTTACTGAACTAACACTTGCGTTTGAAAAATTAAGGTTTATGGCACAATTCTTCGTTCCACCTATTCTTGGTCCAGCAAAATAAGACATTTGCCGAATAGTTGAATATATATTGGAAATTTGTAAGTTTTTTTCAGGGGGCAAACAACGACGAAACTCATAATGAAGGGATGAAATTATAATCACTGTGTCGTGTTAAGTTTTTAAGGATAGGGGAGAATAATCATGTGTTTACGATGACATGTAAATATGTGGTGGTAACATTGAGTAAAGCCTTAAGAATGGGGAAAAAAAAAAAAAGAATAAATAGATAAATAAATATGATAGAAAAATAAAAAAATTACATGTAAGAAAAGTCATGAAACCCTTGAGGGGATTTTTTTTTTCAACTCATGTTTTTGAGTAATGTAAATCGCCCATTCCAAGTGACACATTTTCGAACACTTGGACCCATACACATTTATCCAATGCGTCATTTTTGAACACCCACTGGAGTAGATTAAAATAATTCACCCACACCATGCCCATCAATTCCTTTTCCGCGTTTCTCGTATTATTATTAGCATTAATTTGCGATGGTACGCGTAAAGTATCAGGTTATCAACTAACGCTTGCTTGTATTAAATTATGAAAAAATAGAAACATTAGATTCAGGCAATTGAGAGGCCTTTCTGGCAATGAGGACCGTTAAGTTGAAAATTAAGTTAAATTCAATTACAGAACATTGAACAATGGTCGAAAATTTTGATTATTTTGAAAATTCAAAAACTATTTCGGTTTACAAAATTTTGATAAAAGAATGAAATAAAATAAAAAAAATTGAAAACATAGAAAATCCGACGGCTTTAGAAACTTAAAAAAATTCCTCTTCACAGATCTTTTTTTTAAACAAAAAAGTTAATCTATAGTTTCTGTAATCTTTCAATATTGAAAATTTCGAAAATTTTCAAATTCTTTAATTATCGAATATTGTCAAAATTGTGCAAAATTTCTAGTCATTATTTCGAGGCATTGATATGACTTTGTCTTGATTCTCCGAAACTCCACTCATGTTATACCAATTTTGTCAATTCATGCGAATTATCAAATTTTTTACAATTTCGATAAAAAAAATATTTTTTTTTACATATTTAAATTCGCATAAATATACACGATAAAATTTGGATTAATTGTTTTAACTGAATGAAATGAGGAGTTGTTTGTCGTTATACGCATTCAATATTTGAATATAATGAAACTTTTCAATAAATAATGCGATCTGCGAAAATAGGGGATTCCCAGAAAAAGTAAATATAAATTTGTGTATTTTTACGCGATTAAACTTAGCAACGATTTGTCTGTTATACACAACGCTACTTGGCACTCTGATACTTTTCCTCTTTATGCTCTATTGACTGGCATGACGAAGATTGGTCACTTTAAGGACATTATGGCAACATTGTAAATTTGCAAAAAACAATAAAGCAAATTAAACAATATTCTCAGAATCAATGAGTTAACGTATCATGTATTGTCCTATCTAATGATATCAAAAAAACCAAACAAACGTTTAGTATTTTTATGTTTCTTCTGCCATCATTTTTTGCCTTGAATATTTAATTTTAGATTATATTCTATGAAACTTATTTATGATATTATCTTCGATATCATTATATTAACTTCATTAATTATTTCTTCAGAAATCACATTCTAACATAATTTCTATCAACCATGCTGATAACTGTTTATGGCTGTTTGAAATGGAGTGAATTTTGAATTATGCAGAAATCGGTGTTCGATTCAATTGGCTAAAAAAAAAGAGATCAGAATAAATTTGGTAAAATACTAGACGATAATAATATTTTAAATCCAAATGAATATTTGCCGAGAAACTTTTTATAGAAAAAAAAAAAAAAAAAAAAAAAAACTATAAATTTTTGTAATGATCGTTTTCATTCTTTTTTTTTAAGAAGAAAATTTTATGTTTCAATTTACAATGCTGGATTTTTTTTTTCATATCATATCATTACTTTATCGAATCTAAACTAGTGATGAATGTTAACCCAAAAAATTTAGATATCATCCTCTAATCTGAATTTGCAGAACAAACCAATCTTGCCGCAATATCCTTTTTAATTAAACAAATGAATAAAATAATCAGAGTGGAATGGGATATGATGGATTGTGTATGACGTGAAATAACACTGAACTCACTAAAATATCGAAACAAAACAATGAAATAAAGTTGCAGTGACATTCTAAAAAAAAAAAATCAGCAACGAAAAAAACAGACATTACAGCAAAGCCCACTGATACGTTCAAATTGAGTCGCATAACGAGTGTTTGAGGAAGAATAATCAGAGGATGTAACAAGACTTATGGGCGACCCACATGAAAAACAATATATATTTGGCTCATAGGTCTACTGTAAGCAAATATACGTGCGCTCACAAAAGCAATATTCCAGGCATATACTAGATTCAGTATATATTTTTTATATTGCATTTTTGAACGTAAATATATTTGACATATATTTCTTATGTGATGATTTTTCTTCTCGGCTGGGACAACAATTGGTTTTATCCAAATTAATTCAATTTTTTTTTTCAATAATTGCTTACAATGGAAATTTTTTTGTGAATACCCAAGATATAAGTTTCATAACTCATATTTTGTTGATTCTTTGTTGAGAGAAAAAAATTCAGAAAAAGTTTATCTCAAAATAAAAATAAAAAAAAAACAAAAAAAAAATTGAATTAATTTGGAATTACGTAAGAAATTGTTGGCCCATTTAACGAGAATCCAACATATATGTCACATATAATCATCCGCATATATATTATTCTCATCAGGAAAGTTGAATAGGTGCCCATGGGTCCAAGATAATTCAATGTTTTCGCGTACCGAAGTGAACCAAGATCGAATCCTGGAGGAATAGGATGGGCCAGAGCCCTTGGATCTCCCCTCATCCTCAGCGTCTGAGTCTCGTTGGCCATTTTCCACGCGCACCTAAATCACAACAGACTTACATTGCCCTCTCGCGCTATTTTCAATGCTTCATTGGACTTTCTATCAATGATAATCATATCTATTATTTCAATGAAATCCTAAACGAAAAGATGAATCTCAGAGGAATTATAGAAATTGGATGTATCGCAATGAAGGTGTGTAGCCGTTCACTTTTTCACTATTTTTTTTCTCCTAAAAATTTTGACACGTTTTTCCTGAGATGTATGTGTGTGTGTATAAAATTGCCCCCCCCCCCCCCACCAAAGTGCAGAAACATGTTTGACAAAAATCAATTCAGTAATCTTTCGACGATGAATTGATTGTTCGTATGCGCCAAATTCCACTCGAAACCAAAAAAAAAAAAATGTTACTCGCGCGAAAATTTTTGTAAATTCGTGCAAAGTTTTGCTTTGCACACTCTTTACGGACGATGGACACTGGACTCAAAGTTCCTCAAGTAAACTTTGGGCCGGCATTGAAGGAAAATGAAACGGAAAAATGGAGAAAATAGAATGATCATACGCACTAGCAACACAATATACTATTTGTCGAAAATGTTCTGATACTTGGAAAGGAAATGTTGGGACGTGGTGATGAGTGACTATGTCATTCGCTTGCATGACGCAATGTATGATAATGTATTCCAATGGACGCAGGTATGTTTTTGGCTCATGGGAGGTCTGCAGCACAAACCGAGGAAGTATTATACTCCCACAAAACGAAAAAAAAAATAAGATATTCAATCGCAAATCATAATTTTGAAAAAATCCGCCAACGTTCCATGGAAACTTACAACAGAATTTTGCATCGATTGTTCAATTCTCGACGTTTTTAGTACACACTTTTCTTCAAACAATTAAAATATATATCTTATTAATATATATTTTAATTAATAACATATATATAATATATATAAAATTAATATATATATATATATATATATATATATATATATATATATATATATATATATATATATATATATATATATATATAAATAAAAAAAAAACCTTTCTTCAAACGATTGTTATAACACATGAAGGTAAATAAAATATGTGCTAATAGAAATTGAAAATAAATTTTGGTGAGGCAATGTTCCTCAAAAAAATCTCGAAAATAATTTTTATCAAAAATTGAGGAAATTGGAAGAAAGAAACCAGAATTCTTCAATATTTTTCGTTCGTAAATTCTACATGTCGTCTTGTAAAGTAGTATCGTCATCATTGAAATTCTCAATTAAATTGGGACCGAAAAAAATCGTACAGATTTACTATCGTCGAGTGAAAAAAAAAGAGTTACATTGTATGCCAAGTATAGAAAAAATGATTATATTCGACCCATTCTGTATGTTTTTTCCTTACAGTCTAATTTTGCATCTACCAAAAAAAAACCTGTAAAAAATATGACTTTCACTAATAAAACTTCAACTTATTCTGTGGAAGATAATTCTTCCCCAACAAATATCCCAAGGAATTAATCGAAGACCGACTACAGGAGATTCTGATTGATTCTAACTTTCATAAAAAGAAAAACATGAAAATATTGATAACTGAGACTTATTTTCAGCAAAATTTTCAGAGTATCGAGAATATTTTCGAAAAGTGAAATATTTCAATGAAGTTTTTTTGACCCCTCAACTAAGCCTTTCAGTTTATCGAAGTGGACATGCAATTCATTTACACCATACCAGCTAAGAATTTTTGGCAGTTACCTTCGAAACTAAGAATGGTAACGAATGTTTATACAGAGCTCTCAGTGTCCTCTACAAAAAAACATTCTCATGAAAATTGACGTAGCACCTTCAGATTTCCCATATCGTAAAAAATGAGAGACTTTCTCAATGCGAGTCTAAAGAACGATGGGAAAATGTCCCTACCACGATGGGGTGAGACCATAAGATTTCCACGTCTGTATGAAATGTCACAAGACACATTGTTTCCCTAAAATTCCTCTGAGATACTCCACTTCATTTCGGAGTCATCGAACTTCTTACAAGATGTGACAATGGCTTTAGTGAGTTACAGGAGATCAGGGAATGCATTCTTAACATTCAGTCGAATAGCGTATTGATGAAATACAACTCGCAAGTCTGCGATGATTTAATGGGGACGCGCGTGGATAACATGATGATTTTTTTTTTTAATTAATGAAATTACCTCCTGCGCTGGGGGCTCCTTTGCCTGAGCCGCCTGATCCGGCTTGTCCTGATCCATCTCGCCTGCTGCAGGCTGTGCCTGCTGTTGTTGCTGTTGTTGTTGCAATTTTTCCTCCTCTTCAATTTCAAGCTGAGTTAACTCACGCTTCTCCACCAAAACAGCTGAAGTCACTGTGAAGATGCCGTTCAAATTTAATCGAACTTTTATCTTCACCTTAGATGGCTCGCCCTCTGGGTTTGGCTTGATGTTCTTTATGTGCCATTTGCCTAGAATTTCAGGGTTATTTAGTATGCAATTTTTACACGTTAATGAGATTCATGGAAGTTAATAAATCAGTAAAATCTCCATAAGAACCCTCTTATCAGAATTGAACTCTTGGTGGTAAGACTAAGTTGACTTCTATGTCAGTGTAAAAATAATACACAAATTTCATACATGAATATGTTAATACATAGATCATGAAATACTGACGACAAATAAAAAAATTAAAAAAGTGAATACCCTTAAAAAAAAGGAAGAAAAAAGGAAAAGAGATTTTGTACTTGAAAATTTAAAATGTTGGTTGCATCAAGCAATAATCAAAAGTTACATTGAAAAGGTATACAAATATATCTATATATATTCTTTATTTTTTTTTTTAAGTTTTCAGATTTTTTTTTCAGATGGATTTTAAATGTTTGGAATGCTTCTAGAGCTTTCAGATTTGTGAAATTAAATATGAAATCAATGTGAAATTAAGTATCTCTCAAAATCTTCAAATGGTAAATTACTCAAAGTATTTTCAAATGGCATAACGAAAGAATCTTGAAAAAAACTGAAATGCTTCGTCAAATAATTCACAATTTGAACATGTATGATTAATACGGTTATATACCTATATAGGCTATGGGATACGTCGGTGGTTGACTGGAATAATTGGCTATCAGAGTCACTGGAGTCATTCTCTTCAGTGTCAAGGACTTTGAGAATGGGAATGAATGATTGTAGGCAAACACTTCGAGTTCTCTGAAAATAAATACATACATCAGTATATATATAACGATATCACTAACTTGATTCATAACTTAACACGTGAACGTGATATAAAATTTAGACAAAAAAAAGAGAACCCAGTTATTCTTTAACTCCCCTCTGTCCCTTTCACGTCAGCATATTCACTATCATATATTTCCTGTTCTGATAATATACAATCATAGATCGATCATGGCCTAACTAGCTGATATTCTCCAAGTTTGCCTTTTGGAAAACAATTTGCAGATTCATACTCGACAGATAATGTGCAAGTATAATGACCACTGCGTTTGAACATTACCATAAATTTGATCAATAATGTACAATTTTCATTGTCCGAAAGAAATATGGTTTGAGGCTGACAGAGACTGTCGAAAATTACAATTACGAAAGTGGTAAAATTTTCAAATTTTCAAAAAGTCTTCAGAATTCTTCAAACATTAAAGTTTCGTCATTTTTTGTAATGGTTACATCACTTGACACTTAACTGCCTGGACCTAGCTGTTAAATTTGTCAGTCCTTGGTTTCCCTTATAACATTTTCAAGTATGTAATCGACTCATGCAACTTTGTATAAGACATATTTAGATAAGACATCTAAATATAGAATGAGATTGTTAATTGATTAGTTGAACCATTTTGCCAAACCACGAAGTGAAGCAATGGACTGTTTGTTTCTATCAATTAAGAAAAAAAAAACAGGAAAGAGACTTTTAAAACTCACTCGTCCTCGCCCTCTGAGGGATCGAATTTAATTTTAATGGGATAAGGCTGAATGTCGGTAACTGCGAAATCACGAACTCTGACTGCTGGGCTTATCATAGCACACTGGAGGGCACATCCACGTGCAACAGCCTCATCTTGGTTAAGTGTTGTTGAGGCTGGTTTGCCAAAGATCTCCTCCACTAGTCGTTTGATCATTGGAATTCTGCTAGAGCCTCCGGCAATTTCAACTGAGTGGATTTCCTCCAGTTTAAGTCCTATTAAAAATGGACAAAATATCTCTATGTAAATAAATTTCTATAATAATTTTATCTGAAAGAGAAATCTAGAAATTGTTAAGTGTCTAAGCTAATATAAAAATTATTATTAAAGTCACTTTCGCTGTTAAAATTTTTGCAAATTCAGTCTCGATAATTACCAGAATCACGTAGACACTTTTTCATGGTAGCCTCCACACGTGTGAATAAATGCTGGCACATCTGCTCCATGTCCTCGCGCTTCATTTCCCCAGTAACATCCTTCTCCTCCATAAAGCACTCAATATTGAGAGGTAGTTTGGTTGAATTTGCCGACATTTGCTTCTTGATTTTTTCAACCTCAGCTAGGAGTCGTATGTAGGCACGAGGATTTGTGTGGGCGTCGATCTTGTAGCGGGCTTGGAAATCTTTGCAGAAGTAATTTGCTAGGATGATATCAATGTCGCGGCCGCCCAAATATGGATCTGCAGCACTGGCCAACATCTGTGAAAAATCAATACAATTACAATTTTATCATTATTTACTTGAGGTCGTTAGAACTTTTTTTTTCTTATTTTTTTGCGTTCTTTTTTGACCATCGAAATTTTAATTATAGAAAAAAAATCATGACTCAACTTTAATCGATTAAGCTTACATAATTTTTTTTACAAACCTTGAGTTTTCCTTTATGAAATGCAGTGACGCTGACCTGGAGGCTAGAGTAGCCACAATCAACAAAAACAACATTACGTGGTGGTGCTTCCGGTGCAGGTAAATCCTGTTTGTAAATTCCATAGCACAGGGCGGTGGCAGTTGTTTCATTGAACAAACGCAAAACATTTAGGCCAGCAATGCGTGCGGCATCGTACAAAGCTTGACGCTCAAATTGAGTGAAGTATGAGGGAACAGAAATCACACAATCATTGATAGCTGTTTGCAGAGCAGTTTCAGATATTTCCTTCAGTTTCGTGAACAGCATAGCTGTGATCTGCTCTGGCGAGAATATGTGCTCCTCTCCCAAATATTGTACCTAAATAAGTATTGGTAAATCCATTAGTTAAGGTACTTCGAATATACAATCAGAGATTTGAACATTTTATAATGAGTGAACTGCTGAAAATTTTCACGTTCGAAATCCCTAGAAAGTTCAATTGTTCCAACATCTTTGTTTTTTAATTATATGAATATAATTCAAATAATAATTTTGGAAAAAAATCATTTTGTATGAACTTTGTAATGGTTTTTCAATTTTGGATTTTTAAAGGGCTTGAACTTGTAAAATTAAAAAAGTCTGGCATTTCTTTGGAAATTTCAAGTATTCGTGAAAACGCAATTTTTGAAAATAATTTAGAGATTTTTCACTCGATAGAATTTCGTAATATTTCAAAATTATTTACATGTAAAAAAAACGGAATTTATAAAGAAAGTAATTTGTAAAAATTAAGAAGTAAAATTTGTATTTTTCTCTTTCCCTAAAAATTTTGAACTTCTACCTTTTCAAAATTCATTCAAATTCTCGAATACTTTCCTCCTCCATAATTTCAAAATTCTTTATGTTGTTTTCAAAATTTTGAAATTGTGACACAAAAATTCATATAATTCTATGAAATTCCTAAAAGTTATAAATATTCCTCAAAAATTCCTTTTTTTTCTTCATATTTCGACGAAATTTTATCAAATTTTCGCAATACATGAATTAAATTCTGAATTAATAATAATAATGCTAATGTAAAAGAGTCTGCAAAAAAAATGGCGAGGCTACTGCACACAAATTGAAGTGTTGATAATTTTAAAAAATACATTAGGATTATTGGGGCGGCCCTGTGTTATCGATGATAACTTATCAGATATCTCACATGTATGCCAATAGTTCCATCTGGCTGTCCTGTTACTTTGTACGGCAAAGTTCCCAGCTCCTTGTGCACATGTGGATCGGTAAACTTTCTACCTAGTAATCTCTTGAATCCAAAAACTGTGTTCTTCATGTTTGTCACCAACTGATTCTTGGCGGCAACACCGAGAATACGATTTTTCGCACTGAATGCCACACATGACCTGCAAGAATAAAATCAATATTTGTTACAAGCAATTTTCTGCTTATGTAAATATGTAAATATATATATATTTACTTATTTAAATATATAAGTATATAGACATATTTACATATATATAAAATATATATTCGAAAAAATTCTTTGAACAAATTCTTCGTACAAATAAATTTGTTCAAAGCATAGCAAATCTTTCTTTATTTTGCATCGAAAAATCGATTAATTTTTAATCGATTATTTAAAAAATCGAAAAATACAAATGTCAATTTTTTTTTTCCTTTTTTTTTCCCAAAACATTTAAATGTTGTTAAAAAGTTCCCATCCTTTTTTGTCAATTTTTTTACGAAATTGTTATGTTCTAAAATTTTCGATGTCTCATGATTTTTATAAAAATGGGCTATCTCGAATATTATAACAATAAATAAAATATAAAAGTCAAGAGTCTTTTATGATTCACACACGTGTACCAAACCCAGTCCTCTCGGATTAACGTTCCCCATCATGACCTCGCAATGAATCATCTGTATCTCCAAATAAGGTCAAAAAATAGACCGCACTTTGCATATACCTGAAGACTATCTTGACATTTACTCCCCAAACCGCGAATATCAAACAAAATTTCATGCAATTCAACACAATGGCAATTCCATTAAAAAAACTATTATTCACCAATTCAAGATTTTAAAACTCGCGCGAATTTTTAAAAACTTTTTAGTGAAATGTGAAAAATTTCAGAATTTGAAGGCCTTTGATTTGATGTGTATATTCAAGTATTACATATAGAATTCTCCCACACGTTTTTCTGCATAATGTGAGGCTATTGAACTAATCTGAAAATCTTACTTTTAATACCCGTTTTTCTTCCATCTGTCTATGGATTTCTCTCCCTAAACATTCTTTTCAGTAAATTACCCAGACAATAGTCACTGTCATTTTGATGGTCAATCATAATTATCTTGGTCAGAATATAATGGAAAATGTGCACTGTAATGATACAATAATCAATGAATTACGAGTGCCTCTAGACCTGAACACGCATTCTCCCCAACTATGTTTTTGCGAACTATGAGTACCCAGAAACTATACAGAACTTTAAAAAAAAATCCGATTCTTACTGATTCGAGAAACAAACCTATTCGGACCCTACACTTCCGAAAAAATCACAGAAAATTTCTCAACACCTCTCAAAAAGGTCAGTGATTTTTTTTTAAACTTCGATAATTCAGAAAATTCTTAGAAAATTTTGGAAAAGAGAAATCCACAAATTTGGATTTTACGGGGTCATAAAATTCCAATTAGCTTAAAACTGAATAATTTACCGAAAAATGACAAAAGTATGATTTCAGGGAAGAGAAAATGCCCTCCAAAGATTGTCGAGTAAGATTTTATCTGAAACCAACTCAGCAAATAATTGTTTTTATGAAAATTTTAAGTAAAAATTGTATTGGATCCAACTGATAATTTTTTTTATAATTCTCGTGGGGGTGGTCCGCCGGTTTCGCCGGCTCTCCCCCCAACACCCAATTACCCAAAAATAAATGAATAATTAACGGACTTACGGTGTACTACGTAAACTATAATCATTGGCTATGGTCTCAATGCCGCCGGCCCTTGCAACGGCAATGTAGCAGCCCTCCGAGCCAAAGTCAATTCCAATGACGGACATAGCGGCCATGTCTGCTGCTCGGAATAAATTTCCCTTCAGAGCACGAGTCCACCAAATATCAAGTTGAAGTCACACGTTTTTTTGACGATTGAATTTCTCTTATCCTGGATCACTGCACAATTCAGTCACCTACCTAGTTACTTGTCAAAATTGTTTCAAATTAATTTAGATTAATTTTAGGTAACTAAGGAGTAATATTCAATATCCAGAGACTGGAAATTGCTGGAAATGAGACAATGTCAGTGAATGAGTTGTAGCATGGATTGCCCACAAACGATTGCCGTTTTTCGGGGTCGAGAATTGTGTTGAGTGAAGTTGGCTTTGAACGAAAGGCAATTATTGGATGCGCGCGCATGTCTTAGGGGCTTTGTGATTGGTAGAAAAAAGCCGGGAAATCGCTAGAATATTCTGGAAACTTACGAGAAGGGGTGCTAATGTTGGAGAAGGCGGGTGAAGCGTACATAAATTTAAATAATGAATTGGCATTTGTTTATCTTCAGATCACAAGTTCATTAAGTATCATGTCTTACTGATAAGTCTTTGGCAGTTCAATTCCTCTCATTCTCGACGACTCTGCATAGTTCGGGGACTCTTCGACTGACTTTTTTACTTATCTTAATGGCTTGAACTTAATTAATTTGTACTTATTTCAAGGAGCCGGGGACTAATGTTTAATCTCCAGAGATTGGAAATCTAGTAAGAGGTAAACGAAAATGTAAGGTGATTCGATAGCACGAGTTACTTATAAAACAATTGCACTTTTTTCATGTGAGAATTGTGGTCAGTGAAGTTGACGCTGGAAGATTGACAATGGTAGGGTGCGCGCGCATCCATTGGAGGCTTTGTAATTGGTGGAGAAAGCCCGGGAGATCCTGAGAATATTCTAGAATCTTTCAGAAACTTGAAAAGTGGGGGAAAGTTTTCCAGAAGGTTCGTGGAACGGATACTGAGGGTGAGGATACGCGCTCAACAGATAAAAGTACTCTATTGTGTTTTGTTAGCCGGAGCAGCTTCTTAATCGGAATATTTTTTGGAAAATCATAAGCAATTAGTAGAAACATTTTTCAATTCAAAATCGTGGAACGGAAGAGTTTGTAATAGAGATTGTAGCCTAAATCTTCGTTTAAACATGAGATATACGAATTTAATCATTGTTCACATATAGCTAATGCAGCGCGAGCGATTTTAAACGTGTACACAACCGATTGCCGTTAAATAGATAAAGCAATCAATCAACACATTGCAAAACCAAATGAAAAAATTAATAGTTATGGATTGATTGATTTATTAATCATAAAGAAATCGAGTGTGACCACAGGGATACTCTTTATGAGAATTCAAAATCGAGTTCGAATTCGAATTAGAAATGTCATTAGAAGACTAATCAAAAGTTTACAAAATGGGAACAAGATTAATTAGTAAAAGTCAGTTCCTTGGAAGGAGCAAAACACTTTATAATGTAAGTGAAGGATTTTGAACCTTCAAAAATCGAATAGAAGTAGATATGTCGAGATGCAGAAGAAATGGCATATTATATTGAAAAGTCATGTAGAGCGGAGTTTAACGACCGTCTTTTAGACATCACGCTTCGGTTCAATGCTCAATCGCATTATAGTGCCATGACAACAGCATGTTCCTTCGCATTCGCAACTATTTGTTACCACGGTGATCAGATTGCTGGTAGAGAAGCATACGGAAATATACAGACCACATATGGGGTATAGAGATATATAGAGTGGTATGTATCGACAATTTAGGGGTTTCTATCGAAAAGGGACTAGTGGGGTGAATTTAGGTTCATACACATTCTTCTTTTTCATGAAGAAAGATCTAAAAATTTGACAACGATTCAAAAATTTTTGAACATCTTACAATTTTTTAGAAATTTCAAAAATTTGGCGCCCGTTTTCCACGTTATTTTTAGAGATATAGAGCGTCATTAACTTGTTTTGTCTATAGACAATATTTTGTCTATAGAATATATTCACAAGTTTGATCATGTAGATCGCTAAAATGAAGGTATATATATGGAAAAGCATATGTACGCAAAATTTGAGGACTATGATACTTCGTGGAAACGACGCTGCAGAAGTCCCGCCATTTATTTTTTCGGTTTTTTTCGGGTGATGTACCAAAAGTGGACAATAATAACAAAGTTTTTGACGTGAAAATACTTATTTTACGGGTTATAATTGGTTTTATTAACTCCCAGGATTAAGGCGAAAATGGCGGTAAAATCTGCGGACGGTGTTCAAGTGTTTGAATCCGGCGCATGCGCACTGCGCCGGATTTGCCCACAGGCATTCCAAGTTTTGGGAAATATAGCCAAGAAAATGTCAGGTAAAACCTACAATTTTAAATTCTTCTATATGTTCCCCACAGGGCAGAAATACATTCGACCGCTAGTTCCTTTTTTACTGACAAATCTACTTTATCAAAATTTAGAATTTTCGCGGTTACGTGCTGTTTGATGTACGCATGATATGACGAAATAATCTGCAGCTTTCAGTCAGAAACTTCGGCTGCTAAGTAACAAGGTTCTGTAAGTAGCAAAATACGAAAGTTTCTATTAGAAACGAGAATTTATAAGTTTGAATGATTCTTGATCGCTTATTGATTTTTTTTTTTTTTTCATGAAAACTTTTTCTGATATGTTAATCGGTTCTTCTAGGTAACGATGTCAGAGAGCCAGAACCTTCCTTCCTTCTTCTAGAATTAACTAAGAAATGTCACGGTTGTACAGTAGCTCAGTTCACCAGGTGGTGAAAATTCCCAAACGGCTGGATGGTATTTTTAGCAGTTTGAGTCTTAGAAATGTTGAGAGGACATCGACAAACCATGGAAGAGGTTATGAACGTAGTTCCTACCTGTCTCTGGCACCGAAACCAGGGAAACAATCGCATTTGATGAATGAAATACCTAGAGGAAGCTCAAACAGTCGTTTTCCAGTGATGACAGGTATCTATATCTATAGATATAAAATTTACCTACAAACGAAAAATGCGTAATTTTTACGAAAAGCCCTTATGAAAAAAGTGCTGAAATTGACACCGATTTTTCAACATTTTATCTAAATGTTTTTTCAATTCAAATTTTTTGCATTTATTACACATTTTTCTCGTTATCCTTTTTGCATCTGTCACATTTTTGTTAGGGAAAATATAGCATATACGGTCAAATAACATTTGTTTACATTATAATACTGGAAGTTCCTATTATTTTTTTGAGTTATTCAGTACAGAGGAATTACCTAAAAAAATGACTAAGTATTAATATAAAATGAGAATATAAAATGACTCAAGTCAGTTTATACTCTGAAAATTAAGACGCAAATATCTCGACATTTACTTAAACTGAAAATAGCTTGAAAAATGCAAAAATTACTCAGTACTGGTAACCCCCGATTTACAGGTGCAGAACATGAGCATAATGAGAAGGGTGATCATCAGTGGAACTGTGGAAAGGATGAGACACATGCAGGCTTCAGCTTTTTACTTGGAGGCATTGGACTGGCAATTGCATTATGTGATGCTCCCTATTTTACCAGAGGTTAATTACAGATATTTATAATTTATTTGGATCTACTAGGAAGCTCACTCTCTGCACTTGAAGTGCAATAAAATTGCTCTAATTTGGCTCCAGACATAAGAGAAATTCAAATTTCATTCCTGAGCAGTTTTACCGAGAAATATTAGAAGATTTTTTGTGGATACTTTACTTTGAAGCAAAAAAGTTCTATGTCATGTTTCGCTGGATTAACTCATTTTGTGTTCAGGTTCACTCGTGTGGTATCCATTTTTGACATTTACAATCAAAAGTGGTCAACCATGGAATTTCCTAATTAAATTCTCTTCCAAAATTTTGAAAAGGGAATATTATTTATTGAAAATCAATTAAAGTTGAATTAAAAAATAGTCTATCATTCATGATTACAATTCAAAATTTCAGTATCATTTTTGGGATCATGAATTACAGCAGAATGTTTCAATCAATATTGCATTTTGGAATTGATTTTTTTTCGGAAATATTTCCTTTTTTTTGTTTTTATTTTTTTTTCGGAACTATTTTCTTTTTTTTTTTTTTAATTTTTTCTTGGTTTTAAAAAAAATATTTTATAACTATGTTTACAAAAAGAAAACCGTCATATTTACTGGAATTGTTCAGAAAAAAAAATTGCGCAAAAAATTTTCACATATTTAAACATACTTAACAAACAAATTCTGCAGTATGCTATAATCGAACTGAAAAGAAAATAGTCTTGCAATGTTTGTAGAAATAAATTGGATTATAAGAGATAGAACTATTCTTTTCTAGAGGCAATAAGAATTTGTCTATTTATTTTATATTTTCGATTATACAGAAAAAGACGGTTCAGCTACTGATTATTATTTTCTATTTTTTTTATAGAAAAAAGGTTCTTCAGAGCAGCTCAGTATGGAAACATTCCCGACTTGAAAAAGGTGAGGTCTATTTCATCAACGTTACATCTAAAGGACTTGATATTACATTTCATGGCTTTGAAATTTTCCTTATATATGCTCAATTTTTTTGTTATTATGGGAGACTTTTTCTTTATCACAGACTTTTGTTTTTAGAAAAAAAAAATCGAAAAAAAAATTATCTCTGACTTCCACCGTAGTTGCCGCTTTTGAAAATTCTGAAAACAGGACTTCAAAAACTTTACCGTATACTTCACTAGTTCAAATTTTTGGAACAAAAAAATGTGGAAATTTTCTAATTTAACATTATGTTTATGTGGAAAAATCTAACTCCTGTAATATCTAGGAAATCTGTGTCGAGAGAAGTTTTATAATAATCCGAAAACTTTAACTGACTCATTCAAATTTTTCCAATTTTTTTCGTTCAGCCAGCTGATGACAAAATCTTGAAGTGTCTGCAACTGGGGGGAATAATGCCGACTTAATTAACTCCTGCATTACAATTACCAATTTATCTACTTCAAGTAAATAATACCAAAAAATTTGTCTGTTCAGTCATTATCGGAAGGTGTTGACGTGGATTCCAGGCACGCCTTGGGATGGACGGCTTTACATTCTGCAGCGATAAATGCAAAAACCGATGCGATCAAATTCCTAATAAGCAATGGAGCAGATGTGAATGCTGGAGATGAATTTGTCAATGTGTATAAAACGGCGAAGGAGAGAGGTATGCACTCGCTGGACGTGTTGACGGAGCGTGAAGAAGAGTTCTCTGATCGTTTGAACAATCGTGCAACTTTCAAGGGGTTCACAGCTCTGCACTATGCTGTACTTTCCGATTGTATACCTTGTGTTAAAGCACTTCTGGATGCTGGGGCTAATCCCACCATTGAGAATGAGACGGGACATCGAGCGGTGGAGTATGCTCGGGATGAGGCCATCAAAAATTTGCTCATCAAACATGCCGCTAGGTAGGGCGTGTAAGGGAAACACTAATGTTATGGAATGGGTTGGTGACACTAATGGGGGTTCTAGTTTAGGCTGTGTAATTGTGGATGCTTTAAATTTTTAAAATTTTTAAAATTTTGAAAATTTCTAAAATTTTGAAAATTTTGAAATTTAAAAAATTTTTAAAAATTTTAAAAATTTTAAAATTTTCAAAATTAAAAAAAAAATTGAAGTTGAACTACCCTTGGTTGTTTCTAATTTCAAAACTTATGACTGATTGCTTCGTCAATAACTCCTCAGATACGATGAACTGATGCAGGAGAAGGAGGCTGAAGAACGCCGAAGGTTTCCCCTGGAGCAGCGCCTGAAGCAGCACATCGTAGGACAGGAGGGTCCTATATCTCTGGTCGCTTCAACGATCAGACGGAAGGAGAACGGCTGGATCGACGAAGAGCACCCTCTAGTGTTTCTCTTCCTTGGATCCTCGGGAATTGGTAAATGAAGACCTGCAAGATCTTATTGGAATCTTTGGCATAAAACCTGTTCATTTGTGTTTCTCCACCCATGCATCATAGTAAAAAAAACAGGAATAAAATTCTATGTCAATATCCACCTGTGAAAGCTAACTGTTCGAAAAAACGCTCAGTTTTTTCCGGAAAATTCAGAAACGTTTGCAAATATTTGAATGAAAAGCTTTCGGAGAGACATAAAAAAAAAAATACTGAAAATGCTGAAAGCTACATTCGAAGTTCTACATTAATTTTTTAACTGTAGAAGCCTTCAAGTAAAAAAAAGCTCGTTAGAGAGGTTGAATGATTGAATTGAATGATTTTTTAAGACTCAAAATGTGGAAATTTCGGATCGCCTGAAAACCATTTCATACGATCTCTTTTCAGTGTGCTACTGTTGGTCGCATATTGTCGATTGTAATACCAAAAAAAATGGATTGAAAGGCACCCTGAGGTCATAAAACGTTGACGTTACACATTTTTAGAAATTTCTTAAAAGTCCAACTATTTCACACATTTCGATTCAAACGTAATTTATACAGCGTAATTTATAGATTTGAGAAAAAAAAATTGAGATTTTAAAACATTATAAAAATTCTCGACACCTCCAAAAATATGAGACTTGCATAAAAAATCGCAAAGAACTGTGAAAATAAATTAGAAACTTTGCATAAAAAATTGTAAAGAACTGTGAAAATCAAATAGAAATAAAGATATCGAATATTGAAAGAAATGACTGAATGGCAGAAGCTTGAAATTTCTGGAAACTGCAAAAACTATCAAAATCTAAAGTATCTTAAATATCAAAAGTCTTCAGAAATTTCCAACATCGTTAATATACGAAAGCTTTTGCAATGTCAAAAATTTAAAAATGTGTGAAATTCTTAGGTAAGACTGAGCTGGCTAAACAACTGGCTGCGTACATCCATAAGAACAAACCTGACGGATTCATTAGACTTGATATGTCGGAGTACCAGGAAAAGCACGAAGTTGCAAAGTTGATTGGAGCTCCTCCCGGGTATGTATTAAAAAAAAAAATAAATAAATATAAAGGCTATGTATTATATAAATTTTTGTATTTATATAACTATATAAAAATAGTTTTAGAT
This sequence comes from Asobara japonica, assembly GCA_026005395.1. Classification (NCBI taxonomy): domain Eukaryota; kingdom Metazoa; phylum Arthropoda; class Insecta; order Hymenoptera; family Braconidae; genus Asobara; species Asobara japonica. The sequence goes on along the minus strand of BQMI01000539.1, from coordinate 1,792,098 downwards.
TCATCGCAAAGTTTTTATACGAAGTATAAATACGAAGTTTTTCTAATATCACAATTTTCATTGAGAGATTTCAGAAGTGTTAGAAGTTCTGTAGGTAATTTGACACAAGTCAAGTGGGCCCTTCCCACGTGGATGTTCACATAAACCAATAGATATATATATATAAATATATATATATACTATCTCTAAAACTATGTTGTTTCTAGGTATGTGGGCCATGACGACGGTGGTCAGTTAACTAAATTATTGAAGAAGAAGCCAACTGCTGTGGTGTTGTTCGACGAAGTCGACAAGGCTCATCCTGACGTTCTAACAGTTCTTCTCCAGTTATTTGATGAAGGCAGACTGACGGATGGGAAAGGAAAGACCATTGAGTGTAAGGATGCAATCTTCATCATGACTTCCAATCTGGCGAGTGAAGAAATAGCCGAGCATGCAATTCAACTGAGGGCTGAAGCGGAGAGGCTGTTGAATCAGAGACTCGATAAGCATGAGAGTGAGGATCAGAGCCCAGAGCAGATTGTGATATCGAGAAATTTTAAGGATGAAGTGGTGGGTTGGGGTTATTTTCAAGGGCACACCGAAAAATGAGCTTTCTGCTTTTTTATTTATATTTTAATTTATCTCTTTCAATCTTTTCAATCTTTTTTTTTATAAGTAATTTTTTGAGATTTCTGCAATGTCACATTTTTGGGAGACATACTGAAGTTTGATCGTTTTCTCCATCATATAATAAAATATCTCATGTCCCTATTAAGGCTTTGCCTGCAAGATTGAGGGTCACAAAAAATACATATATCGACTCCACTCAATTGATAAACAGTTTGTAAAATGTGAAGATGTGTCTATTGATAGATTACACAATTACGAAAATTAATTTTCAAGTCACTGAGTATACAAGAGACTGAACATAGAAAAGTTTGGATTTTTTTCTTCATTAACGACTGAATAATAATGTAGGAATTTTACTTAATTTTATGGGTGGCTTACCCAGGCAAATTGGAACGTACTTATTTTTCAATATTCTTTTAATAGTATGTAAAAAAAATTGCATGTCCTATCTACATTTTGTTGAATCCCATTTCACGAGAATATCTATAAAAATATCTTAATCATAGCATAAGTTATTCTGATAATTTGAGAAATTGTTGCAAATTTTCAATGAAATTTCGGTTCAATGATTTAGTTTAAATTGAATTTTATCTCGTATTATTATGGGCCATATTTATTACGAGAAGTGCCTGGTACTGTTAATAACCCAATATTATTCATCATCCAGGTGCGGCCTATATTGAAGGCTCACTTCCGCCGAGACGAATTCCTGGGCCGAATAAACGAGATTGTTTACTTCTTACCCTTTTCCCGAGCGGAATTGATAAAGCTAGTTGCACGGGAGCTTGACGCATGGGCAAAGAGAGCACGGGAAAGGCACATGATCGAGTTGAAGTGGGATCGTGAGGTACTTTCAGTACTTGCTGATGGTTATGATGTTCATTATGGGGCGCGATCGATCAAGTATGAGGTGGAAAGGAGGGTGGTTAATCAGCTAGCAGCTGCACACGAACGAGGACAGATTAGTAAGTAACTTTGTAATCATTGAAGCATGGCTTGTCATGTCAATTCTGTTTTTTTTTCTCATGGAAGTCAATAATTTTTTTTTGAAATTTTTTACAGCTAAAAAATGCTGTGTCAATTTGAAAGCCAAATGGCATGAAAATGGTGCCACTATTGGACTTTCAGTACGCTCTGCTGGTGTTAACGATTTTGTGGACATTGATGAAACCGATAATGTGATAAAAAATGTCAACTCAAAATTTTGACGATTTCATATTAATAAATATTAGGGTGAGATTAGGATGAAAGTATCCAATGAGAAATTGATTTTGATGGTTACTATGGATATTTGGGTTTGTAAAAATGTGAGCTATTTTACATATGTCATATTAACTAAAAATGTAATTAAAACACTGTGAAAAATGAATATTTGCAGGGGATTTGTATGGAGGTTGATAGCAGGTATTTGGTAGGTATTTAATAGGAATTTTATAAGTAGTAATGGTTGATGTAAATATGATGATTATCGTTTATTTTGAATAAATCGATCAATACATAACATGAAAATATTTGGTTCCACATCACATTTAAGATACAGTGTAAGTTTCAAGACGAATTTAGAACAACCATGTATTATTTTTAGATGCACGGCAAAATTATTTTTGAAATTATGAATTAAGGAAACGATTATGTTGGAGGATAAATAATTTTTTTTTGAGGAACGCCGACATTTTTATACATCTGAATTTTAAATTGTCCTTTAATTTTAAAAAATGGAAAGTTTGGAATCGCTCAAGTATTACAAAAACTAGGAAATTCATAGATTGAAAGTTCAAATATATGGAAAATTAGGAAAATTAAAAAAGAAAAAATGAAATTAATTGCATATTTCCAAAATTCTAGGAATTTTACGAGATTTTTTTTGCAATTTCGAGTTTTTAAAATTAAAAATTAAAAATTAAAAATTAAAAATTAAAAATTAAAAATTAAAAATTAAAAATTAAAAATTTTAAAAATTAAAAATTTTAAAAATTAAAAATTTTAAAAATTAAAAATTTTAAAAATTAAAAATTAAAAATTTTAAAAATTAAAAATTTTAAAAATTAAAAATTTTAAAAATTAAAAATTTTGAAAATTAAAAATTTTAAAATTTAAAAATTTTAAAAATTAAAAATAAAAAAAACTTAATGTTGAAAGGTTAAAAAAAATATAAAAGACTGACACAAATACGTTTTCGAAATATTCTAAATTTTGAGATATTAGAAAAGTCGAAGTGATTCAAAATTTTTTTAATTAAAAAACTAAATATTTAATTATTTAATTTAACTTCATGAAATTCTCAGAAATGAGACAAATTTGTCTCTTTCGAGAAATCGGTAAAATATCGAAACTCAGAAAAAATGTATTTTTAAAAAGCTTTGAATTTCTTAAAAATGTTAAAAGTTTGAAGTATCCATTTTTTATCCTCCTCAAAAATTAGATATGAAATTTCGGAAATCAATTTTTTTCCTCTTACTCCCATGTTGTTCTCACATCCCCAGTTATACTTTTAAACCAAATTCTAAATAATTGGATTAAAAAATTGCCGTTGAGGTATTCGTTTTCATAATTACATTATCAAGAATAGAACATCACAAAAATGTTATGCAGTACAGAAGAGAACACAGATACATCAGTTTCATCGTTCAACATGATTGTTATTTCAGTTGAAAAATATAATTACTTGGGTGAATACTTGATTTTCACTTTAAAGTAGCTCCACAGGTACCTGAAATTTTAGCAATTGAAAAAAAAACAATGGAGACAATTCAACTAAATTTTGATTTGAATCTTCCCTCTGATTCACATAATTTTTCATTTTTTTGAAAATTGATTTTTAATGTCAGGACATTTTCCAGCATATACTTCCAGGTCGTTTCCTTAATTTTTTTGAAATTTTTTATTTTCAAAAAATTTTGATATTTTTTTATTTCTCGAAAATTTATGAAGATTGGTAAAACTTCCTGCAATTTTTCAGTTTTTCAATTTTCCAATTTAAACAAAATGAAACCCGTCAAACTTTTCCATTTCAAACCTTCTAAAATTCAGAAATTAGGGGTTATTAAAAAATTGTAAATTTCTAAATTTTTGGAATTTTCAATTTGAAAACATCACAATTTTCTGTCATGAATAAAAATTTCAATATGTTTTTTTCCACAAAATTGAGTACACGTAATAAGTGAAAAATAATGTGTAGTAAAAAGGCGAGACCAAAGAAAATATCGATATTATCGAAATGCGTAAGACGGGAACCGACGCGACGCCAGCCGGCGTGGCGGGAAAAGAAAGTGCGCATGCGCCTGCGCAGCCGGACACGGGAATGAAGGAATTGCCTTTATTTTAGAATATTTGCTGTTTATAATCAAGGACTTTAGCTGTGACTGAGGTGCTACTTTAATTGAATGAATGTCTCAAGTCCCCCAATGTTGAAATTATTCCAAATTGGCAAGTTCAGAGCATTCCCCTGATAGTTCATTATTACAACGACAAATATACTCATTAATATTTTCACAATTTTCATCAATTATTATTTTTTATATCTCCTGTCTGCGTCGGATAAATTCCGTTTAATCTTTTATTATAAATAGCTAGTTGGATATATATAAGTGTTCTTTTTTTTATTAACATTTCCTCGTCATAGAGCTATATATAGAAATACTGTAGGTGTATAAGAGGATAAGCGTACGATTCGGACCATGCTCTTACGGCTGAGCTTTATTTATTCACTCCTCAAAAGTATATTCTGTGATATATTCTCGTTATATTGTTCAATAACAATAGTTATATTATCTTTATAGTACTATATATTTTTCAACAACAATTTTGAAAAAAAAAACTCCATTTTTCCGCTTATGTTATTAGATATTATCATTCATATTAAATTTTCAATAAATCTCTTTTTTTCACCTCACTTTTTTATATTTTTTTGTAGGATTTTTTGATACAGTATCGATACTTTCAGCTACCGATTTTCGATTTTTGTAGGGACATTTTGTGCGAGTATTTTCCTAGAATTATTTATGTAGCCGGTTTTAATAGTTCACTTTATTTTTTATAAAAACTCAATCATTTGGATAAAAGCTGTAGTACGTCATTTTAAACTGACGCTTGAGTGAGGGCGCCACAGGAAGTCGGTTTATTTTGGCGGGAAATTTCAGCATTTAGAGGTTAAGCATGGGGATTGTGAGCGGGCTTTGGTTTAAAAATATTATAGTTCTGTATCGAAAAATCCTGATTTTTTGAATATGAAAAGAAAATAATATCTGACAAGAAAATTGATCATATGAATTCAGTGTGGATTCATCGAAGGCAGAATGACGTCCGAAAAAAGAGTCGAAATATTGAAACAAATTGAATAATAAAAAAGCGTCATTATTGATATGTCGTCTCAAATATTGGTCGAAAAAGTACTTTGCAGTGGTATATAATCAATTAGTAAATTTGATTTGACTTTTTTTCAATAGTTTCGTGTAAAAATCAGACTTCAATTGCGGCCGGTCTGTAATTTTCTTTTCTTTCAATTACTGGTAACGTTTCAGTGCTTCTCAAAATTATTTTCGGATCGGTAAATTGTGGGAAGAAAAGACGAAAATTTGAAAATGGAGGAAGTTTTATCAAAGAAAAAAAAATTTAAAAATGTGAATTACTCGAAGAAACTTTTACCTTTTTGTTTTTCAAAATTTGGAAATTCTTGTTGAAAATTGCGACATTGGAAAAATCGGTAAGACTGCAAAATGTTTTTTTAAAACATTTCAGTTTTGTTTGTTGGTATAAAATATAAGGGCAATTACCATTTTATGTTAATCACAACTTCCGGCATGATAATTTTTAAACATCGTTAGTTGAAACTTCCTACAATTTTCAAAATTTCAATCCGGTCGTTTATTAACAGGCCTCTGAAGTAAAAAAAAAATATTAAAATGCACAAAGAACCTTGGTTTATGAATTCCCAATTGAGTCAAGGTGAAGAAAGCGATAAACAGGTGAGGAAAATTTTAAATATGGCGCCACCGACGTGGATGACGCCATCTTGGGCGTCGGACTCCATCTTCTTTCACAATATGGCGTCGCCGAACTCTACCCACCAACTCGAATATTTACCATTCTTTATCTATTATTTATAGTTTCCGAAGGTTCTCCAGATCATCACATTCCACTATTGCGGACTGAATCAATTTTTTGAAATATATTTCATACTTTTCCATAAAGGTTTGACGCAGAATTCCTTAAATCTTTAAAACCATACTTCTGGCATTTCAATATTTAGTCTTTACTTCTGCGGCCTCTTAATATGCTACATCACCAGTTTACATTGTAGTTCAGTGCAATTCATACGTAAAGTATGTAATCACAGATTATTTGTAGAAAAATCTGTTCAGTTGTACCGGCATTAGAACTTGTGGGTTAGACCCAGTCAATAGATAAATCAATCTTCAAACTAAGAACTAATCAATATGTTGCAAATGTTTAATTCATCATTGAAGATTCAAGATATTAGTGTAGATTCAGATAATTTGATTTATTTTGTGATTTTATTTAATGATTCATTAAGACTTATTGTATCCTCCAGACAATGTAATTACGCAATTCAGTCAATGAAAACTATGTACTTTCATTGCCACTTAACATTTTGTTTTTTTTTTATTCATAAATTATTTTTATTTTATAATTCCATTGGGGTAAAATATTATTTGTGCATTTTTTGCGTTGCTTTTGCTCGATAGCTCGTGAAAATGTTTTATTATCATTACGAATAAGCGTGACCCATTAGGCCATTTAATTATTAATTAATTTTATTCGATAAATAATTTTCTTTCCATTATTCACTTTGTATTATTCAGGATATTTTTGTATTATCTTGCCATGTTTGAGCGTATTTTTTATCACCTCATTCATGACATATTGTACTGGCTCATGTACTTAATAGCTATTTTAAACAATGGGGAACAAATGAATGGATTTTTGAATAATTAATTCAATGCAATGTGTGCCACATAGCGATACCTTTTGGCGGAGATTGAGTTATCTTAGTCCAGTGCTCACGACTAGAGTTCATTTCCGCTGTTCCACCAGACGAATTTCCGTCTAAAGCTGGACCGATTATGCAGGAGCCGACAATTGGATTACCACCAATTAATTCACTGCTTGCATCCAAAACGCAGACCTGAATTTTAGAAAACAATGTTTTGTAAAGTGGAAGAAATTAAATTTATTATCTTCTTGGGAATTGCTTAAATCTTCCTCAATTTTGCCAATGTTTTCAATTTTTTTTTGTACTCCAGATTCTTAAAAAAAAGTGAGGCGTCATGGGACATCTGGTAGATGTGAAACATAGAAACACCAATTTTGATCTAAATTGATCCAAAATTTTTGACGATTTCTCGAGAATGATTGGAAATGTTGAAATACTCTGTTCTTTTAAATGTTTGAAAAGTTTTTTCAAAATTTTACAAAACTTTCCCAATTTTTTTTTTAATTCCAAATTTTCCAAATATTTCCAAAATTGTTTCAAACTTTTCCACAACCTTTCAAGTCTTTTCGAATTTTTTCAAAATTTTTCAAAATTTTCCAAACATTTCCAACATTTTTTCAAAATTTTTCAAATTTTTTCCACATCTTTTCAAAATTTTTTGAAAGGCTGCAGCGTATCTTGATATGTACATGCCGTTGCGTCGATCGGAGAGAGGGGGAATGGGTAAGCAGTGGAGTATATCTATACATATTTGTCATGGAAATTGCCTATCCCGAGAGAAAATGTTTCCGATCCTACTAGCCGCATTAGATGTTTCACATAAAAAAAAAACAGAAGATTTAGTTGATCATTTTGAAATGCTACAAACGTCGATAATATAAGGCCCTATTTTTCTGGTAATAGATTACCGACGTGCGAATCTCGCGTCAAAGTTTGAATGAAATGTCCAAGTTTTGGTCAAATACTTGATCACAGTCGAACCTCCATATAAACATTTTGTATAGGTAGGTCAGCCGACTCCCGAGAAGCGGTACCCCCACCACCGCGCGCTAGCGTAGTAGGCGGTCTCACTCACGCGCCAATAGACCTATGTGCCCCTCCATGAACACTATTCCCCACGCGCCCCTCACTCGCTGGCGCTGACTGGTGGGGGGGCCTTATTACTGCGATTTCGAAGAGACTAAAGCCCCATGCGGCTACTTATTTGAAGGTTCGACTTTATTGCGGCTTGTTTCCTTAGCTCAAAAGCCCAATGTGGAACTTCCATAGTTTTTTAATTCCCACTTTTTATTTACAATTTACTTACTGAAAAAAAAAATCTCAGCAGGATTAAGAGCAAATATTGAATGGAGGATAAATTCTAGTAAATTCAGGAAAGTATAAGAAGCTGCTTGGATCACTTAAGAAAATTTTGCAACATCAAAACAACAAAAAAAAAAATGAGTGACTTTTATGAAACAATCAGAAACTCGAAATCCATTAATGAATTTTGTAACAAATTATCGGTTCATTTGCTTGAGAGGCAAAAACTTGAAGTGATGGCAAGTTATAAATAGATTTCCCATAATTCTGGGATGTACTATTTCTATTACATCACTGATAATGTAATCACCTATCCGCATGGGAAAATTAGTAAATTATTTTTTGTTAGTGTTATTATAAGGATCTGTCGATGAGTCAAGTTTATCCTGTACGGTTAACGAATTGAAATAACTGTGATATGTGGTTCCTTTGGTATTCAAATTGTACTCTAATATACTTTGTTTTAATCAATCTGGTTTTGACCATGACTTATTCCTATATTGAAATTACCAATTTTAAATGCTGAAATTGAACTGATTGTACTTTGTATTGTTATACTATAATATTCTATGTATAGTCCTTAGGGTGCTTTTTGCACTAGGACTTAATAAAATACTAAACAAACAAAAAAAAGAACCTATATTGTATCTTGCATTGTGCACAAAAAAATGTACTTAGAGCGATAAACTTTATGTTAAGTACCTCGATTGCAGATGAAGCCAATGCACTTGCTGGAATATTAAAGGACATAGCTTCATTCCAAACTGGCGAATTTGTTGACTTCTTCACCTCAGTCTTTTTCTTCTTCACACGTCTGTCGCCGGAGAGAAGACTGACTTTGACGAATGGATCCAGTGTGTCCTTGTCCTATTCAAACATTCATGTTATAGCATTTCATGGTCGCTATTATAAACGACATATGTACGTTATGAGCAAAGTAGAAATTTCATATTTTATATGAAAAAAAATCAAATTGTCACGCTATTATCAAGATACACGATAGCGTATGGGGCCAAGTCACGTTTTATTTTTAAAATATACAGGATGTCCCAAGACGATGTGTACACCAAAATAACTAGTTAAGAAGTAGTTGAATGTGAAAATGTTCCTGACCAAAGTTATGTGGTTTGTAGTGGGGGAAAACATGACGAGTATATTTGGAGCATAAATGTTTACGTTGCTATGCTGCGAGCATAAGTGCTGTTTTATGAAATGGGACACCCTGTATAATCGGGAATAGCGATATGGTAAACGGAGAGAGATCAATGCAGTTTTTCAGTCAGTTTTCCTCTCCACAAATCCTAAAAGAAGCATACGTGTATATGCGTTGAGTAAACCGGAAGTCAACTACAGTCAACTCCCCCACTAGTGCACGTCCCACAAGTTGAGGGATCCCTATAGTCATTATCGTCATGACCCCACCACTGACTATCTCCTCAAGCGCCGCCTCCCCACCACTGTGCAAATGGTTCTACGTGACTTTGAATGCTACCTCACTGCGCTTACTAGTATCCGACGGTGGGAGAAGTAGGGGAGGGTCACTTGTGGGACACGGCGGTGGAGCATCCGGTCCCGCGCAGTGCACTAGTGGGAGCGTCGACTATGTGGCATCCCGGAAGTACCCTAACAAGTTATGTATAAGATAAAGTTGATCTGTCTCCCTTTATTGTTTTGCTATTGAACTGGCTGCGGTACCTGAGGGGAAAACAAGTTTCTCGCTTTGAGTATCAGAACTTTGAGCCGCTCCGCGCTCGGTAGATATGACAGGGACAAAAGGACTTCCTGGATTTCCTCAGGCGGCTTTTTCTCACCCGCAATCTCCCCCCAAATTTCGATCGATGAACTCGAGGTGTCCAACTCTAGCTCCTCCATTGCTATCCTCACAGAGCCCACCATGTCGTTCCGCGAGTAACGATCATAATCAAATACCTGAAATTGACAAATATATGGATATATCAATTTACCTGAAAAATCTGAAGATGGTGATGATGATTCCGAATAATAGGATATTGTGCACCTAGGGCGGACAGTTGAACATTCTTGGTGAGTGTGGTTTGTCCTATGTGCCAAGGAGGGTGACCCGGCTCTCTGACCCGTTTTGCCCCGACGGCTTACCGACACGCCCCCTAGCACCTTTACGTTGGAGGTGCACATACTATTTTTCACATGCCGCACCGGAAGTAAGTGTTTTCTGCCCAAGGGAGGGCTCTTATGCGCTTCCCGCCCTAGGGTCCCGACTAAGTACGGCTTTCGGGCGGGAACAACAGTAGGGGAGGTAAAACTTGAAGGCTTGCGACTAAAAAGTTATTCCCAATGTTTCGAGATGCTCGGCGTCAGTTCCAGGAAGTTTAAAGAGAAGAATAATATTTTACTTTTAGTCTTCACATAATGTTACCAAAATATCACCGGCGGTGGCAAGTGTGTTGACGTATTGAGCGCGGAGGAGTGGGGGCAGAGCCCCTCCCTGTCTCCCTCTTCGGCGCGGCAGAAAAAGGTAAATGTTGCAACTAGCGAAGGTTGCCACTACCAAAGGTCCACTGTAAGGTAAACTATCATTTGCTACTGGCGCTGAAAAAAGTTGTTGAAACGTGGGCGAGGGCTATATCGCATTCGCCAGAAATTTGTTTTCCACGATATTTTATATTAGGCGGTTCGGAAACCGCGATCTGACCACTAAGGGGGTTAGCATGCGGTTTTTTACACCCGAATGAAGTAAATTACTATTTGGCCTCCCGGAAGCGAGTTGTTACTATTTTTTAGTCAAAGAAGTAAGATAACTGATACATACTTGTAACAATATTCAGTTCAGGGTCAATCGAAGAAATTCGATACAACATAATATTCTGTTCGGTACAAAGAAGCGTTAGTTGGTAACCCGATGCTCTTCCTCTCCATGCATAGTTTACTGATGTAATAGGATAGTCTCAAATGGACGGTATGCATAACGTTGGTATGAAGAAAATTATCTTCGACCTTTTTATCACAGAGATGCTACACATAACCTTCTAGCGTTATCAGGTGTTCGTCACTTTGGTTTTCGATGCATGATGTTAAGACAATAAAAAAATTAGGAGTTTTGACTTTAAGGTAAGCCTCCATACCCCCCTGTGGATGTCGATTCCAAAAAAAAAATTGATGGAAATTAGAAAACTAACGGACACTACAACTTCTGGAGTGTGTTTTTACAGTCAGAGCTCCCGGATTGTCGGAACACGACGCCTCGAAGGAATAGCGATCCCCCACTCTGGCGCTCCCCTTCATGTGCACCCTCCTCTTCTCCTTCCGTTCTCTCCCACGATAGGTTGTTTCCCCACTACTGTATACATCGTCCAGTGACCGGCAGCGTTCTCACTCCGTTACGGCCGGAGTGGGGGGCGCTCTCGAGTTGCCCGCAAACCCTCGAGCATGGACGACTCGGGAGCTTCTACTGTACTAATATTGTGCCTTTTTATTATCACCCCCCCCCCCTCCGGTCATCACAGCAAAAGCAGACCTTTTTGATGTTTCTAAATGTCTTAAACCGTCCATTCAAAAAATGTTCAGAACCTCAGACATTCAGATTTACATCTCCAAAGTGTCTACAAAAAAAGATCTTACATTCAGAGTCTAGTTTTTGCTGTGGTAGGGCTCCGATCTCTTGCATGTAGAACATATATAATAGATAGATTAAGAGAAAATCCTTGCCTGAAGCACTAGTGTCTTATCCTGCAGATCATCATGGCTGACTGGAAACTTGAAATGCTGATCGAACAATGGATTTGGCTCGTTTCTATGGATGGGTGTTTGTCGTTTTTTATTATCTACTTCGGGACTGAGGGTGAGCTTAACAAAGGGATCATTGAAGCCACCCTGATCGGTACCAGCTAAATCGTGTGCTTCAATGAGATGAACATGAAGATCAGATCTGTCAAAGTCATATTTGAGGCGCATGTGTAGTCTACCAAAGCTCTTGCCAATTCTGTATCAAATTCAATGAATAATGCCAAATTAGTATTAGCTTTGAAGGATTTGTGATTACGTAATTGACTAGTTGATGTGATTGGAAAAGTTGGAGCAGTACTAACGTTTGATCAGTTCGCCTTGCACTGAGAAATAATGGCCCATCCCGACGCTGATAGAGATCGGGCTGCAGAGATCCCAAGGGTGATGCTGGGGGCGCTGGTCCTCCATCACTATACAACGTAAAACGAATAATGTTAGAAACATGAATACGTATTACGGTGATTTGACTTTATGAATGTTTTTTAAAGACCTCGTTTTTCATAATTGGGTGGAGGGCGGCGAAGGAGATTATGCGGCTCATGAATTTTCAGGACTCAAAGCCATTCAATGGAAACATTTATATCGATTTTTTTACGGGAATTTACGAGGTATCAGTGGGTGTGGATGAATGAATTTAGGTTGCTCAATGGTGAATAACGAAAAAATGGGCGCGTGGGAAGCGAGTCGATGGAAGTCAAACTCCATTTGGCTAATTTCATCTATGGGAAAAAATGTTGATACTGGGATATTCATTGTTATTGTTGTTGGAACATGGAGTTTTGAGGATTCAAACTTTGGCCATTCCTGATGCGGGAGGATTTTATTTTTAGCTCGGGGATATTATATTGCCGATTTCAACGGTGTTGTAATTTGTGTCTGGAATATAGATATACATAATGTATATCTATATGCATGTATAAACAAATGAGTGCGTAGAAAGATACGGGATAGAAGTGAAACTTTTGTGGCTCATAGTCTGCCTTACAATATTTCTTACTTCTTTATAATCTCAACATAAATTACACCTCGTCTCGGCATATTTTGGTATTGTTTGAATGATGCCGGGTAATAGAGGCACTCTTCAATATTTTCAGATTTTACACTTTCAACTATACATAGACTTTTTACACAGCCGTGGAAAAGTTTGCAGATTACGTTCACTGATTAGCCTAATATATATACAATATTCAGATGATGGCGAAATGCATTTACAAATCTTTCATAATGCTTTTGAGCTCAATATAGACGGTGCAATTTTGGCGACTAACAGCTGATGCCGACTGATGCCATTTCTCACTCTTTCACATCGGATTCCAGCTACTAGAACCATGCTACGCAAGCCGTGACCCTTCCTGCGCTAGTCTCCCATTCCCCCTGATTTCGTTCCCTACTACGACCGCCCGCCCCTCAAACCCTGTGCAAATCTGTTACATCGGCCTTCCATTTTACGCCTTACCGCATCATGAGAAGTTTCACTCCAAAAACTGGTTCAGCAAGCTATTCAAAAATGTTACGTTTCTCATAATGTCCACAACACGGCAATATTTTTGAAAAGCTTGAAAAATTCTGAGGAGGTTGGGTAACAACAGAAAAAAAAACTTTTTCTCACACCCTATTAAGCAGATCTGGGCTGCGGAAAATGGGCGAATAAGTGTAGTGATGATGCGTTTGGAACCATAAAACAATACAATCGAAAACTTCCGGAAAGAGAAACAAAGTCCGAATGGTGGGAGGGAAAGTGAGCGAGAGAATACACTGGAATGAGTTTAATACTGTAAGCGTGGAAAAGGGACAAGGTGAACAATGTTAGGATACTTAAGGACTAGTAAAGAACAACATCAGGTAGTTGTTCATCGGGAAAGATTGCTCATGGTGTTAGACAGTCTGACGTGGAGAATAACTCACAAATCGATTAACGCCTAACGTTAATTAATGTATGGGTTAATAGTTAATAAATAATCGCATTTCTGTTAAACAAGATTACTGTCACTGTTAAACAAGATTACGAAATTTTTACTTCAATTTTAGATAGATTTTTAAATTCTGAATTCATGATTCCTTTACGTTTTTGCTATATAGGTGGCTCTAATTTTTTCTTATTTTAAATTTTTTTTACAAATTCACTATCAAGTACATTTCTGTTTTAGTAAGTTCTTTACTTCAATTTGAACCCAAACTTGGTTTTTGTAACTATTGAGCAGGAAGCCAGCGTTCGCCCCTTTTCACTGAGGGCTAAACGAGACCCTTAGTTTCCTCGGGAACTTCCCTCAGGGAACAAGTCATTATGGGATATATTCTTCAGAGAATTGAGAGTGTATTATGTAGAAATCAGAATTGGAAATAGGGAAAAATCTTGTAAGAAAAATTGGCGTTGTAATAGGCAACGTTTGCAGTGAAAGAAATCTCTACAATTTATTATGAGCCAGATCGATCAAATTTTCATTATGATGATTTCTATATTTTATATTAACTTCGCGATTTGGAAAGTTATTGTAATCGCCCCGATAATTGAGTGTCTCAGAAATCGAAAATTTTCGCTTTTCTCGACGTTTCACATCATTCTGACAAATTTTGGATGAGGGTTCTGTGTGTGTGTGTGTGTATTGGTATGTGAGTGATTCTTTGAGAAACGGTTCCCGGTAAACGGCTCGATCGATTTGTTTCTCCTTTGACACAAAATTACCTCTGACTGATGTCCAGGGCGGAAAGGAGTGTCAATGTTGAAAAACAGTTCCTTCAATTGTTATTAACAATTTGAATTGTTTATAACACTGTATCTTGAGAAGAGTGACAGACACGAGAAAAAGTGTTATACAAAAGTTGTTCCTCTTATAAAACTACATATTTCATCTTGTATTACTTTTTTCACTAGGTATCATATTTTACGAGATATCGATAAAACATCGTAATAATCCATTTCATTTTCAAAAGTGAAAATCCACTGCAATCCAGAGACCCGGGGTCGAATCTTGGCTGGAACTTTCGGATAATTTTTTCCTCCCAAAATTGTTATTGACTCAGTAGGACCAATATTAAAACAGTTTTTTCTGGATAGTCACAATCGATATTATCAAGAAAAGTAGGCTTAAAACAATAAGATTTTATTAATCTCGATCTAAGTACCAATTATCGTTGACCTTATCATTTTTATGCTGCTCATATTAGAGATGATCTTCAATGAACTTGCAAATTAATAATTAAAAACGATGACTCATCCGAACTTGGTTCTCCCATTTATGAAAAAAAAAAAATATTTTCCTCTCACTGTATACAGTTTTCCGGGTGATGGAAAAAGCGGCTTGTGGCCGTGGAGGGAGATGTGGAATTATTGTTGTTTTCAGAAAGTTCAAACCATAGTTCATTCCATAAAAATTCAGATAAACTCATTACAAAATAACAATCCCCAAAATCATCAAGAATCAACGTATTCAAAATTTAATATTCTAAGTAATTCCTCGCAAATGTTTAATGATATTACCATTAACATTATAACCACGGATGCAGTAGTACACATTTAGGGTGGTGACCTCCTCGGGCCCATTCCTCCTTCGGACCCCCACATTCGGGTGCGGTAGTACAGTAGACTCCCTCTAGCTCTCCACTTTCGGGGCTCTGATTTCCCCGCCGGGAGAGCTACCGGTTGCCACCTCTGTGCGCGCAGGGGGCGTATCTTACGACAGAGACGGCGTGATTATCCAAGCGAGAACGCTATATGTATGTGTCGTGCGCGTTGGCGATGCCGTTTTTGTTTTACGTCGCTCCTTGTGACGTTGTGGCCTTCCGCGTTTGTAAACAAAACACTGGGTAGTCTAATGCCGCTTCCACTCTAGAGCGCCCGCCCATGTCTAATGCCCCGTGCGTAGAAGGGGAAAAATTCCCCTCGCTCGGGAGTCTGCGGAGAGCTATGAGAGTGGAGAACTAGAGGGAGTCTACTGTACACATTTTTCTATCCTTGTGGTCAATTGTCCTCGTTTTGAATTGTCGTTATGCTCAATTGTCCATGTGTTAAATTAGTGTGTGGTGTTATTTAGTCCTGCCACCGTGTGTGTGTGTGTGACGATACACGTATGAAGTCAAGTTGTATATCAGTTACGCGAATTCGACTATTGATGAATTATTCTGATTTTTTATTGATATCTCGTAAAATATGATGTCTAGCGAAAGAAGTAATAAAACATGAAATATGTAGTTTAACGAGAGGAACAACTTTGGATTAATACTCTTGCTCGTACCTGTCACCGTTTTCGAGATACAGCGCTAGAAACAATTAAAATTGTTAATAACAGTTGAACGGATGGCACAATTGTAAAAACACTCCTTTTAGACCTAGAGACTCAGGAGACACATCGATTAAAAAAAAAAGTTAAATCGGTTCAGCAGTTCGAGAGGAACCGTTTGCCAAAAAAAGGATACGGACGCACATACACTCATAACCCCCGGTGAAAATATATCAGGAGCATGTGAAACGTTGGAAAACGTAAAAATTTCATGATTTTGAGACATTGAAATTCGATATCTGATGGTCGAAAACTGTCTTGATAATTGAGCAAATGTCACAGAAAGAAAGCAATTAGTGAAATTCACCTGAGACATGCTCTTGGTGGTGGTATTAGGAGCGGTGAGAGGCATCTACTGCCTGACTTGGCAGCACCGATGGTCGATGATACGCATGATGAGCTTCCGATTGTGGCTAATGATGATAATGAACTTTGGGACGGTGAAGCAGTACCACTGTGCCCACTTCCTGTGCAGCTTGCTGGACTGCTGCATCTTGCGTCAAGCGAAGCTGCGCGTGCCGGTGAAGGTGACCTATGAATATTCAATGCCATTTGTTTAGTTTGCACTCATTCTGAGCCCATCAAATATTGACTTTTTTTTTTAATGGTACGAGCACTATATTCTGGGCTCTGAGGGTGACAAGTACAAAGCATATTTGCTGAAGAACTCGTGTCTGGGGATGAGCTCCGCTATTGTTAATTAGGGGCATTGGGGTATTTGCTTCATGGCGAAAGATTCTAAAAAATCAATGATTCAAAGTCACCAAATGTGCAGTTTCTTTGCATTCTACATAATTTGTGAAAATTCCGGTTTGCTCCAATCGAAACCAGCACACCATCAATTTCAAGCGTTTATGTCGACTTTAAGATTATGAACCGATCCACTTTGCCCCTTATCTGTGAATAAAGAGTGCACTTCCCACAAGTTGATGGATCCCTATAGTCACTATCGTCATGACCCCACCACTGACTATCTCCTCAAGCGCCGCCTCCCCACCACTGTGCAAATGCTCGCGCGTGACTTTGAATGCTACCTCACTGCGCTTACTAGCGTCCGGGAGTGGGAGAAGTAGGGGAGGGTCATTTGTGGGGCCGGGCGGTGGAACGTCCGGTCGCGCGCAGTACACTAGAGGGAGAGTCGACTGTACCTAGAGCTTCTGTTAGGTGGGTAGGAAGATGCAGCGTGCAGAGGATCGTGATGATGATGTCGGCCGTCTGGACCAAAGGCTCGTATTTGCGGTGATGATCCTCGATGTCCTGAAGATCCTGATGCACCTTCCACAGAGCCTTGGGAACTCACTGATGGATTGCGGGCAAGAACCCGACCACCCGGGCCCTGAACGCCTGAGCCCACACTGCAGGGATAACTCCTACTTTGATGTGGCAAACCAGCTGAAAAATTCGACATTTATATATTGTCTGATAAATACTTGTTAACCATTCTGAACTTGCGCGCTCTTCTACCCGAGTTCACTCGCATGGTGAGCACCACGCCGCCTGAATTTTCTCACAGACAGTTCATGACGTTGGACTGTGCACATACGGATTTAAATATTCAACTTGATAACGATGCCTCTTAAATTCACGCCATTGCTCACACTGGGCGGCGACGCGCCGTTTTACCATTCTGTTATAAAAATAATTTTTTTTTTCGTTTTGATGCTAAAACATTGTTTGGCCCAAACGTTGTTAGAGCGGTTGTGAAAGCATTACGGAGGTGTTCCAATTTTCCAATTTTTTTGTCATCTGGAATGGATCAAATTACAGGAAATACAAACAATACGGCGTCTCGCTCATTCTGCAAGTTCAGAAGGGTTGGGCTGCAATGTCCATAACTATCAAATAGTTCAATCATTTGCACATTCTGTGCACACAACTTCATTTACACTTGATACTCAGGTCATGCAGATTTCTGCATATAAAACAAAATACCAGATATAAAAGGCCGTGTAGTTCGCAGATGATTAACGATTTTTGAAAAAGAAAAAAATAATCATCAATAAACTATCACGTTCTGAACTATAAAAAGCTAATCCCAAATGATCCTAAACTGTTGCCAAATTACCCAAATTGGTTAGGTTATAAAATTTGTTAATTATATGCAAACTATGTGGTGATGGAACTGGCACATGCACATCTTGACATGTCAAATGATTTTTAACTTCCCGATCTAGGGAAGTTATTGTAATAACCCCGAAATCAACTTTTTTTTTTTCAATCGTTGCGTCTCCGTGTAACTTAGAGCTGATTAGATTTTTAATCGAATCCATTGAGGAGTTCCCCTAGTTTTGAGAAATCCATATTGAGCAAAAATCGAAAATAGTGATAATGGTTCATTCACACAAAAATGTTGTAATCCAGGTACTCAGTGGCACAGTTAAAAGATATAAGCATATTTTATAACTCATTAAATTTTGAGTAAAAGTGGTCCAGTACTTATATTCTTCTTAACAATGTCAATTGTTTATCATGTTCTACTGCATAAGCTATTAGAGTTAGCACAAAATTCATATAAGAAAAGTTGTTTGCCATATAAAAATACGTATTTTATGTAGAATGCCTTTTTTCGCTAATTTGCATAATTAAGGAGGTATAGCAGTCTCCACAATTATGTATGTAATAAGTGAACGAATGGACCCAGCGCTGTCATGACGGTCCCGATCGAAGCGTTTTCATGCAAAATCGAGCGGATCACATTTTGGATGGCATTTGTGCAGTATGTGCAATGTTATTCGCAATTGCAATTGTTTATACTGTTCCACTGGGTAAAATATTAAAGTTTTTGTTTTGTAGTCGCATCCTGATTTGCGTCTCACTCTCACGCAAATAACACGCATAAGTCTCATCCTCATGCTCACCATGCGTCTACTCCAGTATTCATAATTATCTGCTTCATAAATGAGTCAGTTTGGAATTCTCAAATAGGCATGTTTTCGTTATGATAATAACAGGGGTCACACTGATTAACGGTAGTATATTGGAGAAGAATAAATTTAGTAGGTTGTGCTGGAAAACGAAATCGGGAAGTTTTGTTTGTGCCCCGAGTGGGGCACACACATGCATACACCACTAGTTTGCCTTGACCTGGTTATTCTGAGCTAATCATATTGATTTGTAGACCATCTTTTTGTTTCACTGACTCACTGTCTGCTTAATTTGTGGTAATATAATGTTGTGACTAATTAGTGATTTTTGTGGAATTGGACTGTATACTTTGTAAATATTCTTGGTTAGTCCTTGGGGGATTTTTTGCCCTAGGACTTAATAAAGACGCAATACATACATACATACATACATACACCACTAGTTGGTATTTTGTTTCATATGCAGAAATCTGCATTGTCCGATCATCAAGTACAAATGAAGTTGTAGGCACATTAAGATGTTCAGAATGTGCAAATGATAAAACTATTTCATGCTCCTGGAGATTACAGCTGAAAAAGACGATGCTTGAAGATATTGATATTTTGCTGACTGATAGATGTGGGGATAGACAAAAATTGGAAAGCCAAGTTGATGCCAAACTGATAGAATTTCTTTTTCATATTTTACATCGTAAAAATCACAAATCGATGAATAATTTACCTTCAGGACCCGCAGCAGTTGAGGATGGCTGGACCGCGTGGTGTTCCTTCGCAATATTAAACTCCTGAAAATTGAAGAATTTATTATTCAGGGTGGCATGGAGCATGCATACGCCTGGGCGCAACCAGAATACTTTAGTTTGAAAATTCTTTAGCGTCTACGGTAAAAAAACACGCAAACACTTGCACTAGCTCCCTGGTTTTTATTCATATGAAAAAAATGACTAATGCAGCTCATGCATATTTAAGACTGCTCCACATAAATCAATTTTCTCCACTTTCCTTCGTTCCATTTACACCGAAATGTATTTTTGGAGAAAAAATATATTCTTTTAAGTTCCCGATATGGAAAGTTATGGTAATGCGGTCGAAAATGGAAAGTCACAAATACATCAGATCTTCACGTTTCAGCACCACCTGAAACACTCTGGGACGTTTTTTGGATGACATATGTGTGTGTCAGTATTGTTCGTTTATCCTATATTTCTCAACACTCGAGTGGTCGCGTCATGGCACGAGCGCAGTCAATTTTTTTATTTTCGTGACAAATACTAAAATATCATGAATTACGACATGGCAATTCAGGAATACCTCAAATAAGTTTTCCTCTTCGCATAGAGCTCGGTTTCATATTTTTACATTCACTGCATATTTGTTTATTAACTTCCCGATCTAGGGAAGTTATTGTAATGACCCCGAAAATGATAAGTGCCAGATCGATGAAATTTTCACGTTTCTCGACGTTTTGCATCATCCTCAAGTGATTTCAAAGAAGTGTCTGCATGTGTGTGTGTGTGTGTTTGTCCGTATGTGGCCAAATTTTGCGTTTACGTTTTCTCGGAAACGGATCGTGCAATTCGATTAATTTTTTTTTGCAATCGTTGCGTCTCCGTGTAACTTAGAGCTGATCAGATTTTTGATCGAATCCATCCAGTAGTTCCTCTGTTTTTGACAAATTCATGTTGAACAAAAATCAAAAATAGTGATGATGAACGTTCATTCACACAAAAATGTTGTGATCCAGGTACTCAATGTCACAGTTAAAAGATATAAGCATATTTTATAACTGGTTAAATTTTGAGTAAAAGTGGCCCAGTAGTTATATTGTTATTAACAATCTCAATTGTTTATAATGTTCTACTGCATAAACTGTTAAAGTCAGCACAAAATTCATATAAGAAAAGTTGTTTGCCATATAAAAATACGTATTTTATGTAGAATGCCTTTTTCCGATAATTTGCATAATTGAGGAGGTATAGCAGTCTCCACAATTATGTATGTAATAAGCGATCGAATGGATCCAGCGCTGTCATGACGGTCCCAATCGAAGCGTTTTCATGCAAAATCGAGCGGATCACAATTTGGATGGCATTTGTGCAGTATATGTAATGTTATTAGCAAATGCAATTGCTCAAACTGTTCCACCGGGTAAAATATTAAAGTGTTTGTTTTGCAGCCGCATCCTTATTGGCGTCTCACTCTCACTCAAGTAACACGCATAAGCCTCATACTCATGCTCACCATACGTCTACTCAAGTATTCATAATTATTTGCTTCATAAATGAGTCAGTTTGGAATTCTTAAATAGGCATGTTTTCGTGATGATAATAACAGGGCTCACACTGATTAACCGTAGTATATTGGAGAAGAATAAATTTAGTAAGTTGTGCTGAAAAATCGAATCGGAAAGTTTTGTTTGTGCCCCGAGTGGGGCACGCACATGCACACATCACTAGTTAATTTTTGAATGCAGTGCGGTGGAGAGAAAACTGCGTTACGCGCGTGGCGCGACCAGTTACGTTGGAGAATTTTGCCATGCGACGTTGCCACGTCTCGCGTTATTTTTTGTTTGGAATTGAAAGATTCCACAATAAACCATAATTCCTTTAATTGATCATGCTTTCAATTATTAGGTATATACATGATGCGTTTCAAGTCATTCAACTTTGCGTGTATTTGAATTTGGCGGGCCTTGAATTGGGTACTGCGAAGCGCCCTGGCAACAGCGCACTCAAGAAGATACGGACTGAGCTACGCTTAATACGCGACTAGATACGTTCGGTGGAGAGTTCAATTGAATTCTACTTGACGTAATGACTTAAAATTTGAACTGAATTTAGTTTAAGGACTGTTTTATGTAATGCAATGAGTTTTGTAGGTTAATTAAAAAGTTTTAATAGTAATAAGCATCTACCAAATTTTTTCGCAATTTTCGCAGTATGGTACTTTTAAGAACAAAATAGTTTTGCCGTGGAAGTAAAAAAGAATTAAAAATTGTGGAAATAAAAAAAATTTGCATTGAATATTTTGCGTAATTAAAAAATACCCATCTTAGATTGACTTTTTTCTCCAGCCCCCTTAATTAAGGAGATATGACAGGTTGAAGGTTCTACTGAAAACTCTCTACAAAAAGAAACTGGTCAAATGGTCGAGGGTGTCAGATCTTGGATGGAATGTCCCATATTTCAATGCACAACGTATTCATGAATATAAAAAATAGAAAAATAAAACTCTCGAGAAATAAATGGAGAAAGCGGAACAAGGTCGAGAAGCACCGAAGTTTTTCTCATTTTTTGTATTCTGCGAGTTTGTATTGAATTTTCAATTTATTTCTGGATTTTTCAACTCACAATCCTTTCGTCGGAAGTTTTCTTTTTTTTCCATTTCAAATGAATTTTTGTATTGTGCTATATGCATTGTATGATATAAATAGAATTTTCCATTTTATCTGGTTTGAAAAATCTCAATTTAATAGTGATCACTTGCATCGAAATATTCATTCGCGATTCAAATTTCCCGCGCTGCAGTGGCGCCATAATGTGTGTGTCCACTGGGCTTCCCCTGATTATATCATCCACTCAAAAAGCGACGAGTCCTTGGAAATGAATGATTAATTCTTAATGTTTACTTCTTCACTTACGGTTTATTTCTTATAAATAAATTGTTGTTTTTTCCACTTCTTCAAATTAGTTCTTTTTCCTCCCGCGTAAACTTCTATCTTATCGAAAATATGTTCGGACATGAATGCTTGAGGGAAATTTTTGTTATACAAGCAGTGAAGTTTATGGGAATTTTATTCTCTGACTTGATTATAATTATCGCGTCTCGCCGTCGCGTTGCGACGGGAGCCGCACGCTCTCCGGAGACGCCTGGCGGAATCGACCGGAAGCACTCTTGGCAGATATCTTCAAGACCGCGCTTATCTTGTCGCGTATACTGGGGGTGGATATATGTATGTGTCGCGCCATCACTGAGTGAATATATCAGTCAAAAGTTGCGAGAATATATGTCCATTTTGACCGCTAATTGAGAGTTAATAGAGATTCACTAAATAGAGAATTGGCCCTAAATCATCGGATTAATGTTACGCAAAATTCCTTTTTTTTCTATTGAACATATACTTACAAATATACTGAGAAAATCATATGATATAAAAAATTGGCACCAGGAATCTTAGTCATAGACGCCATCTTCACATCTCGCCAAAATTACTGACGGGAACCCTACATATAGCGACATCTAAGGGCGGCAGCGAAATTTTTATGACTGTCGGCAATGCCCGCCATTTTGGCGATACCCGGGAAATATTCGAATTGGGAAGCCGAATCCCGCCCACTCACAAAATATTTTTGCTAGACTCATCTGTGGGGCATAGTGATTGTAGTCTTTAGGAGATTAAATTAGAAGAGTCACTTGGAGGATTAGAATTAGAATGAAAGCTATTCTGACTGGGGTCCCAAGGGTCAAAAGGGTCACTACCTGGGGTTCAAAGGGTCAAAAGGGTCACTATCTGGGTTCCAAGGGTCACTACCTGAGGTCGAACGGGTCCCTACCCGGAGTCAAAAGGGTCACTACCTGGAGTCAAAAGAGTCACTACCGGGGGACCCAAGGGGCACTACCTGGGGTGCCAGGGGCCACTACCTGGGGTCCCACATCCTCTGGAGCAATTGATGCGGTTAAGATTTCTAAATCTCTGTATATGGAGGGGAGGATAACTGACATTCCGTAGATACACGAAGAGGCGTGTAACTACTGCCTAGAGTAGTACATAGAGAGTCTCTGGAGAAGGCCTACTCTGGAGGACCGACACTCATATTTTAAATTCAAAAAATTTACAATTCCATTTTTCCAATTCTAAAATTCAATTTCAAGTTCAAATCTGTTTTTTCAAATTCAATTCAAATCCCAATGCAAACATTTATAGCTATTTTTACATTCAATTTGAACAAATCAAAAACAAACTCAAATGTAACTATTACAAAAATTGAAAATGAAAATACTTCAAATTTTATTTCAAACTCCAAATCATTTAAATAAGAAAAAAGTTAATTTGAAAAGTTGGTCAACATCCCGGTGGCGCTAGTATACAATATTTCTCCACAAAGATTACCTCGATATATTCCTACTATAGTATTGTATATTGGATTTATATGAACCCATTTGGCGTTGAATAAATAAATAAAGTGAAATTGGTTCATCGAAATCTGTAAACCAGCAACTGATATGAAATTACGCTTCTTGAAGTTGGCAACTTTCCCAGCGCTAAGCGTGATGACCAATCAGCCATCTGACTCAACGTCGTCGTGCGCATGCGCGTGATTGCGATGTCTTGCCCCCACTTTTTCAAGTTGGCAATACTTCCTTATTGGCTTGTACAAAAAAGAGGAGATATAATTTTTTCCTTCGAGGATTGAAGAGAATGAATTACACGATCCCCGTGCATTTTCGTTTATACAGTCTGTTTCTTTGGGCGTATGCAGTGGGGGAAAAAGAATTTAAAAAAGTACAAAATGGAAAAGTTTTAACGTATAAACCTTCGGTCTCGGAGTAATTATAATACCTTTCGTCTACGATCATAGAATGGTTGAATATACCTCCGAGATAATTGGTTTACTGTAATTGTTATTGGCAATAAAGTTGAATTTCCAATAGTGCCATTCATTGGGGGATTTCCGTTACGCTTCAAGACTGTATAGACTTCTAAAGTAACATTACAGTGTTAATTGACGAAATGAGGGTATTATTGGAAAACTGATAAGTGAGTCTTATGATGGAAAGAGAATTCTCTCTATCGCGGAGTGTGCTTTATCTCAATAATGTATAAATTGACCGTAGAGAATGGGGACCGTAGTGTGCTGACTTTGCGTTTACAACTTGCATTTCGTGTCTATACTACCGCACGACATACGGCGCAGTAGTTACATTTTCGACTAGTCCGGTATCGTTATTTCTACAACTACGTGCGTTGCTGAAAACATCGAGTTGCAACAGTTGTGTGGCAGCCATTACGCGTCAGTCATGCGTCGTTTCGCCTAACCTTCTATATCCACCTCAATCCTTACAGAAATAATGTTATGTAAAAGAAGAGTCGAATGAATTATGTAAGAGTGTATTGTCAGTCAAAAGTGTTCATTTTTCTTTTTTCCCCAGACAATTGGAATTTGAATGTGAGCAGGATAAAGAAATAATGGTTTTGATAATAAAGTAGACTCTCTCTAGCTCTCCACTTTCGGGGCTCTGATTTCCCCGCCGGAAGAGCTACCGGTTACCACCTCTGTGCGCGCAGGGGGCGTATCTTACGACAGAGACGACGTAATTATCCAAGCGAGAACGCTATATTCATGTGTCGTGCGCGTTGGCGATGCCGTTTTTGTTTTACGTCGCTCCTTGTGACGTCGTGGCCTTACGCCTTTGTAAACAGAACACTGGGTAGTCTAATGCCGCTTCCACTCTAGAGCGCCCGCCCATGTCTAATGTCCCGTGCGTAGAGGGGGAAAAATTCCCCTCGCTCGGGACTGTGCGGAGAGCTATGAAGGTGGAGCGCTAGAGGGAGTCTACTGTATTTGTTTGGAACTTTGTAAGATTTGAGCCCCTTCGGTGCTCGTTTTCCCATCTCTTGCCTCGATGAGTCTATCACTCGGCTGCGCACGGCCTACGACTGTCGCTAAAAACATTAACCCACTCATATTAATATTCCCCCTTTTCCACACTTGTAACGTCATATACACTATATTGTACGAATTATAGAGCGCGTTCCTGGGGGGGGGGGGGGGGGGTGGATTCCGGCTTGTCGAGCATAATATACTACAATCCTGAACACGCGCCTCGCGCGCTGAATTACAATTTGATGTTTGAAGTACCAATGTATTTTCCGAAGTTGAAGATAATGTTAATCATTGACACCGAAATTTTTTTTTAATAAACGCTCCACTTAATCGAAGTCTCTCCGCGTGTTGCGCCATTGTCGAGGTTATGTATTTATAAATATCGCAATGTTCGCGCATTATGTTGACTGGCCTAGTGACAACTAGGGTTTTCAAAATACTTTCTATATAAACAATTCATAATGAAAACATTTTGAATAAGAGCGCAAATGTATCGTCACATTCGTTACTTTATTTTTTCAATTAATTTGATTGTTCAAAAACGTATTTCGCGGTAAAAAAAAAATTCTTAAATCATGAACCTGAGTTGAGGTCTACTTCCGGAACGAGACTTAGGAAGTACCTTAAGGCTCAGCCTGTAAACTTCACATTCCTCGAGTACGGAATACTTACCTTGTACTGTAAGCTACTATGGGGAGCCCTATAGTATTGTATTCTTTGGCGGGAGAGCGGGAGATTTGAATCGAAACGTGACTTGGTCGAATAAGTTTTCACTTTCCGACCGCTGACACTATTTTTAACTCCCTATAACTGGGAAGGTATTTTTTATCAGATCGTCATGTTTCGAGGTTCTTGTATTATTTGTCAACCTGTCTGTGTGTGTGTAGCTGTTCCTAGGAATGGGGAAGGCTGATCAAATGCGATATCTGCTCCCATTATTAACTGCCCTGAAACGGTCTAGAAATATCCTTCGTGGTTTATATGCCTGAAAGAAATTTTCGGTCGTTCGGCCGACTTTACCGAAAATATAATTCAAGGGTGGGGCTTACGTGTTCGAATGGTCTCAGAAACTTTGAGAACAATCTGCAATCGTAAAAATTTTATTTCTGATTTTCTTTTGGGATTGTCAATTTTTTACGATTTTTGAAAGTATTCAATTTTCGAAATATCATATACCTATATTGATCCCTTTCGACTCTTCATTTTTTTTTTAAGGGAATTCGTTGTTTTGTATCTGGTTCCCGGAGTTTTTGATGTCTATGCAAGAAAAACAAAATTTAAAATTACTGAAAAAACAATTTTTGAATTATGAAAAAAAAAAAAAAAAAAAAAAAAATAAATTTGGACCTAAAAAAAAATTCAAACATATAAAATATTGGAAGTGCAAAAATTCGAAAATTCGGAAAAGCAAACGCAAATGAAAAAAACTCCAGAATTGAAGACCGAAAAAATTTGAAAATTCTATAAAAGGAAAAAAAAGAAATAAAAAATTCGTAGATTCAAAAAAGTCTAAACCTTCATGTTTCACATCGAGCTGGGGTCCCCTGTGCCTTTTTTTTTAGATTTCAATGAGATCGTATTTTTATGGAATCTCCACGCGTTTTTTTTCCACAGGGGGAGAAAGTGGAGCTCGGAAAGTTCAGAGGGGCTTTTGCGTTTTCTCTTTCTTCTGGCTGTGACTCCGATCGATACAATTTCACCAACGACACGGAGGCATTCGGATGTGGGAGGAGTGAAATAGGAATCTCCTTTATTTATTGATTCTGTTGGAAAGCCAGATGAGATACTTTAACATTTCTAAACCGAATTCATTGTCGATGGTGAGGGAGAAAAATAGTCCTGGAAGGTTCATGCAAGAAGGCTGTAGGTCCAGGCGGGAAAGGAGTGTCAATCTCGAAAAACAATTCCTTCAATTGTTATTAACAATTTCAATTAATTAAAACGCTCTATATCGAGACCGGTTAGAGATAGGAGAAAAAGTGTATAATAAATGTTATTCCTCATACACAAATACACACATAATGTGTTATGACTTTTTTTCATAACTCTCATAGCTCAGGGCATATCACTGGTTAACAATTTTAATTGTTTCTATCCCTCTATTGCACGAACGGTAAAAGTTACATGGAAAAATTGTAAATAAACGTTGTTCCCCATGTTGAAACAAATATTTTTTGTTGTATGAATTTTTTTGTAACACTCGTAATTAAGGCCATAGCGCTTAATTTATTCCAAATTTTCAACACACACACACACACACACACAGACTAACATTCGGGAATTTCGCTTTTAAAATAAAGCTTTCAATCGAAGATTGCTAATTGAACTGCCCAATGAAACCGCCATAAGTCGCCCGGCCATGTGTAGCTTTTGCGTTCCGCGCGCGCCGTACAAGGCGTTGAAGAATGGCGATTGAATGTCGGAGGGGATGCAAATGTGTTCTTCCCTCTCGCAGATAACCGGTGATACTCTGTAAAATATTGGAAATACGGGGGAAAGTCATTACACTTGACTGGTGCAATTGTTCATGCCGGATATTTTATTTTACCACTATTTGCCTTTGTATCTACACGGAGAGAACTGAATGGTAGAGATTACTTTCATATATGAGATAGAATAGTTATTATTATATTAATAAGTAATATTCGAAACTGAGTTCCTTACATAAAAAAATATATCATCAAAAAAATCTACGTTATTAAACCGACGTAAAAGGAAAATTAAATATTGTGAAAAAAAATGTTGCATATGTTTGGAATGAAAATCCGCAAATTTATATCACATCAAAAACTCATTAAGAGTAGATCCTCCTTCCAAGTTTATTCCTTCAATATAAGTTCGTATAACTCGGAATTGACTGAACAAGTTGCGCAGAAAATTCGAAATGGCACAACTCCTATTGTGTCGTTCCACGGTTGAGTGGTTCAGAGTAATCATATTCCAAGTTTATGTACTACTAACCATCGAGTTTGCGAGTTAGTGAAGCTGATAGCCAAACTTGTAAAGCCAGAGACAAACAGGCTTGCTATGGAAGCCACAATGGGAATTTTTTTATAGCGGCATTAGTGATTCAGAG
This sequence comes from Asobara japonica, assembly GCA_026005395.1. NCBI lineage: Eukaryota > Metazoa > Arthropoda > Insecta > Hymenoptera > Braconidae > Asobara > Asobara japonica. The sequence continues at coordinate 1,763,647 of BQMI01000539.1, read as the reverse complement.
GATCTAAAGAGATGCAACGGTGGATGATGATGTTGCACAAATTTTTATGATTTTTCAAGGAATCTAATTTGCGAAATGTGTATAAAATAAACGGGGTGTGTGGTTTGGAAATTTGGAATAAATTAAACGCTATCGCCTTAATTATGAGTGTTACAAAAAAATTCATACAACAAAAAATGTATGTTTCAATATGGGGAACAACTTTTATTTGAAACTTTTCCATCTAACTCTTACCGTTCGTGGAATAGAGCGATCTAAACAATTGAAAGTGTTAACCAGTGATATATCCTGAGCTATGAAAGTTATGAAAAAAAGTCATAAAACATTATGTATGTATTTTAGTACAAGGAATAACATTCATTATACACTTTTTCTCCTATCTCTAACCGTTCCCGCGATAGAGCGTTTTAAATAATTAAAATTGGTAATAACAATTGAAGAAATTGCTTTTCAAGATTGACGCTCCTTTCCCGCATGGACATCAGTGAGAGGTGATTTTTGGTCAAAGGAGGAACAAATCGATTGAGCCGATTACGAGGAACCGTTGACTAAAAAATCACACGCATACGAACACACACAGAACGCTCATCTAAAATTTGTCAGAATGATGTAAAACTTTCTTTCTTCGAAGTATTCTAATGTTTCACCCGTTTGGGCACTGGCAATTAAAAATGGGACAAACTACAGTTTTACGAACCGTAAAGGCAATTTTTATCAAAATTTTTCTATCCGTGTAACAAGCTACTTGATGCTACTTTACCCACTTTCATGGACGGCTAGTTCGTTGCATATTTCTCATGGGATTTACCATAATGCCCTTAGTAACGTGAAAGGAATATCGGCCCATGATGAAATTGTTGTGGTGCGTGGCCACGCAAATTTCATTGAGGCATTGCCACCAGTGACATTGATGTCACAATCCAATAAAGAAATGTCAATTGGAGTTTAACTACATCCTCTCAATTATAATGATCGATTGTTCGTCTGGAGGGACAGATGCGTGATTTAATATCAGATAAAACGTTGGTATGTCGCTATAAATAACGCCAGTCATAACACGACAGGTACGTTCATCTCTAAATTTATGTCAAAATGTGAAAGTGTTTTATTGAATGAAACTAAATTGATGGAAATCAAGTGGTGAGGATTATATGCATAATTTGCGAATTTTCCAATTAAAACCAAGAAGTTTCAATACCAGATGCAGGTATCCATAATCAAAATTTTGAAATTGAATTCTTGGTGATTTACAGGTGAAAAGATTAAACATGAAGTTGTAATTATTGCATTGCAATAAATTGGTAAGCGATCCCACGATGAGCGGTCGGATTCGGTTTGGTGACCTTGGTCCTGTAGCCCATGGAGGGGCGGCCGGACAGCGGTCGACGGGAGCGCCCCCCCCCCCCCCCCGCCACTTGGGTCTTACGCGGGAGCTCCTGACAACGACACGCTCTGCGGCTCAGCGCGAACTAGGACAGTTGGCGCCCACAACCGGGAATTCACTTCAGCAATTTTCATCAATGTTTCCAATTTTTGGAATCCCTAGGTTTGTATATGCACACAGTCATGAAAACCGCTCACTGTGTTATCGGTAGCATATAGTGGTTCTATGTCAGAATCGAAAGGTGCGTCATGGTGTCCTTTGGTCCCTGTAGCAATATTAATTAACTTCCCGATAGGGAAAATTATTGTAATGACCCCGAAAATGAAAAGTGTCAGATCGATGAAATTTTCACTTTTCTCGACGTTTGGCATCATCCTGACACGTTTTCAATGAAATGTCTATGTGTGTGTGTGTGTGCGTGCGTATGTATGTGAGTATTTTTTGTGAGATGGCTTCTCCTGAACAGTTGGACCGATTTGAATGTTTTTCTTTCAAAAATTACATCTAGCCGTTGCGGGGAGCGGAAAAAAGTGTCAAGTCTAAATCACAATTCCTTCAATTGTTATCAACAATTTCAATTGTTTAAAACGTTGCACTACAAAAACCGTGGGAGATAGAGGAAAAAGTTTCCAACGAATGTTGTTCCCCACATGAAGATACATATTTTATGTTTAATGACTTTTTTCCATAATTGTGCTAATTTACGAGATATCGCTTAATTAACAATTTTCATTGTTTATAACGCTGTATTTCGAGAACGATGATCGATACGAGAAAAAGTATCAAACAAAAGTGGTTCCGATCGTGAAACTACATATTTCATGTGATATTACTTTTTTTGCTAGGCATTATATTTTACGAGTAATCGATAAAAAATCGTAATAATCGATTAATCGTTGAATTTGCGTTACTGATATACAACTTGACTTCATACGTGTATCGTCGTACACACACAAACACACACCCACTATCGGGGAGTTATAGATGCGACCCGTCGAGGGTCACACTCACATCCCATTTATTCTTTCATTTTCGCTCTATTCGTATACTCTTTTCGAGTTTTGACGATTCATTCCCTTCCCTTGTGGTGCTTCTTTCCCCAACTGTACAGCATTTGCCCCAAGCGTAACTCTTCCTCCGCTTAGAGCTTGAGGGAAACCATGGAAAAACTCAAATTGTACAGTCGTCTCTATCACTAGACTCATGTCACCGATTCGGTGGTCAGATAAGTGAATTAGGGACCGAAAATAACTCAGATTTGGCTACCGGCGGATCTCTCTGGTTATGAACTCCAACGACTCGGCTACCGACGCCGGCGGTTCCGGTACCATTTCGACGGACCTGGCTAAACATCAGTTTTTAAAACGAGTTTTTTCTCTCAGGAAACCGATGGTGAGATCTGAAAGAGTATCATTTTCAGGGTATATTCATTCATGCAAGTGTACAAGATTATTGATTGATTGATGGTTTATTACTGTACCCTATGTTAATAATAATAATAATAATAATAATAATAATAATAATAATAATAATAATAATAATAATAATAATAATAATAATAATAATAATAATAATAATCATAATAATAATAATAATAATAATAATAATAATAATAATAATAATAATAATAATAATAATAATAATCATAATAATAATAATAATCATAATAATAATAATAATAATAATCATAATAAAAGCGATTTATTGAAGTCCTGGGGCACTCAGACCCCCTAAGGACTATTAAAAAGGGTCATTACAAAAATATACAACTTAGATAAAGATAAAACTTAGATATGTTGTACAAAAGATTAGGGCCAAAGTCCACACATTTTCAATATCGAAGAACAACTTCTCTCACGCATACTTAACAAAATAACTCAAATAATCAGCAGCAAGCATAAGTGCAAGGAGGCAAAATAATCAAAAAATGACCAAAAGAATAGACAAAATAGCAAACACCCCTGATGAACACAGGATCAGGTATTAGACTCAAGCATAAGAAATAAAAATAAAAAAAAAACAACAAGCCCTCAGTAAGGAACACCAGTTCAGTGCACATTAGAGGCACAGGAACTACCGAAGGGAGAAGGAGAGGCAGATGGGAGAAGAAAAAGCAAATAGACAAGATGACGTCGAGTCGGAGTGAGAGAAGGAGAGAGGCTAAAAATTCACCATCGTTAAACCGACCTGATCTGCCTCATCACCTTTGCTCTCAGCACCCACCACCTACCATGGGATCTGATGAAAAAACATTAATAGCCAAAGGAGTTCTCTTATGCTCATTTGTAAGTTCCTTCATGAGTGTGTAAAATTGCCAATCAATGCATTGGAAACGCTAGCACCGGCAATATCTTGAAGGTCCCATTTAATGATGATGGGATTGGTAGGCATTGAAAGATTTAATGTGAAGATTCATTGAATGGATGGAAATTGTTATGAGATAAATACTGATAAGATTGGTTCAACCGATTTCGTGGTGACAGAAGATCATTAATTCTTTTTAATAACCATAAAAGACAATCAGCATCACCAAGTAGAATCCTTTTTCACTTACGTTCTAAATGACTTATCTGAAATGCTCTATTTACAGGGGAAAGATACAACGGTATATATGGAGCTACATGTTCCTATTCAAGAAAGCGCATACACATAAATGAACATCGTCAGAGTCGAAATATCTCGAAAATCGTGACATGATTTATTTTTCAATCGTCATTCATTTATTGCTTGATCAGATTAATCAGATAACATTGTGAAGTTCGTTGGCAATCGCGTTTGCATCGATAAACATCGATATTTGGGATATCGATTCGGGTTTAGTTTTCAAAAGTATAACAATCGTTCAAGTTGTCATAGCTTATGTAGTTATTGGAAATCATATACACAAAATAATTTTTGACGCTCTGTTCATTTATTAAGTTTCGAGTGTTTTACATATTCTGTCCAGTGTTGACAAATTTTATATGTACGCGATAATTACAGAAAAAACAAAAGATGCTGGCACCAAATTGGAAAGTTGAAAGCTCTCATTTTTTCGGAGTTAATGATTAACAGTATCTTCAACTTCGGAAAATGTATTGGTACTTCAAGGATCAAATTGTAATTCAGCGGGCGAAGCGCGCATTCGGGCTTGTATAATTAAGGGTGAGCCAGAATGTCTGGAGCATCTGAAATTCTTGTGAAAAAATTTGGATCTTCCGGGGGGATACCCTCGAGTGGATATTCGTTGATCAAGTATTTCGCTAAGAACTATTGGAATATGGGTGATAGTGAAATAAATAAATGTAATGCAGGAAAATCTCTTAACATGAACTCTTTAAGTCGGCACGAGGGAGGCACGACTGTCTCCTGCGAGCGAGGTCCAAAGACTACCTAGCAAGAGAGTGAGACCCTCAAAACTAGGTGCACTGAGGAACAGATAAGAGCGAGGAAAAGTTTGAGTTATTGCCTCAGAGGGAAAGATGTTTGGGTGGAAATCTGAAAAGGGCCCACTATGTCGGTATTGGCTTATGTGAAGTCCTTAATCAGATTCCTGGTATTTTTACAAAATCGGTTGAAGAGTATGAACGACCTGGATCCAAAAAATAATTCTGTCTCATTATACCCTCCCCCCTCCCCCCCATCCAGGGTCTTCGCCCTATGGGGTCGGTACAGCTTCATATCATTGATCCATGGAAAATGACATAAGAAATGAAAAATCAGATGAGCATTGACTTGAATTGACGACCTGAAAGACGTCGAACCTAAATTCGACAAAGTGGGCCCTTTTCATATGGACGTCAAACGTTGATCCAAATTTTATCAAAATTCGATTTAAACCTTGCAGTTAGGTCGGTATATAGTTATCGTCGAAAACTTCAAAATTTTACCTCCGAGCTGCCAGTTGACGTTGTGCTGTCGGCGCTATCGGTGGTGGCTGATGATAAAGGTGACCTAGAGCTCCTTTGGACCCAACGATCCCTTATTATAGCCACCCCCGTAACCATACCAATTCTACTTGCTGTGCCGGTGGCCCTTTCGCCACCGCCACTTCCACATGCTAGCTCCAAAACATCCCCCAACACTTCGGACAATTTGTCCGGCACTTTGACTAGTTGTTCCAATATCACTTAAAGCCGCCCCCCCTCTCACTCTCTATTCACCAGCAAAAAATTGTCCGATCACTATGTCGTAATAAGAATAATGATGAATAATTCCTGAATTTGATATATCAGAAAATTGATTATTTAGATGAAATTGTTATCGAACTATTAGTCTGGATTGGTATTATTTGTAAATTTAATTATTTAATCAATAAATTTTTACCTAGTGATTGTCCCGCTAAATTCTTTCAACGATTGTCTCACTTTAACCTCCCCAATATTTATACAATAACTTAATTATTGTTATTATTATTGCTTATAAGGCGCAAATTGTAAATTTTAGGATTACCGGGTAAACAAACTAACTAAATGTGACTCGAAAATTTCAATCGATAATTATATGGTGTAGAAAAAATTTTCTTTTGATTAAAAATATTAATTTTACTAGTGCATCACTTGATATATTATCGTCGCTAGTGTTTCATTGATCGCAGCAAAAATTTCTACTGACTCACTTTCAATGATTTGGAATTATAAAACGTAAAAAGTATTTTTTTCAAAGAATCACTGAATCCCTAATAATCACTAAAAATCACTGAGTAATTATTAACTCGCGGTGTCCATTATGCCCCCACCAAATATTTCAGTTCATGATGATCCGTTATAAAAAAATCTAATGAAATTGTAAATATTGCAACGAAATAGAAATTTGATAGAGTCTACGTCTAACGCTTCACACTGTCCTATGTGAGAATACGGAGAATAGTAAACTGATGGGGTGAAGAGGCAGCCCGACTAGGCCCGAGGTAAACGCGAACGGGTGGGGCGTAAAAAATTACTGTGGTACCAGTTTTCGGACGCACTGTCCCAGTTCCCGGACACCCCTAAATAGCGCAAAAAATCGTGATTTGTCGATGATAAAGTGATTTGACGGGTTTTATTGGCTAGCTCTCAATATTTTAAATCATTTGGCAGCTGATAAGTCGTCAAAACATTACAATTTAGACCAAAATTGTGAAAAAATGTGCGGCAAGTGGTACTTGTCCGGATAGGGGGTAGTAGGTGCTTTGGCTTGGGATTGGGGTGAGAGTGAGAGGTATGTGCGTGCGCCGGCAACAGGTCTCTCTTCTCTCTCCCTCACTTCCCACCACTTCTCACTCTCTCTTAGTGGCTGGTGTACGTGTCGTTTGGATCGTCGTGTCCTCGTCCCCGTTATCGGCCACCATCGGGTCCTGGCCTACCAACACCACCACCAGGCACCGAGGAGCTCGGGTAACTCTGATTACGTTGCAATTTCAGGGTTTTATCGAGACACTTGGAATATTGAAAGGGGAGGTTTATGAATAAGAGGTTAATGTTTGTCGGTGAAGTTTTCTTTTTTGGGGGTTGAGGGGGAAGGTGGGTGGGGGGGGGGGGGGGGGGAGGGCGTATGGAATATTGGAAAGCAGTGGACCATAGGAGTTCTTGGCACCTGGGAAAAATAAAAGGGAAATATGGAATTTTAGCCAATCTTGTCGGGTTTCTCAAGATTTGGCATTGTCTGACTATTGTAATTTTCTACTACTTGTTTCAATCTCTATAAATTTCTTTTTTCACATTGTACTGAGAAATAATTCTTAAGGTTTTTAAAATAATTATTCTTGTTATTCTAATTGAGTTTTTTAAAATAATTATCATTTGTGTAATCATTTTTTAGGAATGAATTTTTATATGTTGAGAGCTTTTTCAGACTGTGGGGGACGTTATTTGGAAACTCCAAAGATTTTCAGGAATTTTTTTTAGAATTTTACAAAGTCGAGTGCCTTCAAAATTTTAAACATCTTAAATTTCCTGATGAAGTTACACCCCTCTGATGGGTGTTTCGTGTCATGCATCTAAGGGGTGAAAAAATCTGGAAATTCCTTGGGAGGGAGCACTTACTTCACAATAGGAAGCGTTCATTGAAATTTCATGTTTCGGGTAAGTGTGGTTTCGTCGCAATTGCAGGCTTTTATCGAAGCACTCGAGGTATTGAACGGAGCGTGTCAGGAATAAGAGTCAATGTTTATGGATGATTTAAAAAACAGAAAATTTTAAACGTATTCAGAACCTTTTGAAATCTTTCCAAATTTTGTGAAAAATGCATTCCAACAACTCAACAATTTTCTTATTTTTTCCCCCAAATTTTGGGAAATTTGGGAACTCAATCATTTTCTCGGTTTTTTTTCCATGCGAAAAAAAAATCTCAAAATTTTGAAATTGCATTTTTTTTTAATTCTCATGTGTTATGTGTCCCGTCGGTTCAAAATCACATAATTTATTAATTTCCCGAAGTTATTGTAATGACCCCGAAAATGAAAAGTGCCAGATCGATGAAATTTTCACGTCTCTGGACGTATTGCATCATCCTGAAGTGATTTCAGAGAAGTGTATGTATGTGTGTGTGTGTGTGTGGTCCTCCGCATGTGGCAAAATTTTTCGTTTACGTTTTCTCGGAAACGGATGGTGCGAATCAATTAATTTTTTTTCAATCGTTGCGTCTCCGTGTAACTTAGAGCTGATTACATTTTCAATCGAATCCATCGAGTAGTTCCCCTGTTTTTGAGAAATTCATGTTGAGCAAAAATCGAAAATAGTGATAATGAACGTTCATTCACACAAAAATGTTGTAATCCAGGTACTCAGTGGCACAGTTAAAAGATATAAGCATATTTTATAACTGATTAAATTTTGAGTAAAAGTGGTCCAGTACTTATATTGTTATTAACAATGTCAATTGTTCATAATGTTCTACTGCATAAACTATTAGAGTTAGCACAAAATTCATATAAGAAAAGTTGTTTGCCATATGAAAATACGTATTTTATGTAGAATGCCTTTTTCCGATAATTTGCATAATTAAGGAGGTATAGCAGTCTCCACAATTATGTATGTAATAAGTGAACGAATGGACCCAGCGCTGTCATGACGGTCCCAATCGAAGCGTTTTCATGCAAAATCGAGCGGATCACATTTTGGATGGCATTTGTGCAGTATATGCAATGTTATTAGCAATTGCAATTGTTTATACTGTTCTACTGGGTAAAATATTAAAGTTTTTGTTTTGCAGCCGCATCCTTATTGGCGTCTCACTCTCACTCAAGTAACACGCATAAGTCTCATCCTCATGCTCACCATGCATCTACTCAAGTATTCATAATTATCTGCTTCATAAATGAGTCAGTTTGGAATTCTCAAATAGGCATGTTTTCGTTATGATAATAACAGGGGTCACACTGATTAACCGTAGTGTATTGGAGAAGAATAAATTTAGTAGGTTGTGCTGAAAAACCAAATCGGGAAGTTCTGTTTGTGCCCCGAGTGGTGCACACACATCCACACACAACTAGTTTCTATATATGTATGAGGGTTGCGTGCGTGTGTGTGAAGTTACTGAGAGAGATTCTCTCGAGGCGCGCCTAAAGAGCATTGGTGGCATAGTGTGACTACTCAGGGGTAGAATATATTCTATCCCCGTAGGGAGTTACTCTCCTGGGGAAGTGTTACGTTAGGCATTGAGGAGATGAAAAAATCAGGAAATCCCTACTTAGGGAGCACTTACTTCACAGAGCCCTCATTGAAATTTCATGTTTCAAGTAACTGCGGTTACGCTGCAATTGTGAGCTTTTAGCGAAGCACTCGGTATATTCAAAAGAGTGCTTTATGTATAAGGAGCTAATGTTTGCCCACTGCTGTGGTGGCACGCTAGGTTGTGAATTATTGGAAATCAGTAAACAGTGTGAATTTCAGGAATTATCCTCCATCCTGTGGCCAATACAAAAAAAAAGATCGAGAGCATTTTTTACGATCGCTTAATATTTCCTATAAATGTTCTCTAATTGGCTGAAATTATCTAGAATGTTCCTTGGGAATTTGCCATAATTTCCTGAATTTTTTCTAGGTTTCGCGAATGGTACAGCATTTTAGATACTCAAGTATTTTATGCGCTTATATAAATAACAAATTGAATGACACATGTTGTCATGTTTGACATAAATCTATTGATCGTTTTATTTTTTAGCCATTAGTTATTGAGTCAAAATGTTGAAGAAAATAAACGTTGCAAAAGAATTTAGCTAATGCTGATTCTCTATAATTTTTCTACATTTTACATATTCCATTTAATTGCAGAATTGTCAATTAAATGTACCGCTGTCTGACAGGTAATTGGACTTACTACTTGACGGCCCACAGTTAAGAGATAAGGTTTGGAAGATTGGAAATTGATCGCTGGATGACTAGAACCCCATTCGAACGATTACACAGTCACCCGATGATACCTCGATTATGAGAAAATCGGTCTTTTGAAACTTAATCATCTACGTTAGACGTCAATCGTCGGTCAACTGAGCTCATAGAATCACCTGCAACCCCTCCACGGTCCATTTATGCCCGACTGTGCTTCTAGTCGACCAATTCATTCATAATCCAGTACAGTGGGCTCTCCGTAACTCTTGCAGCGCCAGCGAGCGGAGGGGAATGCGTCCCCACTACGCGTGACCTTGGAAAGCGCGCTGGAGGGGTACGGCTGGATCGCCACATGCCGGCGCGTGCGGGCTCATGGGCGTTGCGATATAAACGTTCTGGAGGAGTGGGGGGTCAAAAGCACATGCGCAGTTATCACCCGGGTCCTAATCTTAGCTCTCTCCATCTCCGGCCACGCCCATTGCGAGCGTGGAGGGGGAATCTGTAACTCGGCTTCTGCGGAAAACTCAGCCCCCAAATTCGTTCCTTGAAAGCTAGCCTGAGACGAGTTTGTGTTGAATTATGTTGCTATGAATTATGACATAGCGCACTTGGTTAACAGCCGAATGAGGTTAATTTGTTTTCCCAAAAGGGATGAGCCAATCAGTCGTCTACAATAAACCAGCTCATGCTAAACTTTCAAAGACTGTACTTCCTTGGTAAATTAACATATAAATTTCTTGATGACGAATCGCGTTGCCTTGCTAACAGACTTTAGCTGAAATGTAGGTAATACTAAGTAGAGAATTAATAGATGATGAGACGAGGTATGTTTGGAATAATAATAGGTGTCTGGCAATGTGGCAAAGTATTTTCAACTATAGTACACGTAATGTTGCAACTTCTCAACTGAAGGGAAGTTAGCAGAATGACCAAAATCGAAATCGAAGGTAGAATTTTGATGGAACGTGTAATACTTATAGGAAAAATTCTAGTGACAATCGCGAAGGTCAAAAGTCGAAGTTTTACTTTTTAACGTTTTAGGACGAGATTTGGAAAGTTTATTGTTTTAAGTACTTGACTTTCATGATGCTCATAAAATCACACTTTGAACTTTCTATCCTTCCTTAGACAGCTCGAGAAGATGGTGAATATAGAAAACTAATCGAACTTTGAGCTATAAATGATAGAAAATCCTACCTTCACCTCCAAATTGATTTTATCGAAAAGTAATTTTTCAAAGATTCAACAGTGAACTATGTATATAGCGCTATTGAAGATGCCGATCAGGCGGAACTGGGTCATATATACCATTTTGAGTGGGGTGTCCCCTGGTTAGTTCCGATATGGAACGACTTTGATACTTATATAATTTTGGGACAGTCTGTCCCAAATTTCCTAAATTCGTCACCAAAAAAATTCTTCAACGAGAAAAAAAAATGAGTTCCCTATTGGACCTGGCCCTCATTGACCTTGACATACCAAGGCCTCCTGACCTTGCAATTAAAAAATCTGCATGATAAAACTGGGAGTATGATCGAGCGAGTGAGCTCTCGGTAATTGTTTCAAGAACAATGTGATGATCTCATCAATTCTACACTGTGTTAAATTTCACCAAGAGTATCCAGAATTGTGTCAAGTGGATTATCATCAAGGATCTCTCGGTTACATCCCAGCTAATATGTTATTAATCAGTCAGATATTTGCCATGACATTCTGTCAAGTGGCTACTTTTCAATTGAATGTTTGCAGTTTCTGTGGGAGTTTGCGCCCGCGCAATTGCCACCTTAGCCTAGCTCAATAGCAATCGCTTGTGGTACAGTACAGTATCGATCCCAAATTTATATTCTCCCTTCATTCGACTCCTCCCCCACCACTCCAATTTTTTTTTTATCACACGTCATGCGTTTACGCACGTTTAGGGATTAACGGGAGTGGCGTTTTTAACGAGGCAAATTAGGGGGAGGCGGGGGGGGGGGGGGGGCTAGTCAGACTAGCCAGTGTAAACCGCTGTCGCATGTTGGAGCGAAATAATTATTGTTTGCGATAAAAGAAAAATAAATACTGAGGTACACCGAAAATCCTCGGAATAGGTACCAGGAAGGCAGTAATTGATTTGGCACTTTTAGCACAAAAGTGGGTTGTTCACGTACACCCACACACTCCCATACACATACAAGACGGGGCTTTGGTGTAGTGGGTAGAGTGTCTGCCTACTATTCCAAAGGTTCCGCGTTCGATTCCCGCTCACTGCAAATATTTTTTCTGAAAAATATTTTCTCACGGACTCCGACCGATGGCAGGAACATTCCGTGTGTGGTATCGGCGGTATCCATGAAGTGAGACCGTGAGCCGGGACCGAACGCGACCCGTCGCGCGGGGGGGGGGGGGGGGGAGGGTTCCATCGTAGACGCCCGCCATCGTATCACAGGGGTTTCTGGAGGTTTACCCTGTGATCAGAAATACGATGAGCTGAAACGGCGAAAGTCGGCCCCAGCCGCAATGGGTGGGTACTCTGATCCGTAGTATTGCCCATGTAGTAATGCTTACCAGCGGGGACGTGGGTGAATACAAATAGAGAAAGAGTGGAAAAAAAAAAAAAAAAAAAAAAAAATACACATACACATACACATACACATACACATACCATTACACATACACATACACATACACATACACATCCACATCCACATACACATACACATACACATACACATACACATACACATACACATACACATACACATACACATACACATACACATACCATTACACATATACATACACGCACATACACATACACATGCACATCGTTGAAAATAAATTTGTTGGTAGTGCCTTGGACCGTGCAGATCGCATGGAAAATCGAGTTTTCGAATTCCCGAGAAGGTGGGGGGGGGGGGGGGGGAGGAGGATCAATAACTTCCCCTATAGGGATGGTAAAAATGTTGAGTTTGCGGGGCCACACACTGTAGGCTTCAATCAGGCATGTTAGGCTGAGACTGGAAATTCGATCATCAAAGATCATTGACGTTTCAGGATTTGACCTTTACGGCCCAGTGGAGACCAACCGCACGCGCAAATGCGCTACATTGTGTGGCCCCGCAGAAAAGTTTGATGGGCACGCGTATGGAGGAGCCCTTTACGCGTAGAGTAGGAGACATTTTCCCGATAAGTGAATCCAGAAATGTTTGAGGAGAGTCAAATTCATTTCGTTTTTCTTGACGTTTTCTTCGCTCTTCTACCCGAGTTCACTCGCATGGTGAGCACCACGCCGCCTGAACTTTCTCACAGACAGTTCATCGCGTTGAACTGTGCACTTATGGAATTAAATATTCAACTAGATAACGATGCCTCTTAAATCCACGCCATTGCTCACACTGGGCGGCGACACGCCGTTTTGCCATTCTGTTATAAAAATAATTTTTTTTTTCGTTTTGATGCTAAAACATTGTTTGGCCCAAACGTTATTAGAGCGGTTGTGAAAGCATTACGGAGGTGTTCCAATTTTCCAATTTTTTTTTTCATCTAGAATGGATCAAATTACAGAAAATACAAACATTACGGCGCCTCGCTCATTCTGCAAGTTCAGAAGGGTTGGGCTGCAATGTCCATAACTATCAAATAGTTCAATCATTTGCACATTCTGTGCACACAACTTCATTTACACTCGATACTCAGGTCATGCAGATTTCTGCATATAAAACGAAATACCAGAGATAAAAGGCCGTATAGTTCGCAGATGATTAACGATTTTTGAAAAAGAAAAAAATAATCATAAATAAACTATCACGTTCTGAACTATAAAAAGCTAATCCCAAATGATCCTAAACTATTGCCAAATTACCCAAATTGGTTTGGTTATAAAATTTGTTAATCATATGCAAACTATGTGGTGAACGAACTGGCACGTGCACATCTTGACATGTCAAATGATTTTTGGACGGACGAATAGTTAGTAGATGAAAAATGGATTTTTCAATGAAACCAATTTAGGAATTTCAGGAATAATTCAGGATAATTTAGCATTAGATTTTTATAATTTAGGACTAAATAGTTTATTTATTATGATTTTTTTATGTATACCCGTATAGTTAGCAGATTTTTTTCGAAAACAAATTGAATCACCCTAGATCGAAGCGAAATAATTTCGGAAGCCTAAAAAAAATCATTTCCGAATTTAGCAATAATCGCTTTTATTTTTGATAATTGATTTTTTATGGGTCCCGCCCCGCAGCGCCATCCGCGCATGCGCAGTGGGTAGGCGCCTGGGACTATTGCGGACACTCAGCTGTTCATCAATTTGAATATGGCCCTAAAAACAAAACCAGTAATGGCCAGTGAAAAATTGTGAAATAATTGTTTGATTCAACTGTAATTTCATTTTTAGGGGCCACAGTAATGGAGTGCGGGGCAGAACCGATACTTGGAGCAAGATGGACATCTCCAAAATGTTGTCGAAGTTCGTATTTATTTTCCAGGGTAATATTCAAACTAATGAACAGCTGAGTGTCCGCAATAGTGCCAGGTGCCTACACACTCCGCCTGCGAGGATGGCGCTGCGGGGCGGGACCGATAAAAAAATAATTATTAAAAATAAAAGCGCTTATTGCTAAATTCGGAAATGATGTTTTTTAGGCTTCCCGAATTATTTCGCGTCGATCTAGTGATTCAATTTTTTTTCGAAAAAAATCTGCTAACTAATTTATACGGGTATAAATAAAAAAATCATAATAAATAAACTCTTTAGTCCTAAATTATAAAAAACTAATCCTAAATTATCCTGACTCATTCCTGAAATGCCTAAATTGGTTTCATTGAAAATTCGTTTTCCATCTGCTAACTATTCATCAGTAAGATGTTCGGAGTGTGCAAATGATAAAACTATTTCATGCTCCTGGATATCGCAGCGTTTGAGAGATATTTCATTTCAAGAATATACTGCAAATAATGTTGTTGGTGGTTTCTAGAGAGACAGTGAAGTAAAATATAATATCAGCTAAGACAGAAGCTTGAAGGCAATACCACCGGTTTGTAAAACTCATGAACTTCTGAAGATAAACTCCGTGGAAAATTCGTCGATGAGCTGGTATGTCGAACTTTAGGAGAATTAACATTGCCCGCTGTTGGGGGTGCAAGCTCGGAATGATAAACACAAAAAGCTGACCGGAATCTGTGTTACCGGCCCGGATAACTTTATCACTGGGATGTTTTTTTTATCGGAAGCTGCACATATCTAAGTCATAACAGGTGTCTGGAATTTCGCCCGTATAAGGTAAAAGTTCACGATAGTAAAATCAATAAGAGGATTCATTTGATCATCGTGTGGATTAATTAAAGCAGTGATTTTTGATACCCTGGTAATTCATTTATGCAAATGAAATATTTCAAAAATTGATTTGAAGAAGCACTAGGGTAATTTGAAATGTGACAATTTTGGTACGAAATATTAGAAAATTATAATTAGTGTTAACGCGGCTTCTTCAGTAGCGAATCCTTTCCGGTCCTCCACGGTAAGAACATGCTCTGTTGATTTTGGATTTTCATTGCTAACAGCAGTCCTCTGTTCTAAAGAATTCTTCAGGTTTCTCGATGACTTTAACTGAGTGTCGAAGGAAGTTCATCATGTATTTGTGTACATATGTATGTATGTATATATGTATGCATATAGGTGGGTAGGTATGTATACATGTATGTATGTAAGTGTGGATAGGTGTGAATGGGTGTAAGTGGGTGTGGGGGGATGTGGGTGGGTGTGGCTGAGTGGGTATGGCTGAGTGGGTATGGCTGAGTGGGTGTGGGTGGGTGGGTGGATGTAGGTGAGTGGGTGGGTGTGGGCGGGTGGGTGAGTGGGTGTGGGTGGGTGGGTGAGTGGGTGTGGCTGAGTAGGTATGGCTGAGTGGGTGTGGGTGAGTGGGTGTGGGTGGGTGGATGTAGGTGAGTGGGTGGGTGTAGGTTGGTGGGTGAGTGTGTGTGGGTGAGTGAGTGGGTGTGGATGGGTGGGTGAGTGGGTATGGCTGAGTGGGTGAGTGGGTATGGCTGAGTGGGTGTGGGTGGCTGGGTGGGTGGATGTAGGTGAGTGGGTGGGTGTAGGTCGGTGGGTGAGTGTGTGTGGATGGGTGAGTGGGTGTGGGTGGGTGTAGGTTGGTGGGCGGGTGGATGTCAGTGGGCGGATGGGTATGCTGTCAATGTTGTTCTTTCATAAATTGCAAACTAAGCAAGGTGTTATTTAATATCATAATTTACTTCAATCGTGTCTGACCCGCCACACAGCACGACTACTTAAATGTCGAATTCATTCACAGCTATATATTCTTCCATCATGGAAATAAATTATTTTTGGCCCCTCGGGGGACTTTGCAATGAAAGTGTTTCCTGGAATATTGCCTTGTTTATTTTTGTAATTTCGCGCTTTTCAGTCCTGTTTTACGAACTTTTATGGTCGGACAAATCAATTTCCCGTTGCTCGGAGGTATCATCTATAGGAACATATTTACACATGTCGAGAACAAAACAAAATATGAAAACTACTGAAATGACGAACAAAAAATCTACGAAATTGGTAACGAATATTGTCAAAAAATTGTTGACACGCGTGATTTTTAATGTTTATAACTTCTCGGTAGAAGAGTTTACATTTCACATTCCGAAGTATTTCTCATTTTTTTTTATGATCTCCACTCACCGACCTCACTTTTCCCTCCCTTTTCTTTCCCATTCATTTCTACAAATATTTACAAAATTCAACAACCAGAAGTCAACAAGAAACGAATAAAGTCGCCGGATCCATTCCACTATCTCATTCTTTCAGTGCTGTTTACTCGACCTATCCCACAACAGCTACTACCATCCGATACTGTAGTTTTTTTTTCGGTACGCAGTTTCTGCCGGGCTAAGGTGCTCAGCCTTTCAATGGTGTAAAGACACCTACGCTCTCTGCCAGGTCTTTGAATAGCGTACTGGTAATAACGTATACACCATCGTGGGGTATTGTGATGTGCACTTAGAGGGGTTTCATCAGTGATAGTTATATACATATATATATATAGCAACGTCATCTGCAAAAGTCGTGAGTCTTGGCTGTTGAGGGCATCATCAGTTTTACCGGCTCATCATCAATTCCATAGAATGATCTCCAGTGCCCAGTCGTTAAGTACTCCTCTAGTGATCTAGGTTTTACGATGCGGCTTCTGATACTTCCCTAGCGGAACTCAGAATATAATACTTGTATATCATTATTGTGTATCAATGCTGCCAGGAACGTGAAGTCGAGTGAAGCCGGAGATACGGACTTATTGAACTTCCTCAAGGTAGTTGTTGTATATTCGTGGCCAGTTTTTATTTAAGTTACCCGTAGTTAACTCATGGTTAAAGTTGAACTTGAATTCCCCCACCACGCTCGCCGCGAGAGGAGAAGTACCTTCCCTATGGCCTTGGATGTGTAGTATCTTTCCCTGAATTGGATGTCTGATAAACCTCCAAAATGATTCACTGGATGTACATTACGTTGTAAACGAAGATTTCCTTCACCAACTAAATTATTAATTACATTATTCATTACAAACCAGTTATGTTACTCCAATTTAGGCTACTATATATTCATAAACCGCGCTCAGGCTAACAGTCGCCGCCATGTTCAACCCCAGGCGGAGAGAATGGTGATGCGGCAACTTAACTTTAACTTTAACCACGAGTTAACTACGGGTAACTTAACTAAAAACTGGGCATTACTGAGTGGCACACTAAAATGTGAGAAAGGTTTTCTGGTTTTTCAGCAGCAGGACTACAGAAATACGGATTCGTATGTGAGTTTCTAATGCGCAGGAAAAAATCGGGTGCAGCATACGAGAATTCGGAGTGAGGTCGTCTGACTTGTAGAAGGTGTTCCCTACTTTTTTATACTCCATCTGATTTGTCCATGTGTTGGTGAGAAGTCACACTAATTTCTGAGTTTTTTTTTCTCCGTGTGAGCAGTATAAAAATATGCGGCTGTGTCCTTAAAGGGAATTGTTCTTGAAAAAAAATATTACGCGCCCACACAGATCGTTATCCCATAAAAAAGTCTAGTTATCGCAAAAAGTTATCAATAATTGAAATTGCGACTAATAATTGGTGCAGGCAATCAATTGAGTTTAGTTTTCAACGCTCATAAAAATTTTCAACTGAAAGCCGTCTGACCAAATACCCTTTCTACTTCCGTAACTACTTAATCCCCTCTTTTACAGACTTCCAGCAATTATCGACACATTCGCTTGCCAGGTATATTCTAATTCAACTCGCGATATCTTCTAAACTATACGAAGTAGCAAAAATTGTCATAAAATACGAAATGTGTATTTTTGTATAAGGAACAACTTTGGCTATATTCATTGTTTTCGTATTTTCAACGGTTTAGGCGCTATAGCTTTATTAACAATTGACATTCGTAATTTTTTTCGTTCTTCAACTTCGCTATCGGGAAGTTAAAAATTATTTTGTATTCAAATGTTTATATAAAATTTATATAAAAATAAAAAAATAATAAAAAATGTGAAGATTTAAAAAACTTTATGGGATGTATAATTTTTTCGGAAATATAAAAAAAGGTTATTTGCAACCAAAGATTTCTAGAATTTTCCAAAAAATTAGTTAACTCGTTGGTGATACTTTACATTTTTTTTCAAACAGCTCACAATTACGGAGAAGTCACGTAACATTCACTCAATTTTTATTCGCCGTGTAATGGACGAGCAATTGTCTATTAAAACTCCTCATTATGTTAAAATGCAATAAAGATCTCAACTATGCAGAGAAGCGCGATAAAAATGTAAATAGTGTTATTGTGACGGGGGAGGGGGGGGGGGAGAGGAGATATTTCGCAGCACTTTAGTCGTGGTGTAGCAGTATATAGCAGGGTGTGATCATTTCAAATCTCCAGAGAGTGAAAATATACAATATACATGTTTATATACACCCACCGTCACTTTTTATACGCAGAAAGCTCATATCGCCGTGAATTGCAGGAAAAAGCTAGTGAACATTGACATTTGAAATTTCCCGCATCACCGTTGCACGTATTTGACTGGGCAAAACAAATCTACATGAGAGACAATATATGTTGAACTGTGCACGAATAAATAATGTATTACGTCGTGGCATATAATATCATATATATAATATAGAATATATGAATTAGATGGATAAATAAGGTTCCGCTGGTTTGGCGTAAGATGGCGCCACTAGAAGGTTACGGGGAGTCGTCATAATTGAACGTCTTCATCGGAGTTTGACGTACCAGGAAGTTGTGGCTCATACTATAAAATATTTTGACTAAAATATCATGTATTGTTACGCAATAAATCTCTGTTTTCTCATAGAAGCCGCGGAAACTTAGTTGTGCATCAATTATATTAGTAACTTCCCGATAGAGGGTAAGTTATTGTAATCACTCCGAAAATTAAATGTCTCAGAATCATGAAATTTTTACGTTTCTCCACGTTTCACATGCTCCTGATAAATTTTCTATCATTAAGTGAGTCCCCCGAGTACATTGTTACGTCTATAGAACTTCTGCCATATACATCTCCCTCGTACACACCCTATGTACCGCTCGCTGCACCAATGTCCAAAGAATTCCACCTCTGTACTTTCCGCGGCCTCGCGCTTTCATATCCACCTGCTCTTCACCTGCTCCAAACCACACGCTTCACCCCAACTTTGTTACGAGCAATGCTCCTCTCTGTATTATAAAAAAAAACGAAAAAGGTGAGTCTCTTAAGAGACTCTATAAGAAACAAAAAATTATACCACTACATCTCCCTACTTGCTCGCGATAATCAGTTCTATATTCGAGAATTCCATACAACCACGTACTTCCTGTATCAAGTAACCTTTTCAACTTACTATATATTTTTATCCAAATGGGGGCTCATTATATATTCGTTTGACGGTTGTTATTTGTTGAATGGGAACATTGTTATTCTTGAATCCTTTAATTTTCGCATTTTATGGCGAGTACCTATTGTTATATAGTTAACCATATAAATGAGGGAATTTTATTTTAATGCTGAAACTCTTCTTAATGAAGGATATGATGAATATTTTTGCAATTATTTTCTGCC
The DNA here is from genome assembly GCA_026005395.1 of Asobara japonica. Classification (NCBI taxonomy): domain Eukaryota; kingdom Metazoa; phylum Arthropoda; class Insecta; order Hymenoptera; family Braconidae; genus Asobara; species Asobara japonica. The sequence goes on along the minus strand of BQMI01000539.1, from coordinate 1,743,878 downwards.
AATAATGGACTCATTTTGTTGACATCCTGGTAATGTTTATCGTAATGAGATCTATCAAATGGATGTACAATTCATATCTGGGCTTGCAGAAAAGATTCGAGTTATTTAGAGTTTGAGTTCTCAATGAAGAATTGTTATTGGTGGATCAGCTTTTTTATGAATTTTAATATTGCTTTGTACTTCAGCGCGAAAAGTTAGGTTCGGTGATTAGACCTGTCCACCACTTTTTAAATGATGACCCACATGCACCCATCTACCTACATCCACATCCACCCACCCACTCACCCATCCATATTCACACCCACCTACCGACCCCATTCACACCCACCTACCCACCTCATCTACACTCACCGACCTACCCACCATTGTCCACCCACCCACCCTTATCCACACTCACTCATCCACCCACCCAGCCATCCTCATCCACGCCCACCCATCCACCCAGCTATATCCAGACCCACCTACCCCCCCCTCCACACCCACCCATCCACCTACCTCCATCCACATCCACTCACATCCACCCACACATGTAACCCTGTCTGAAAACCTGCCAGGATAACCCATCTCTCCCGGAAAATTGAAAGAGTATATAACGCTTATTTCAGATTAAAGGTTTCTAATGACCAAGTGTTTTTCTGTCGGTGCAGAATCTATTTTCTGCGCATATTCCGTTCCTAGAGAGGACAAAAAAACTATAATTAGACAAGTTACATACCTGGGACCCGACGGCACAGTAATTACGTTGAGGTTTTCTCCAGCAGTCGAGCACATGGGATGTGGGCGCCGCGTGACAATGGTGATGTGAACGATTTATCCCTATTGAAACCTTGGCGGTATTGGCGGGCGGATCCGGCCATCGATCCAATGTACTCCAGTATTTTTCATAGTGTTTAACCGAGTAATATCGATAGACAACAATTGTTACGGCAACGACAAGTGCCAATCCAGTTCCAGCGGCGGCGCCCAGAACCGCTGCTGACACCATTTCCAGGGCTCTGATGACAACCGCTGATGGGCGATTTGGTGTTGGTACTGTAATTGGAATTAAACGGGTTTGGGTAGTGCTGTAGATGTTATTATGTCGTTGTCATAATGATGATGGGAAAAAATGGTCGTGGTATATCTTGTTTTGCAAATTGATTGTGTATGTATTTTATTGTCGTGAGAAATGGGCTCCGGATGCTGGGCGCTATCTCAAGACTGGCCGGTGTATGTGTGTGTGTGTGTGTGTGTATAGGTGGGTGGGTGGGGGGGGGTGTATGGGTGGGTGGGGGGGGGGGTGTATGGGTGGGTGGGGGGGGGTGTATGGGTGGGTGGGGGGGGGTGTATGGGTGGGTGAGTGATTGTATAGGTGGGTGGAAGGCTGGGTGTGTGGGTGCGTGGCTGTGTGGGTGGGTGGGTGCGTGGGTGTGTTGGTGGGTGGGTCTATGGGTGCGTGGGAGTGTGGGTGAGTGTGCGTGTGTAGGAATACGATTGTAGGCGTTATTAAATATTTCATAACCTCGCTCCAATATTTTGATTATTAAATTTTGACAATTTGAAATGCATACAGCAGGGTGTGTGAAGAACGCACTTATTGAGAAGAAACGTGGCAGACTAGAATTGAAACTGGCGTTTTCGTCTGGTTTATTTTTAGTTTACCTCTCCAGGATTGATTCCATCAATTAAACGTCCTTTTTTACCCAGCATTCGTCCAAAATTGAAGATGACTCAATTTGGCAATACCGAAAATTCCTTAAGGGGGGATACGGAATCCCCATCGATCCGTATCCCCGCTACTCCAATTAACTTACCTATTAGGAAATCGATTGCCGGCCAATCTGCCACTGGTATTGCCCACGAATTAAGGTAAATTGCTGTAGGGACGTTGTACCACAAGCACATTCATGACATCATGTCTGATAATTTTTTTGTTCATCCCAGAACCATACACTCCATGTGAAGGCAATTCGCCGAATACGGCATTGTTAAATTTCGTGGAATTAGAGTATTCACATAGCTCGCGTATTCATTATCACTTCTAATTAGGTGTTCAAAATTCGGGAGTTGAATATGAGCTTTATAATAATAATTTGCAGTATCACAAATTATGAACTCCCTCCATTGTTATTTAGGTACGATTCAACAAAAAAATTATTGGAAAAAGTTTTTGGGAGATTCAGTAACAATGTTATCTCGAGTGACGTTCTCTGGAAAAGCGTTCCCGGAAAATTGTTCCCCAAAAATCGTTCCCGGAAAGTTCTTCCCGAAAAATTGGTCCCCGCAAAATTGTTCCTGGAAAATAGTTCCCGGAAAAGTATTCCCAGACAATTGTTCTCGGAAAATTGTTCCCGGAAAATTGTTCCCGGGAAATGATTCCCGAGAAATGGTTCCCGAAATATTGTTTCCGGAAAATTGTTCCCGGAAAATTGTTCCCGGAAAATTGTTCCCGGAAAATTGTTCCCGAGAAATGGTTCCCGAAATATTGTTTCCGGAAAATTGTTCCCGGAAAATTGTTCCTGGAACATTATTCCCGGAAAATTGTTCTCGGAAAATTGTTCTCGGAAAATTGTTCCTGCCAAATTGTTCCTGGGAAATGATTCCCGAGAAATGGTTCCCGAAAAAATGTTTCCGGAATATTGTTCCCGGAAAATTGTTTCCGGAAAATGGTTCTCGGAAAATTGTTCCTAGGCAAATGTTCCCGGAAAATTGTTTCCGGAAAATCGTTCCCGGAAGGTTCTTCCCGACAACTGGAGCTTCTTCGGAGGATATTCAACGAGGGTTTGAATTATTATCGAGGGTAAAGTTCAAAACTATTCAACCTCTGAACGAAATTTGTAAAAGTATCTGAACGCCAACAAAATTTCAAAAAGGAAAAAAAAACATCATAAAATTTGGAAATTAAAAAACAAATCTTCCAACCATTTCGGATTTCGAACTCAAAATACATTACATTCTCCCTTAATCCGCTTAGTTAAAATTCGAATCGTGCCCCAGAATAGTACCACCGAAATACAATATTTCCCGCATTTTCCATCGATTTAAAATGATGATAATCTTTTCATCTGTATGAAAACCTCACCCCCATCGATGGAATAAAAAAAAAACATTTATGAAAACACTTTCACACCACAGCTGTTACCTCCCACGATAACACGAAATCCATAATGGATCTATATCGTTGTGGGAAATGTGAGAATTCCGAAGCGGTAGAGAACAAGTGTGGGGTGAATGTGAAAATGTTTTCATTTCAGGGATCATTCGCAGCAATATAAAACGCATTTTGGTCATTCAATGGGGCAAAATGGATGTCTGCATTCGAGCAATCAATAATAATAATAACAGTAATGGATCTGAAGCGCTTGGCCATTTGTACATGAAAGAGGTGTATCATCTGCAGTTGATTGACAATTGTTTCGCTACTCAATTATTATTGCGGTCCATTCACCCAACCAATGTATCGACAGACGTAATTTAGAAAATCGAGAAATATTTTCCCCTCCGGGTATAATGCAATCGAATTTACGAGGAGAAAATCAACGAACGAGAACATTCGAGGGAATCTGAAGATGGAAAGATGAAGAAGAACTGAAGGAAAATGATGACCCGAGTCGATTTTTTGGCCTAAGTTGTACCTCAATAATCCTGAGGGATGAAAGGGAAATATCTACCATTTTGGGGTTAAGACAACCAACAATCTGCAAAATAACAAAATATGTTTTTACATATAAATGATAGAGAGTTGAAAAAAAAAATTTAACTTCCCGATAGGGAAAATTATCGTAATCACCCCGAAAATGAAAAGTGTCAGATCGATGAAATTTTAACTTTTCTCGACATTTGTGTGTGTGTGTGTGTGCGTATGTATGTGAGCATTTTTTTGTGACACGGTTTCTCCTGAACAGCTGGACCGATTTGAATTTTTTTTTTTCAAAAATTACATCTAGCCGTTCCGGAGAGCGGAAAGGAGTGTCAAGTCTGCAACACAATTCCTTCAATTGTTATTAACAATTTCAATTGTTTAAAACGTTGTATTACAAAAATCGTGGGAGATAGAGGAAAACGTTTTCAGCGAATGTTGTTCCCTACATGAAGATACATATTTTATGTTTAATGCCTTTTTTCCGTAATTACGCTAATTTACGAGATATCGCTTAATTAACAATTTTTATTGTTTATAACGCTGTATTTCGAGAACGATGACAGATACGGGAAAAAGTATTAAACAAAAGTTGTTCCGCTCGTGAACCTACATATGTCATGTTATATTACTTTTTTTGCTAGGCATCATATTTTACGAGATATCGATAAAAATCGTAATAATCGATTAATAGTTGAATTTGCGTTTCTGATATACAACTTGACTTCATACGTGTATTGTCATACACACACACCCACTATCGGGAAGTTATTGATGCAACCCGTCGAGGGTCACATTCACATCCCATTTATTTTTTCTTTTCCTTCAACAGATTTCTCTATCAAATATAATTTAAAATGACGTTTGAAGAACAATTTGGCATTTTTCCCAACGAACATTCATATTACGCTAGTACATAGTGTATTAAATATGTAATCAAAACAACAATACGCCAGCAGTTTTTGTACAGTAAACGACCTTCAGCCCGGCGTAGTCCGGAAATTGGATCCATGGACCGTCATGTGTGTTCGAAGTGTCGATGTTCATGTGTCCTGCAGTTCACAAGTTGACGCGCAATTAGTGGCGCTCTTCATCGACCTTCGAGCCAAGTGATCCACCGTTCAGGGTAATCCTATAATTTCTCATATTTGTTTTGTATAGTTATTGAATAAATAAATATTCAATTCAATCTCGCAATCTTGCTTAGTTAAGACAAGTCAGGGCAAAAGCAATCAATGTCAACGTTGAGGATCATAACCTCTCATATATATGAATCAACCGAGCCATGATCAAAATATTGAAACTGTACCAGATCATGTCATTTCGAATTTTGTCGGAACAGTGACGAGAGTAAGTGAAGTAAAATTATGAGTTATGCAAATTTGATTCCTCGTAAACCTATTTGCAAGGAACGAAAATCCAATTTGCTGGAATATAATCATATCGTGCGTAAAAAATTGCGCTGACTTCAGGAGAGTAGAAAATATCTGGTGACGATTTTAGATTAAAAACAAATTGAACATTCCCACTGGCGCGATAAGCGGATGTAACTTAACACGAAGCACTAGTTCGTTTCAGTAGAGTAACTCGATGTCAAGAATGAAATGATGAATATTCACCGTGAGATTGCAAACACCATTATTTATTTGTGAATTGCATTTTGTGACATAAATGATGTCGTTCGCGTATGGTGAAAAAAAATTTTCAATGAAATTAATTACTCAAAAAAAAAATTATAGAGGATCCCTATACAGGGTGTTCCAAAACTCATAATTTTTATTTTGTATATCGAGAAAGCTTGCAATCCGAAATCGAAAGTTCCGTTTCCATTTTTGCACTAGACTATTTTATCAACTTCCCGGTTTTCGGGAAGTTATAGTAATCACCCTATATATATCGAAATCGAAGTTTTTCATTTCGTCCTGTGACTGGTGGTTTAAGTATACCAAAATGACACCCAAGAAATTCTCGAAGTATGTGTGTATGTACGTGTGTCGCCGAATTTTGATCCTAAGTTTCTCACGGACGAATGCTGCCATCGAGATTATTGAGGTCGGAATAGAAGCGTTTCCATGTAACTTAGAGCTGATTAGTTTTTGAATGAAATTGGTGGAGTATATATATTGTTATTAACAATTTCAATTGTTTATAATGTTCTATTGCATAAACTATTGGAGTTAGCGTAAAATTTATATAAGAAAATTTGTTTCCCATATAAAAATACGTATTTTATGTAGAATTACTTTTTTCCATAATTTGCATAATTAAGGAGGTACGGTTGTCTGAGCAATTTGAAATACGGGAACGATGCATATCACCAGGGTTGTTCCTTATACGAAAATGCACATTCAGTATGACTTTTTTCAATATAGGTTAGAACATATCGCGAGTTGAACTAGAATATACTTGGCGAATGAATATGTCGACAATTGCGGGAAGGATGTCAAAGAGCGGGAAAGTACAGAGGTAGAGAGGGTAAGTAGGCGGACGAATTCCAGTTGAATATTTTTATGCGGCTTAAAAATCAAACTAAATCAATCGCGTGCAGTAATTATTAGTCGCAAATTCAATTATTGATATCACTGTTGGGTTTGCTCATCACCATGGTTGGGTTCTTATGCTGTGCTGAAATACCAAATCGGGAAGTTTTGTTTGTGTCCCGTATGGAGCACACACATTTGCAGCCCACTAGTTATATTTTAAATCATTACTGAACTTGTCTTCATACATACACTGTCACATGCACATACACACATCTTGTTAAAAGTGGTCTAAAATGGTCAGAAATGTCACGAAGCGTAGAGATATATCAAAAATCAATTTTCTAAAATCGGGCGCATTTCAATAACTTCCCCCCTCGAATAGTTAAAAAAATTACGTTAATATTTCACAAGTGAAAATGAGCAAATTAATGAACCTTTGACATCTGCAGAAGCTGAAACTTCATTACTCCATGCGATTTATTTGATGTCGACTAACCCAAGCATTTTCTTGATGCTTTTTTTCACCTGTTCGCAATCCCCAATAGAGCGTATTCGCAGAGTTTCGGGAGAATTGGATCGATGGAGCTGTGATTTGTAGAAACCGTTTCATGTGATTTGGAACTGTATGTTTTCCCTTTGAGCAGCTTTCCTCGTGCATTCCAGTCGGGCGCTTCAAACATCAAAAGGAATCGAGTGCGTCACGGCCTTATCAGCAATTGATTTTTGCACATATTTGTCCGTTCAGGATTTCACTGGATTGTTATTGACTAGCGGACCGCAGCAACAATTAGAAATTCAGTTGAACAACTTTTGAAAGAAACATAGATTGTAAGTAATAGTGTTTTTTCATTTAGTTTAATTCTTTACAGTTTATGTGGACTATTTTTTTTAAAGTAACATCGATTAAATGACCATCTTTATTGACCACCGCAAACTGTGCTGTTTTTCGGGCATTCTCCATCACTTCTTCGAGCATCACGGTCGGTATGGCAGCTTTTTCAGCACGAATGTCGGGCTTGAGCTCGTCAATGGTTTTCGGCTTGCTGGTGTAAACTTTACTCTTCAAATAACCCCACAAAAGGTGGTCCGGGGGGGTTAGATCCGGGGATCTTGGTGGCCACTCAATATCCCCTCTTCGATATCACACGTCTAGGGAATTTTCGTTGCAAAAACCGCAGTGTTTGGGTTGCTGTGTGGCATGGCGACCCGTCTTGTTGAAAGCAGAGGCCAGTCAGACGCTTTTCACGCATTTTTGAACACACAATGTGCCAACATCCACCGATATCGTTTACCATCGAATTTTCACTGTACATACTCACTATTCCGGTGAGTTCTTTTGGGGTGAAGCGGTCCATGATTTAAATTGTACTGGTTTGTGTTTCCAAAGCTTGTCTTAGAGAGTAAATCGGTTGACGTACCCGTAGTAGATTAATACCGTGTGAATAAAATCTGATATGATGTACAACTGAAAAATGACTAGTGGTGTGTGCAAACAAAACTTCCCGATTTGGTTTTTCAGCACAACCTACTAAATTTATTCTTCTCCAATATACAACGGTTAATCAGTGTGACCCCTGTTATTATCATAACGAAAACATGCCTACTTGAGAATTCCAAACTGACCCATTTAAGAAGCAGACAATTATGAATACTTGAGTAGACGCATGGTGACTATGAGGATGAGACTTATGCGTGTTACTTGAGTGAGAGTGAGACGCCAATGAGGATGCGGCTGCAAAACAAAAACTTTAATATTTTACCCAGTGGAACAGTATAAACAATTGCAATTGCTAATAACATTGCATATACTGCACAAATGCCATCCAAAATGTGATCCGCTCGATTTTGCATGAAAACGCTTCGATTGGAACCGTCATGACAGCACTGGGTCCATTCGTTCACTTATTACATACATAATTGTGGAGACTTCTATACCTCCTTAATTATGCAAATTAGCGAAAAAAGGCATTCTACATAGAATACGTATTTTTATATGGCAAACAACTTTTCTTATATGAATTTTGCGCTGACTCTAATAGTTTATGTAGTAGAACATTATGAACAATTGACATTGTTAATAACAATATAAGTACTGGACCACTTTTATTCAAAATTTAATCAGTTATAAAATATGCTCATATCTTTCAACTGTGACATTGAGTACCTGGATTACAACATTTTTGTGAGAATGAACGTTCATTGTCACTATTTTCGATTTCTGCTCAACATGAATTTCGCAAAAACAGGGGAATTACTCGATGGATTCGATCAAAAATCTAATCAGCTCTAAGTTACACGGAGACGCAACGATTGAAAAAAAAATTAATCGAATCGCACCATCCGTTTCCGAGAAAACGTAAACGAAAAATTTTGCCACACACACACACACACACATACATACAGCCAATTCTCTGAAATCACTTCAGGATGATGCAAACGTCGAGAAAGGTAAAAATTTCATCGATCTGGCACTTTTCATTTTCGGGGTCGTGACTATAACTTCCCTAGATCGGGAAGTTAAAAATCTCATGAAATCTTCATTTCAAGTGCTCCAAATAAACTTCCGGTGATGAAGAATTATATTCAGCCATTTTAGAAGTCAATCTCAGTTTATTTGCCTAGCAGAATTGAAGTTCTTGACTACGCACGGATTGCGGGGTGTTTAAAATTCAACTGAGATGTTCAGTCAAGGTCACCTCGGATCTCCCCGTAAATCAGCTAATCCTCGTAACTTTGTTGAATAACCATGAGGCTTGTCACGGGTAGGGAATAAACCCTCAGTCCCTCTCACCGATGTGGAAAATAAAATATCCAAACTCCTCGGCGCTCTCCCGCTTATTTCAATCTCCAGTGAAACGAATATTTGTCATGACGGATTAAGGGTTGACGACGAGAGTGAAAAATAATTTTATTTCGGGGCTTTTAATGGTTAGATTTGGAACGTTGGACCATTACTGATTATGAAAGAACTGGTTCCTTTTTGAATTGGAAAAACTTATCGAATTTCTTTATATTTTTGGGAGTTCTGAAACTTTTTGAAATTTCGCAAATTCTGAAAATTTTGGAAATTTTGGAAATTTTGGAAATGTTGAAAATTTTGAAAATTTTGAAACTTTTGAAAATTTTGAAAATTTTGAAAATTTTGAAAATTTTGAAAATTTTGGAAATTTTGAAAATTTTGGAAATTCTGAAAATTTTGAAAATTTTGAAAATGCTGAAAATGTTGAAAATTTTGACAATTTTGACAATTTTGAAAATTTTGAGAATTTTGAAAATGTTAAAAATTTTGAAAATTTTGAAAATTTTGAAAATTTTGAAAGTTTTGAAAAATTTGACAATTTTGAAAATTGTGATCTCTTTGAAATTTTCGGAAGTTTTGGAAATTTTTGAACATTTTGAAATTTTTGAATTTTTTGGAATTTTGGAATATTTTGGAGTTGTCGTTCCGACCTCTGGACGCACACACACACACATCTGGTTTACTTATTTTTTAATGCGAGAATCTTTTACAGAATCGAAAATCCTAGAATTTTTTAAGTTTCAGCATTATAGATTTTTTGTTTTCCGGAATTTCAACAATTCCAAAAATATCCGAAATTCATAAAAAAAGAATAATAAATAAAACTAGTGAAACTATATATAGCTATTTCACCCGCCTCCATTGGGAAATCCACGTGGCCCGGCGCAAAATGGACAAATAGCTATGGGAACAAATGATTGTGGATTAGAGAATTACAGGGAGGTTTCCCAGAGCTCTCTGTGGAGTCAGTAACATCATTAAGCTAATTGCTTTCCGCTTCTGATTTATCTCACAATCTGACTCAAAACTCATTTATCCGAGCAGTGCACACAGAGAATTCTGTAGCAATTTGCCATCCATTGAAACTATAGTGACTCATTTCCCATGTTTCATCAACATTATTCAAAATTGTTGATTTGATATTTTGCCGAAATGTATGCGACATTTATCCGGATATAATTGACTTATATTTCTGCATATGTATTTTTGGATGGGACGCAGTGCAAATGCTCCATTGGAGTAAAGCGTGAAGAAACATTATTGGCTAGCATGACCGCTGTAAGAAGTATCACATGTGATAGGTGATGGATAAATCATGGGACTTCATGCAATATTGAGCAATTGTATTTATAAGCCGTTGCATCTAACGAATACGTTTAACTAATGTCTAACATAAAGCTCAAATTACAATGTAGTAGAACGGAAAGGCAATTTTTATTACTCTTTTCTCCACGTGCAGAATCACGAGAAAATGTCACTGCATTTTTTCAGGTCTGACAGGATGGGCGTGAAATTTATAGCATCTCACTGACTTTAAGAGCTCCAAGATTATGTGGGAAATAGTCTAGAGAAATAATAGTACATTTCCGCCACCTTGTCATGGGATTTTTCATTCGTGCTTTCTCGCTGTTATTCAACCACAGGCATAAAAACACATCCAACTAGTGGTGTGTGCATGTGTGTGCCCCACTCGGGGTACGAACAGAACTTCCCGATTTGGTTTTTTCAGCACAACCTACTAAATTTATTCTTCTCCAATATACTACGGTTAATCAGTGTGACCCCTGTTATTATCATAACGAAAACATGCCTATTTGAGAATTCCAAACTGACTCATTTATGAAGCAGATAATTATGAGTACTTGGGTAGACACATGGTGAGCATGAGGATGAGACTTATGCGTGTTACTTGAGTGAGAGTGAGACGCCAATAAGGATGCGGCTGCAAAACCAAAACTTTAATATTTTACCCAGTGGAACAATATAAACAATTGCAATTGCTAATAACATTGCATATACTGCACAAATGCCATCCAAAATGTGATCCGCTCGATTTTGCATGAAAACGCTTCGATCGGGACCGTCATGACAGCGCTGGGTCCATTCGTTCACTTATTACATACATAATTGTGGAGACTGCTATACCTCCTTAATTATGCAAATTAGCGAAAAAAGGCATTCTACATAAAATACGTATTTCTATATGGCAAACCACAATTCTTATATGAATTTTGCGCTAACTCTAATAGTTTATGTAGTAGAACATTATGAACAATTGACATTGTTAATAACAATATAAGTACTGGACTACTTTTACTCAAAATTTAATGAGTTATAAAATATGCTCATATCTTTCAACTGTGACATTGAGTACCTAGATTACAACATTTTTATGTGAATGAACGTTCATTATCACTATTTTCGATTTTTGCTCAACATGAATTTCTCAAAAACAGGGGAACTACTCGATGGATTCGATCAAAAATCTAATCAGCTCTAACTTACACGGAGACGCAACAATTGAAAAAAAAATTAATCGAATCGCACGATCCGTTTCCGAGAAAACGTAAGCAGAAAATTTTGCCACATACGGACGAAAACACACACACACACACACACACACATAGAGACAATTCTCTGAAATCAGTTCAGGATGATGCAAAACGTCGAGAAACGTGATAATTTCATCGATCTGGCATTTTTCATTCTCGGGGTCATTACAATAACTTCCCTAGATCGGGAAGTTAATAAATTGTGTGAAAAAGAGCTTTTAAAGCAGTGATGAATGTTTTAGGAGCTTGAAAATGCGCACACGCTAATTTTTGGAGGAAAACAACGAGTGGTCTTGATTCAAGTGAGATACAATCGATTTGGGTTATTAGACTTTGTAGAATATTTATATTTATTTGATGTAATTTTTTTCAGTTATGAACTACCACAGACTTATCGAAAGTCTTGAAGATTTCGAAGTTTCAGAGGTTTGTCCTGTGTTTAAAAATACGATGACAATTTTCAACAATCATTTTATTAAATGAAAAAAATAACCTAATGTAAAAAGCACTGTTAAAATGGATTTCCATTACTATTTAGCAGCTGATCTAAATTCATAATATATTCTTGACATGGTTTCTAAAAGTCCTAAATAATGTATTGGAAGCAAATACCATTTCTGTGTACACTTTTCGAGTGCCTCCCATTTCCCTGGAGCATTGTTGATTCAAGTCGAAATAGACATTTGTTCATGACGATCAACTTTTAAAAACGTGATACACTGTAAGCACAGAAAAATGTTCTTCCGGTAAATGGGTAAAATTAATGTTATTATTTCGTGATAATTTCAGACTTGTGGATGTTAGATCATTAGGTATTCTCATCAGCTGGTGGCATATCGAGGTATTTTGGTGTATCGATAGACTTTTCAAGACGTTTTGAAAGTATAGGCCATTTTACTTGAACTGGTGAATTTCGCTGCAGTTATATAATTTTTTAACTTCCCGACCCTAGGGAAGTTAATGTAATGACCCCGAAAATGAAAAATTGGGTTTTCCTCATAGTTACGCGTTTTGAGGTTCCTCCCACCTTTTTTGACCATATTCCAAAACATGTCTGTATGTATGTGTGTGTGTGTGTGTGTATGTGTCAATGTATGTGATAAAAATTTTCGTTCACGATTTTTCAAGAACGAATGATGCAATCGGAGTGATCGAGGTCGCGATCGATAGGCCTTCATGTAACTTAGTGCTGATTAGATTTTGGTCCATATCGATCAAGCGGTTCTACGATTTTTTTGCATAGATTTAAGAAAGCAGATTCATGAAGAAGACGATAATTCTCATAATAGGAATAATGAAACTGAAATTAGAGTAATGAATGTTGATTTTCATACATTTCAGACTTCTTAGTCCTGGCAGGTAAACAAAATAATGAAAATTTGACATCACTCGAAAGAAACAAAAAACTGATTAGGAGTCTATCCTAGGACTAACTAGCAGTTTTGACAAAATCCTACGTGAAACCTAACCGTTTGGAACTAAAAATCTATAATTACATGATTTTTGATTATGCGTCAGCATATAGCAACAATGCTAGTAACCAGACTATTAACGGATTTTCCTGAGCGTGGATTTTCATAAAATTAAAAAAAAATGAAACAATATCATAAGTCTTCATACAACATTATGATTGTACTGGAATCGAATGTGTATTGTATGCGAACAGACTTTGTCGGGAAGTTCTTTGTGCGGCCCGAGCGGGTCACACTAACTCCCACGCACCCGAATTCAGGAGAAAATATCAACGTCACTGCCGTACAATATGGCATATTTGAACGCACCCACCATGGGAGCGAGCCTGCGAGCGACCAGCAATGTACCCCTAGTTGTGGTACTTAAATATGATTCTGGAATGTGGATTGCCTGTGGGATGTTCCTTGTTTGAGACGCAGACACGTCTGGTTTCGTTCTTTGAGATTCCGCCGTTGGTGAAGAGGAAGCGTAGGTCAGCCCCGTTACAGTTGAAGTTGTACGCAGCTCAGGGAATTCAGGGATTTGCAGGAAATGCATGTTTCTCTTCAGAATATCAATGGTTGCAGAGTGATGAGTGGCGGACATCTCCGAGACTGCCCTCTGCTGAATGTGGATGGTTGTATTTTTTTTTATGAGACTTCATAAATTTATATCGCACTGTGCAATGTCTGTAGCTGGCTATGGGGGCTTGCCCACAGTTTACGCATTCGAACGATTTGCTGGTACAGATTTTGATATCGTCATAGCCATGTAGCATCTGAAGTTTACATGACGATGCTGGCTTGCATAACCAAACCTTTGGCACCTGAAGCATTGTGTTGGTTGCTCAGTTTTTACGTATTTTTTTATCTTGTACGTATGATAGAAAGTTGTTTTGATAACAGTGAAACTGCTCAAGGCCACTGCAGAGCCTACTGTGAGAGTAAACACCGGTAGTGGCTCATTCTCTTTATTATTGTCTCCGTCCTTGTTTGTTTTCACGAACTGCCGAACTGACAGTACGTTGATCGCGTATTTTGATATTTAACCTTGAATCTCGCTCTCAGTGAAACTGGCGGAAAGACCTTTTAGGCCAAATTCTTGGGTCTCTCACATTTTAGACCGATGCTGTAAATTTTGTAATTTAGCCTTCTCAGGATACTAGTGATTTCGGGTAACCCTCAGCTGTACGGAAGGTGGGCGATTGCGCTGCCTTCGTTGTACTTCATTCTAAAAGTATTGCCGCCAGCGTTGAGTGCCAGAAAATTGATTAATCTTTTTGTTTTCAATTTATCATCATCGTTAAGGCATGGAGACGCTGGTATTTTTTAAGAAAAATCTCTTTCGCATCAATATTTCTGTATTGAAGAAATTTACTGAACTCGTTGCATTGTTTTAAATGCAATTTTTTTCTAGTTCTAGAGAGAAAATGAGCCGCGTTGATGAATGCTGTAATTAAGCCACTCTGATTTTCTTTTCGAGTATGGACAAAAAAGCAGGGGGGGGGGGGGTTACTGAAGTTAGTGTCGTTTCGTAAATCTAAAACATTTTTTTCTGAAAGTCAAGTATTACGTTTTTATTCGCCAAGCTGCTTTGGCGTAAAATACTTGGGACGGAAAATGTGGGCGTCTACATATTATGAACCATGGTAGAATACGAGGAATGGAGTAATGTGTTCTTTTCAGGAGTGATGGAGATTTGCGGCAATACTTCCAAGGAAAAAAATGTAGGGTACGTGCAAAACAAAACCGCTGAGAAATTCAAAACATACCTATGACAAGTTGTGAGAATTTTCCCCTCATTTGTCTCTGATTCTACTCGTTTTTGAGGAACTCAAAATTCAAAGATAAATATGATATTGATTACCTGCCACTGGGGGTGACTTATCACCTGAGGCTGGGGAAAAGTGAAATTAGAGGTCTACAATCCTCGAAATTCATACAAAAGTCGATATCAAGTCACCCAAGTATGGCAGCAACCGCTGCTTGGCAAAATTTTTTGTTTTGTTTTAAACTTTTGGAACGATCAACGTATACTGTTAATTTCTTATGGTAGTGGTGTATCTTGGGCGTACAATCCTAAAATTTTAGCCCTTAATATCAAAAAATGACGTGGTAATGGATTTTTTTCTGAAACCCAGGTAGGAAATGCCGAGCTTCAACACACGAGCCAGGCTTGGGACACCCTTGGCTTACCAAGCCTTGGGAGCCTAGGTTGGGCCTGGCTTGTATTGGTGGGGATACCATTCTAGGCCCAGGACTGGCATCCCAGCGCCGACTACCAGCTTTGGACCAGCGTACAGACAAGACTCGTAGAAACGTCATTTTTGAATTTTCACATATATGACCACTTTTTAAGGCGCCATCGATAAATTTATTAGTGTAAATCATTAGAAATGTTGAATATATGTCCAATAAATATGACCCAATCGATTAAAAGTCTTAAAACACTCATACGTATTTTACAACTCATTGTTTTCACGTGAGGTGAGAAGTCACCCCGGTGTGGCGGCTACGTGGCCGCACTGAGGTGTGGCAGTTAAGGGTTAAGGGGGTATTTAAGAATTATGTCATGATATTTGCGGATATTTTCTCACCCTCCCCCCCCCCCCCCCCCCCCGCCACCAAACTCCATGAATCTCCGCATAGAAAAAACGTTCTCCATCTATTTAATTCAAATGAATTGTTTATTTCGAACAAATAAAAGATCATTGAATTTCAATCCATCAGTTAGCTCAATTCAATGTAAATGTGTTAATTCCCATAAGAGATTCAGGGAGTGAATCGGCCAGTGGAATCGGATGAACGCGTTATTCAATTTGAATCAATTCTTCTATTTCAATAAAATAAACGTATTTATATTTTTCGTCTTGACATTTTTTTTCTACCAATGTAAAATTTTAAATAAACTGGATGTACGTGTGATCCTCGACAGGTCGCATCATGAACTTTCTGATGCCTTAGTCTCTGTGTGGGTGTGTGTGCGCGCGTGGGTTGAGAATTTGGGATAAATTGAACGTTATCGCCTTAATTATGAGTGTTACAAAAAAATTCATAAAACAAAAAATGTTTGTTTCTATATGGGCAACAATTTTTATTTGAAACTTTTCCATCCAACTCTTACCGTTCGTGTAATAGAGCGATATAAACAATTGAAATTGTTAACCAGTGATATGCCCTGAGCTATGGAAGTTATGAAAAAAAGTCATAAAACATTATGTGTGTGTTTTTGTATAAGGAATAACATTCATTATATATTCTTTCTCCTATCTCTAACCGTTCCCGCGATAGAGCGTTTTAAATAATTAAAATTGTTAATACCAATTGAAGGAATTGCTTTTCAAGATTAAGACTCCTTTCCCGTCTGGACTTCATTGAGAGGTGATTTTTGGTCGAGGGAGAAACGAATCGATCGAGCCGTTTACGAGGAACCGTTGTCTAAAAAATCACTCACATACGATCACACACACACACACACACAGAACATTCATATAAAATTTGTCAGAATTATGTAAAACGTCGAGAAAAGTGAAAATCTTCCATTTCTGAGGCGATTCATTATCAGGGTCATTACAGTAACTCCCCTAAATCGGCAAGTTAATACGACTCCAATTTCATTTGAATAAGCCATCTTGCCACGAGCGACAGTTTGAAAAAATGTCTCTCAGGAAATCAAAATTCAAAATCTCTCTGTGCCTCCAGCTCGGGAATAAATTTCCAATTATTATGGCCCGAATAAATTCATGAGCTATCCCTCATCAAAGTCGCCCCCGCCCGTTTCCTGTTCCTGCTTTCTTGAAAAGCTCGGAATGTGTTGAATTTCAGAATTTCATTTCAATGCGATTCCAACAAGAGAATAGCTCAGACACGTGCAACGAATTCCAATTCAGAATTCAATTGGATTCAGTACCTGAATTTTCATTTTCCCTGTAATCGGAGATTTCTCGTATCAGTGAGCACTATCGGAGCATCCTTATCGATTTGATGGCGAACCAGAGTAAAAAATGTGGAGATAAGACAGAAATCAATAAACGAGATTTTTATCGGGTGTTTAGCGAAGCGTTCATTAAAGTGACACATTTTAGATTGTCAGAGATATTATTTCAGTGAGGATAATTTCAATTCAACGAAAATTGCAACTCGAATCACTTTGTAACTAGTGGGATGGAAGTGTATTTGCCCCCGTTGGCAGAACAAATAAAACTTTCCGATTTGGAATTTCTGTTTCCCATTCCTAGATTTTCTGACACGTCAATTAAATGTTCAAAGACTGGTTTCAGAGAACAAAATAGGAATCATGAAATTTTGAATACTGGAATACAACAGGTGTCGCTACCTGCGACTATGTCACGTGACGCACTGACCAATCACACTGCGCATCGCGCATTCAGAGTCTCCTGTGCGAATGCGGGCGAACACGCATGCGCCGGCGGTAGTCGGACAACTTCGGATCTAGACCGAATATGAAAGTTTGAATAGTCATTAAAATTTCGCGCCACTCAAAATCAACCAATAACGAATAATTGACTGCATGAAAGTGAGTCAAATTTTGATTGAAGCCAAGGTACGCCGAGAGACTCCAATTGAAACATTGATTAACTTGATCACCACTTTCTTTCGTAAATACTGATTGATTAAAGCTTTTGGCGATTTTCATATTATATATTATATATTATATATTATATATTATATATTATATATTATATATTATATATTATATATTATATATTATATATTATATATTATATATTATATATTATATATTATATATTATATATTATATATTATATATTATATATTATATATTATATATTATGTCGAACAAGTGCCTTAGACCGAATTATGATTGAAATGAGATTCCTGGATGTGTAATTAAGTAAAACTTTGTTATCTGAAAGAACGAGGTGTTCATCTGAGTCTGATGGTGGAAATGGGAGAAGTGCTATGGTAGTCTTATACGTAGCTCGTGGCAGTTTTATTGATGCCATTATTGAAGGAGGGATTAGAGCTCCACAAGGAGTAATCTCGTAACAGTAGAAAAGGTATATTTTATGAAGCCCCTTTATTCTAGAAACATGGAAAAAATATATTTGGTTTAAGTATATTTGCCACTACGTCCTACTGTCTCAATGTACTAGATTTTAGCACCAATATATACTTAAGGTCAGTATATAATATACTCAAGTGTAACACGTATTTTTTACGGGTTGATACTCAGATTTAGATATTTTGTTTTGGTTAAAAAAAGCTATTCTGCAACAAAACTTTTCAATTCTATGAAAAGATGTAGCTTTTTCGAAAATAGTTCACGAAAAACCAAAAAAAAAATTTCCTAAATGTAACAATATGTTCATAATTTTCGGTTTTCTTTCCCAAACATCCAACAAATATAATTAATAAAATAGGCAAACTTTACTTATGACGAGTGCAAAAAAATTAATGTACGAAACTAACCGTATTTTTTTTAATCAGTTTATTTCATTCAAAAACTCTATACAGAGTTGACTCAGCAAAACTTTGCCGTTTATATTTCGCCCGGTAAAAGTTCTCCCTTCATTTCTCCTCCCACTTATTTTGCCCCGCATCATTCCTCATCCTGAACATATTTCCTCGCATCATTTCCGGTTCTACGCCCTTCCTTTATTAGTGCCGATTTTGTTGTCGAGCTTCTGCCCAGTGCGGTCTCCGACGTATATTATAAAAAAAAAAATTCACAATTTCACAAAAAAAAAAAAGTCACAATTGGTGAAAAAGCGATTCAAAAAATATCCGGGAACGTTTTTCATAACTAATTCCTAGGCAAATTGAGCCAATGTTTCAATGAGACGAAGATAAAAAATTGTTCTTCCTAGTGGTATATTTTTTTCAGCAGGTCGAATGCCAAACTTTTTTATAGGCAAGTAACTTCCGGTGAAAAGTCGAGATTTTTCCTCCGCTCCCCTCTAATCATGTACTTCTTTATGTACTGATATCTTTTTAATTGATAGGGAAAATATTATCAAAATATTTGAGCAGACGTGAGAAAGGTTGTTCTTTGCAATGGATGCAAAAAAAAAAATACAGTGTGTCATGAAGACACGCGACAGAAGTGAAACTTTATAGGGAGTAGCTGAAATAATAATTCGACTTTTCGGTTTGATGGGAGAGAATTCTGCGTTTTCAGCTATCCAGGTATATAGAGATCAGTGAAGGCAAGCGAGTCACGGCCCCCACTCTCTCGACTCTACGTGTTACCCCCACCACCTACTTCCGTTACAGAAAAGGTTGCCGATCCGAATTTCAACACCCTCCCATAAGAAGTTTCACTTAAAGAAACAACATGTAGGATGTGAGTGACGAGGCTTAGAGAGTAACTTAAGATCCGCTACCGTGGGGGACCCAAGGGAGGGAGACGGAGGCAAAGAACACTCTTTTCATTACTGACTTAAAATCTCCAGAACTTTGGAACAGAGTTAATTCAGCGTCAAATGACTTATTTATCAACTGTAACTCATTAAGCAGACTTAATATATGGAATATTCATTTACTGAGTATAGGAGAGTCAAGTATACTTTTTCTCCCTGAAGGAAGTGTATAGGAATGTATATAAAGGCATGTTAAGTACTAACACTGGCGAATGTCAGCCCAAGTTTGTAGTGCAAACCCACTTAGAATGCATGAGAAGAATATTTAGCCTCGCTTACGCATATATATATATATATATATAGTGCCTATCTATCATCATTCTCATTCCGGAAAAGTATACGGGTCTCATAGGATGATCAATAATGTTGTACAGTGCAATACATTTGAGAATGCTAGGCATGAAGCTTCAGGTCTCATATATATATATATATATATAGTGGAAAACCCGCAAGAAAGAGAGGTCGAAGTGGAGAAGTATTTTCAGGAAAATCTAATGATGTTAATGGGAAACGCTACTCTAGTATTGGGAGTTTCGAAATTTTCGCGATCTAGCGCTGTAGGAAATTTCGTGAAACTGATACACAACCACATTGTACGGGAACAGCCTCTGAAGTTCAAAATTTTGCACTATCCCATTGTGCAAGTTCAAAATTTGTTGCATCTATAAACTTTGTTCTCCCTTTAATTTGGCATATTTTGAATCTGTAGGCGTCTCTTCAAATTGACAAAATTTGAAATTTTGAAAATTTTTGAATTTTTGATATTTGCAATTTTTGAAAAAAAAATTTTTTTGAGGCTTTTGAAAGTTTGATAATTTGGAAAAATTATGTCAATTTTACAGTTTTATCATTTTTAAAATTTTTTGAAAAACAAAAAAGTTTCTAAATTTGTAACAAAATTTTCAAACTTTTTCAAAATGTGCAAAAAAATTTTCAAAATTTTTCAAAAGTGTAAAAAAAAATTCAAAATTTTTTTGATGTTCTTAAATTTTTTGTAATTTTGGTGGATCATAAAAATTGAGAAATTTTCAATGTATTTCAATACTAAAGGAGATTAACATTTTTGCTATTCGTATAGTGCCAATTGCATTGTTGGGTTAATGTGACCCATAGACCCCCATGCATCTGACTTTTTTTGGTGAGTTAGTTAATTAAAGCTCACTGTTATATTCTGGTAGCCCGCAACGAAGGACGATTTGATTAGTGGCTCGAGAGAGCTCGTCAACTAGCATTCTATTCGAAACTTTGAAGGTTGCTATATACAATCTTCGAGAGAAATATAATTATTAGAAGTGTGGGGAGAAACTCCAAATTGTGTCTCATCAATGACGTTTTGGTGAACGATTTCAGACGTTGCCACAGATTTCCACTTTCATCTGATTTATTAAACATGTGTTAGTCTTGAGTTAATTTGAAATGAATTAAGCGCTATCGCCTTAATTATGAGTGTTACAAAAAAATTTACATAACAAAAAATGTTTGTTTCAACGTGAGGAGCAACTTTCATATAAAACTTTTCCATCCAACTCTTACCGTTCATGTAATAGAGCGATATGAACAATTAAAATTGTTAACCAGTGATATGTCCTGAGCTATGAAAGTTATGAAAAAACTCATAAAACATTATGTGTGTATTTTTGTATAAGGAATAACATTCATGACACACTTTTTCTCCTATATATAATAATTAAAATTGTTAATAACAATTGAAGGAATTGTTTTTCAAGATTGACACTCCTGTCCCGCCTGGACATCAATGAGTGATTCATCCTATATCTCAAAATCTAACTGAGATATCAAAATTTGCATTCAAACTTTTTTATAGAGCCAAGCTAGTTCCACAAAAAAGTCTACAAAAAAATTTCAATATCTGGCTCAGTTTCTGAGATATTTCAGAGGCAAACATCAGATCGCATCAGAAGGGATTATTTCTCTGAACTGCTCATCTTAACTCCATGGGCTCAGGATTTACGTCATTGCGTCCTTCATATTTTGTGTACAAAAGAAATGCGTAGCTCCTATGAGGACAATGATGGCCATTATTGGACCCATACTATCAATTAAGTCAACCTATATCGATGTGAAGGCGAATGGGAGTGAAAAACAGGATGATAAGCCGGAAATCAATATAGTCTGGGTTATTCCAGCTTAGGTGGCGCTGAAAAGCGAGATCCGACGGGGATTTGATGGATGCGAACCTAAAAGCTGTAAATACGAGCCGTTGCGCTCTCACGTATATGGGAGATCTCTTGCAATCTGGGAATAATCTGACATGAATAGTGATTTTCAGCGGCACCAGAAACAGATGTTGTTGAGCTGAATCTTTCGTATGAGGTGGCTCATATTTTGATGGTGCCTTCTGGTTTTATCTCACAATTCATGTAGGCTTGAGAGGTGAGGTTCAAGATCAGCCATTTTTGGAATTTTAATTTCGCCATTCCTAGCTACGAAAAAGTTAATTTTTTTTCTTCGTTTATAATATGAAACACGTAGTAACCCGGGTGGGGGAATTCGAAGCTTGAACGATGAGATCAATCTTGGTCCGACCTTCGATGCCGAAGCTTGGACTTGATAGCTTCGACATAGCTTCATCCCATGTGTAAGCATAGATCAAACCGAGCTTAGTTATATCGAAGATATCCAAGCTTTGTTGGCCCAGCATGTGCAAAGCTTAGATCAATCTTAGCGTCCCTAGCGTTGGTCCACAGGCAGCATCCAATCTACGTCCAATATTGGATACATACATACATCCAAGCTTACTAGAATCATCCAAACCCAAGTTTCAGAAACCATGTTGTGCTAAGCTTGGTCCGAGCTCAGCTTTGTTAGCTTTGAATCTTAGCTTTAACAAGCAGGAATCCCGGATTGCTCATACCATCAAAACCCAAGCTTCTGACCTAAGCTTGAACTAAATTGGATTGAAGCGTATTTTTCCTAGTTTCGATTTACCGGCTTCAGCGAAACTCTGCGTAATATTGCATTCATATATAAATCCAGGATTGCTGCACCACCTAAACCCAAGCTTGGAAACAAATGTTTAACTAAGCTTGGTCCAACCTCAATGTTCTTATCTTCGAAGTTTGAAGCAAGGTAAATTTTGTAGCTTGGACCAACATTAATTTCGATGCTTCGACCACGAGAAACTTTGGAACTTGGACGAAAATGAATTTGGGAGGCTTGTACCAAGATAAAGTCCGAAGCTTGAATGAAGATAAAGTTCGAAGCTTGTATTAACCTACGTAACCAAGCTAGGACGAAGCTTACTCTCTAAGCTGGGATTGGTGTTACATTCGCATGTTCTGCACAGATTGACCGAGGCTTCAAATCACAGCTTTGGCGAAGCTTAGTCAAGCCTCGTCCAAGCTTTGATCAAGCTTCATCGCATGGTCAATTGCCACCTGGGAAACAATAATAATATTTATGAATTTCTCCCAAGCAATGGCTATCAAAAAATTAGATGAAGAATATTAACTCTCTTATCCTCGTCAGATTGTGCTGCAAAATGAAAAGCATTCTAAGGATGTACAGTGAGCCCATCGATTTCAATTAAAAAGACGCCCTTCAATGTGATTAAAACTCAGAGAGCCTTGAATGTAGTAAGCAACTATCAACGTTAAAAACTTGAAAGTAGCTGTCGATTAATCACGAAACTTTCACGGCAATGGGCCTTCGAAATGAGAAATCGAGTGTGTTCATTATATCGTGAGAAAAAAATTTCTATCCTAATCACAGTGATTTCCTGACACTCGTCAAGAAGCGTCTGCAGGAAAAAAAAAGCCTAAGCTCTCGTGTAAGTGAATTCTACATAATTTTCAAAAATCCCGGCTTGCTCCAATTAAAACTAGCCCATCATTAAGTCCAAGCGTTCATATCGACTTTAAGATTGTAAACAGAACCACTTCATCACTTATCTGTGAGCAAAGAGTGTATATCAGTAGCGAAGTGGCCTATCGAGTTAAGTCTGTTTTGGCCGGGCCTAACTTTCAGATAAATATCTCAAAATCTACGGAATATAGCGACAACTTCATGAAGACCTTTCTTGTAGAGTATAGTGAGATCTGCAAATTTGTTACAATGCAAATTACGCTATGTGTCGAAGATTTTGAGATATGTACCAGAAACTTACATCAGGCCAAAAGAATCTCAACTCGATCGACCCATCCGCTACGGATATACCCTCTTCATTCACAGACAAGTGGCAAAGTGGTTCTGTTCGTAACCTTAAAGTCGATATAAACGCTTGAAATTGATGGTGTGCTAGGTTTGATTTGAGCGAACCGGGATTTCCCAAAATCATGTAGAATTCAAAAATAAAGGAACTGAACACGGACATCCGGTCGGTAGCGCGCAAAAGAGTCCTGCGAGAACTTCTTATCACTACTGTGTATATATATATGTATCAATCACCGCAAAGAACTTGGATCATTTTTCCAACGTCAAAAACAGAAATAAATGTTTATCCTACGTTTTATGAATGGCACGCTAGGTTACTGATTGCAGATGGTATGGAATCGACATGTAGGGAATGAGAATTTCATGTTGACGAAGGAGACCGCGGTGAGATTCGAAAATTTCCGAGATTCGTGTCAAAAGTTCAAATAACTCCCTAGTGGCCCCCCAGAACCTGTTGAGGACAAAATTAGGACAAATTTTGCGGACATCGTAAGGACGTCCTACTATGTCATTTAAGAACGCACAGGAGCCACTTGGCGGACATCCGAGAGACGTCGTAATGGTGTCCCCAGGACTCATGACCACATTGTTTCCTCACTTGGCGATAAATGGCGGACGTGTATAAGACATGTAATTGAAGTGGCCAGGACGTCCCGAAGATGTCTTCAGGACGCCTGGACCATGACTTTAGAACGTCCGGAAGACGTCTTACTCTATATTTGAGGCGGTTGGCGGACGTACAGTGGACATCGGAGAGACGTCTTAATCATGACCACCGAATCCATGGCCACATTGCTTCCTCACTTGGAGACAAATGGCGGACGTGCATAAGACACGTCATTGAAGGGGTCACGACGCTGCGATAATTTTTTATTTTCAACCTCAACTCAGTTTTGAGCTTGTCATGGAATCTTCAAAGCCGATACATAGTTTCACAATTCCTGATATATTGATTGGCAATTAGTTTTCAACTTGGACAAAATTTCGTCCAAGTCGAATCAGAGAGAATTTTTCAAATGGTCCAAGTCAATTCCTTGAGTGCATCAATTTTACGGATGAGCAATGAAAAATTAAATGCTTTAAAAAAGTTCGGCTCTTTTGAGAAACTTAGTCTTGGGAAATTGAGAATCAGAAGGTCTTATGTGCGCGGCTCTGACACGAATTCAGCCTACCAGTGGGTAATTTGGCGACAGAATTTTGTCAAAGGCTATAGATAGCGGGAGCGGAATCTCTTCCCACAACATCAACTCTTAACGATGTGAACATCACTCGCTGCTGATCCTTCAAACTCTCCCAATGAGTGTCATATTAAGGTGAGAAACTACAGTGTTTGATAGTTCGCTAATTTCGGAGCTCCGTGAGAGCTTTTTTTATATGTGTGCTCATGGAAAAATTTGGACTGTACCCACTGGCTAGGATGTTTTTTCCGCACAGAATGATACGAAATAGATACTGAGAAATTAATAGAGCTGGGACTGTGGTCCAGATTTTTTTGTTAATCATTAAAAATCTGTAGCAAAAATAGAACCCGATTCAAAATTCAGAAAAAATTCAAACAAATCTAAAAAAATATCCCAAATTTTTTAAAAATGAGAAAAATATGGGACTCTTATTCGGGAGAGCACTTTGAGAGTACTTTTTATTAATGGTAGAAACTCAGAAAAAATTGTCATCAAAATCTGAAGAGATAAGGGTCACGGGTTGTCCAAGTTGGTAAGGAATACCCTATATATATACAAACATAGGTGGATTAGACATTTTTTTTTAAGTGGATGAACTACATCGGTATGAAACCAATCACGTGTTCGGCCCAAAATTCTTATCAAGTGGATATACAGAATCGATTTTCACGGATTTTGATAACGTACCGCACACCGAGTCTAGACATGATGTCCCTGGAGAAATATCAGCCAATATTCACAAGTTGCCGATAAAATTGAGAATGTTATTTCTTCCTTTCGCGTCTAGAAAATAACAGAAAATAATGGTTTATTTTTTCATGGGAATTTCTCGAATATTTCACATAATTTTTTTCCCCCATTTTAAATCTACAGGTTTTGTTTTTTTCCTTCGGCAAAAATGACATAATGAAAAATTCCAATGAATAATTCTTATTATAATTTTCTGGCCATGATTCTTCATTTGTATTACGAGATATAATTGGAAACCAGTTTTAAAATTGCCCAAAAAAAATTTATCAGAATGTCCAGTGAAGTGAACCCATCGACAGATCTATACAAAATATTTTTCCAAAATGTATTCACAAAAGGACATATTTTTGAGAAATGTAAATGAAGTTCGTGGCCCCTCTTCATTTGCCGCCCACATTTCATTTTCACTGAATTGCGTGTCGCTTATGGAAATGTAGCAAAATATGAAAAAAAACAAAATTTGTGTGTGTGTGTGTGTGTGTTCTCTTCCGTTCCTCCCTTGTACTCCTCAGGGTAGTTGCTCTCCAGCATTTTCTTCGAGAAGGGACTACTGGACACCCATCCATGAAGCTGGGGCCGACTTTCGTCATTTAGGCAATCGTATTTCTAAACACAGGGTACACCTCCAGAAACCCCGGTGCTACGATAGTGGGCACTAATGATGACACCCGCCCCCCGCCGCGGGTTAGGTTCCCCTCCAGTCTTGCGGTCTCATTTTGCGGGAACCACCGATAGCGCACACGGAATGCTCCTGCTAGCGGTTGGATCTCTGCCACTCCGAGACCGTCGTATTCCCGAAAATTACTCCGTAAGTGCGCGACAAATCCTCATGTACCGTCCACGATCCGAATCATCGTATATTTTTGGGAAGAAGATATCAAATACTGGAGATCGATAGTACAGAATTCAGGAACACACCTGCTGAATTCGGATGGAATCGCGGATTGAATACTAAGGACATGCAACAAGTTTCATTCATACAGAATTATCTATGTATTCACTGTCATTTTAACCAATACCATGTGCCGCAATATTTTTACACAGATTGAAGTGATTTAACTCTCTCAAATGGCTATTCGTTAATAGTTAACTAGCCTTGTTAATACCTAAGTATGTGAAATATATACAAGGCCTATCGCGAAAGTTTCCGAACTGTCGAAACAAAATGCATCGTATTTCTAAACACAGAGTAAACCTCTGGAAGTCCATGGGATACGATGGCGGTCCTCTACGATGGAATCTTGCCTCCCCCTCCCCCCCCCCCCCCCCACCCGCGGAGCGGTCAAATTCGATGTTGAGCTGTACGATGGTTTTCCCATCATGGATATTATACCCGGGAAGGGTCTTGCTATTGGTTGGAATCTAGCAGGACATATTAGATTAGAGTACGTCACGCACCTTGTATGTGTGTGTGTGTGTGTGTGTGTGTGCGGATATCTGGATCTTTACCCTAAAACAAAAAAATTTCTAGAAACTTTTGTATCTCCTGTAGAACTAAAATTTCGCAACAAGTACTTCATAATTATTATCCTTCTTCGTTCAAACCAAAAATATCCACTTTAACAATTGGCCAAAGCCTATGATTATTCTGTAAAAAATCCTTACAGCTGCAGCCAACATCGACCGATTATTTTTCTGCCTCAAGAAAATCTCTTTCATCTATTCGAGTGTGAAACTCCTCCCGACTTTCTTGATCGATCACTTCTGATCTACTCTGAACATATGCGGAAGCAACTACAGAAGATTGCGATACGTTGGTAATTTTCAAGAAATCCTTTTGAAATGAATTTAAAAACGTTAATACACAACTTACATCTTCCTCAACTGCTGCTCACACCATTCCACTTTTCGAGTATTCGATTTTAGCACAACAAAATGATTAATTGATCAGTCACTGATTAAATGTGACTGTGCAGTCAGGGTTTGGTTTTAGTTTTAGAATTTTTTTAGGGGGATGGAATTTTTCTGATGACTTTCACGGAATTATGAAATAGTGGAGAGCACTTAACACATTGCAATTACCGATTGAAGCAGTTCCGACGTGGCTTCTTCTAGCACCACCACTCGCAACTGAGTTTCGAAGCCCCTCGACCTGACGACAACCACCGGTTCGAGTTTCTGGTAAGCGCGTGGGCAGAGAAGACCGCGCATGGTGGAGGGAAGCAGAATTTACGCGACGGAAGTTACCGGAGGGACGTAAACACTTTTGTGTACTCTGGAGATGAGTCGAGGGCTTGACAAGAGTGTGTTCCTCTTAATTTTCAATCGTGGTTTCTTCCAGCTTTCACCGCCTCCATAATCTCCCCCGACAAAAAAAATGAAATACAGGTTCTCGAGAATGTGTACAGTGGACCGTGACCACTCAAGGTAATTCCGTTTTTTTTTTCTGTTAATTGGAAAGGCGAATATTTCAGCAAAAAATAAGACATACGAACGAGAGGTTTTCGGCCGAAATTTTCGTAATTAATGTTCTCTCCCAAGATCCCTTCTCGCTGATCTTGCGCTGAAGCACTTAAAATTTCAGCGAATAGGTAAGCGGAAACGTTTTGAGGATGTAGAAAATGTGTACTAATCTGAGTAGGGGGGGGGGTCCGAAGGGGGCAACTAGTCCAAAATCTTATCAACCGTACTCGCAGGGGGGTTCCGAGGGGTACCGTCACCCTAAAATGTGTACTAAGCGCACGCGAGTGAGAGGTTCCGAAGGGGATCAATACACCAAAATGTGTACTAATCTGAGTGGGGGTACCGAAGGGGGCCACTATCCAAAATGTATATCAAGCGCACCCGATAGGGGGGTTCCGAGGGGCACCACCACCCTAAAATGTGGGCTAAGCGCACCTGAATGGGAGGTTGTGAGGGGGATCAATACAACAAAATGTGTACTAACCGGAGTGGGGGGTACCGAGGGGGGCCACTACTCCAAAATGTGTATCAACCGCGCCCGAGAGGGGGGTTCCGAGGGGCACCACCACTCTAAAATGCGTACTAAGCGTACCTGAGTGGGGGATACCGAGGGGCACCATCACAATAAAATGTGTACTAAGCGCACCCGAGTAGGAGGTTCCGAAAGGGATCAATTCACGGAAATGTGTATAAACCTGAGTAGGGGGGGGGGGTTCCGAAGGGGGCAACTACTCCAAAATCTTATCAACCGTACTCGCAGGGGGGTTCCAAGGGGCACCATTACCCTAAAATGTATACTAGCGCATCCGAGGGGGCGGATGGGGGGGGGGTTGTGAGGGGGCCACCACCCCAAAATGTGGTGGGGATTTAATTTCTAGATATTTCTGTTCTGACTATTTTGACTGGAAATTTCAACCTAGAACGAAAAGATGAGCTAACTGTGAACGATACTTAAAAATGTAAATATTCCTATGCAGTTTATTTCTATAATTTTATGGTGTTAACGCGTCCGGGGGAGGGGGCGAGGGCAGTAAAACTTAATCAATGTTGATAGAAGTGTCCAGCTCAATCAAATTGCACACTGTAATAAAGGGGAAAATGAAAAATTCCCAATTAAACTACTTTGCGTATACATGCCGAGACATAAATCGTTGTTTAAAAATTGCATATAGTTATATCTAGACAAGCAACAGAGGAAACCTTATAGTTAGGGTCATTCGCAAATGGAAAAAGAAAGTAAACGCCCATTAGAAGTGAAACTTCTTTCGTAAATTATCTCACCATAGCTCGCTACATGATAATGAAGAATGATTAATGAGGATGCAGGTATGATGATGGCCAATAAAGAATCAATTGACAGTCTTTCATATATTTCACAAATATTCGTACATAAATTTGAAAATCAAATCTTGGAAGTCAGGAGAATGCACACATAGAATGAACAAAAAATTATAGAACATGCGAACGACTCAAGATTCCGTTCCGCTCTCCTCGGTAGGGAGCACTGGACACCCATCCATTTGGCTGGGGCCGATTTTCCCCATTTACGTCATCGTCTTTGTAAGCACAGAGGAAATTTCCAGAAACCTCTATGCTACGATGGCGGGTGCCTATGATGGACCTAACCCCCCCCCCCTCCCCCTCCACCCCTGTCGGGTTAGGTTCGCGCCCGGCCGTGCGGTCTCATTTTAGGGGAACCACCGATAGCACACCACCCTAACACATATCGCTATCGACAACACAAAACCTCCGACGGTGTATGTGTGTATGTTTTTATAAGTGCTATTTTTTTCATACTTGTCAAACCTCGCAATACTTTAAGCGTACTTCGAATTTTTCTCGCACATTAAAAAACAAATTGTAACATTTGAAACACGAGATTTGCTACTCAAATGGTTTAATTGCAATTCCGAGCTGAAGGAACTTGTCAAAAATACTTAATTGATTTTGAAGCTTTCATGATATTACAAATGATAAAAGCTGAGTAACAATTTGTTTTACGCAACCACATCAATTTCAATTTTTTAAATTTTGCTAATTTCAGCATGGAAGACTCTCCTGAGATCATATTGACATTTTTTACAGGTCTTTCGGTAGTTTTCCCAAGTAATCGAAGAATTTTATTCACGTAGATATCCGCAGTTTTAAACTCCTCTTCAGTTCATCAAGGGAGGAAACTAGAAAGTTTCTGGAAAACTGAAAACTCTTCGTTTCACCTCGCGTACATACTTTTGAGATACTTTGTTGAGATGTTTCTTAAATTTTCATCAACATCTTTTTCTTAGGTGTGATTTTAACCAATAAATTAAAATCGTGAGTTCATTTTAAAGGTGACTTAAAAATGCGGAAACTCCATTTCCATGAAACTTTTCTGTGCTCAGCCATTAAAAAGATAATGCAAAAAAATAAAAAACACAATATTATCATCATTCATATCAAGGTAATGAGTCAGGAAAACATTCACGTGCAATATGAAAAAACTGAAAAATTCTGGAAAATTTTCTAACAGGTTTTTGAAAATGAATGAAGATGTCAAGTTATGGGATTAGACTAAGTTTGATTTTTCTAGCAAATTTAGGGAGCGCATTTATCTGCGCGAAACCTCGAGATAAATTGCTGATTAATTGGAAAGCTCGACTGGTATTTGAGGAATTATTTACTCCCCCTGCATTCCCAATGCAATATTGTGGTATTTCTGACGTCACGTGGTACACTCAGTAGAGTACTCACTCGGAAAAATATACAAAAAAAATATATATATGTATATAGGTATATATATGGTTAATTCCAGCTCTACTCGACAAATTTTAAACCCTCACATTTTTTTTTCACTCATCACTTTCTGAGGGCATAGATCTCGCGGAAAAATGATTTCCGTATTTTTCACTTTTTTTTTTACCTCTCATGGCTCGCGGTATACTGCCTCTTCAAATTTTGAGTTTTTTGGGAAACAACTTTTCCAATTATATTTTCGGGGCTTAAAAATAGTGATTCCTGCTCATTTTGAAATGTCCTTTGGGGTGAAATTGGAACAAAATCCATCTCCTAATGCACCCCAATTGTCAATACTCAAAAAATAGAAATTGATTTTTCCGTACATATGCCCCCTTCAAAAATTCTGAAAAAAATTCACAACTTTCGGAAACCCAGAAACTAGTTACTCACCAAAATTCCGAGTGGTTGAATTTTGTTTTCACTATTTATCTGGGAAAAATAGATCCCAGCCGGTATGTGTGTGTGTGTGCGGCCAAGACTGCGCGGGTGGCCCACACCATTTAAAATACTATTTTAGCCGCCTGTGCAAGTTTCTCATTCTAAAATCGAGGGTTCATAAAATATTGACTTATTTATTCAGCGCGAAGGGGGACGAAAGGGAGGATGAGGGATGAGCCGGTAAAACAAGTCGTGAGAGCGGTACCAGCGATGGGATCTCTTTTCCAGATAAATACTGAAAAAAAATTTGACCACTCTGAATTTTGCTGAGTAACTAGTTTTTGGGTACCAGATTGTGAATTTTTTAAGGGGACATGTGCACGGAAAAATCAATTTCTATTTTTTGAGTACTGATAACTGGGGTGCATCAGACGATGGCTTTTTTCCAATTTCACCTAAAAGTACATTTCAAAATGAACAGATCTCACTATTTGTAAGCCCCGAAAAGATAACTTGCGGTGAACCAATCATTTATCGAAAAAAAGTTGTTTTTCAAAAAACTAAAACTTCCAGAGGCTAGATGTGCCAGGCACTAAATTCAGGGCGCTTAACTGCGAGATCGAACCCATATACCACCGAAATTAAAGAGATCTACAGCGAAATTACGCGAAGGATAGAACTCCGAACCGAAATCTCATTCGAGAGGATACCTTCGCACTGCGGCATAAAAGGCAACGAAGAAGTTGATGAGTTCGCAGAGGAATTCAGGGTACCGTATACGGACCTCCAAACACTATTAAAACAGAGCAACATACAAAGACATCGAGAAAAATTGTAGACCTTGCTACCCAGGCCACTAAGAAAAAGGGTGTAGAGTATTTCGAGTCGTTCGACAAGGAATCTGCAAGATCGTGGTTCCAAAATTGCGATCTGCTAACTAGCACCATAGTAACCGTCAACCGCGTCAGAGCTAACCACTACACAGAAAGCCAAACAGTGGACCATATCCTGTGGCATTGCTCTCAATGAGTGGAGCAGAGAACCAACTTAATGAACCGGTTATCTAAATCTAATTGTAAAAACTCTTACGACACAAAGACATTCGCAGATGCCACTGATATAAAATTTGTAAGAGATTTGCAAATATCTGAAAGAGTGTAATCTATAAATTTAAGATTGTGAATTCAATAGTATATGACCCTATGTGTATGATCCAATTCTATGTAACCCCCCCCCCCTGCTATAGGGAATGCCCTGTGGAGCAGGTATTTGAAATAGATAAAACAAAAATATATATAGACAATAAGAGCCAAATTCGTATATTCTTCCATTTCATATATATCTTATAAAAGATATCTCTATAAAAAATATGCCCCTTTATTTACATTTATATTTATATATATATATATATATATATATATTTATATTTATATATGTATATCTTCAAAGTATATATTGTTCCATTTGGATATTATATGGATATTTTTGAAGATAAAACCAATAATTCAAAAGGCCACGGAGAAGCGAAATACCATGCTCCTGATGGCTGATATTTGGAGGGAGAAATGCTTCGTCGACTATTTTTTAAGCTGCAAATTAATCGATTATGGTAACTTTGGATCGTAATGTTCTGGAGAGTGAATTCAATTTCATCAGAAAAATCATCTCCAATTTCATGTGGAATTTAAGAAGGAATTTCGTAATTTCGATACCAGCCACTATTAAGAGTTCAGAACATGATTTTCACATTGAGAGAAAAATGTAGTAATACGGGCGGCATTGTCGTTGATTCGAACACATCAAGTATTCAATAGTGTCAATGAAATAATTAGTGACATAAATCGTTTTTCAGATCTAAACTTCATGTCACCTCGAATTGAACAGATAATAGTTTATTTCAGACGAATATTACATTGATGTTAAACTGGTGTTTGAACAAACTACGTTTCGTAGAATTCAAAGTTGCAGGCAGGTAATATCAATGGAATTGTAATCAACGAGTTCTCTTGAATGGGGTATGGCGCAGTTTTGGCGACATATTTCGTTCGTTTTTTTTGTTTATGAAATTTGCTTTTGAATGCGAGGATTGACGAGGCAAATCAATGGATGTGCGGTTGATTTCCGGGGTCGTGCATTGTTGGAATACTGTTCTATTGAAACTGTGGAATTTTTGTGAAAAAAGTCATTACATATGACTAGGTGAGAAACCTAGGATCAAAATTTCGGAAACACACATACATACAGACATACACACACACAGACACACACACACACAGACACACACACACACACAGACACACACACACACACATACACACACAGACATAGATTGAAAGTTTGTTGGGCATCATTTTGGTATACTTAAAACCCCAGTAACAAGATGAAAGGAAAAATATCGATTTCGGGGGTGGCGATTATTCGGGGGATGGCAATTCCTATCAATTTTTGCCAGTCGGTAAATGATCATGATGGTCTCATAGATCTTTTATCATGATATTCCACCCCTTTTCGCCCACGGTCGGTGCTTTACAAAGTTTGCGTAATACTGATAAAGTAGAAACCTCCGGCTAACAACAGCGGTTTTTGAATTGTTTACCCGAGGAATTTTAAGGGGAAATTGCCAATCTCTTAAGGGACCACAAAACTGATTCGCAATATTTTTAAGAGAAAAAAAAATGATAGGATTCCGAAACAGTACGAGGAGCTAAGGAGCTTGCATTCAAAACATATCCACGAGAATTCTTAATTGTGTATCGCACGTGAACTAAAAATTGGAGAGTACACTCCTGTACACACTTACACATTGGACTTATGAAAAACCTGCTACATTTGCTGTTAACCAAATTAGTTGCACACACCAAACTGGTTGCTTGCACTATCGCTCAAAAGTTTGAGTTCACTTCCTTCATTTCCGAATTCTGCATATTTTTCAAAAATCCCGGTTTGCTCTGATTAAAACTAACCCATAATTGTAAGCGTTTATATCGACTTCAAGATTGTAGGCAGAACCAGCTCACCACTTATCTGTTACCAAAGAGTGTGGATAGGTACCACAAATCCGAGTATGGCCCTTGCACTACTCCCTGGGAACTTCTTTCCCTACGTCTTGGTGTAAGTATGACCGAATCATCGTCGCTATCCAGCGTTGCTACTAATTCTCAAATTCCCCGGTTTTGCTTCAATTGAAACTAGCGCATCATTAATTTCAAGCGTCTATATCGACTTTAAGATGGTAAACAGAACCACTTCACCACTTATCTGTGACCAAAGAGTGTGTATCAGTAGCGAAGTGGCCTATCGAGTTAAGTCTGTTTTGGCCGGGCCTAACTTTCAGATAAATATCTCAAAATCTACGGAATATAGCGACAACTTCATGAAGACCTTTCTTGTAGAGTATAGTGAGATCTGCAAATTTGTTACAATGCAAATTACGCTATGTTTCGAAGATTTTGAGATATGTACCAGAAACTTACATCAGGCCAAAAGAATCTCAACTCGATCGACCCATCCGCTACTGATATACACTCTTTATTCACAGATAAGTGGCAAAGTGGTTCTGTTCGTAATCTTAAAGTCGATATAAACGCTTGAAATTGCTGGTGTGCTAGTTTCGATTGGAGCGAACCGGGATTTTCAAAAATCATGTAGAAGTCAAAAACAGAGAAACTCCACCCAACCTCTTGACCGGTATGTATATAGTGGTTCGAGAGTTGCAATAAAGAGTTTATGCAATTATTACGTTGTTTGTGAAACACTATTAATCGGACTTTTCATTATATTGGACTATGTAATCAGAAACGGTAAATAAATTGATCGAATGCATTTACTTGGTAATAGCTGTCAACCACAATGCTATGCATGGATGAACCTACCGCAAGGGATTACGTCAATTAGGCCATTCCTCCCCAGCGATTAACGAGTGAATATTCCGGAAATTAAATTATTGTCATGTAATAGTAATGCCATCAAAATTACAGGGTATCTCTGGATAGATTTGTTGTAAATTGATGTTTTTAGATTATAAATTATGAGGTTAAGGAGCTTGATTGTCCAGCAAAGTTCTGACTTTGGTTGTGCATGCAACGGAAGAAACAGATACAACAGATATAGTAAGAATTTTACCTCTTTCGTCTTGTATCGAAATTATAAAACCAATTGTTGTCTCGTCTCGAGGGTCGAGAGTGCAATCCAATCTCGTATTGTCTCGTCTTGTCTCGATTTTTTTCCTTTTTCAAGTGCTGCTTCCGAACGACTTTTTTCAGAGGCTGGTTTATTAATACGAAAACACAGGAATCGATTCAGTGATATTCATGCTGAAATGCTTCGGGGCCTTCATCCTTGATTCCAGTGTTCATTAACACCAAAATTGAAAAGTGCCATCAAATATCCCTTGTAATTACTGAGAAAGAAAATATTGCCAAAAAGTGGGTGCTCATGTTGGTAGTTATGTTTTTGTATCGAGCCATGATTATCTCGTCTTGGAACTACTAGAATCAGGGTAAACCCCGAGAAACCCCTATGCTACGATGGCGGGCGCCGGTGTTTTTTAAATTGGATTTACGAACAATTTAGCATGGATCAAACACTAATCGCCGAGGGATAGTGCATGAACGTGAAAAAAATTGTTGATACACATCGATGCATATATCAATATTGATACAGAAAATAATTCCATCAAACGCACGTACACTTGCCCATATACATCCGCGTCAAA
Organism: Asobara japonica; assembly: GCA_026005395.1. Lineage (NCBI taxonomy): Eukaryota > Metazoa > Arthropoda > Insecta > Hymenoptera > Braconidae > Asobara > Asobara japonica. The sequence continues at coordinate 1,708,195 of BQMI01000539.1, read as the reverse complement.
AATACGTTATCATTCCGTACCCTGATTCTGAATATTTCCAGCAGCTTCCGGCTGGACCAAGCCCCGCCCCTCGACTTAAAAAATTTTGAAAATTGAAAAAAAAATTTGAATAATAATAATAATAAAAATTTAATAATAATAAAAAAAAATAATAAACCAAAAATCTTGCGAATTTCGGAATGTTCTCATCTTAAGACCAAATCCGCAATTCCAAGTAATTTCTAAATTGTTGCTAATATTTTTACAATATACCCCTTGATCCTTCATTCAAAAAAAAATTCCCACTCCTTCCATCATGAGCCCAACCATGTTTTCCCATTAATGGACCATCGCAGGATTATCCCACGCAGAGTATGAAAAAAAAAAAGAAGAAATCACAGAGCAGACGAGAATCGATATGCTACCAGTGCCGCCCACACGCATGCCAAATTGAGGGCTGTAGCTTCCAATCTGCATTTCTGATATTCCACTTTCCGTGGAAAATGATTTTCAAAATTTTATCACTGCTCCATGATGCAACCAGCTTTAATACCAAAATCAACATCGTTTAATGACTGAAATCATACCGAGAAATGATGGAATAGCGTAGTAAAATAATGCATCACTTTGATATGCATGTGCTATCTCATGGAGCAAATTCCAGGAACTAACTGTTTGAGAATGGTGGTGGGCGCAAATGGACATACGGAGAGAGGCTATATCAATGAACGAGCTGAATGGAAACAGCGAGCGAGGTCAACAAAGCTGAAAATCACCACAGGGCCTACATATCCGAGGGATCATAATCATTGTCGCTTGATGGCTACAGGTGGTTCTGCGGTTGTTAGACGAAAAAGAGTAATGCGTGGTGGATTTTGGTAATTAGGAACTAATTTTCCAATCTCCCGAGATAGAAGCTGTTTCCAACCAGTCACCTGGACCAATATACCAAGTCCGCATATGGTTGTGACCTTCGACGGGTGGAAGCCAGTGACTCTCAATAATCCGCGTAGTGAATTATGGGTGAGAATATGCAAAGCTCCATACTTCTATGTGGACCATGATAATCTGCATACTCCTAAATCATGTACGAATAACAAAGTTAAAGCAGTATAGTTGATGAGATAGTAATACCTATTAAGGTAGACTCATCAAGGAAGCCGAAGACGGTCAATAATTACAGGTTCCAATTAGATCTCAATCTATATATATGTAAAAAATATATATTTGAATCAACCTATATATCAAACAATATCAATACCTGTTACAAATGGGATGTCTGAGAACTGTGCGCTTTTTTTTGGAGGGTGAACTTTGGAGTAGAACGTGTCTATTTGACTTCTCTGTACCATGAAATAGTGTCAAGTACTCCAATATTGAAGTTGATACATCGGAGAATTGGCCCCACCCACAGAGGTGTGGCACATTATTTCGTTCTGCTCACTTGGTCAGTTACACTGTCCATCAGGTACATGGGGAGATCCACATGTAGTAACTGTTCTCAGTGACAATGCGGGTTCAGAAGCAGTTCCATGAGGTGGAACAGATTAGGGAATGGTTCCAGGTGGTGGAACAGTTTACGGAATAGGTCCAAGTGGTGGAACAGGTTAGGCAATGGTTCCAGGTGGCGGAACAGGTTAGAGAATGGTTCCAGGTGGTGGAACAGGTTAGGGAATGGTTCCAAATGGTGGAACAGGTTAGGGAATGGTTCCAGGTGGTGGAACAGGTTAGGGAATGGTTCCAGGGTGAACAGGTTAGGGAATGGTTCCAGGTGGTGGAACAGGTTAGGGAATGGTTCCAGGTGGCGGAACAGGCTAAGGAATGGTTCCGGGTGGTGGAACAGGTTAGGGAATAGGTCCAAGTGGTGGAACTGGTTTGGGAATAGGCCCAAGTCCTGGAACAGGCTAACCAATAGTTCCAGATGGTGAAGCAGGGTCGGGATTGGTTCCAGATGGTGGAACAGGTTATAAACCACTTCCCGGTGGTGGAACAGGCTATAGGCCGGTTCTTGGTCGTGGAACAGATTATGGATCGGTTCCCAGTGGTGAGACAGGTTAAAGAATGGCTCCAGGTGACGGAACAGATTAGAAAACGGTTCCAGGTAGTGGAACAGGCTAGGGAATGGTTCCAGGTGGTGGAACAGTTTATAGACCGGCTACCAGAGGTGAGACACGTTGAAGAATGGTTCCAGGTGGTGGAACAGGTTTGAGGACGGTTCCAGGTGGTGGAACAGATTCGAGGAGGATTCCAGGTGGCGGAACAGACTAGGGAATAGTTCCAGGTAGTGAAACACGTTAGGTATCGGTACAACATGATGGAACAGGTTATAGACCGGTTGCCGGTGCTGGAACAGGTTATAGATCGGTTCCCAGTAACGAGGCAAGTTAAAGAATCGTTCCAGGTAGTGGAACAGATTCGAAAACGGTTCCAGGCGGTGGAACAGGTAAGAGGCAGTTCACAAGTTGGGAAACACATTAGACAACAATTCCAGGTCGTGGAACAGGCTAGGGAACCGTTTCAGGTGGTGGAACAGGTTAGGGAACGGTTTCAACTCGTGCCATAGGTTGAGAGTCAACAAATATTAGATCATAATAGAGAATTGAAAGCCCAGCCGGCGGAGGGGGGGGGGCGTACAGAGAAGTGTGCCCTTTTTGACCCTACATTTCACCCTGGTTCCACTCCCAAATTTACGTAGGCAATTATGGTACATTGTGTATACAAAATCGGTTGGGTATAGACGCTTTTTATTTTTCGAGAAATATGTGGCTTTGACCCGTTCCATATTTTTTTTCGTGGGTCGAAAAAGGAAGGCATGGCATAAAGCAGGATCTTTACAGGTACAATGTGCAGATGAACATTTTATATAAATTAATCTACCCACACAGGGATTTTATATTAGTACAGAATGGAAACCTGTGCTAGTAAAACAAACATAAAGTTTTATTATTATGACTCCATTTCTATGGGGTAAAATTTTTATATGTAAAATTCCGGGGGGGGGGGGTGAAAAACAGCATTTTCGACGTCACCGATACCCCCACAAAAATAGTGGCACAGCAGGTATTTTTTGTTAAAATTTTTGGAGCGTAAATTGAAATTTTGGAGTTCACAAAAAAGTTTCGCAATTTTCGAGAGTGAAGGTTTTCGAGATTTTTCAAATTTTTGAAGCTAGTATAAAATGCGAAATTTCCCCAGTACTGGTGTAGATTGTGTAGTATCACTTCCCATATCATGCGTTACTAGTTTCGTCACGATTTTTCACTTCACAAGCTCGCCGAAAAAGTGTCACTTCAATAACAATGATTGACTTGAGTTTTTCTTCTCCCGCTCCCCCCCCCCACAAGTCTCTCCATAGTTATTGGCTATTGCTATTGGCGCCACTTGCCGTGAGTTACTCAAATTTTTTATTTCCACATCTTTATATTTTTCATCTTCCCGGTGGTGGAACTTATTGTTTGACCCAGAAAATTAAACTCTCTTTTTTCATCGCATTCCCAGATTTCAAGGGATTCCCAATGCTCACAGTCTATTTGTAACAAAATGTGTGCATGTATGTGTGCGCATGTGCGTTTCTGTGTGTCTGTGTGTGTGGTTTTTTTTTTAACTTCCCGATATAGGGAAGTTATTGTAATGGCCCCGAAAATCGAAAGTGAAATTTTCATGATATTTTCACTTTTTTCGACGTTTCACATCATCCTGAGTCGTTTTCCGAAAAGTGTTTGCATGTGTGTGTGTGTGTGTGTGTGACCAAAAACTTTGTTTAACGTTTCCGAAGAAACTAACGTAGCGATTTACGTTTTTTTTTTTGATCGACGGGACTTACTACTCTCCAGGTCTGAAAGGAACGATTTATGCGAAAAATGATTCGTTCAATTGTTACTAACAAATTCAATTGTTTATATCGCTCTATCGCAAGAACGGTTTGAGATACGAAAAAAAGTGTTGAATGAAAGTTGTTCCCCGCCACGAAATACACATTTGGCGTTTTATGGCTTTTTTTGAGAACACCCGTAGTTAATTGTTAGTAACAAAAAAGATTGTTTATATCGCAGCGGCATGAGAACGGTTGAAGATACAACCAAATTAGTTGATGAAAATTGTTCCACAGACAAAAATAGATATTCGATGTCGTATAACTGTTGCTAACACCCATAGTTAATTGTTCTTAACAAATTGTATTATCTGACTACTTCATATTAAGAATTATAATTTTTTTTAATATTTAGAAATTTCGAAAATTTTATAAAGTCCATAATTTGAGACATGGACGGGAATTGTGGATATAATATATATACGGCGGAACGATCGGGAAGTTATTGGTTCGACCCATAGAGGGTGTGTGTGTGTGTGTGTGTGTGTCTGAGAATCTCTTCGGACACTGGTTTCGCAATCACTACTCAATCAATTCAACATTTTTTTTTTTTCGAAAGTTACCCTTCGCGCATTTCAAATTCTCTAGGTAAGTTATTGGTACGACCCTTGCAAGTTCACACATACACCCCATTTATTTTTTCATATTTCCCCACAGTAATCAAAAGTCGGTCGAACACCTCCCCTCGAAGATAGAAAAAATTTTACGTGGTGCTCTATTTATCGCACCCCCACCTCCCACCCCCCGACCCCCCCCCCCGACCACCCACCCACCGCTATAGTTCTCATGCAGTTGGCGCCACTTGTCGTCAGTTGTAGGCAGTGGTGGTGGCTGACCCGCTGAGGTTTTCAGCTCAGACAGGCTCAGTCAGCCTTTCCCGTGCCATAAGAGAGGGTGGAATAAATTTGTTCCAGTCCTGTACATAGAAAGTAACAAAAACATTATTCAAACTGTGCTCGGGCTTTATGGCCCTTGTGTTACATGTTTATTTGTGTCCATATGAAAATGTGAAGATGATGGATTGATGATTGATGGAGAAATATGAGTGAAATTGGCTGAGGACGAACGTTACCACGCGAGACAATCCAGGCGGAGGCGCGACGCAGTAGATAGGGTCAGCTAACGATCAGACTTGTCATGTAAGTCAAGTGTCTTTTTTTGATATTGCGAAGCGCTTGTTTGTATTAGGTAAAAATTGATTATGTAACGATCTGATTTGATAGTAATTTTCAATTTTCCGCACGGCCGAGAGTTCGTATCCATTTTTTTTTCTTTCGTATTCTTGGAATATACTTGAAATTCTGGAAATTTTCGGCGGTTTTTGAATTTTTTCGCGGTTTGCATTTTTTTTTTTGGAATTTTAGTCCGATTTTTTTTTTATTTTTAGATTTTTGGTCCATTTGGAGAGGTTTTAATAGTGAGAGGTATCAAGAAGGATATGATAAATTTTTGAAATTTTGATGGTGTGAAAACAATTGGAGGGGGTCAACGGAGTGGAAACGCACCATGTGGGGCTCGGGGCGACTCTTATGAAAATTTAATTAAGATCAGAACTGATTGGATAGCAATTAGATTAAAGGTGATATTCTGTGACAGGATGTTGGAGTATCGGAGATTTTTGAACGTATTTTAGGTTTCCTTTTTGGATTAATTTGTAATCTTCAATTATTATATTAGTTCTCATCGATGTTTAATTAATAAGCCCCAAAGTTTTGGGAGCCTACAAAGTTTGGAAAACCTTGAAATTTCTTGGAGTTTTTGAATCAAAATAATTAATTAATATTTGCAATTTTCATTTTTTTTTGTCTCTAAATTTTCGAAGTTTTGGAGTTACAAATTTTTTTTGAAATTTTGGAACTTGGAAATATTTCAAATTTTCGATTTTTTGAATTTTGAATTTTGAATTTTTGCAGTTTTATGAATTTTTGTGAATTTAAGAACTTTCTAGTTTCTAAAGTTTGCGATTTTTTTTTTAATTTTTGGATTTTTGGAGGTCTTTGAAAGGGCCAAAACGTTCGTCCAAGTTTTTGCCCAAAGTTGAAATTGCTCAAAATTTTACTTCCCCAATTTTGAGAACGTGTATTTTCCACAAATATAATTCAAAGTACTTTGATTAACAATTAGACGTTTGGGATTGGTCAAGTATGTTTTAAAATATAACAGTACAGTCAATGGTTCAAAAAAGAAACGGGATCCAAAAAGGGGTTAAACAAGTGAATAACCCACAAAAATTTGAAAGACAATTTTCATCAATTACAATCCTATCATTATTAAAATCCAAATATAAAAGTTTTCATGACTTCAAGAAAGCAAAGGTTCATGTCACTCAATTTTAATCAATTTTTTTTCTAACACTTATTCCTCAACCGCTCGAATTATTTCAGTTTTGCTCATTCTCCAATTTTTATCCCCGAATCGGGGAGAGTTTATCCCCAAATTGAGGACATTTTATCCTGAACTCGGACTCAATTATCTCGAAATCAGGATTATCTTATCACCGAATTGAACATGTTTTTATTTTCAAATAGCGAAAATTGTGTCGTCCAATCGGGGATACTTCATGCCCAAATCGGAGATATTTCCTCCCCAAATTCGGGCTGTTTGATCCCCAACTCGGGGATACTTATCCCCAAAATCACGGGTATTTTATACCGGAGTGGAGGCTACGTGGACCCCATATAGAGGATACGTCCTCTCCGAAGCAGTGGAATTTTATCCCCATATTGGGGATATTATATCCCGTAATGAGGCATATTTGATCCCCAAATTCGGGATACTAATGCACCGAAATCAGGAATATTTTATCCTCATATCACAGGTCTGTGATTCTCGAATTCTGATCCCCACATCGAGGATATTCCATGCCCGAATCGACGATATTTGATCCCTGAATAGCGCACGTTTCACCCTTGGATGGGGGATGATCTATCCCCAATCAGGGATATTTGAACTCGTAATAGGGGTGGTTTTATTTCCGCATCGTGTGACATTTCATCCCCGAATCGGAGATATTTCATCTCCAAATAGGGGATAGTCATCCCAGGATCGAAAATATTTGACCGTCGAATTGAGGATATTCTTTGCACAAATAGGGGATACTTCATCCCAGAATTTGGTATATTTTATCTCAGAGTTGAGGGTATGTTATGATAAAATTGGGGGATTTTTTATCCCCGAATTGAGGATCTTCATCCCCGCATGGGGGATGTTTTTATCGAGGAAATGGGGATTTTAATCTCCGAATTGGGGATTTTCATCCCCGAATTGGGGATTTTCATCCCCGAATTGGGGATTTTCATCCCCGAATTGGGGATTTTCATCCCCGAATTGGGGATTTTCATCCCCGAATTGGGGATTTTCATCCCCGAATTGGGGATTTTCATCCCTGAATTGGGGATTTTTTCCCCCGAATTGGGGATGTTTATCCCCGAATTGGGGATGTTTATCCCCGAATTGGGGATGTTTATCCCCGAATTGGGGATGTTTATCCCCGAATTGGGGATTTTTCCCCCGAATTGGGGATGTTTATCCCCGAATTGGGGATGTTTATCCCCGAATTGGGGATATTTTATCCCCAAAATGAGGGTATCTATCCACCAATCGGGGATTTTCGATCCCCGAATTGGAGATATTTTATCCCCCTATTGAGGATTTTTTATCCCTAAATCGGGGATATCTTATCCCCAAAACGGGATACTATAACAAGATATGATAATCTAACATACTCAATGTTAGATTATTCTAATATGCTATGTTTAGTCCATATAATATCACAGAAAAATTAGAAAAAAATTATTAGCAATAAACTTGTCGGCATAAAATATTATATCCCTCGTTTTGGCCTAAAATCACTCCTCACTAAAATAACTGATTCGTCAGGCAAGTAGTGCAAGTCAACTGTCCGACTCCCATCGGCAAGTAACAGGTTCGGTCCACAGGAGCCAAAAGCCTCCTTTCATCACCCTATAATCATCAGCTCTCAAATTAGCAATTGATTTTATTTCCAATTATTATTAATTAAGTTTATGATGATTATTGCTGGAAAAAATATTTCCTTTTCATTTAATCTCAATTTAATTGCTATCAAAAAGGGCCATTGGACGGAGGAGAAAAAAATTGGGATAACTCCACTGTCGTCATTATTCCACGTTAATGGCGTTGATACCAGCGCCAGGTGTTGCCAAAGTTCACATGCAATCATAGAAATACAGAATGGAAATAATAAGTAGCTCTTGGGACTCTCGTAGGGGGAGGGGGGGGGGGAGCCTATTATTACCACCAACACTTTCCCAAATTTATGAAACGCAAATTCCGACTTTTAATGAGGGACAATAATTAATGTTTTTTCTCTCTCCGAGAATGAATGCGCCGAAAATATGAATTAACCCGGAAATTGGAGTCTCGCGAATGAATTTTGCGGGGGAGTTTATGCAGCGAATTCCCTGGAATTTAATCAAATTCGTGGACATCTCTCTGTGTTATCTTTTGTCCATTCATAAAATAGTGCCGTAGTTTAATTTTTGTCATATTTGTCGAGATCGCAGGGTTTATTGTATTGCTATATATCTCGCCTCGCATATTTTGAGATGCTGTATGGCGCAATCGAAGTGTCTTTGTGGCCTTCAAAGCTGATTAGGTTTTGGTTGGAATCGGTTTTGTAGTTTTGTGGTATTTCCGAAAAAAAACACCGTTTTACATAAAAAATAAATGGGATGTGAGTGTGGCTCTCGATGGGTCGCATCTATAACTTCCCGATGGTTTTTTTTTTTTTTTTTTTTTTTTTTTTTTTAAAAAAAAAAAAAAAAACTTCCCGATGGTGGGTGTGTGCGTTTGTGTATGTGTGTGTGCTTCGCCTGCGAAAAACCCTGCCCACGCACATTGTATCAAAAAATTTTGTTCGACACACGTGCGGAAGTAAGTGTTCTGTCTCCTGTATTGCAAAACTCGCCTTCGGCTCATGTTGCAAACTCACAGTCGCCAGAAAAGATTTTTGCGCACTTGTATCGAAATATACTACTTTCGGTCTTAATGATTGTTGAATATTTTAGTTTCTAGGTATTTAGTAATTTGAGTGTTTCTGATCTGAAGAACTTATTCTAAATTCACATAGTTTGGTACCTGGAAAATGACCCGGGTTGACGCTATCCCGGATAATGATTTTATTGAGGGTAAATTGAAACGGTCACTCCTAAAGTACTTAGATCTTTCTTAATGTATTTTTTGGGTGTTGTATGCATAATGAGTATAAATATTATTCACTGGATAAATCTGTTGTTTTAGACGTTATTTCAACAATGATAAACAAAATATCAATTAATCACGGGTAGAGTGGTCGACGTTTTTTGCTGTCCTGATGTGGCTCGCGAATGAAATCGAGATGTCAACTACTCCACAGCTCTACACACAGTGATTAATTGTGCAGCCCTTGCGGCGGCTCCTAGATCTCAAGTTATTTTCCTTTTACCGAAACATTGGCCAAATTGTAATTTTCTTTCATAGTTTTAAACACAACCAGCACTTTTCCTGTGTTCAATAAAACCTGTTAAACCTCATTTTTTCTATACAACTATGAGTGTACAATTTATGTGCCCATATGCACAATTCCATTTGGACCACTAGAACTAATTTTTCAAGGACCGCCACAAGTGATGTTTTGCTCATTATTAAGAACCGCAGGTAAAGAAGAGCCTCCAAGTCCTCACAGTATTTCATAAACAATTACACAAAGCCGATGAAATATAATTGCAAAAATTAATTTGAATAAGGTTCGAGGAAAATACAGGAAATTTCGAAGTTTCGTCTTCTACTGTTTCCCGGTGGGATTCATTGCGAAGCATGAAGTGGAATTGAATTCTATTCCTGGAGATCATAGTATGTATGTGTATATTAAAGGTTATCCTATTCAAGAAAGTGCATACACAGAAATGAGCATCGTCAGAATCGAAAGTCGTGAGACGATTCCTTATTGGTCTGTCATAATTTACTTTTCAATCGTGATTCATTCCTTAGTTGATCAGATTAGTTAGATAACATCGTGAAGTTGGGTGGTAATCGCATGTGCGTCGATAAACATCGATGTTTGGGATATCGATTCGGGTTTAGTTTGCAAGAGTATGAGAATTGTTCAAGTTGTCATAACTTATGTAGTTATGGAAAATTATATACACAGAATATTTTATGACGATCTGTTAATTTATTTAGTTTCGAGTGTTTTACGTATTCTGTCCAGTGTTGAAAATTTTATATGTAAGCGGTAATTACAGACAAAACTAAAAGTTGGAAAATTGAAAGCTCTCATTTTTTGGAATCAATGATTAACAGTATCTTCAACTTGGGCAAAGATATTGTTACTTCAAATGTCAAATTGCAATTCAGCGCGCGAGGCGCGCATTCGAGCTTGGATTGATCTGCGATGCGTACCAGTAAAAATCGATGCTCTTCATACAGGTACATGAGGTCGGTATAGTTCTCCCAATGAACATAAATATTTTTAGGGAAACCGAAGAGACTTTGCCTATCTTTGAATTCCTTGCAACAAGGGAGACAGTTCACGCAGCTGGGTCAGCTTAAGTTAATATAATATGTTTTTGACTCGGAGAGACCTCTGCATTTTGATGTGAAATTCCAGTATATGTTGTATGAATATATTATGTTCCTCGGTGTACTTACCCTTCACATATTTAATATTTCTATGGACTTCTAGCGAGTGCCGATCGTAACATTGTGTTTTAATCCAGCTTCTTCATTCTGACGAAACAGGCACTGGCTCCATATGCACGGGTTTGTCATAGTTGATTTTTCTCTCGACGGGTATTTAGAAATTTTAACATTTTGGTAAATTTGGAAAGGTTTGCAAATTGTGTAGCATTTCAAACATCAACGAATTTGGAATATTTGAAAGAGTTGAACAAATCACAGTGGAATTTTTTTTAAATTTGAATGATTAGAAATTTTTTGAATTTGGAAAATTCAAACAATTTGAAGATTATGAAGAATTTCAAAAAATTGATGAATTTGGGAAATCTGAAAAGTTTTAGAAATTTGAAAAATTTGAAAGATTTGAAAAAATTGAAAGATTTGAAAAATTTGAAAAATTTGAAAAATGTGGAAAATTTGAAGAATTTCAAAAATTTGCGAGATTTGACAAATTTGCAAGATTTGACTAATTTGGAAAATTTGTAAAAACTTTGAAAACCTTGGAAAAATGTGAAAAAATTTAAAAAATTGAAATCTTTGAAAGACATGAAAAATATATTGAATTTTTAATTCCCCAAAATCCAAATTTTCGAATGGTTCAACATTTGAAATGGTTTAACATTCTTTACATTTTCCAAATTTCTGTCAACCTGTGGTTATAGTTTTTAAAATCATTGAAAAGTAAAAAAAAATGTGTACCGTGAAAGCCCCACAAATACCATTAATTTTAATCGAAATTGTATCCCCGTATTCATCGTCGCCTGGAAATTACCCCCAAATTGTCCATGGAATTTTCATTTTTTATTCATCAATAAAGCCAGCTTTTCAGGTCAATTGCTCTAGTCAACTGGCTTCCCATTGGTCGTAAACTATCATTAACTGTCATACAGTTGCCCCGGAAGTTTATCTGTTATCGAGGTGTTTCATCCGATAACTTTGTCTTTCCGACTCCGTTCTGAATTATCCCCTGTACAGATTCAAGTGTGTCCTTGTGCGTGTCTGATATTCATTGAATGTGCTATTCCATGAGAATGAATACTAGCAACTTAGGATCTGATGTCATTAGAACTTTAACGAAGTGATCTTGTCGACTTCCATTAATTATCAGAGATGCCAATTTACCCGGACGACCCGTCGAACGCATCGAATAACTCCGACGTGCGGTGGAAAAATTTGGGGCGGGGCGGGGTGGGGTGGGGGGGGGGGTGATGTCTATCACATAGTGTTAAGGCTGGTAACAAATATGATGTTGCCTCAACTTTCGTGACTAAAACTGTACAGTCGACTCTCCCACTAGTGCACTCCGCGGGACCGGACGCTCCACCGCCCTGTCCCACAAGTGACTCTCCCCTACTTCTCCCACTCCCGGATACTAGCAAGTGCATTCAAAGTCACGCGGGACCATTTGCACAGTGGTGGGGAGGCGGCGCTTAAGGAGATAGTCAGTGGTGGGGTCATGCCGGTACTGACTATAGCGATCCATCAACTTGTGGGGCGTGCACTGGTGGGGGAGTTGACTGTATTACAATGTATAGGATGGAGCATCACCGTATTTGAGTGGTAACCATAACACGAATACACACTGGACGCAGTACAGTAGAGCTCCCTTAATTTTCCGCTTCCTTTATTTTCGCTGTACTCCCCTCACGACTTGTCTCCTCTCAAAAACCTTCTCCCACTCCCCGTACTTTGTCTATCCTTGTTTTCGACGTCATGCGCTCCAGACTGCGCAGCGTCTCAATAGTGGGACCGAGCATTCATGAAACATAACCTATTTACTTTTGATACATAGTCCGTTTACTTCTGCTCTTATTTCCCCTTCCGCTCCCGACAACCCCCACCACGCCAACCAACCAGTGGGCAGAGTGGGGGGCTTCCTTAATTTTTTTCTCCACGAAATTGCTTCAAGGTCACCCCCCGAGCTCGGAAAATAAAGGGAGCTCTACTGTACTCAATTGATCAGGACATCCTGATCGCACAATGTTTAGTTATGAGACCTAATTAGACTAGTCCTGGAGTGATATAAATTGCACTTACATCATTACTAAGTCAATTACTAAGTAATCATAAAACACTAGTCGGATTGTTATCATGACCAATAAGTATACAGTTTCATGATCATCACTCTCTACTTCAGTTAGTCAATAAGTTAGAACTTACTGAACGAGGAGTTCAAAAAACTGATCACTGTGTGAATGTAGTTGAGGTAACAATTGTGAAGTACGTTGACAAGTTTATGGTGTGATGGTAAAAGTAGCAAAATCTGCTTCACTCTATCTCAATAGTGATGGTAACTCAGGGAAATTGTCAAGGTCTTATTGTACTATGTTTTATAGTTTCGAGTTCCACATTTTTCTCTCGGTGTAGGTGTTGGATGGTTGGAATTCCTTATATGACATTGTTACCTTCTCAATAGGGAAAATCAAATGTCTCAGTGAGGACTGTGCGTTATTTAGAATATTTTTTGGATTACTTAATTCAAATTATTCCAAATCATTATTACAATTGTTATATTGGTAGTTAATGATTATTAATTAATTCAATAATAATATAATTAAATGGAATTAATTAATTTCATAAAATAATTACTCATTAATTATAAAAAAAATGAATTATTTGAAATATGGAAATTATCGAGAAATTCTGATTGGTGAGGTAAATCAGTGTGAGTCGCGTGTATAGATGACGTCATCGCTTTAGTGCAATGAGTAGAACATTTACCTATACGGGATCGGCAAAATGGTAATCCAGGATTACAATTATCTCATTACATAGGAATGAAAATATAGAAAAATTGTTCATTACTTCATTGATTGCGTATCGAGTAATCGTAATGAGCATCACTCATTAGCGGAGTAATCATCAATTTCCATTCATCATATAATACTCAATGGACTGGGTGACTGGAAATAAAAAGTCATCGTTATCCCTTCACTCGATATTTATTATTTTCGATTATATATATATATATATATATATATATATATATGTATATATATATATATATGTATATATATATATATATGTATATATATATATATATGTATATATATATATATATTAATTAAATAGCTCAGTGCGATATAATAAGCCACCCCTTGTGGAGTGGCTTTTAAAGTAGAGGTTAAGTTTATGTTAAGAATGTATTATGGAAGTAAAATGTAAAGGGACCGGAAGCCCTGGAAGAAGTCCGTAAAAGGAATAAATTATATTTAATCAATCAGTGCGATATAATAATATCCGGTACGCCTGTAATCTGTTGATCGGTGAAGCGAATTACGATATTTTGGTATTGCCCATCATTCGTAATCCAAATAGGAAAAATGGGAAAAAAACATTCTTATGTTGCCGCAATTTATAACCGAATTTTCCCATTACATATTTTTTGTCGAGGAGAATGAGATTTTTTTTTTAATTTCATGCTCTGCTTATTTAATAATGGAGATTTTTAATTCAAGAATGATCTTTCATGTTTTAAAAATCCTCCAAGAAGACACAGGAGAGTAAAAAATATTTAGCAACGTTTGGAATTTTTTTTCAATTTTCAAAAGCTCAGACAAATTTTCAATTTTTCTCAGAGAAATTTATTTCCAAAATTGTGCAAATTTCGATTGGAGGCACAAAGATAATTGTGATTTGAGCAAAAAATATTACGAAAATAGTCATTACTGAGGATAACGGTGGAGGTCCTGGATTCCATCATAGAACAGATGTTTCTGGAGTTTTACCCTGGGTATAGAAATACGATGGCTTAAAGTGGCGAAAGTCAATCCCCGCCGCATGGGTGAGTCCCCAGTGTTTCCCAGAAATTCAAACAATGAGTGGGATGCGCATGTGATACTTGATGGACCGCATCAATCATTCCAACCCGAGCTGGAGAACAGCGAGAGGAAATTTTTAAAAACAAAAAAATCAATTCGGCCGATCCACACGGATCACATACATACAGAATGCTGATCAAAAAGGTGTCAAAGTGTCAAACGTCGTGTAAAGTGAATATTTTGGATTTTTGATACTTTCGATCAGAGACTTGAAAAGTTTTAAATTTTGGAAAATTCTACAGTTTTAAAATCTCAAAAACTTGAAGAAATTTCAAATTTTTTCGAAATTTCAAGAATTTCAAAAAGTTCACAAATTTCACAAATTTCAGAAATTGAAAAATTTTTAAAAATTTCAAAAATTCACAAAATTTTCAAAATTTTAAAATTTCGAAAATTTAAAAAATTTACAAAATTTTAAAAATTTCAAAATTTCAAAAATTTCAAAAATTGCAAAAATTTCAAAAATTTCAAAAATTTCAAAAATTTCAAAAATTTCAAAAATTTCAAAAATTTCAAAAATTTCAAAAATTTCAAAAATTTCAAAAATTTCAAAAATTTCAAAAATTTCAAAAATTTCAAAAATTTCAAAAATTTCAAAAATTTCAAAAATTTCAAAAATTTCAAAAATTTCAAAAATTTCAAAAATTTCAAAAATTTCAAAAATTTCAAAAATTTCAAAAATTTCAAAAATTTCAAAAATTTCAAAAATTTCAAAAATTTCAAAAATTTCAAAAATTTCAAAAATTTCAAAAATTTCAAAAATTTCAAAAATTTCAAAAATTTCAAAAATTTCAAAAAATTCAAAAAAATCAAAAATTTCAAAAATTTCAAAAATTTCAAAAATTTCAGAAATTCCAAAAATTTGAAAAAAATCGAAAACTTCAAAAACATCAATAATTTCAAAACTTTCAAAAAACTCCAACAATGTCAGCAGCATCATGAATGAAATTCCATAAATACGCGCCAAAGAAAACAAATAATTAAAATGTGACCAATTTAATATTCAATTGCTCTGGAGTGTCAAGGTTGCCTTATACCTCGCACTGAACTACACATAATTTTTCCCCCTTTGGTTATAAACCCGGAGACACTAATAATCACATTTGACTGAAAGTGGGTGCTCCATTAACGTGTCCTCTGTGGTACCGTTTACCTTTGTATTCCGTCTGATCGTCTTGGTTCGGTTTCCAGCTTGTGCGACATACGTAGCCACGTGATTCCACTGAGCCCGCCCACATGTCCCCGAGGATTCAATTAATCTAATTGCTGCTTTTACGGCAGGACTATAAAGCCTTGAAACAATTATTTCACGATGCTGAATCGATGGAAAAAAAGAATTACATTTTTTTCTGGGAATTATCGGAAAATATCCCACAGCATGATAAGTGGATTACCTTCGTCCTTAGTTAATTAAAAAAATTCCATTACGAATTCTCGAAAGAATATTCTCGGTTATGCGCACGAAGTACATTCAGTAGAAAATGCAAACGATTCAAATTTTTTTTCAGTTCAGAGAAGCGGTACTTCCATCTGCATATAATTTTCGATTTATTGATTATATTATCCTCCATTCCTGCTTTTTATTTTTTGTTGTCATTGCACGTTGCTACATGTATGTTGCCTTTAAGGGGTAACCCCGCTGTAACCCTTGTATTTGGAGCGTTTTTGCGCGATTTTTTTTAGACCAGAAGGAATGGGGGTAAACGAATGAAATTTAGGTATATTGTTGAGCACGCATTTAACAGTACAAAGTATTTTTTTCATCCAAAAACAAAACAAAATGGCGGAGACATAGCCCCCGCACTGAGACGTGTTCAGCTGGAAGGCCTCCACGGCGCGCAGCACAAGTCGTGTAAATTTGAACCTGGGGGGGGGGGGGGGGGGGGGGGAATCCCCTAATCTAGATCAGTATAGTTAGAGAAATACGTACGGATTTGTAAAAATATTGTTTTTTGTCATTTTGGCGAACAAAAAAGTGAAAATTTGACTTGAAATGAGGCCTTTTTTTCGTTAATTAAAAATTGTCCAATTAATTTATCAATAAATCCGTAGGTGTTTCTTTGCGTATTCGCGGTTTCAACATATGGTCAAAATTTCAAGCGAAAATATTGAAAATTGTTTGAGTTATGGCGCGTGCCAATTTCAAAAAAAGTATTTCGAGTGAAACACGATCAGACTTTTGATATGTGATTACATTATGATAAAAATAAAATTTTCCATACTAAAATGAGGGTCAAAAAAATTTGTTTTCCACCCAATTTTATTTGACAGTATTCTGGGATAGTTAAACTATTTTTTACGCAATAAAAAAATCGATTTTTTGGAAATTCTACGGTGGTGTTACCCCTTAAGTACCAATCAACGGCAGAAGTCTACGATGTGTTTGTGAACAAATCACTTATAAATAAATTACATTGGTGCCCATATCGATCGGCGCAGCTTGAATTTGACCTACGACTTTTTGATCTAGGATAAGTTCCAAATCGGTCGTCTAACTGATCAAGCCATGTCAGCCCTCGATTGAGACTCATGTCTCCGTTATTTCAAGTATTTCGGATTTACCAGTCGGGATTTAGCATCTACAATTCGATGTCGGCGCGTCCAGGAATCACAAATATTTGTGAAATATTTCTCATAACATTTCTGTGTGTGTGTTATATATTTCTCCACCTTGTATTCCCCATAGTACTACGACCAGCATTCACTGGATAGGGAATACTGTTGACATTACTCATGTGCCCGGGGCCGACTGCCGCTATTCAAGCCATCGCATTTCTGAATATACGGTAAAATCTCCAGAAAAGCCCCAGACCCCTCCCTCAGGAGTTGTCAGGTCAGGTGCTCCGGAGAGCCTTCACGGTTGAAGTTGCGCAGGTATTTTCGAAAAAGATGTTGGGCTGGAGGCATTAGGGAAAGACTATAATGAGGCATGCCAGAAATCCAATTTCAGGATTTGAGAATTATGGTATTATCACAGGAAACATCAAAGCTACGTTATCCAGGATGAGACAAATAATTGTACGTTACTCCATTCACGAGTAGATCTGGGTGGGTTTACAGTTGGAAATCGTAATTTATTAAGTCAATGAATATCTTCTTAATAAAGTGGAGAGGCTTTTTGTTGCAACAGTAGAAACTTCCCGACTGAGAATTCAAGTACCGGTCTTATATGCCCCGGACATGGCTTGCCGGATGCCGGATGTTCGGTCCTTGTACGGCCCTGATGCTTTGGGGGTATCTGGACCGAACAGGCGACCAGATCCGGACCTCGCAAGGGCAACTTTGTCCGGGCCTAACAAGGAAACCTTGGCATGCCCTCGTCTGACTGCCTTGGATGGCCCTGAACTGATGAAGAAGGAAATGCTTTGGGGATACCTGAACCGGACAAGGCGTCTCGGCAGCTTTGGGAGGTTATCATGAGCCGGATTCATGTAAGGAATAACTATCACACCTCGCCAAGACAACAGCGAAGACATGTGCTGGAGCTTTAAGCTGTAGTGGATGAGACTACAAAACTTCCGGTCAAGTTAACTTTGCTTTCAAACATGGGAAGTAGAATATGGGAAGTTCCTCTGTTTAACCACCAAATATTTGGAATTTTTCGAACTCGAAATTGAGGAGAATAGTCAGATTCAATTGAATTCCAAGAAGGTCTAATCGTGACTACTAGATGTTCTAATATTGTCAACTGACAATGGAGGAAAAAAATCGCACTATACTTTCTCAAAATTCAGATCTTACGTGTTCTGCGTTGTCACGTGACCGATGACATCACACGGACAGGTGTCGCTGCCGAAGCGTGAACATCGCAATACTTGTCAATGACGGAGGTATACTATGTGTTCGTAAAGAAAGTACTTATAACTAATTACTAACAAAAGCTGAGATAACTGACGCCACATGTAGCGCGGCACATAATCAGTCAAACTTGTGAAAGTGGGAGGAGGGGGGGGGGGGGAGCAGCTTCCCGTGTATAATGAACGCCACAGAGAGAACCCAAATGAGCAGACAGCAGCATGTGTATCTTCATATAAGACCGATGAATTGGGTATCTTTCTGGAATAAAACATAAGATATTCTCAGAAGCGGTTCTCGGGTTCTCGGAAGAACAAGCTGATTAACGTTTGTGTTGCTGTCGGAAATGGGGTGCTTCAGGTAATTAGTATGGTAAATAAGTGAAAAACGCCTCACTCAATTTTGTGTGGAATTCACTTGGAAGACATATAGATACAGTACCGAGACTTCAGCTGCAGTAAGTAGACGCCAGGGAGTATAGAGAACTGGAGGACATTTAAAGACAATACGAAATGTTATTCTAATGCACAGCTCATTATAATTCCTTTCGTTGGTAAATATTGAATTTATATTAGCACACTGTGTACACAAGTTATCTGGCTGTTGTCAGTTCCGCGTGTGTTGCCCGCACGCTCCGTCCGACACAACTGATATTCGATCGCAGCGCCATCATCCGTTCTAACGCTTGATTCCGGGGGAGTTCTCCCAATACAAGCTCGGCCTCCTGTCCTCTATACTCCCTGGTAGACGCTAAACGTAAACGAATCCTCTTGGGGCTAATGGTGACTAAGGCTCCATAGATGGCCTTACTGCACTATTCTTGGACCCAAATTCAGGCCCGGGCAATTTTCAGAATCTCTTTACGGTAAATGCTCATGTTTAAGTATACGTATAAAATAGCAAATCCATTTTTGCTAAAAATTATCCTGACTTAAAAATGTAACAATTACAAAGTTTCGTCAAGTGTTTTGCGGTCAACCCGCGTGAACAAAGATGCCAAACTTACACCTGAGAGTATATATAAACTAGTGAGATGGAAGTGTCGTTACCCCCATTGAAAGCACAAATAAAACTTCCCGATTTGTGATTTCTGGTGTCGCTATCTGCGACTATGTCACGTGACGCACTGACCAATCACACTGCGCGTCGCGCATTAAGACTCTCCCGGTGTAAATGCGGCCGAACACGCATGCGCCGGCGGTAGTCGGATAACTTCGGATCTAGACCGAATATGAAAGTTTGAATAGTCATTAAAATTCCGCGCCACTCAAAATCAACCAATAACTAATAAATCACTACATAAAAGTGAGTCAAATTTTGCCGCCTTTCTATACCTACATATATATGTCATATATGAGTGGAGCAATATAAGTAATATATATCTGCCATGTAAACAGGTTATATTCTGGAAAGGAGTCTGTAATATATCGATTATATCGAAAGTCTGTCACGCTGAAATGCGCGCGCAACCGCTGCGTTGCCAGTTGTAGTCTCTGTATCTCTCTGTCCTTTCCTCATATATAAATGAGAACTTCAATCAAGAAAATAAATCAATTATCGGAATCGAACTCGAAACCCGACAACGAACGCATGAACTAGTATATCATATATAAGAAACTAAGTTTGATGATCCAGTGACACTAGGATGCTGTTGCTCTTGTCGTCCCATGTGGTCCAGACCTCCGATTTCCGCAATCCAACTGGGACCAAGCCTCCGGTACGTGAATTCACCTGAAAAATCCAGTTGAAGATTGCATGGCAGTATTGCGAGTTTTTCTGGTTCCAAAAATCTGGTGCCGCACATGCATGGGAGTCGATTTTCGTAATCCAGGACAGACAGGCTATCTTTGATGAGAACGACGCTAATGTGAGAGATACCAAGTTCAAACGGACTTCAAAACCGGGGGCACTTTGTAGAAGATGAAGGAGGCTTTTGAAGAACGCAAGTTGTGCTCATTCAAATTGGTGGCGAGATCAGAGGTAGGAGAGATGAGCACCATACATCAGCAGAAGAAGGTGGGCTTTCATACTGTCATGAAATAGTACGTCATGATTCAGCGCTAGCTAAACGACCATCAGATAGGGGACCTATAGCAATGTTGGCTTCCCTATTGCTTTTCTTTGGAATCGCAGAGTCAAGTTCAAGAACGAAGGATCCATGTCTAGAATCCATCTACCATCCATCAACACATAGGCTCAATGCTGATGAAGGACCTGCAATATGTTGTCAACTTGCCGACCGGATGTGGGATATACATGATCTAAATTTTCAGGTTTGCGTTTGGCATCATCCTGACATCTTTTTTGGAGACATGTGTGTATGAGCATCTTTGCTTCTGTGCGCATGTGTGTGTGAACAGATCCGAATTTCGTTTGGACAACTGCAGGAAGGAGTTCAACAGGAATCGCAACAGTAGTTTTTGCAGTTATCAATGAAACCAATGGGCAGGGGCAAAATGGGTTTTTTGTAGAAAATGGAATTCTCTACAAGGAGTATTAGTAGCATGACTGGTTCGACCCATGAACCTTATACACATTTCTGTCGTTTATTCAACAAATATGAGTTCCGTTTTCGAAACACTCACCACAAGGCCTTTGAAGGTGCACTATTCTTCTATTCTTTCAATTTTTCCTTGGAGATCAATCGGAGAGTGGGCAACCATCACAAGGTCGTCTGTGGAGAGCAACCCTTGTAGCTTAGCGTTTGAATTCAAGTGAGCACTGGACGGTGTTTCTGAAGTGCAGGATGAATCACAACGTGCCTCATCTTTCGCCCTTGCAGCAGCTAAAACCATAGCTCGTTTTTTATGGAAGCTTTCATCCAATTTAGCCATGCAGCTGATCAAGACTTGGTTCAAAGTGTTAGGTCTTACCAGGCGGTCGATGGTTTGCTGCAAGCTACAGGAATCTTTTTGCGAAGAAATCTTCTCAGCTCGGACTTTCCTTTTTCCGCCACAACCAACTTCCCTAGCACATCCACCCATACCTCCATTCCTGTTTTTGCATGTTTTTACATCGTATGACCAGGTTTCGTGAGTACCTTGTTTTATTTGGAGGATAGTAATCAAATACAATGTTATTGCAGCCTGAACCATGGAATACCTGGAATTCTATCTACTCTCACCGTCTATGTTAATACTGGTGATCGTGGAGGGGAACGCAGCAGCAACGTCACGTCTACTCCCACCCATCGGTAGTTTTTGGCTGCTGTCTCAAAAAGGAAGCTAGACAGCGTAATTTGTGAATTACCAAATTTGTAGCTCTGATTGTGACCTATCAAAAAGGTGGTTATCAAAATGCTGCTATCTTCCTTAGATTTCGATATATTTTACGAAAACTGAAGTTAGGTGAGAATTGATGTAACTCAGTTGTCCACTTCACGACGGAATTGATGCTGGTCATAATTATTTGGTCATCATCTATGTATATGAAGAGGATCATGATTTTGGGACAAATTTTTGAGGATTTGCATAAATTTTAGCAGTCACATTGTGAACAATTTCAAGAATTTTTCATTAGAATTAATGGTTTATACCTCTCACATTAGTATTTCCATAATTCCCATTCTCCCGTGATATTATCCTAATAAAACCGTATATTTTTTCGTATGATTTCTTTCTGGGGTTGAACTTGAAGCAACATTAAGCGAGATAAAATAGAGACAACGGATATTGCAGGGAGGGGGGGGGGGGATAGCCCCGGGCATAGCCAGCGGGATATTGGCTCCAGAGTGGAACAAAAATGTCCTCTCACATTATTAAACTGTCGGATTGCTAGCACCCTCGTTTTTTCTTACCCACTGCTCAACAACACCACCAAGCTCTTCAATTATACTGTCACCTGTCAGATGGGGCTACTTGAGCCCTCGGTCAATCGTTAGCTCACAACTATTTCCGATACTTCAACTTTGACGGGAGTCTCATTAGCGCCTCGCTCTGCGAGTAACTGTCGGCTGATACTCGAGGGGAGGGAACACCCAACATAATTTTTTTTCATCATCGACTGATATTTATTTCGTACGACTTATGTGCGATTTTGTTTTGATCCAAAGACAACACGAAGCAAAAAAATTGGAAAATTCTCATACAGATGTTTCTTATTTCCTCACACGTAATCTATCTATGAACACTGTTTAAAATTTTACGTGATTTTGAGGGCCGGGTGGTCGGGAGAAAGGGTTAGTGTAGGGATAATAGGTCGAATAAAAGTACAATGAGTCCAGATAATTTGCTGTATAATTTTACACTAATTTCACGATAACACTTGATGATGGTCTTGAATAAATACGACAAAAACAGATAAAGTTCCCGACTGGAACGTATAAAAAATAAAATAACTGACCGCGAAATTATGATGATATTTCGATAAGCGTGATAATTGCCGGTTGAGGTTCGATGATGTACTGGCCATGCCGGCACTTACGACCCAGGTCGCGTGTGCCCGGCGGTGGCCGAAGATTCCTGAGATGTCCCATGATGTACAACCCAAAATGAGACAGTAATTTGAACAAACACTGTTTTATGCGGTTTTACTTAGTGCTAGTGAATCCCATCTCTTTTAATCTGTATAGATATTGTCATTATCTAACAAGATTCGCAAAATTTTCGCATGTTTTCTTAGACCATTCTAATTTGGATTCTAAATCCAAAATTACTATTTTGGGAAAAACTGAAGTCATTTGCAATATACATTTTTTAAAATGAAATGGTTTGAATCCCATTCGCAATTTCAATTTTTCTATGTTAAATATCTGATGCCTCGTTACGCCGCAGAGAAAAAGGCGAGCGACTGAGCCGTAGATAAAAGTTTCAGGCGAATACCCCCACCACTTCCCTCCTTGCCGCTCGGGCTAATCTGGCTGCGCAGAGGACTCTCGCGCAGCCGCTATGCTCTGTACCTACATCAAGCAATACGTGCCCTATTGCTGTACAGTTAGGAACAAAAGATGCAGAACGATTAACGCCACGTTAAGATGAGAGCTCTCCACGAGTTTTAGTAACCGACTTTATCATAGGAATCACAAGTATGTTGCATCGAAAATTCAACCCTAAAATTAGAAACATCTTCGGAAGTTGTACACAATTTAAAAGGTCATTTTTAAAAATCTGGAAAAAATAGAATTCACTTCCGTTGCTTATTACGGTGAGAATGTAATGAGCACATGAAATTGTGCTATATAGACTTCCATGGAATTCGTGCAAAATAAGGTTTCGAGGCAAACCTAAGAAGAAACTAACCCGGCGCATGATAGGGGGAGGGGGGGGGGGGTCCATTATAGGGGGTTTCTGGAGGTGTACTCTGTCTTTAGAAATAAGATTTTCGGCCCAAACGGCGAAAGTCGGCCCTAGCCGCAAGGATGGGTGTCCGGTGGACCCCCTGAAGAAATGCTCAAGCAGCCGCTACCGTGGGGAGTACAAACGAGATGGACGGAGTCAAAAAACAAAAAACACACACATACACACTAATTCCACCAAGTGGCTCCCAGGCAACGTATTCACCTGAGTAATTCTAGTAATTTAGTTGAAAATAAAGGGATTTATTTAATTAAAACAATTTGAAACAACTATGATTGAGGTTGATGAAAACAGTCGCATTTATTTCGTCTTAGATACAGGACACTGATTCGACTGACTATTGCGTGGAAGACTGATTCTCTCGGCTATTGCTTGGAGAGTATTCTCTATCAATTTCATGTTTTAAGTTGTCTGCAAAAGTGAGTAGGTGGATTCTAAAATATTTTGGCAATTTCATTGGTTCATGAAAGTAGGGTGGGAGGCGAGTAGACGCTCCTTGGTTGAAGTATCTGACAATGGGACTGCCTCTTTTTTCTGCATAGGTTTATAGGTCCAGCGCGAGAACAAGGCCCCATGTGTAGTCCACTTGAAACTGACGTGACTTTGAAGAATTTGGTTGCATTTAATTTTCCCTTTTTCTTTCGAAATTGAAGAAAACAGAATTTGGGAATATTCCATGTGTTATTCAGGCGTTACATTTTGAGGTTCAAGTTTCTCGGATAAAATAATTATTTATGACCCTAACCTACAGTCTATGGTATTCTCAAAATTTTATCTTAGTATTAGTAAATTTTAACGATATAAGAAATGGTGGGATCTTTCAAATATGCAAATTTATGTTGAATGTAAATTGAATAAATAAATTTAAATAATTCCAGAATGGAACACACACTCATACAGACATTTTATTAAAAATGGTCTAGAAATGTTCGAAACACCTTGAAACTTGGAGATCTAATGAAAAACTGATTTTTCTTTTTTGAGGGCAAAACAATAACTTCCCTATATCGGGAAGTTAAAAAGCGTTTACCTTCCGGTAATGAATATTGAAAACAAGATGTTAGTTGAGGAAAATTGAGTGAACAATTGGATACAAGCGACTGTTAGTAAATTATTTGAGCTTTTTCTCCATTGAAATTCTCAACAAACCCACGCAGGTTTCATTTATCAGGTCAAACGACTCTCATATATTATCGAGCCGTGTTATCAGATACCTATACAATTTTCAGCGTGGGAAGTTAACGTCATCATTATCTTCTCTTACTTGAAATTAACAACTCGGTAAACTTGAGACTTTTTCCATTGCAATTCATTTCTCCCAGAAACAAAAAGAGCTTTCGCATACATTGAAACTCAGGTGCGACTTGAGAGAAGTAGGGTTATTAACTGTGACATACTCCGGCCATTGAAGACAGCAAAAAGGATTGCAGGTGCACTTGAATGAATAGAATTTTCATTTTATCATTTTAATGTTAGCATTCTGTGCTGCAGATGAATTGACGGTGGAGTGCGGCGTAATGCGGGTGAAAGGGTCACGTCCGGAGATCCTAAAAGCCCAGAATATAGTGTTCAAGCTGGTACGTGACGATGACTCTTGTTCGATTTTTATAGATTTTTCATGACACAAGACACGTCATTTCTGTACACATTTTCTCCTGTAGTACATGTAGAAACAAAAGTTTCTATTGTGAAACACTTTTAACAACTCTTTTACATTAGTAATCTTATGGTTAACTCTTCTCGTCTCGAGGATCGAGAATGGAATCCACTTTTCTAACGAAACTTTTCTAAATGTGTGAACAATTTATTATCATTATTATTATTCCTTACAGTCACCCTAAATTTACGAAAAAATCATTAGTTTGTGAGTGAAAATGATTGGTTTAAAAGGATTTTTTCTCGAATTTGTGTCGAGTGATCTCGTCTCTTGGCACATCTCTCTCGTGTTGTCTCGACTTGGCGATAATCGTGAAATCGCTCTCTCGTATTGTATCGAGTTATAATTATCTCGTCTGGTCTCGATTCTCTCGTCTATCGCGGCAACATTATGTGAAGCCAACATCTTTATCGTGGAAAAATGTTAAAATCGATGGCTGCTCAAAAAGTTGATGCTGAGACCCGACAAGCGTCTCAGCGTTCGTATCATTTTTGTCTTCCTCGATTTAGCACGTTCTTGCCATGTGCAATCAACTTTTTTTTGGATAGCAAATCACCATTTATCACCCGTATTTCATACAACAAATTATGGAGGGGCGGGGGTGGGAGTGGGGGGGGGGGGGGGTGGGAACTTTCAGATAACCGTGAGGTACACTCCATCATACGGGGTGTAAAAACACGATGAAGAACAGGATAGTAATTCCGGAGAGATTCTAAAAAACACACGGGTCCCCTTTTTGCCCACGCCCATCCACCTTTTTTCTGGTTCAACCTTTTCACCGTACACCCTCTTATCTCACTCTCGGGTTCATCGTGTTTCATTCATGTGAAAGAGTGCGCCATACGGACATTCCAGAGACATATATTAAAACCACTCAACGGGATGTTACGACCTATCGATATAGCTGGTAAATCTACAATACCACGGTTTCCATCCAAATTTTTAGCCGATGGAATTTCACCGTTCTCTCTTCATCTGTAGTATATATAGCATATTTCTTAATTTCCCGTTTTTTCGGGAAGTTATTGGGATGACCCCTAAATCGATTGTGTTTATTTCAATTCGTAACTAATAGGGTTTTAAGTATACCAAAATGCTTCCCGTCGAATTCCGCCCAAATGTCTGTCTGTGTGTGTGTTTGTATGTGTGGCATCGGAATTTTCCGTGAACGATTTCGAACGATCTGGGTCACCGAGGTCTTATTCGGAGCGTCTGCATGCAACTTAGATCGGATTAGTTTTTGGTGTAAATTGACCCAGTAGTTTTTTGTTATTAACAATTCAATTGTTTACAACACTCTATTTAAAAAACAGTGAGAGATACGGCAAAAAGTATTAAACAGAATTTTCTCTGTAAGTGGAAATGGATATTTAATTTTTTATCACTTTTTTCCATATTTGTCATAATTAAGGAGGTATGGCGGGTTTAACCCGCGAGCGTTCGCACCCATATTGGTGTCTCACTCCCGCTCCAGTAATGCGTATAATTCTCGTCGTCACGCTGACTATGCGGCTAGTCAAATATTCATAATTATGTGCTTCGTAAAAGGAAAATTTTTTCGGCTTTTCGTATTGATGAGACCCCGCGGCCGGGCGGGAACCTAACAGGGGGGGGGTGTCCATTATAGGTTCCCTGCATAGTAGCACAGGGGTTTCCGGAGGTTTACGCCGAATGCGATGTCCTAAACGGCGAAAGTCGGCCCCAGCCGCATGGATGGGTGTCCCGTGGGCCCTACCAGCGAAATGCTGAAGAGCTACCGTGGAGACTACAAGAGAGAGGCATGGAGGAAAAAAACATACGGCATTTCAAAGACGTCCCTAAATTGAGCTCATTAAATGTTGGGGAACATTTCGAAAAGGAATTAATGTAGATTGTTACCATTCGCAGTCATTTTATTCAATAGGCTTAGCGTTATAAGCCCGATTCAAAGAACTGCAAGCCCAATGTGCATAATTGATTGAACTCTCTAAGCAATTGAAATTACGCATTACTAGTGCATGTTCTACATAATCTCTGGGAAAAGCCATAGAGGATTGGCTTGTCTAGGACGCAATGCGCTATCTGGCAGCTTCCCAGAATTCACCGAGTCACTATGCACTGCCATAGGTCCGCGTATATCCTACCTCGTGCTCAATATACCCAGCCCCACAATCCTCAGACGCCTTTCAATTTTATTGCTTCTAGCCTGGGGGTGCGTTAACCCCATTCCTCCTATTTCTAGATTTTTTTTCTTTCAGAAAATGCAAAATTTTCAGTGTTGCATTTGTGAGGAGAAATGAGTATGGAGAAAAAAATGGTCCATTGGATAACTCGATGGCCGCATTTTGTGGCGCCACTTTGACAAATATTTGAGTTTTATTTGAATCTTTAAGGTCTTAACTTTGAATAATTAACATGAATATTTTTTTTGAAAAATGAGGTTTCATGGAAACGGAAAAAAGATTAGCTTTCCACTTTGCCTAAAATTTTCATACGGAAAAAAATTGAAAATAAACGCAATACGCTGCTTGCATTCAAAATGTCAAAAACTAATATTTTCCGCGAACGGAAAATCTGGAAATAGCCGAAGCCCTCGCCAAAGGCGGTTGCCATTTATATTGTAAACTGCGTACAAAGCAATGCCCATCCAATTTCATATTTTTCCGTGCTGAACACACATGCATATTGCGTATTTTTTTATGAAAAAATATTACGGTTATGTCACCTATGGTTGTTGTTGTTGCATTTTTTCGCCACTGGCTTTCAATCAACTTCAGCTGGGGGGAAAAAAGGGCGGAACAAAATACACGGCGTAATTGACTAATTGGTCAGACTGGTTGCGCAGATTTCATTGGAGCTCTTCCACCTTTGATGATTTTTATATCCCGGCTGTAAATGAAGTTTAGTCAATCGAATTATACTTGATGGAAATAGTGGCACAGGGTATTACTATAGATGGCCAGACGGTATTTCAGATCCATCTAGTTTCGACGCCGGGGCGGGGCTAACTATATATATGGATGAGATACAGGAAAATGGAAAAGAGTGGTTAATGGAATTGAGGAATGGAGAAAAAAAAGTGGAGAAAAAAAATGAATGATTTCAACGGATTATTAAATTCCCTTCTGTTTTAGCTATTGTAACCAAAATTTCGATGCGTTTTCACGTAACTAAGAGCTGATGAGGTTTTGGACTAAATCGATACAGTGGTTTCAAATTTATCCAGAAAAGTATGATGCCCCAAGACCATGAAAATGAATGGATCAGCTTTTCTTAGCGCATGTTATGATCGAGTTAATAAAAGTCACAATTGGAAGATAGATGCGGTTTTGAGGCTTGTGTGAAATTTGGGCGAAATTCATCTACACATTTAATAGTTATTCACTTTTTGCAAGTGGCGCGAAATTTTTCTTCACATTCAAATTTGGCAAGTCCCAAATGCGCCATCTGGAGGGAAGATGACGCTCAACTTCTACCCAAGAACTTCTCTTTGGCTTGGGCCTAGTGTTTTCCGATACACCAAAGAGTATCGATACTCTGCAGTGAATCGAATCGAAGAGTTCGGTATCGATCCGCCAAAGTATCGATCCTGCATTGGTAAACTGTACTTGGGCCGGTATAACTGTGCGCACTTTGTACAATTTCATTTTGAAAAATTTTGAGATAAAACGTTCTACTTGAAAATGTCAGTGTCAATACATCCATTTACATCATCAGAGAATAGAGTATACATTTTGGAGCTGGGGATACCGCCGTGTAAGTAATGTAGCTATCGGGAAGTTGTATGCGTGTCACCGGTGGGAAGGAGGTCGCGGTTGGAATTCCTCTGAATCTCTAATTTTTCGGGCAAATGATTTACAATTTAAAAACCACAACTGCGCGCACGGAAGGTAATGCGCTCGAAATTAAAGGGAGAGTACACATGGACAAAATATTTGTCGTTTCTATTTTCTCTTGTAGAAAATTTTTGCCTTCAACATCTGGAAAACTACCTAATCGATTCCAATTTTCTACGCGTCTCGATGCCTTATATACAGTTCCATTACACAGGACTATCCCCGAGACTAATAGGACCACAATACCAGTGTGAGGTCTCTAATGAAACACCTCGCAATATGTTTTCCTCCATTTTTTCTCTTGGCGAAATGAAAATCTTGGTATTTCCTCGAGGCATTCCCCTTGGGCATTTTCCCTCCCTGAAATTTCGTCTCCCAACTGTATTAGGGGCGGCTCAATTCACTATCTCAAACGAAATAAAATGAGTCGAAGATGAGACCATATCTCAAGGTACAGTTTGTACATGTCCTTGAATTATTCATGCCAATATTTCTCATGTGACATTTAAGCGATTCACTGTGAAGGAACTTCGCCAATTTTGTGGGCAAAAGAAATTGCACCATCTGATTACTAGAATATTTTGACCTGGAACTTTCTCAATGAGGGTAGTGCTATGAAAAATTGTCCTGGAAATTGTGACAGTTGAGGAGGGATGGGTCTACGCTGATTCACCTGTGATATTCATTTACGAACAAGTGTTTACCGAGTGCGGCAGTTAAATCCGGACAAATTTCAATTTAGATTTCCCGCCATATCGCAGATCCGTCAGAGGTCGCGATTGAGGTTCTTGCCTTAAATGACCACATTTTTTCTCTGGCACTACCAGATGAAAATTATCAAGAAACACATTTTCTTGTCACAAGGAAAACTTCCTCGGCGGAATCATGGGTTTTCATCAGCGTAATAACTGAATGAGGCACCCACCAGAAATGGGATTTTTCACGAGCAATTCAGTTTTCCATTTATCAATGCTTCACGTCTGGGAGAGAAAGGTTATCCCAAAGAGAAGACAAATCTTTCGCATATCTGTCCGACAGAGGATTCTGTAGTGATACAGGACCAGAAAGAATTTACATAATACAATTTCCACCTGCTACCCCATACATCTGTTGCGATACTCAATTTTATTTCTACACCAGAAAATAAAATTATTCACCTTAACCGAATTTGACATGAATTTGACAGTTTTACGCATGTCGTAGGATCTTTTTAACGACTTCAGGGTCGGGGCAATTCCGAGAATATCAGCCATTTTCACAATTTTGATTTCCAAGAACGAGAATTTGAAAAAAACTGACGAAAATTGAAAATGAAAGATGATTGGAATTTTTTAAGAATTTCAAAAATCGTTGGAAATGTCAAAAGTTTGTAAAATTTTCAAGTCTTCTAAAATTTTAAATATTCCCGAAATTTCCGAAATTTCCACAATTTCTGAAACTTCCCAAAACTTTCTAAAACTTTTCAAAACTTTTCAAAACTTTCCGAAACTTTCCAAAATTCCCACAATTCCTAAAATTTATAAAATTTCAAAAATTTTCAAAATTTTCAAAATATTCAAAATTTTCAAGATTTTCAAAATTTTCAAAATTTTCAAAATTTTCAAAATTTGCAAAATTTGCAAAATTTGCAAAATTTTCAAAATTTTCAAAATTTTCAAAATTTTCAAAATTTTCAAAATTTTCAAAATTTTCAAAATTTTCAAAATTTTCAAAATTTTTAAAATTTTCAAAATTTGCAAAATTTGCAAAATTGTCAAAATTTTCAAAATTTTCAAAATTTTCAAATTTTCAAAATTTCCAGAATTTTTAACAATTCCAAAACTTTCCAAATTTCCAAAAATTACAAAACTGCAAAATTTTCAACAATGTCAAATCTTGTTAAATTTCCTGAACCTTCCTCATACTTTCTAAAAGCCCTCAATTCAAAAACATCCCAGAACAACCATAAACCATCTCGACAATGTAAAAGCCTTTAAAAAACTATATGTGCGAACATTCTGCTTGGCTCAATTTACCCGCACTACCCCATATAATTGTTACGATACACTCGTTTTTATTTCTTCAGGGGAGGAAAAAAAAAAATAATTTACCTTGACCGAACTTGACGTGAATGGTGCCGTCACGCGAACGGTGGAGGCAGGATAGGCTGGATGACCCAGTTTTCGTACTATGCTCGCCCACAAGTAGCCTAACCCAAATACTGCTCCAGTCGAGGGCTTAGTTATCAGTCCTTATACGTTTCCAACAATTCAGTATTTGCAGATGTGTTTTTCCGCTCTTCTGATGTGTGAGAAAAATCTCTCCTATGTTTTTACTACAGCAAAAGAAAATTCACATTTTTGACTACCTGCCCACCCACCTTGCCCCCTGCGCCCACCCCCTCACTTTCTCCCACTCTTTCACTTCCTCCCCCCCTCCCACTTTCTCTCACTTTTTCTCACCCTCCCACTCTCCCACCTTCTCCGATCAACCCCCCTACCCCCCCCCCCCACCCACCCACCTTCTCTCACTCTCCCACTTTTTTTCACCCTCTCCGACCAACCCCCCCCCCCTCCCCCACCCGTCCACCCACCCACCTTCTCGCACCCTGCCACTTTCTCTCACTCTCTCTCCTTTTCTCATCCTCTCCGACCAACCCCCCCCCCCCCCCTCCCACCAACCCCACATGAGTACGCACTCTGTACAGGCTGTTCCAAAACTGACAATTTTCATTTCATAAATCAATAAAGCATGCAATTCAAAATCGTAAGTTCTTCTTCGCATTCTCTTCCTCTTTTTTTTAAATGAAAAAAAAAACAATTTTAAAACTCACACGAGCAATTTATATTCCGTTCATATTTCCGCAATTTAAACTTTGTAAAATTTAAATTTACAGATTTAATCCATGACTTCATCAATAAAACATGGCCAGCATCTTCACCCTTTGAACAACAAAATACTTAACAAAGTTGAAAATATAATCTGCATATCATGAATAACTGAGTAAAAATTCATAAATAGAAGTTTACAGGGAGTAAAATTGCGATTGGTACCGAAGAGCATCTTTCATCTCGCTGGTTTCGCGAAAATTGTGCAACTTATCATGCAATGAGCAGATAATTTTTTCCCAATGAATGAAGGAATAATTACAGAATTAGCCTTCCATGAAAATGCCTTTGGAAATCTATGACGGGAATGGCTGGGAAGTAGTTCTTTTGTTCCGTAGCACATACTCCCGTAAATAGGAAATGCAACTAGACATAAGTAGGCATTGAGGAGGAATACCGAGAGCATCTGCAAATACCTCTTAACCCATTTTTATCTGTTGAAACAGACAGGAGAAGCAGGCGTCAAAATTTTTTGGAATTCAAAAATTGAGAAGTTTTCGGAAATTTTGAAAATTTTAAAAATGAGGAAAATTTCAAACAATCATTGGCGCTTTTGGAAATTAAAAAAGGACTTTTGAAGATTAGGACATTTTGGAAAATTTCAAAATTAGAAAAAAATTTTTGTCTCTCATCAAAATGTGATTTTTTAAATAGGTAATTTTGGACTGTTCAAAAAAAAATTCAACAAAAACATTATTTAAAAAATTGTGAGTTTCGAAAAATTTACGAAATTTAAATATTTTGAAAATTTCGGAAAATATCCAAAAAATGGAAAAAAATTGGGGGAATTTCAGAAGAATAAAAAATGGGAAAAACTTCCGGAAAACCTTCTGAGAATGCATTCAGAAATTGGTCCATAATGGAGATGCCTCGGATGCTGCATCATAATGCTTTTGACCTGGAAGCATATACACACTCTTCTTAGTGGAAGATGAATGTGGACATAAGTAGTTATTGAATGGTAAGACCAAGGCCCCACACAAAGACCTCTTAACCAACTTTTCGCGGGGCGCGTGCAAGTGGAGTCGCCAAGTCCACCTTAAAGCTGATGGAGTGCTTGTTTCTGGTGCAGAGTAGCGCAGTCAATTAACGTTTGGATGAAACTTATAAATGGACTGAAATAAAATTTGAATTCGTGCGGCACTTA
The DNA here is from genome assembly GCA_026005395.1 of Asobara japonica. Lineage (NCBI taxonomy): Eukaryota > Metazoa > Arthropoda > Insecta > Hymenoptera > Braconidae > Asobara > Asobara japonica. The sequence goes on along the minus strand of BQMI01000539.1, from coordinate 1,675,253 downwards.
GAGGAGTAGATGCTTGAATAGTCCTAAAAATTTGAGAATTTTCTGGCGTTTAGAAATGGAGAGAAAAAATCGTCAATTCTACCCTATTATTTCTGAACCAGCCACCCGAAATACGCACAAGCCCTAATATCAATTTGAAACCCTCCCGATTAATTTAGGGGAGTAGGACAATCAGTCAATCTATTAACTCTTAGAGGCTATAAATGAATCGTTCCCCCCTACGGCGCTATATATCTATAATTTTTCTCCGAGAAACATATTTTGTTATATTGTCATATTGCACTCTATATAAGGCAACAATGATTGATATCCGGAATGGAAAAATCGAGATAGCAAGACAGTTGGAAATTTGAAATTCATTTTTCTATTATCGAATTGAGGTAATTGGAAACAAATACCAAGTTTTATTTTATTAATATCTTCGAATGTAATGAACAAAATTTCCAGAATTTTTCGAAAATTAAATACTTGGTAAATTGTAAAATTCCAAGAATTCCTCTATGGTACTCTACACACAAAAAACAATTCACTGTTTCGGTATTTCACATGCTTATGACAAATTTTCAAAGAGGATTCGGTAGGTGTGTGTGTGTGTGTGTGTATGTGTGTGTGTGTGTATGAGAGAGTGTATGTGTGTGTGTGTGAGAGTTTCCCTTTCCATGCCCTCTTCCAAGTACTTCTATGGCAGCTGCGTTCCAGCATTTTTTCGGTAGGGCACACTGGACACCCATCCCTGCGGCTGGGGTCGACTTTTGCCATTTACGCCATCCTATTTCTAAATATGGAAATCACTGTGTTATCATGGTGGACGCCTATGATAGTACCCGCCTCTGTGTCGGGTTAGGTTCCCGCCCGGCCTCGCGGTCTTATTTTATGGCTGCCGCTGACAATACACACGGACCGTTGGGCAAAATCATGTGAAACATTCTCGGGAGGCTGGACGCGAATCTCGGACCTATGTGTGTGTGTTTTTTTCTTTTGTCAAGAAGTTATATGGGTGGCCCGCAAGTGGCGGTTATACCCCGCCCACTTCATTTTTTTTTGTGTTTCATTTTCATACTACAAAATGTAAAAAAAAAAATTTCTAGTATCTCGGAATGGATATCAAGGAAAATTTGAATATACGAAAAAATATGGATAAATGCTAAATTAATTTGATAACAATTAGTACAATTTTTCCAGCTAAGATTTCAATTCATGATTATTCATTACCAGAATTTTAGAATTTCAGATTGTTACTCTGAATTTCACTTTAAAAATTTTCACCCTGATTGTAAATAGTGTAAAATGGGCTCAATCTCATTTCAAATAACCCTCTGCTTTTCAGAGCGTGCTAATACCCGGAATCGTGTGGATTTGAGATTATTCTGACGTGAACAATGGGTAGCTGGATTGTAACCACCCTCGTTCTGGGGATCATCATCGTTGCCGGGGCTACACTGGTTCTTTACAAAAGGTGGGTACTATCTCCATTCCCTCTCCTCCCAATGTATTTTCCAAAACTCCCCGCTTAACCCGTCACTACTTGCGCAATGTTGCCCCGGTTCGGTACTGCGCCGTAACGCTATATACTGATCAAAATATTGCAACTTGTATTAATTTTTTGAAATTTTTGAAATTTTTGAAATTTTTGAAATTTTCGAAATTTTTGAAATTTTTGAAATTTTTGAAATTTTTGAAATTTTTGAAATTTTTGAAATTTTTGAAATTTTTGAAATTTTTGAAATTTTTGAAATTTTTGAAATTTTTGAAATTTTTGAAATTTTTGAAATTTTTGAAATTTTTGAAATTTTTGAAATTTTTGAAATTTTTGAAATTTTTGAAATTTTTGAAATTTTTGAAATTTTTGAAATTTTTGAAATTTTTGAAATTTTTGAAATTTTTGAAATTTTGAAATTTTGAAATTTTTGAAATTTTTGAAATTTTTGAAATTTTTGAAATTTTTGAAATTTTTGAAATTTTTGAAATTTTTGAAATTTTTGAAATTTTTGAAATTTTTGAAATTTTTGAAATTTTTGAAATTTTTGAAATTTTTGAAATTTTTGAAATGTTTGAAATTTCTGAAATTTTTGAAATTTTTGAAATTTTTGAAATTTTTGAAATTTTTGAAATTTTTGAAGTTTTTGAAATTTTTGAAATTTTTGAAATTTTTGAAATTTTTGAAATTTCTGAAATTTTTGAAATTTTTGAAATTTTTGAAATGTTTGAAATTTCTGAAATTTTTGAAATTTTTGAAATTTTTGAGATTTTTGAAATTTTTGAAATTTTTGAAGTTTTTGAAATTTTTGAAATTTTTGAAATTTTTGAAATTTTTGAAATTTTTTGAAATTTTTGAAATTTTTGAAATTTTTGAAATTTTTGAAATTTTTGAAATTTTTGAAATTTTTGAAATTTTTGAAATTATTGAAATTTTTGAAATTTTTGAAATTTTTGAAATTTTTGAAATGTTTGAAATTTCTGAAATTTTTGAAATTTTTGAAATTTTTGAGATTTTTGAAATTTTTGAAATTTTTGAAGTTTTTGAAATTTTTGAAATTTTTGAAATTTTTGAAATTTTTGAAATTTTTTGAAATTTTTGAAATTTTTGAAATTTTTGAAATTTTTGAAATTTTTGAAATTTTTGAAATTTTTGAAATTTTTGAAATTATTGAAATTTTTGAAATTTTTGAAATTTTTGAAATTTTTGAAATTTTTGAAATGTTTGAAATTTTTGAAATTTTTGAAATTTTTGAAATTTTTGAAATTTTTGAAATTTTTGAAATTTTTGAAATTTTTGAAATTTTTGAAATTTTTGAAATTTTTGAAATTTTTGAAATTTTTGAAATTTTTGAAATTTTTGAAATTTTTGAAATTTTTGAAATTTTTGAAATTTTTGAAATTTTTGAAATTTTTGAAATTATTGAAATTTTTGAAATTTTTGAAATTTTTGAAATTTTTGAAATGTTTGAAATTTCTGAAATTTTTGAAATTTTTGAAATTTTTGAGATTTTTGAAATTTTTGAAATTTTTGAAGTTTTTGAAATTTTTGAAATTTTTGAAATTTTTGAAATTTTTGAAATTTTTTGAAATTTTTGAAATTTTTGAAATTTTTGAAATTTTTGAAATTTTTGAAATTTTTGAAATTTTTGAAATTATTGAAATTTTTGAAATTTTTGAAATTTTTGAAATTTTTGAAATTTTTGAAATGTTTGAAATTTTTGAAATTTTTGAAATTTTTGAAATTTTTGAAATTTTTGAAATTTTTGAAATTTTTGAAATTTTTGAAATTTTTGAAATTTTTGAAATTTTTGAAATTTTTGAAATTTTTGAAATTTTTGAAATTTTTGAAATTTTTGAAATTTTTGAAATTTTTGAAATTTTTGAAATTTTTGAAATTTTTGAAATTTTTGAAATTTTTGAAATTTTTGAAATTTTTGAAATTTTTGAAATTTTTGAAATTTTTGAAATTTTTGAAATTTTTGAAATTTTTGAAATTTTTGAAATTTTTGAAATTTTTGAAATTTTTGAAATTTTTGAAATTTTTGAAATTTTTGAAATTTTTGAAATTTTTGAAATTTTTGAAATTTTTGAAATTTTTGAAATTTTTGAAATTTTTGAAATTTTTGAAATTTTTGAAATTTTTGAAATTTTTGAAATTTTTGAAATTTTTGAAATTTTTGAAATTTTTGAAATTTTTGAAATGTTTGAAATTTCTGAAATTTTTGAAATTTTTGAAATTTTTGAAATTTTTGAAATTTTTGAAATTTTTGAAGTTTTTGAAATTTTTGAAATTTTTGAAATTTTTGAAATTTTTGAAATTTCTGAAATTTTTGAAATTTTTGAAATTTTTGAAATGTTTGAAATTTCTGAAATTTTTGAAATTTTTGAAATTTTTGAGATTTTTGAAATTTTTGAAATTTTTGAAGTTTTTGAAATTTTTGAAATTTTTGAAATTTTTGAAATTTTTGAAATTTTTTGAAATTTTTGAAATTTTTGAAATTTTTGAAATTTTTGAAATTTTTGAAATTTTTGAAATTTTTGAAATTTTTGAAATTATTGAAATTTTTGAAATTTTTGAAATTTTTGAAATTTTTGAAATGTTTGAAATTTCTGAAATTTTTGAAATTTTTGAAATTTTTGAGATTTTTGAAATTTTTGAAATTTTTGAAGTTTTTGAAATTTTTGAAATTTTTGAAATTTTTGAAATTTTTGAAATTTTTTGAAATTTTTGAAATTTTTGAAATTTTTGAAATTTTTGAAATTTTTGAAATTTTTGAAATTTTTGAAATTATTGAAATTTTTGAAATTTTTGAAATTTTTGAAATTTTTGAAATTTTTGAAATGTTTGAAATTTTTGAAATTTTTGAAATTTTTGAAATTTTTGAAATTTTTGAAATTTTTGAAATTTTTGAAATTTTTGAAATTTTTGAAATTTTTGAAATTTTCGAAATTTTTGAAATTTTTGAAATTTTTGAAATTTTTGAAATTATTGAAATTTTTGAAATTTTTGAAATTTTTGAAATTTTTGAAATGTTTGAAATTTCTGAAATTTTTGAAATTTTTGAAATTTTTGAGATTTTTGAAATTTTTGAAATTTTTGAAGTTTTTGAAATTTTTGAAATTTTTGAAATTTTTGAAATTTTTGAAATTTTTGAAATTTTTGAAATTTTTGAAATTTTTGAAATTTTTGAAATTTTTGAAATTTTTGAAATTTTTGAAATTATTGAAATTTTTGAAATTTTTGAAATTTTGAAATTTTTGAAATTTTGAAATGTTTGAAATTTTTGAAATTTTTGAAATTTTTGAAATTTTTGAAATTTTTGAAATTTTTGAAATTTTTGAAATTTTGAAATTTTTGAAATTTTGAAATTTTTGAAATTTTTGAAATTTTTGAAATTTTTGAAATTTTTGAAATTTTTGAAATTTTTGAAATTTTTGAAATTTTTGAAATTTTTGAAATTTTTGAAATTTTTGAAATTTTTGAAATTTTTGAAATTTTTGAAATTTTTGAAATTTTTGAAATTTTTGAAATTTTTGAAATTTTTGAAATTTTTGAAATTTTTGAAATTTTTGAAATTTTTGAAATTTTTGAAATTTTTGAAATTTTTGAAATTTTTGAAGTTTTTGAAATTTTTGAAATTTTTGAAATTTTTGAAATTTTTGAAATTTCTGAAATTTTTGAAATTTTTGAAATTTTTGAAATGTTTGAAATTTCTGAAATTTTTGAAATTTTTGAAATTTTTGAGATTTTTGAAATTTTTGAAATTTTTGAAGTTTTTGAAATTTTTGAAATTTTTGAAATTTTTGAAATTTTTGAAATTTTTTGAAATTTTTGAAATTTTTGAAATTTTTGAAATTTTTGAAATTTTTGAAATTTTTGAAATTTTTGAAATTTTTGAAATTTTTGAAATTTTTGCAATTTTTGAAATTATTGAAATTTTTGAAATTTTTGAAATTTTAAGAATTTTTAAAATTTTGAAGATTTTTAAAATTTTGAAGATTTTTAAAATTTTGAAGATTTTTAAAATGTTTGAAATTTTTGAAATTCACAAGTTTTCAGTTTTAAAAAATGGTTCAAAAGTCTCAAGAAATTAAATGTGAATTAAAAGAAGAACAAAAAATACAAAACACATCTAAACATCTAGAATAGAAACATTGTCAAAGTCGATACCACCACGCACCAATATCATGCCCATGTCTACGTGCCGTTAATTAGTGATGACCGCCGCAATAATCTCTTTGCCCAGGTACTGCATCGTTTGGCCATGGGGAGCAAGGAGTGTTTGGAGTGTATGTGAAGAGTGGCGTCAGCGGCTATCATGGCTGTGGGCACCAAGAGAAGAGAAGGTATGTTCTATCCAAACCCTTTTTCCCTCCACCCATTGACCCCGCACTCCTATGATGTTTAACGCCGGCTCTGATCAAAGGGCTTGTCGATGTTTGCGTATCACGATAGGATATGATTGAAACGCTCGCCCCGGTGTTTGCCAGGTGGGTCTGGTGAAGGCTCAACATCCAACTGCCCAGACGATTCCAGGCCTCTACCGGCAGTCCAATACTTCGCAGAATCTACTTCACAGTGACAGCGACCTACGCTTGGATGCTCAGGGTGCTTTTACTAGGTAAATATAAGACCTAATTTCACATCAGTTCACATAAGTTCCCCATTTGTAATAGTGAACTGCAAACGACACGGAGACCCCGACCGTTGAGACAAGCTGAGCGGTAGCGGTAGAGAGTAGAGGGAAGAAAGCGGAACGCCATAATCGGGAACCGCGCACTTGCGTCGACCGTCATCTGGTTTAGATTTTGAGGCGCTCGTGTTCGGTAAATCCTCCTCTTTATGGAAACTATTTAACCGACAAACTGGATTGCCACAGCGTGAAATAAAATCGAATACAAATTTTGGAGTGAGGAGCAAGCTGAAAACACGAAATTGAGATTTTGGTCTCAATTCTAAGAGCATTATTATTTAATCCTCGTGTGGTCGCATCATGACACGAGCGCAGTCAATTTTCATATTTGATACGTCTCGTATTGTTTTTTGTTTGGAATTTAAAAAATAAACTAGTGGTGTACAAATGTGTGTGCCCGATGCACTCTGACAACACTGCACCCAAGAATATACGGACTGCGCTGCGCTTAACGCGCCAACAGGCACGTTCGGTGAAGAGGTCCGACCACTCGAGGGTTAAATTATCTGAAAATGAACTCGAAAAACGGAATTGTAACGGATGGACATCTACCATCTGACAATGTTATCTACAAATGTGACAATCAGCTCCACGAATGGCTGAAATGCGAGTTAGGTGAAAGTCGACGCGAGGTTGACTGTATTCTTTACCGCCACCCTCAGTCCGTTCGGCCTCCTTCCCTCTATGCTCCATGCGTTAGGGAAAGATATTTGTTTGCGGAGGCTAAGCGATAGCGGTAACATGCCGTGCGGATCATCGATGGTAACCATAGAATCTGAGCGCTAGGCTGGACGGGAAGCCACTTAGACCCGGGGAGGGTGGCAAGGATTCCAATTAGGAAGCTCGGCCATCGTAATACACGTTGCTTTAGGTACGCTTCGTTTCAATTTAGGAGGTACCGCGACTGCTCCCGGCAGTACCAATGGAAATCGACGTTTTCCCAAACTGTACAACCTCCGCACAGTTCAAACCAATGAACCCAATGCCCAATGCACATCATATTTTATGAACTCCCGTGCACTTTTCTTTTATGAAACTCCCGCTCGACGATGAGTCCATATGAATTAGAGCCTGGACAATTCCACACTACTATACCGCAAGGATCGAGAGTCCCCCTACGGGGATTCGATCCTGGGACCTCCTGTGCCCGAAGGCACTGGTATAACAAGCGACAGGATTGAACACAGAACCACAACCACACAATACAAAAATGACTAACAAATTTAACATTGAAAAATTAAGTCATGGCCAATTTAACACAGTATCAAATAGTTGCAATAAATTAGCAAAAATTGGCTGGATTTTTACTGAAATGAATATTATTGATATGAAAATTCTATGCAGTAGTCAAGTCGTTTTGATATTGGTCTTCACATGTATTCCAATTTTCGGGCAAATGTTTTGTAGAATGGTTCGGGCTATAGCGAGGGTTAATAAATGATAGAATTCCTATGATGTGGGTAGTAACGTAACACTGAATAGTGTTGCATATGCGGAAGGTGATTGGTGGGCGGGGGGGGGGGGGGGGGGGGGGGGTGGAACTGAGAGTTCACTGTACTTTTCATTATCTTTGAATTATCTATGCGGTTAATATGTTGTTCGTGGGCTAGCGTCCAAAGTGCCGCTCTCAAAATTTATTGATGCTGTTCGCGGTGAGCAAACAATTAGTGAGGGAGTTATGGAACAAAATGCGGCGGGCAGGGCCATGGCATCAGTGGAAATGCGCGAGAGAGACTATGATGCAAGATTGGAAAAAGTTATTAGCGCTTACAATGAGTGTATCGACGTCATCGATTATTTGGGAGGGATTGCTCATAATCTTAAATTATGAATTTATCTGTTAATGCATATTGAACAAATTGGTGAATATTAGTACTTCGTGCTATGAAGCGCTATCGTCCGCATTGCACATACTATTTTTTACTGCGTGGGCCCTATAGGGATGGAGTGAGTAGGGGGCGGGGAGGGGGTCCAGGGGGTGAAGCCCCGAGGGGGGGGGGGGGGGGTGCCCCCCCCCCCCCCCCCCCCACCGCGAAAACAAAAAGTCTTTAGAAACAAAATTATTTATTTGGTCAACACAAATATTTGGTAGGCGAACATTTATATTCTGCGCATCACGTTTTATTAAACTTAATATGTGAACTTTCTTCATATGTAAAACTATATTTTTCTGATCTTATTGATACATTGGAAAAGATTCGCTCATGTAATTTTCAATAAATTTCATAAACAGATTTTGAAAATTCTATAGTCCTTGGTTTTCTCAGCTCCGCTAAAACAATTATGACAAATTTGAAAATTTTTTTGGACTATTTAAAATTTTTAATAAATTTGTAGGAAATTTAGTTCTGTAAAAATTGAAAAATGGGCAAAGCTAAGAAATTGGTAAGAGTTTACCAGTTTCAAAATATTCTTCAAAATTTTGGAAAAATTTAAAAATAATTGAGCTTTTTGAAAAATATTTTACAAGAAAGAAAAGTACAGAAATTTTCAAGTTTTTTAGAAAATTTGTGGATTCTTCATGACTTTCATCACTGTCCGGAATAGTTATGTGTTTTTTGGGTTCCATCTTCCACTGTTTGTTTTTTTGAATTGTAATTTCACTTAGTTTGACGGTTGATGTGTTGCCTTATGTAAATTATGTCAACAATATAAATTCAATATGGTGGCCTGAATTATCATATGACAACGGACGCAGCGGGCATGCCCGACTATGCGCGGCAAACTTCAGAATCTACTTTATCTCCCATGGGTGATAAAGGACACCTTATCGTTTGCCTCTCTACTTTATTTCCTTTGGGTAGCTACTTATCGCGATGCGCTGCAAATGCTCCCTTGCCCCTTCTGGGTGGAGGCCCTGTAAGAGCCATCTATCGGGCCCCAGTAATGAAAAGGTAATTGGAACTTTGAGGTTTACTGTGATATTTTTGTTGCGCGTTGTTTTGGTTGTCTGTGATTTGGGTTCTGTGATATGTTCATAGTGTGTTGTTTTGATATTGTGTTATTTAGGCTTTGAACCTGAAGAGTTTCTGGAAGTTTCCCCTGCGTTTAGAAATAGGATGGCGTAATTGGCGGAAGTCGGCCCCAGCCCCATTGGTGGCTGTCCACTGCTTCCTTTCGAAGGAATGCTCTTGATGGGGAGTACAAGGGAGGGGCGAAGGCATAAACACACACACACGCATCACAGAGGCACAAATAGATCTCCTTAAAATAGGCTCAAGTTGTTGAAAATGCTTTGGAATGAGAAAATCCTAATGGCGAGGGTTGTCGATTTCGGAAAATCGAGAATTTCCACGTATCGAGAGTTTGAAAAATGATCGGCCAAGTGAAGGAAGGAGGGGGGGGGGTGACTTGATAATGCTGGGCAAAAGTATACTTAGAACTCTCGACTAACAATCGATCCGTGGAAATTTTCGACAGTTGCACCTCGATCGACAGCTTTCGCCAGGGCGTTTATGTGACAGTGTATGTATGCGGTCGAAATCTTGTCTCATCGATTTCTCAGTGACACATTATAAGGTCAACCGCCTCTGGCGAGCCATGCGTTTTTATGAAATTTACGGCTGATTAGTTGAGCATTAAATTCGATCTGGTGACTTGTGATTGCGGATACATCCGCATATATATAGCAAGTAACCATTCGCTTAACGTGTTTGGCAAGAATTGAATAGTTGAATTTCAGTGATAAAAGTAAATACGTATTCTAGAATTTCACATTTTTCAAAGAATTTCAAAAGAAGTGTCTTGAGATCGGAAATCCCTCGAAGTCAAGACATTTATCATTCTCATCGCCCTCAAACATTCTGCGACTTTTGATGCTAAGACTGCAGTCACCACTTAAAGTCGTTCAATACTTACAGTTGAAGTAACTGAGAGAATAAAGAGGAAACCATTTCAAAATTACTCCATTTATTTCTGAACTACCAGCCGGTTGGGTTGTCAACGTTGCGTTAGTGTTTTTATGTTTTCAATGGCCATATTTATCTTTTTTGCCAGGCTATGTCATCAATGAGGAGAGTTGGGAAAAAGTTGTCCGTCGTTAAACGTATTTAATATGTAACAAACAAACATTCACGAGTTTTTGTTTATAGCGGGTTATTTTTGCAACACAGCGGTTTCAACATTTGGAAGCATTTGCAATGTTGTGCAAATGGAATCAATTTTTTGTATTCTGGTTCGTACACACCCACCCACCCTCTCACACACACCCACCCACTCACACCCACCCACCCACCTACGCACATACGCCTACCCATACCCGCCCACCCACTCCGTTACCCACCCATTCACTTACCCACCCACCCACTCACTTACCTACCCACCCACCCACCTACCCGCCCACACCCATCCACCCGCCCACACCCACCCACCCGCCGACACCCACCCAGACGGGGCTTTGGTGTAGTGGGTAGAGTGTCTGCCTACTATTCTAAAGGTCCCGCGTTCGATTCCCGCTCACTGCAAATATTTTTTCTGAAAAATATTTTATCACGGACTCCGACCGATGGCAGGAACATTCCGTGTGTGCTATCGGCGGTATCCATGAAGTGAGACCGTGAGCCGGGACCGAACGCGACCCGTCGCGAGGGGGGGGAGGGAGGGTTCCATCGTAGACGCCCGCCATCGTATCACAGGGGTTTCTGGAGGTTTACCCTGTGATTAGAAATACGATGAGCTGAAATGGCGAAGTCGGCCCCAGCCGCAATGGGTGGGTACTCTGATCCGTAGTATTGCCCATGAAGTAATGCCTACCAGCGGTTACGTGGGTGAATACGAATAGAGAAAGAGTAGAAAAAAACAAACACCCACCCACCCGCCCACATTGTGTTCATAAATACGATGGCCTAAATACCGAAAGTCGGCCCCAGCCGCATGGATGGGTGTCCGGTCCTTCCTTTCGAAAAAAATGCTCAACAGCAGCTACCGTAGGGAGTACAAGGGAGAGAGAGAGATTTTTTATCCACATACGATTGGTTATTTTTACGACAATACGTCAGAGACTCTCACGAGAAGCCAGTATATATATACTCGGAGAAAAATTTAGTTTTGCTGAATCAAGGGTGTTCGGTTGTATTCAAGGTATTCTCTGAAGTGATGACGGTATTGGTGGAAGAGAATTGATTCCTTCTGTGCCATTGTATTTCTTATTCCCAAATTCATATGGTGAACAGAACGTTTTTCACTAAAATTTTGCTCTGAAGTTCATGAGAAATTTTTATGAATATGGAATATTTATCTATAGTCATGAAATATTTTCGACAAGATAGTGGAGATGTCTCCCAAATATTCTGAATCAATAAGGAATCATATTTGTCCGGACCCTCAACTCACCTCAATACGTATTTTTATCGAATTCTTGTATTCTTGTCGTAACTATATTTCCTGCTACCAAGACAATTCCTTGAGAGGAGGACGCCATAAGTATAGCCAACCACCGTTGATGCGGCAAAACTAAATTTTTCTCGCAGTGTACCTTCTCAGTCGAAACGAATACAGCGAACCTTCGTTAGTTGCAACATTTGCCTCTTTTACTTTCTTCCAGTGCCGAGGCGCTGCCCCCACTCCTCCGCGATCAATTCGCCAAAACACTTCCGTGTTACCCTCGGGTATGTTCTGTTTACATTCGGTCATTGTGAAATTTGGAAATTATGTGAAGATTCAAAGTACAATATTATTTGTCTCTATAAACTTCCTGGAACTGACACCGGGCGTCTCGAAAAGGTGGGGGTACTTTTTAGTTGCAACGCTCCAAGTTTTACCTTCCCTACTGTCGTAAACGTGTTTTTCGTCGCAACTAACGAAGGTTCACTGTCTCTCAATTTTTCCGTGACTATTTCTATTTTCTGCGCACCAAGCATTGTGAGCCGTGCGTTACTGAGAAGTCTCTAATTTGTGAGTTTATGATGCGTGTATAAAACATCCTCGTGAAATAACGGGCAAACTTTTTTCTTCTCAATTTTATATAACATTCCGTACTTTAATTATTGCCGAAAAAAAATTCGAAAAAAAGAGAAGAGAGGTCAAACAAGGAAATTGCCGGTTTACAGAGTACGTAGATCCTGGGACTCTCGAGCGCTGCTATGACCGTCATGCTTCTGGCGCATTGGGATCGTAATGGAACCTTGTTGAGTTGTAAGGGCTAACTTTTCCTCAGACTTAGGTAAAACTGTATACGTCACGCGTGTGTAAGGGGGAACATCCAAGGGGTGTGACAATATTTTTATGAAGACTCTTGGCCATGTACAACTGAGTGTGGCATGGGGCTGCACATGGGGGAAATTCTTGATAAAAACATTGCCCCACTCGTTTTGATATTCCTCCTTTGAGGGGTAACACCACTGTAACCCTTGTGTTTGGAGCGCTTATGCACCATTTTTTTAGACCAGAAGGGAAGGGCGTAAATGAATGAAATTTGGATATGTTGTTAAGCATGTATTTAAGAGTACAAGGTATTTTCTTCATCCAAAACAAAAACAAAATGGCGGCGATATAGCCCCCGCACTGAGACGTGTTCCGCTGGAAGGCCTCCACGGCACGCAGCACAAGTGGTGTAAATTTGAACCTTCGGAGGGGAAAAAATCGCCTAATCTAGATCAGTATAGTTATAGAAACACGTACGGATTTGTAAAAATATTGATTTTTGTAATTTTTGCGAATGCTTGACGAAACAGTGAAAATGTCACTTTAAATGAGAGAGCTGTTTTTCGTTAATTAAAAATGGTCCAATTAATTTATCAAAAAATCCGTAGGTGTTTCTCTGCGTATTCGCGGTTTCAACATATGGTCAAAATTTCAAGTGAAAATATTGACAATTGTTTGAGTTATGGCGCGTGCCAATTTCAAAAACCGTGGTTCGAGTAAAACACGATGAAACTTTTGATATATGATTACATTATGAGAAAATTGGAATTTTCCATACTAAAATGAGGGCCAAAAGAATTTTTTTCGCGAAGTTATTGCAATGACCCCGAAATCGATATTTTTCCTTTCATCCTGTGACTGGGGTTTTAAGTATACCAAAATGATGCCCAACAAATTTTGAATCGATGTCTGTGTGTGTGTGTGCGTGTGTGTGTGTCTGTATGTATGTGTGTTTCCGAAATTTTGATCCTAGGTTTCTCACGAACGAATGAAGCTATCGAGACCGTCAATTTTGGAATCGAAGCGTTTTCATGTAACTTAGAGGGGATTAGATTTTGGGTGAAATTGGTGTAGTATGTATATTGTTATTGACAATTTTAATTGTTTATCGCGTTCTATTGCATAAACTATTAGAGTTAGCGCAAAATTTATATGAGAAAAGTTGTTTCCCATATAAAAATGCTTATTTTACGTAGAATGATTTTTTTCGCAAATTTGCATTATTAAGGAGGTATGACTGTCTGAACAATTATGTCTGTAATAAGTAAATGAATGAGCCCAGCACTGCCATGAAGTTCTCACTCGAAACCTTTCCGTTCAGAATGGAGCGGATTACATTTTGGATGGCATTCGTGCAGTACATGCACTGTTATTGACAATTGCAATTGTTTATACGATTCCACTGGATAAAATATTCAAGTTAGCGGGAAACTTATCTCAAGAAAACTATTTCTTATATGAAAATACATTTTTTACGTGCAATGACTTTTTTCCATAATGTGCATGATTAAGGAGGTATGGTCGTCCGAGCAATTTGAAATACGGGAACAATGCATATCACCAGAGTCGTTCCTTATACAAAAATGAACATTCGGTATGAATTTTTTCAATATAGGTTAAACCATATCGCGAGTTAAATATACTTGGCGAATGAATATGTCGACAATTCTGGGAAGGATGTCAAAGAGCGGGATAATTAGGAACGTACAGAGGTAGAGAGGCTAACTAGGCGGACGAATTCCAGTTGAATATTTTTATGCGGATTAAAAACCAAACTAAATCGATCGCGTGCAGTAATTATTAGTCACAAGTTCAATTATTGATATCACCCCGTACAGGGTGGCCAGATTGGCCCATGCTCGAAGCCAACATTGCCGAGCTTCGGGGCCGAGATAGGCCGATTTTAGTCCCGAGGCCTGGATGATAATACCGGTCCGATACTCGCTATCGATCGTGTCCCAATGGGTGTCATCATGATGGCACCCATGACACCCATGATGACAGCCATGAGGGCACCCATGACACCCATGTTGGCACCCATGACACCCATGATGGCACCCATGATGACACCCATGATGACACCCATGACGCCCATGATGGCACCCATGACACCCATGATGACACCCATGATGACACCCATGACACCCATGATGACACCCATGACACCCATGATGACACCCATGACACCCATGATGACACCCATGACACCCATGACACCCATGACACCCATGATGGCACCCATGGCACCCATGGCACCTATGACAGCCATGATGGCGCCCATGGCACCCATGGCACCGTTATATAGAGATGAGTGTTCTACCCCCTGCCATCGACTCTGTTTCGATAATTAAAAAAAAAAAATCGCAAATTCCACGGGTGGGGGGTCAACTTGTTTTAATTTTTAGCTGAATTTTGAAAAAGTGCTATAAAAAAAAATATCATCAATCAAATGAAATTAATAATCAAACAATCATCTACATATCCCAAACAATGATAAAAAAATTAAAAACTAATTAAAAGTTATATCTGGGGGGTCAATTAGACAGACCTTTTTCGGGGGGAAAAACTGAGGGACCTCTCATACAAGTTCGGCCTCCTGACCTCTATTCTCCATGGTTTTCACCGTATAGTTAGGGGAGGCACGAATGGAAAGGCTCAGGTGAAGAGACAGATTAACACTCCCAGATAGATAGGAGGGCATCCCCTAACATGTGTTCAGGGTTAAGTAACATGGGCAATGACGCACGTGACAGAGAGAGAGAGAGAGGGAGGGGGGGGGGGTGATGAAGAAATTTTGCACACCACTATTTTTTTTTCAATCGTTGCGTCTCCGTGTAACTTAGAGCTGATTATATTTAGAGTTAGGGCAAAATTCGTTGAAGAGAAGTTGTTTGCCATATAAGAATACGTATTTTATGTAGAATGCCTTTTTTCGATAATTTGCATAATTACGGAGGTATAGCAGTCTCCACAATTATGTATGTAATAAGTGAACGAATGGACCCAGTGCTGTCATGACGGTCCCAATCGAAGCGTTTTCATGCAAAATCGAGCGGATCACATTTTGGAGGGCAGATATGCAATGTTACTAGCAATTGCAATTGTTTATACTGTTCCACTGGGTAAAATATTAAAGTTTTTGTTTTGCAGCCGTATCCTTATTGGCGTCTCACTCTCACTCAAGTAACACGCATAAGTCTCATCCTCATGCTCACCATGCGTCTACTCAAGTATTCATAATTATCTGCTTCATAAATGAGTCAGTTTGGAATTCTCAAATAGGCATGTTTTCGTTATGATAACAACAGGGGTCACACTGATTAACCGTAGTATATTGGAGAAGAATAGATTTAGTAGGTTGTGTTGAAAAACCAAATCGGGAAGTTTTGTTTGTGCCCCGAGTGAGGCACACACATGCACACACCACTAGTCCAGTTATCATTGTTATCGATGCCTGAACTACAATGGTTCTTATCGCTGGCTCTGGACTTATTATAGTCGTTGGATGCTATAAACAATCAAAATTGTTTATAACAATCAACGCAATGGACCAATTTCAACCAAGATCTAATCAGCGCGAAGGTTCGCGGAGGCGCTTCAATTGCGACCTCAGTCATTTCAACGGTACGCTCGTGCGTGAGGGCATCCTCCTCCGAATTTCCGTCGCCATAATACACACGCATACACACATACGCCATGTTAGAAATGTCCCAAAAAAGATTCATGGGGTCATCAAACGTGAAGATGAGACGAATTTGCAGTTACCTCATATTACATTTGCATGACAATACCTTTTCCTATCGAAAGTTGAAGACTATTAAAAACGGTTTTTTAATAGTTCATGTCTTCGGTTTATGTTAGCACTATTTTCTAACTAGTTAAATTTACTGTTATTGTTTAACTTTCCCATTTAGAGAAGTTATTGTAATAACCCCTATAATAGAGAATCTCAAATTGTAGATGAGAGTTCGATGTGTGTGTGAGTATGTTCGTATGTGAGTGATTTTTTAGTCAACAGTTCCTCATAAATGGTTCGATCGATTTGTTTCTCCTTTGACCAAAACTCACTTCTCATTGATGTCCAGGGGGGAAAGAAGTGTCAATCTTGAACAACAATTTCTCCAATTGTTATTAACAATTTTAATTATTTGAAATGCTCTATCACGAGAACGGTTAGAAATTGAAGAAAAAGTGTATCATGAATATTATTCCCTATATCAAAATACACACATCATGTTTAATGACTTTTTTTCATAACTTTCATGGCTCAGGACATATCACTGGTTAACAATTTTAATTGTGTATATGGCTCTACTACCCGAACGGTAAGAGTTAGGTGAAAAAGTTTTAAATAAACATTGTTCCCCATGTAGAAACAAACATTTTTTGTTGTATGATTTTTTTTGTAAGCCGCATAAGTAAGGTGATAGGGTAGAATTTATTTCAAATTTTCAACACACGCACGCGCACACACACACACAGGCTAACACATCGGGAGGTTCGTGCTGCGAGCCGTCCAAGGATCGAATCCCCCTACGGGGAGTCTCCTGTCGGTATAGTAGAGTGTAAATATTAAGGCTCTACCTCATACGGATTCATTTGGAACCAAAATGATCCCCCCCCCCGTCCAAAGTCACCGTAACTGAATCATTAATTGGATTGCATAAAAATATTTGCCTCATCTTAACGATTATTTGACTCAGTATCTTTTCTCACTCCATCCCTCCCTCTTGTACTCGCCACAGTAGCTGCTCTTCAGCATTTCTTCGATAGGGAGTAGTGGACACCCATCCATGCGGCTGGGGCCGACTTTCATCGTTGAGGCCATCGTATTTCTAACCACACGGTAAACCTCCAGAAACCTCTGTGATCCAATGGCGGGGGCTTATGATGGACACCCCTCCGCATCGGGTTATGTTCCTGCCCGGCCGGGCGGAAACCTAAGACCTTTGACGTAATAGACAGATACTCTACCCACTATTCCAATGCCCCAACTCTGTCTGTGTGTGTGTGTGTGTGTGTGTGTAACGTGAATCGAGTATTACAGAAAACCATTCAGTAGTGTTGACCGGGGGCTCCACCATGGGTCGATGCTGTACGTGAGGGGCTAAGTGTTGGACAAATTGAGCTGTCCAGAGTGACTTAGACTAATTTTCTAACACAAATTGTTTTGTAATCCCCAGATTTGAAGCAGTAGATAGAGACTTGCACCCGCCACTGGGTACAGGCAATGCAATACCACCGCAACCTCTGCGACCAGCCCCTCAGCCTCGACCAACTGCTCGGCCAAGGCCCTCACCCCTAGCAGCGCCAACCGCAGCTGATCACTTGCGCATGCAAGAAGCTGGTCCTGGACCACTGACACCTCCCCCAATTCCACGTGCACCTGGATCACACAGAGCCAATGGTCCTTCCGTCTTCGTCTTTCAAAATGACATTCCCAAATCCTACACCACCTACAAGTCCAATGATCAACCATTGCTCCATTTTGATGGATATAATAAAACCATTTCCGAGAGCATACAAATGCGACCGTATTCGTATCAACCTGACGTCAATGTGACGAATTATGCGTCACATTTTGATGGTGTGAAGACCTTGGAGAGCAGAGTGCAAGAAGCTTATATCAACAGAATGGCACGAGATAGTGCATTTGTTCCATATGAACTGTCACAAGACACGTCATACAGATACCTCAACACTCAAAGACCTGATGAGCCACTGCATTCCGAGGACAATAGATCAGTATCGAGCTTTCCAGGCTATGACTTTTCCTCGAAGAACACTCACCAGGTTCGGCAGCACGTGAGAAATGACAGTAGAGGCACATCAAGTAGCTTCAATCTCACAGATTGCAATAATTCAACTACCCAGGCCATCATGGAGTCCATATATGGGCCTCAGGTAACAACACTATTGCAGAATACACCGAGTTATGGTAATGATGCATTGAGAAAAGGGGAAGTATCGCAGAATATTGACTTGACGGCCTACCGACAGGGGAACACTTTTCCGGACGAGCTGGCTTACAGTATTCATGCAAATACAAAAGCCCAGGGATTGCAGAGAGTATCGCAATATATACAGAGTCTGCCAGATTTACCACTGTACGAGAATATGAATGACCAAAGAGACCATGAAGATGAATGTATGTACTCGCGGTTAGAGGATGGGGTTGATGATGGCAGGAGTATACCCAGTGGAAATGAGTTGACACCAAGTCCAGTTCCACCACCCGCACCACCTGATCCCCCAAATCCTTTAGATATACATCGGAAAAATGGACCGACCACTGGGGAGAGAATCTTCAGCGCTTTGCGCTCTGTTACTTCGCAGAGTTATATCGACGCATCTGAATTCTATAAGTGAGTATTTTTTATTATGTGCAACTTTTGGAGGAGGGAGGGGGAATGGTCACATTGATTGGGATTATGCAGCAGAAGATGATGCAAATGGATGTATATTGACACTGATATTTTCAACTAGGATGTTTTATCGCAGAATTTTTCGAAAAAAAATTGTACAAAGCGCACACAGTTATACCAGCCCAAGTACTGTTTACCAATACAGGATCGATACTTTGGCGGATCGATACTGAACTCTTCGATTCGATTCACTGCAGAGTATCGATACTCTTTGGTGTATCGGAAAACACTAGGCCGAAGCCAAAGAGAAGTTCTTGGGTAGAAGTTGAGAGTCATCTTCTCTCCAGATGGCGCATTTGGGACTTTGCAAGTTTGAATGTGAAGAAAAATTTCGTGCCACTTGCAAAAAGTGAATAACTATTAAATGTGTAGACGAATTTCGCCCAAATTTCACACAAGCCTGAAAACCGCATCTATCTTCCAATTGTGACTTTTATTAACTCGATCATAACATGCGCTGAGAAAAGCTGATCCATTCAAAATTTTCATGGCCTTGGGGCATCATACTTTTCTGGATAAATTTGAAACCACTGTATCGATTTAATCCAAAATAAAACGCATCGATTAAACAAAAATAATCAAATCACATCATTGGTGTTGGACACGGGTTGGACAAAAATTGATGGCACGTACATACGGATACACATGCAGCGTTACATACATACAGACAATTTTTGTTACAAAGTTTTCTATACTTAATATCACCCAGTTTTGCCTAATCGAGGTGTTGACCGTCGATACCTATCTCTTGCCTAATTTTTTTTCATCTTCCAGGTCGGTGCTATCATCTGCCCAACAAGTTCCAAAACTGGCATTCCCAGGGATGACGAGATCATCCATACAAATAAATGATACAAACACTTCCAATCGTTTGCAAGATGAAATGGCAGAATATTACAGTGAAGTTGAATCAGCGGGACTGAGTATTGATGCCTCCAGGCGTGGATCTGACCTGTACAATCCAGAACTTAATTTGAAAGCTCACCAGACCGCGCAGCAGGTAACCTTTCAATTAACGACGGCAAAGAAACTGTGTAATTATAAAAGTTGCCTCACGAATTCTATGTTAAGTGAAATGTTTGTAGAAAGTATTGAAGCAATTCAATTATAATAAGATTGGAATATTACTCCACATTGATCATTTTTTTTTTCAGTTGCCTTGATGTACGATTTGAGAAGACTTGATTTCAATGAATAGGATGTTGTAGGGAATTGAATTTTTTAGGAAATTATGATGCAGTCGTGAATGCTTATCGTTTGTTTGCCCTGATTTTTTATATTAATTTTGTTGATTTATTCTTCCCGATTTTTTTACGTTCCCGATTTTTCGGAAAGTTATTGTAATGGCCCCTGAATCGATTTTTTTCTTCTCGATTCGTAACTGGTGTTTCAAGTATACCAAAATGCTTCCCGTCGAATTCTGAAAAAATATCTGTGTGTGTGTGTGTATGTTTATATGTGTGAATTCGGAATTGGTCGTTAACGATTTCTCACGAACCGGTCGAGCGATCTGGGTCATCGAGGTCTTATTCAGAGCGTCTTCACGGAACTGAGATCGGATTAGTTTTTGGTGTAAATTGACCGAGCAGTTTTTTTGTTATTAACAATTGAATTGTTTACAACGCTCTATTTAAGAAACGGCAAGAGATACGGTAAAAAGTATTTGGCAGAAGTTGCTCTGTAGGTGGAAATGCATATTTAATTTCTTATTACTTTTTTCTATATTTGTGGTAATTAAGGAGGTATGACGGGTTTAATCCTGGAGCGGCCGCACCGCTTTTAGCGTCTCACTCCCAGTTCAGTAACGCGCATAATCCTCGTCCTCGCGCTGATTAAGCGCTTAGTCAAATACTCCCCAACGGGGCACACATATTTTTATTACACTACAGTATAGATTTCATTCGAGTTTTGGCCTTCTCGGTCATTTCGTTGTATCCAATCTTTTTCAAGAATTGTTAAGGTTGGGAAATGAAATTTGATGTTGTTTTTTTCATTTTTTCTCAACGACGTTTCAGCTATATTTGCATAACCATACTCAGGTACAATTTTGTTACATCTAAAACTTTAACTTGTTTTGTTAAAAAAAATTTGTTTACAACATAGTATAGATTTATTATTCTCGATGTTTTTTTTTTTTTTTTTTCCTCCGTCCCTCTCATTTGTACGCCCCCGGTAGCGGCCGTGTAAGCATTCCTTCAGGGGGCATACCGGACACCCACCCATGCGGCTGGGGCCGACTTTCGCCGTTTTTAGGCCATCGTATTTCTAAACACAGGGTAAACCTCCAGAAACCCCTGCTACGATGGCCGGCGCCTATGATGTAACCCACCCCCCCCCCCCTGCGTCGGGTTAGGTTCCCGCTCGGCCGGGCGGTCTCATTTTATGGGTACCGCCGATAGCACACACGGAAGTTCCTGCATTGGTCGGAATCCATGAGAAACTATTTTGAAAAAATATTCTCCGGCGGCCGGGCGCGAACCTAGGACCTTCGGAGTAGTAGGCAGATACTCTACCACTACGCCAAAGCCCCGACGATTATTCTCGATGTGATATCATGTTCTTGTTAGATCATTGACATTGAGGCTAAAGATAATTTTTTTTTTGGTAATTTGAAAATGGACCAATTGTGCGGCTCCCATTTAGAGACTTGTTCCTCATTGCAGGTATACAATAGTCTGCAAGATCCACCGTCATCCCCATTGCTTCTCAAAGATTTGGACCAAGAGCCCTATCCATACATGTCTGATCCAAGCTTCACGAGAACATCCGAGGTACGCTTCCCATTTCATCGAAATTAAGATTACATCCATCGCAGTATTCTAAAAATCATTTCTTTTGACCATTGCAGGATATTTTTAACAGCATTGAGCAGAGGCGAAAAAGTATGGAGAGGCTCAACGGCATTCACGAATTTGTAGGAATGGAATTCAACGATACTCAGAGGTAATGTTTAACCGTTCATTACTCGCGCAATTTTGCCCGGCGTCGTTACTCCTGTCGCGGCAGCGCACTGTAATTAGTGTTACCGACATAAACGAGAGGATTGAGACAAGACGAGATAATTATGATTCGATACAATTCAAGAGAGAAATTTTATGATTATCACCAAGGCGAGACCATACGCGAGAGATATGACAAGAGACGAGATGTCTCGACAAGAATTCGAAAAAAATCGTTTTGAACCAATCAATTTCACTCACAAACTAATGATTTTTTCGTAAATCTATGGCATTTATTCAACAGTGTGAAAATTCGAAGATATATGTCTATCAATATAACTACCAACATGAACACCCACTTTTTGGCAATATTTGCTTACTTAATAATTACAACAGATATTTGATGGCATTTTCCAATTTTGGTGTTAATGAACACTGGAACCCAGAAGGGAGGTACAGAAGCATTTCAGCATGAATATCACTCAATCGATTCCTGTGTTCCGTATTAATACCCGACTAGAAATTTCGACAGGCTAACTTTGTGTCACATAAGGGCCGCGTCCGGTGTGCCCACGGCTATCTTGATCAAGTTGCGGTAGATTTCCCTTATCAGGGCGGTGTGAGAAGAATATCCGGCAGCCGTGCTCAAATCAAATTCTGTGCTCTGTCCGGGCCTGATCGGGGAGTTGTATGACTATCCGAATCGAAAAATTGTCAAATCGGGTGAGGACAAGGTTCAGGTACCTCCAAAGCATTTTATTCTTCATCAGGGCCATCCAAGGTAGCTGGAGGAGGGCATGCCAAAGTTTCCTTGTCATGCCCTTGCCAGGCCCAGATCTGGTCGCCTGTCCGGTCCAGATACGCCCAAAGCATTTCATTCTTCATCGGGGCCGTAGAAGGTAACCGTACAAGGACCGGACATTTGGCCTCCGGCAAACCGTACGCGGGCCATATAAGACCCGTACTTAAATTTCCAGTCGGGTAAACCAGCTTTTGAAAACAGGCGTTCTGAAGCAGCACCTAAAAAATGAAAAAAATCGAGACAAGACGAGCCAATACGAGATTGGATTGCATTCTCGGCCCTCGAGACAAAACGAAATAACAATTGGTTTTATAATTTCAATGCAAGACTCAAGAGTTGAAATTCGTGCCTCGTCTCGTATCGCGGCAACACTAATTATTAATATAAACATTAATTCGAATCTTGGACTTGGAGATAATTATTTTTTTGTTTACAGAAGGAGAAGTGCTCATGATTTGTTCACTGCTCTGGAGGAAGTGCATATGAAGAGACGACTATCTCAAGTAACGCCAAGCAAATTTGTATATTATGATTTATTATTTAAATAATAACCTTATAACCCGTATGAATTTAAGGTTACATAAACGTTATCACCTTAATTTTTTGCAAGCTGCAAGCACAACGAGCCTTTAAATTTGCACTTGCAAGCTGCAAGCACAAAGAGCTTTCGAGTTCGCGTTTGGAAGCTGCAAGCACAGAGAGCTTTTAAGTTAGCACTTACAAGTTGCAACTACAAAGAGCTTTTTAATTTGCACTTGCAAGCTACAAGTACAAAGAGCTTTCAAGTTCGCGTTTGTAAACTGCAAGTATAGAGACCTTTGAAGTTAGCACTTGCACGCTGCAAGTACAAAGAGCTTTCAAGTTCGCGTTAGTAAGCTGCAAGCACAGAGAGCTTTAAAGCTCGCGCTTGCATGCTGCAAGCCCCGAGCTTTTTTAAGCTCGAAATCGTATGTACCCCTCGGAACCCCACAATTTTTGTGCGAAACATTTTTTTTGTTACATGGAGCTGTTGAAAGATATTTGGGCGCAATTTTTCAAATAGGGCCATCCATAAAACAGGATCCTCATTAATTGGCCTCATTAAAAGAAAATCATAATTCCTACCGTAGCTTACTCCTACAATTTTCCTTGACACTCTATCAACAATCAAAATCATCAACAATATTGATATTTATTGTTCACCCTGTACGTATCAAGAGCCACTGCCAACTGCTTTCAACACTGTTTCCTTTGCCTCTATCAGAAAAAAATACAGTAATACTATACCTTAAGCACCCATTCCTTATTTAAATTTCTTCAGCTACTCGGTTAGCACAAAATAACCAAAAGGTGGTATTTGCCGGTTTATAGAGTATCGAGGATGCATTCAGTTGCTATACTAGCACGGAAATTGACGACGGAAATACAGGAAGTAGACGGGAATCGCAGGGGCCAGAGCCGGAACCGCCCCCCGACGAGGCCAATTTGAAAAGGGCAATAAGCTGCGAGAGTGTTTGTTCAGATACCAGTGTCGTTCTTGGAGATATTGAGGATGTTACTGTAGTTGGTCACATTTGCGTGGGCCTTGAGTATGAAAGATGGGGAGGACGGGGAGCTGATATTGAGGGAGATCTTGCTGCTAGTGTACTAGAAGCCAGGGATTTGATCACACCAGACGGCCAACCCGCTCAAGATACATTAGTGAGGTGGGTGTTTAGGAGATTGAAAGAGGAAAATGAAAGGATTGATCAATATAGAATGAGATTATTGCTGAATTAGAAATGAAATGACATCATTTTCTTTTATTCTACCTATTTTCTCCGAACTTGATCAATTTCATTCTCAGTATAAACGGTTCTAATTATGACACCTGCTGTCCTATAATTTTTAGTATGAGTAAAACCTGTATGAAAGGAGTAAAAGAAGGGGTACCACCTGATTCAAGCGCAGATGAATCGGTGGCACCATACATCCACTTTGACGAGATAGTATAACAAATTTTTCGGTTTGCTAGCCTCATTAGATCTACCACAGTCAATGCTCCTGAGTAGTCCACGTTCGAGGGTTAGCGAACAACTCGAGAACGGCCCCCACTCCGGTGGTGAGGGAGCGAGAGCGCTGGCGCTGAGTGGACATATACGTCCAGTGGTGGGGGAAGGACGTATCGCAAGACAGAAGGAGCGAGCAAAGGAGAACGCCGAAAGCGGGGAGTGCTAGAGTGGGAGATCCCTTATCGCTCCGAGACGTCATGTTGGACAACCCCAGAACCGACAACTCGGGTGCTTTGACCGTAGTGGACTGAACGAATGTGTTCCAACGCAATACTAACTGTCCAGCTCGTGTCATTCGAAATTACTTAAAGCAGAGTCGAATTAATTCAAAATTTGCAACCTTAGGGTATAATATGAATGTGAAATTATTTGCAGCTGATTAGGATTACCATTTTGGAGTTAGCACATCGAAAATTGTCCTTATGCAAATCGTACAATATTGATAGAATTATCACTTTCAGGGTGTGCTTGCTGCCGAATAGACAAATCCATGAACAAACGAGACTCTATAGAGGCTCGCCCTGTCCAAGCTACCAAGAGAAATTTTCATTCCAACTGGATGGTGGTCCCATAGGCAGAACTTTACTATTAGAGGTATGAGGGCTTTTTGTTCAGATTTTTTGATGACGAATATTGCTTTAAATCGGGAAAAACCAGAAACATGTAGAGATCTGCTCATTGCGCCAGTTCAGATGCGTTAAATATACTGCTAAGCTTGATTAGCAAAGCTAAAATTGACCCTGAATGGCTCAAATTAAGACTATCTATTTATATCACAAATGAACCAACTTCAATTCCCCACAGATATTTTCCGTTGAAGTTGGCATCGGCGGGGGAGTATCCCTCTTGGGTAAAGCATCTCTGAAATTGGGGCCCGCTGCTCGACCACCAGCCACAACTTGGTTACCTGTAGTTAGTCCAGCAATGCCAGTACCACATCTGGGAGAACTCATGTTTTCATTGAGTTATCTACCAACAGCAGAGAGACTTACACTGGTTGTTGTTAAGGCCAGAAATCTTCGTGGGGCTAACGCTATACCCGGCGACTTCTTCGTGAAAGTAATTGATTTATTGATATTTTAATTTCGTGGTGAAATTACATCATATGAATATTTTAGAGGTCGCTTGCATATGATAAGACTGGTTTTTTAGAACGGTTGTTCATTTGGGTGGGGGGAATTAGGTTCAACATTGAAATCCCAGCGTACCTATGCCTCCTAGACACAGTGAGAAGTGGGTGGATGGATGTGGGTGAGTGGGTGGGTTTTTGTACCTGGGTAGGTGAGTGGGTTTTGGTGCCTGGGTGGGTCGGCGGGTTTCTATACCTGGGTGGGTGGGCGGGCTGGATGGGTGGGTGGTTGTACCTGGGTGGATGGGTGGGTATTTGTACCTGGGTGGGTGGTTGTACCTGGGTGGTTGAGTGTTTGTATCTAGGTGGGTGAGTATTTGTATCTAGGTGGTGGGTGTTTGCACCTGGGTGGGTGGGTAGGTGGATGTTTGTACTTGGGTGGGTGTTTGTATCTGGGTGGGTGAGTGATTGTGTCTGGGTGGGTGGGTGTTTGTGTCTCGGTGGGCGGGTGGGTTGTACCTAGGTGGGTAGATGGGTGGGTGTTTGCACATTTTTAACATTTATATACCTTCACAAATCAAGAACCACTATACATCTCGCTGATGTTATTATTTATTGGCAATACTCTGCTTTAGGTTTATCTACTTCAACAAGGAAAGAAGGTCCACAAAAAGAAGACCTCTTGCAAGCGTGGTGAAAAGAGCCCGACCTTTAACGAGGCGATAATATTCAACGTCCCTGCTCATGCTTTGCAGGTATATTAAAAAACAAATATAGTTACACCAAGAATCTATTGTGTGTATAGATCTGAACATGGATAGACCAGAAATCTTGACGTCGAAGTACGATGAGATTTCGGAAAATTACCAACTTTTCTCTACATCTTGAAAATGTTCCATATTTTTCTAAATATTGAACTTCTCGTCTTTCCTTTAATTGATGAATTTTCGAAATTCTAAAAACAATTTTTGAAATATTTTGACACTTTTTTAGAAATTTCACAAAAAAATTATCGTGGTCAATTTTTTAAACTCCTCAAAATTGTAAAAGTTTTCCATTTTTCCATTTATCAAAAGTTGAATATTCATCTCCCCTCCCTACCTCCGAAGTTCCCAAGTTCCTGGAATTAACCCAAGAAAATCCAGTAAACAGTCCCGAGAAAACCCTCCAAATTTTGCTCAGTAAAATGCAACCAATTGATCCATTCTGGCACTTTTTCAGACAATTCAATTGAGACTGACAGTAGCCGAAACAACCACCGACCAGTTGGCAAATTCAAAACCAGAATCAATAGGTCACGTAATTATCGGCTCTACGGTTACTGGAAAATCTCTAGCACATTGGCGACAAATGTTGGCGTCGCTGAGGCGTCCAGTTGTAATGTGGCATCCTCTTAGAAAATGAGTAGGATCATGTTATAACAGATTTATTTATTATTGTCAAAAAATAGATATTAATCCCAATCACTATGGAATGAATTTGTACTTGAACAGGTATCGATCGCTTTTCTTCTTATTATACTAATTAATTAATTTATTTATTTATTCATTCTTCTATGTTTTTTATTTATTATTCACAAATTTTTTTTTCAAATTTTGAAGATAGATATAATTAAAAAAAAATATATATATATATTTTCCCATGATAATTTATTGCAACTTGATCGCAAAAATATTCGTTCTATATTTCGCTTTACTCCATAAATTTTCCGAAGATGGATATCGATTCTCGCGCAATTTCACCCGAAAACAAAATTTCTGGTTGGGAAAATCATTGCAAAAGATATTAGACAATTTTGCCCTGAGGTAGAAAAACAGTTGTTTTTAATTAATTTCCAACAGTATAATGATATAATAATAATAATACAAGAGCGAAAGACGCTGCAGTTTATCGAAAGAAAACCAGAGTCCCTCAGTTGAACTAGATGAATTTATTCTCCCTGAACCAGGAAAAATGAAGTTGCTAGCTTTAAACCAATTTTATGAAACAATAGGATATCAGTTGTTTGATGTTCCACTATATTGATCAATGTATAAGAAATTGTAGTCACTGACAAACATCAATTGCTCATCGTTGCAGTATGTATGATCATACAATTTTGCATCACCAATATGTCATAAAGTTACGATATTCAATATATGTCATTGTTGACAGACTGAAGTAGTAGACAGTTGAAATGCAAAAAAAAGGGATTATAGAATGATTGTACAGTTTTGGAATTCGTTGTATGACACTAGAAAAACTGTAATTTTGAATAGTCAAAATTTGATATTTTCCGTAATTATTTGATGGGTGAACCGCAGACATTGTGTTTAGTTTCTTTAGGTCCTAACACTGTGCCCCGTTATCATAAACATGCTTAAGTGGCTAGAGAAACCTATTAGATGTAGGCAATGAGAAGATAAGTTGATATGACTCATTCCGAAAATTATTTGCATAGTTTAGTTTTACCCACTGATCTATATACTACCTGCGTGGCGTGTCCCTTGAAGCGCAAGGAGAACCGCTCAGATGCTGACCCAGCGCCGCCTCAAGCGGTAGTGGTACTAAGTTCAACGTATCTGCGCATGCGCGGCTCAGTGGGGAGCGGTAACTCTACACCGGTCGTTGTGCACCTGGCGCGCTGTACCATGCGCATGCCCTTCCTAGTTTCTACCACTAACGGTTGAGGGTGGCGCTAGAGGCGCTCGTAAGTCGACGCGGTTCCAACATGCTGAGACCATAGGGACAAGCCATCCTGGTACTATACATTGTTAGTTCCCCGAACTCGTCAACATGTATCATTGTTGACAACCTTCTGTGTGACAACATGTGCCACATTTTGGAAACAATCTGAATCATGATGTCGGTAAGCTAGGAAAGATACTGAAATTACCGATATCTCATCTAACCTTATGTGTAAAAATCAACTTTGAGACTCATTTCCGTTATTATCCAGTCAATTGCTTACGCTGATATTTTCCATATTTTTTCCAAACGCCTTAAATATGGTATCCAAAGATTTTAGGATTTCTTTCTTGAGTTTTTTTCAGCCTCCGTGAACAAAAAAACAATTGCGTAGTAATTTCTAATTAATTCTAAGCTTCCCAAAATTTGGCAGGATGAGCTAAATGTTAAGCTTATAATTGGCGACATGAGTCATATACTTTAATCTAGAAAAGAAATTATTTTTAGTAAATATCCTATAGTATTTGCTTCATATATCTTCCATAATTTACTGTTAATTGCAAATTAAATATGTCATAACTTGGGAAGAAAATGCCGAGGACAAATGATCCCCGTTAAATGTTTGGTATAATGTAAATTAACGTTGTTATTTCCAAGAAAAAGAAAAATGTTAACGTTTGTACAGAGTTTATTAGCTATGTGATCCAACATGAAAAATATTCTCTAATTCACGCAATATTTCATAGAATTTGCATATTGATTATTTAGCATGTCATTTATTTTTTAGTGTAGTCTGTTAATTTTTATTCAACTGCATTCTCTATTGGCCCATTAACATACGACAAATTAATTTTCGTTTTGTCTGGCATTATGACCGGAATCGGATGATGAAGAGAATTAAATTCAATAAGTCTATAACTAATATATAGCCTTCCAAACTTCACCGCCTACTTCAACTACTTTTATACCTCTTCATACGCCATTATACTGAATATATCGTGCATATAATTCCAAAACTAAATTTAATATGTATATGAACATATCTACATATACTATGCAAGATACCTTCAATTATATTACTACAAAAGATTAAATACTGTATACAATACACTTTTTCATTAAAGAAAAGAATCGTTACAATTCACATACTGAAGGAATTTTCAACATTGATGAGAAAATGGTTAATGATACACATGAATTAAAGATGAAATTAGCTGCGAACATCAAAATTGCTGAAGCGAAATTAATTCTTGGCGGCCACACCTCACTCAGGCAGCCTAGCAGCGTCGTCTCGCTCAGGCGACGCCGCGACCGCACCTCACTCGCGCCGCCAAGCGGCCGCAACGAGGCAACTCATTGCTCCCCGAGGAAAAACGCAACTGTACAAGTTGTACAGATGTTTTAAATGTTTTAAATTATTAGATCATGTTCGTTGAACAGTTTTTCAACTCTTCTGATGATTTAAGTTAGTTAATTCATAGCTGGGCGCAGTAAAAGCTGGTCATATAATTTTGAAAGTTTAAGACCTCTAATTCCAGTTCTTCGGAGCGTGAGGTCACCCCATGTGGCCGCCAAAGATTAACATTGTACTCATATTGAATATTTAAAAATAGGTTCAGTGAAAGTGTTGTACTAAGCTTATTCATGAGTTTTCAAGTAACATCATTACAAACAATTCCTATCGAGGCGGCTTTAAAGGAAGCACATTCATACAATTTTAATGAGTCATGACAAGCGCCGAAATAATTTACCTCGAATCATCAGCTATCGACGTAATGCTCCGACTAGGTACCTCCGTTATTTTCAATTTTCCCTTCAATTATTTTTTTAGTAAATGTCCTGTAATCATAATTTCCGTATTTTATGTTAAATAAACGTAAAATACTGAAAATATTCAGACCGTAAAATGTACAATATGAATTGAATGATGCTATGGTGACATTGTCGATCTGAATGTTTAGCTGTTGAATGAAGGGCAGAAGCCCTTAAATTTTTGGAAATTTAAAAAGGGAGAAAGAAGGGAAAATAATGTTTGAGTTGGTAAATTTTATACTGACCGGTAATACCGTTCTAGATCCCTATAAAATTATGCCGATTTTGCATACATGTTTTCTGGTGTTGTGAGCGTGCGAATATTCCCTGATTAATCGTTATGTAATGTTCGGAGAATATTCGTACACTCGTCATTCATATGATCCATTACTCCAATCATCGGCGACTTTTCGGCAATGTGGAACCAATTGTTATAAACTTTTAAGATTTAAATTGATTTAGGAGATGATGATCAAGATGAGATTTTTAGACGACAGAGCCTTCTTATGTTTAATTAAATGTGGAAGCGGAGAGTGTTTCTCCAAAATTCTCACCTTTTCTTTTGAAGTGAACAGTTTAATTCTTAAGATTTATCTGTAAAACCTGGTCTAAACATAAGAAATCTGGTATTTTTATTCACAGAGACCTATGAGGTATTACACTGGGAAAAAAATTTTGTTTTGCCGAATCAACGGTGTTTGACTATAGTTATGATATTCGTCTCTCAAGTAATTATCTTGGTCGCAGTAAACATAGTTACTGCAAAAATACAAGAGTTCGATAAAAAAACGTATCAAGTTGAGTTGAGAGTCCGGGAAAATATGATTCCTTATTGATTTAGAATATTCGGGAGAAATCTCCACTATCTTGTCAAAAGTATTTCACGATTATAGATTAAATATTACATATTCATAGAAATTTCCTATGATCTTCAGATCAAAATTTTAGTAAAACAACGTTCTGAAAACCATATGAATTTGGGAACACGAAATACAATGGCACAGAGGGAATCAATTCACTTGCGCCAATACTGTCGGCACTTCAGAGAGGAACGAGGCCGGCTGCGCGTGCTTCGCACGCGCGCTTCCTTCTTCCGCCGCGCTTGCTGGTGTCGCGTCCATTCCGGTCTTACGTGTTTCGATAATTTCGATATGTATCGATAATTTCGATATGTATCGATAATTTCGATATGTATGGACAATTTCGATATATATCGATAATTTCGATATATATCGATAATTTAGATATATATCGATAATTTCGATATATATCGATAATTTCGATATATATCGATAATTTCGATATATATCGATAATTGCGAAAGAGAGGGAGAATTAACTGGGACTTTCAACTAAGGCGCGGATTCCAACGCGACAAAACTTCGAGATATTGCGAGATAATCGATATATTCTAGGGTAGTACCATTTACAATAGGAAATAGGATACTTAGGATACAGCCGAATACCGTTGATTCCCCAGAACCAAATGTTTCCCGAGTCAAAATTCTCATGTCCCCCATGGACTGCGCAAATACTGAAATTGTATGCTGCCCATGGGTCAGCCGAAAACCGGTAATTGCGGTAACGAGTCATAGTTATCATCAATCATGTTACCCTTCTGAAAAAATCATCCACTAATAATTCTAAGATATTGACTCTGTCTGAAAGCATAAAATCGTAATTTTCGCTCTACTAAAATTTCCAATTTACCGCGCAACATCACTATCGCTCCAAAAAACCATTATTGTATTTTTTGTTATATAGCCAATAACCCAAAATATAAAATGAACGCATTAACTTTGCCTGCAGAAAATGTTCATATGTGCAAAAAAATTGTTTATTTTTTCTGAACTTTCTAAAAAGAGCAAACACACATTACTTCCGTTTATTTGACAATGGTGTTGCTCCTTAAGGTCCTTACTAGTAATCACCCACACTGTTTAGCAGGAAAAAAATGCAAAAAAATCGCACATGTTTAATTTTGCGCAAAAATATTAATGCATCCAAATAAATTATACCTTGGTTCTAAAAATAGTTGAACTTCGAGAGTTTATGGAAATGCATAGGGGTGAAGGTGAAAATGAGCCTCGGGAATTTCTAACAGTGACATTAATCACTACCATTGATAACAATAAATAAAATGATCCCCCCCTTCACCTTGTAGGCACCAGTATAAAATATATTAAAAATGCGGTTGATGTTACCCCAAATCAAGTGCAAAAAAAAAACAGTTGAGAAATAATTGAAGAGTGATGACAATAATACAACTGAGGAAATCATTTTATAGTCTTCGCAGTGCAGAAGATAATGAAGATTGTATAGCTAATTCCACATATTCGCGATACTTGAAAATATGTTCTTGATTGGAATTCCCCCCCCCCCCCCTCCCCTCCCCTCGGGATGCATATATGGCGAAAATATATATATATATATATATATGAGAGGATTCTGGATGCTCCTGGACTACCACCGGATATACATGTTGGTTGAAAAAGTAGGCCTGATTTTTCTCTGATATTTTGCGGTACTCTTGACGTTTACAAATATTGTATCATTGTATTTGCACTTACTTATCTTCAGTATCATTTGAAGAATATAAGTAATTAAAAGATCTAGAGATGGGAGCCGTAACGTTTGCGCGTCACGGCGCCACTTCGAGCGCCGGGGAGTGAACTCGGCAGCGCTCGGCTGTCGGCGGACGCGCTCGGCTGTCTCCGGCCGCGCTCCGATTGGTTCATCCCCTCTCTAGCGGCCCAGGTACAATAGCTGCCGAATTCACAGCCGAACTATTTTTTCAACTAACATATAATGCAGATCAAGTTTGAAAGAATTTCAAAATATGGGCGCACAACGCCGGTCCAGTATTTGATGGAATCTCTCACATAATTGATGCTTCTCAAATTCATGAGTTTGACAACATTAATTATATATTCTATCCATATATACATATTTTTGTTGTTATGAGAGACCATCATTCCCTAATTATGATCACATATATTTTTTTTGTTTTTCTTTTTTTGTAGTGTTTGTTAATTATGGAGATTTGAACATTCGTAAATAATCTCGTAGCAACAAAAATACGTAGCAAATATGAAAAAAGTATATATATAATCTATATACAGCACATATATTCTTTCGTGGGGATTTGCTTAGCAATGACGATATAGTAAATACTCCTGAATTGCTTCATACATCAATTAATTTCGTCCATTGGTACACATACATGAACAAAATTTTATGTTGAAAAAAAACGTCCGCAAATCATGTAAACCAATTCATATGCAATGCATGAAAATGCTATAATTTTTTAATTGTTTGATATTTTTGTTACGCCTCTCTGTGATATTATACGGGCCCATTCATAATACTCTGTACATTAAAACCATTAACTCTTATCATATCAGAGTAAATTATTTTCATAGATATATAAGAAAAAACAAAATGCATATGTCACACTAAATGTTAAATTTAAATTCGGCTCACTCTGCACAACTTCTTGGTCTCAATTAGGACTGTCGTAATCCAGGATATGAAATTGGAAACTGTATTGAAACACTTGGTTATGCTAATTGGCATATCAAGAACTTATTTATCCTTTATGTGTGGCAATATACGGAGATAAAAAAATAGTAATAATGATAATGTAATAGTGGGAATGCACTATGTGAACATTCGAAGTACGATATCCCACAATGCAGCCTACTTCAAACAAGTATCATTTCATATTTTTAAACCCACTCACCCAGACACCTACCCACTCACCCAGACTCTACCCACCTACCCAGACACCCATCCACCCACCTACCCAGACACCCACCTACTCATCCACTCACCCACCCACCCGCCCACTCGCCCACTCACCCACTTACCTACCCACCCACTCACCCATTCACCCACTCACCCACTTACCCACTTACCCACTTACCCACTTACCCACTCATCCACCCACCTACCTACGCACCCACCCATCATACCAGAAACGTACACCGTACTTTGAATATTTCCTTGTAGTGTTTGATGCTTGTTTCAAGTACTCCGTGGGTGATTCCCGTATTGGACATTGTATTCCAGTATCTAACTTCTAGATAAAGCTTATGAATGGTACTTGACGAACCGGTTGATTGATGATCCCAAGTTTCGGAACTAGGTACCAGGTCTATACCAACCTGGAGCAGGAACCATGTAAAGCAAGTATAGTGGAACCAGGTACCAAATAATGGAACCAGGTATCAAATACCTGAATTAAGTATGAGATAGTTGATTCAGGTGTCAAATGAAGTACAAGATTATTGATTCAATTGGAAAAGACTTTATTCAAGTATCGGATACTTGAATGGAGTAACAGATGCTTGAGTCAAGTGTCAAGTACTCGAACCAATTAATAGTAATTATGATTATTTTCATCATAATAACTAATTAATGTGTTGAACATAGTGACTATTGCTATGGTCATGTTAGTAGTTACTGGGTCCCACAAAAGCAAGTACTGTATTGCACAGTCGTATATGGAGAATTCTCTGTCAGCTATTTCCACAATATTCTACATAGAACATGAAAAAATTCCCAACGGTTTCCAAATTTTGCCGAAAAATTTTCGACTTTCTTTGTGCAATAAAAAAACACAATTTTGGGTATAAATATAGTTATCATTTAGGGAATAGTGGGGCAAAATGGGTCATGGATACAAAATGGGACGCTGTATATACTGCGACACCTTACATTCTAGTACACCACCTGTCCCATTATGGCCAACCCTCCCCCACCTATGCCACTTTTCGCAAAATTTGGAAAGTTTCCGGTTTTTTAAATTTTCATATCTCTGTACCAACTCACTCTGAAAATCTGAAAAAAAATCTTGGACCTTTTTTTTGAGTCCAGAAACCACCTGGAATTTTTTCAGCATTGTTGAAGAATATCGTAGAAATAAATGAGTGAATTAACAGAGAATTCCCGATATGAAAATTTTATGAATGGCGAATTTGGATTCTACTATTTATTTCTCTCCGTGTTAATGAATGCAATTGATGAATGAACGTAGGCGTTTGAGAGTTCTCGCTATTATGCCTCGCAATGTCATCAAATTACTCCGAAGGGAAACTTGCATGAATCCCAATTTTAATGAACTTCTCCATAAATGAGCGCTGCGTGTTTTATAATGAAGTATAAAACAAAAACAAATATCGAAAAATGATCTGAATAATTTATAATCATAATTGAAAATATCTCTTATTCGGGTCGCGGCGTCACGGCAACCGTTATGGTTTTCGCGGCGGCCGTGGTGAGCGGAAACAGTCAATGAACAGATTTTCTCGTTGCAAGGTCGTAAAAAACTTTTCACGAACCGGAAAATGTATAATGACCATACCCAGGTGGGGAATTCGAAGGTTGAACGATGAGATCAATCTTGGTCCGACCCTCGATGCCGAAGCTTGGACGTGATAACTTCGACATACCTTCATCCCATGTATAAGCCTAGATCAAACCAAGCTTAGTTATATCAAAGATACCCAAGATTTGTTGGCCCAGCTTGTGCCAAGCTGGGCTCAATCTTAGCGTCCCTAGCGTTGGTCCACAGGCAGAATCCAATCTACGTCCAATATTGGATACATACGTACATCCAAGCTTACTAGAATCATCCAAACCCAAGCTTCAGACACCATGTTGTGCTAAGCTTGGTCCGAGCCCGGCTTTGTTAGCTTTGAATCTTAGCTTTAACAAGCATGAATCCCGGATTGCTCATACCATCAAAACCCAAGCTTCTGACCTAAGCTTGAACTAAGTTGGATTGAAGCATATTTTTCCTAGTTTCGATTTACCGGCTTCAGCGAAACTCTGCGTAATATTGGATTCATATATAAATCCAGGATTGCTGCACCCCCTAAACCCAAGCTTGGAAACGAATGTTCAACTAAGCTTGGTCCAGCCTTAATGTTCCTATCTTCGAAGTTTGAACCAAGACAAATTTTGTAGCTTGGACCAAGATTAATTTCGATGCTTCGACCACGAAGAACTTTGGAACTTGGACAAAAATGAATTTCGAGGCTTGTACCAAGATAAAGTCCGAAGCTTGAATGAAGATAAAGTTCGAAGCTTGTATTAACCTACGTAACCAAGCTAGGACGAAGCTTATTCTCTAAGCTGGGATTGATGTTACATTTGCATGTTCTGTACAGAGTGACCGAGGCTTCGAAACACAGCTTTGGCGTAGCTTAGTCAAGCCTCGTCCAAGCTTTGATCAAACTTCATCGCATGGTCAATTTCCACCTGGGATGCGGCGAAAAAAAAATTTCTGCATTCTGCCGCTAGCCGGGGGTTTACGAATGCAAAGTGATTGTTCAATTTCAAATTGTAATTACGAATTATAAATTATTGGGCAACTTTTGGCGTATTTGTTTACGGAATATGTGTTCTCGAGGGACCGAAAAAACACGAAAACGTTGAGAGAAAAAAAATAATGCAAGCTCCCTATTTTCCTAAATGGCGAGTATCAAAATTTCTATGGTATGAAATAATGAAATGATATGTTCCTCAATACTAAATGAACCTCTGAAATACTTCGATTCATTGATACAAAATAAAGTGATCAAGATTAAGATATACAGAATAATAATAAATATTAAAATACAGATTACAGGATAATATCTACACTTGGCTTACAATGTGCGCGTGAATCTCTATAATCCATAAAGCAAATTGTGAATTATACTCTGCCCATCCATATAACGTATTGTATTTCTATTATGCACGAAAAGACAAGTTTGGTAAAAATTACATTTCCGTGGTAAAAATTACATTTCCATATTAGTGGGGTAAAATTTACTAGACCATCTCCTTAAATATTTTGGGAGTCGTACGGTCGAAATTTTTCTAGTCATTGGGTGCATCTCTTCCGCAGTAGGGGGTAAAATTTACGTAACCATTGACTGAATATTACCCGGATTGGTGGGGTAAAATTTACTGACCTATTGAGTAAATTTTGTCCGTTTTCAGAGGGTAAATTTTATTAAACCATTGTTTCTGTTGACATTTGCGTAAAAACTCCTGTTCTCTCAGAACCTAATTTCGGAGAAAATTCTCTTTTAAGTTCCTGAATAAAAAAAATAATTAAGAAGCCCTCGTATCATAGCTATGTCAAGTGGGAATGTTATTTTTCATTTTACCAAACTTTTCTCCGTACGGCATAAATTCATGATATAAAAATTACTGATATTACCGAAAATCTATATTATATTGCAAGAAAAGGAATATTGATCATTACTGTACTCATTAAATTGAGAAAGTTCATCGATGTAGTTGACGCACTATGCAAGGTTCTTATTAACTCTCATTGCGGTTACTCATTCATTTATATTAATAAGAAAAATATTTAAAGAGAAGAAATATATTTAAGTTGAAGACTGAATTGTTGATTTTTTCGTCCCCGAATTTTTCCTTAATTTTCGACTTCCCGATTTTCGGGAAGTTACTGTAATGACCCCGAAAACGATATTTTTCCTTTCATCCTCTGGCTGGGGTTTTAAGTATACCAAAATGATGCCCAACAAAATTTCAATCGATGTCTGTGTGTGTGTGTGTGTATGTTTGGATTTATGTGTGTTTCCGAAATTTTGATCCTAGGTTTCTCACGAACGAATGAAGCTATCGAGACCATCAATATTGAAATCCAAGCATTTTGATGCAAATTAGAGGGGATTAGATTTTCGGTGAAATTGGTGTAGTACTTTTATTGTTATAAACAATTTCAATTGTTCATAATGTTCTATTGCATAAACTATTAGAGTTAGCGTGAAATTTATATAAGAAAAGTTGTTCTCCATATAAAAATACGTATTTTATTATTGAAAAAGATGCAAAATCTGAGTGTATGGAGTCGGACAATGAAAAGAGTTTGTCAGAACGTGAGGAAGATGACGTTAGTCAAAACTCGGCTGATTATGTAAGTGATTCTGACGGGGTAAATGGCTCAGGTGATGAGGAGACCCAAACTTTAAAAGACGTAAGAGAGAAATCCGGAGAGGTAGGAGAAAAAAGAAGGAAAATGGAGGCTCGAAGAGTCTCAAAGATTCAGAAATCTGCATTAGCCCTGAAACCACCGGCGAATAAGTCTACCGAGCCTTCTGCAATAAAAAAACTCACGCGGAAGCAGAGAATCCAGGCTCTGATAGCCTATTCCGGCGATGAAGGTAGGAATGTTTCAGCTGTATCCTTTGTAGTATCTTGTTGTATGTCTTGGTTAGTAATGTCTTATGTTTGAGTGTTTATAATATATAGTAGAACATATCGGTAAGCCTACAAAGCATTTGCACGTCAAATTGATTTACTCGGCGCCTAAAGTGCAGGTTAAATTGCAATTAAACTAGTAATCAAATGCTTTTTACCCCACCTGCTAATGACTTGGACCGAGTGAAAAGATTTTATGGTTATCATTAAAAATTTAACCGCTTTCAAAATATTACGGAGCATGAGCAACTGGAGCCGTCTTACGACAATCTCCCCGAACCTCGAAAACGCGGAGCAGGTATACGTTCGAAAAGTAACTGGCTGGCTAAATAAAGAGGGATACATTATCACTCTGATATCTTATAGGTCGAGATCTGGCCCGATTCGAATGTTTTTGTTTGAAAAAAAAATGGGCGAAACTCATTGTTTCCCATGAGAAAAACCCGCCTAAGCTGACACGCAGACTGACGTTGTTGGTGCTCGGCGATTAATTGTTGGGGAAGACGGCAAGAGGCGGTGGAAACGAAATCAATCCCAGAGAAGATGCGAAATTCAATTGATAAATTAGAGTTCATAATTCATTCGTAAAAAAAACTTGGAGCCGTCGTGAGACGACCGAAAGAAGCGAAACTTTTACGTATTGTCCCGTATCACGTGGCGGCCTATTTTAAATTCATTTTAATTTTCCATAGTGCACTGTCATTCGATTAATCTCTCTGTTCCTCTCTCGCTATATGTATTTACATATTAATTTGGAATGTCAGGTGTAATCTTCTGTTTTTTTTTTCATTTTTTACCACGATATATACGTTAGCAAACATTTCTTGGCGTGCAAGGCATATAACGCTTCTACGCTGAGCGACAGAGAGAGAGAGAGAGAGAGAGAGAGAGAGAGAGAGAGAGAGAGAGAGAGAGAGAGAGAGAGAGAGAGAGAGCAAGATCAAAGAATGAGAGAGATTTCTGTTGCGCACGCATCTACGACGCTGTATGCAGCGTCACTTGGGTTTAATAGAGGGGGGAGTTAACGGTACGGTGATGGTACCGATTTCACTTTTTCCAAAATTGAAAAAAATTAATTTGACTTTTTCGACCCAAATTCGACGGAAATGTCTTCTGGGGGTTCGAAGTGGATAGTGTAAACGCGCACGGGCCCAAAAATTTGTTTTTAAAAAATTTAAGTTTCCCTCCCCATAAGGACCCAATGTTAAACTTGGGAAAAATCGAAAAAAAAAGATTTCAATTTTCCGACCGAAA
This sequence comes from Asobara japonica, assembly GCA_026005395.1. Taxonomy (NCBI): domain Eukaryota; kingdom Metazoa; phylum Arthropoda; class Insecta; order Hymenoptera; family Braconidae; genus Asobara; species Asobara japonica. The sequence goes on along the minus strand of BQMI01000539.1, from coordinate 1,635,722 downwards.
ATCGACGGGAATATCCTCTGGGGGTTCCTAATGGATCGTGTTAACGCGCACGGGGCCAAAAATTCGATTAAAAAAAAATTAAGCTTGCCTCCCCATAAGACCCCAATGTCAAATTTGGCCAAAATCGAAAAAAAATAATGTATCTTTCCCGACCCAAATCCGACGGAAATGTCTTCTGGGGGTTCCAATTGGATAGTGTAAACGCGCACGGGGCCAAAAATTCGATTTTAAAACATTTAAGCTCGCCTCCCCATAAGACCCCAATTTTGAATTTGGCCAAAATCGAAAAAACTTAATTTGAGTTTTTCGACCCAAATGCGACGGAAGCGTCTTCTGGGGGTTGCCATTCCATAGTATAAGCGCGCACGGGGCCAAAAATTCGATTTTAAAAAAGTTATGTTCGCCTCGCCATAAGACCCCAATTTTGAATTTGGCCAAAATCGAAAAAACTTAATTTGAGTTTTTCGACCCAAATGCGACGGAAGCGTCTTCTGGGGGTTGCCATTCCATAGTATAAGCGCGCGCGAGGACAAAAATTCGATTTTAAAAAATTTAAGTTTGCCTCCCCATAAGACCCCAATGTTAAATTTGGCCAAAATCGAAAAAAATTGATTTTACTTTTTCGACCGAAATTCGACGGAAATGTCTTCTGGGGGTTCCAAGTGGATAGTGTAAACGCGCACGGGCCCAAAAATTCGTTTTTAAAAAATTTAAGTTTCCCTCCCCATAAGGCCCCAATGTTAAATTTGGGAAAAATCCAAAAAAATTAATTTCACTTTTCCGACCCAAAATCGACGGGAATGTCTTCTGGGGGTTCTTATTGAATAGTGTAAACGCGCACGGGACCAAAAATCTGATTTTAAAAAATTTACGGCAGCCTCCCGATAAGACCCCAAGTTAAATTTGACCAAAATCGAAAAAAATTAATGTGGCTTATTCGACGCAAATGTCTTCCGGAGGTTCCTATTCGATAGTATAAATGCGTACGGGACCAAAAATCTGATTTCAAAAAATTTAACTTTGCCTCGCCATAAGACCTCAATGTCAAATTTGACCAAAATCGAAAAAAATAATTTGGCTTATTCGACGCAAATGTCTTCTGGGGGTTTCTCTTCGATAGTATAAATGCGTATGGGACCAAAAATCTGATTTAAAAAAATTTAAGTTTGCCTCCCCATAAGACCCCAATGTTAATTTTGACCATAATCGAAAAAAAATAATTTGACTTTTCCGACCCAAAATCAACGGGAATGTCTTCTGGGGGTTCCAATTGGATAGTGTAAACGCGCGCGGGCCAAAAATTCGATTTTAAAAAGTTAAGGTTGCCTCGCCATAAGAGCCCAATGTTAAATTTCGCCAAAATCGAAAAAAATTAATTTGACTTTTTCGACCCAAAATCGACGGGAGTGTCTTCTAGGGGTTCCAATTGGATAGTATAAACGCGCACGGCGCCAAAAATTCGATTTCAAAAAAATTAAGTTTGCCTCCCCATAAGACCCCAATGGTAAATTCGGCCAAAATCGAAAAAAAATAATTTCACTTTTCCGACCCAAAATCGACGGTAATGTCTTCTGGGGGTTGCAATTCCATAGTATAAGCTCGCATGGGGAAAAAATTCGACTTAAAAAAATTAAGGTTGCCTCCCCATAAGACCCCATGTTAAATTTGACTAAAATCGAAAAAAATTAATTGGACTTTTTCGACTCAAATCCGACGGAATCATCATATGGGGGTTCCTATTGGTTAGTATAAACGCGCATGGGACCAAAAATCTGATTTAAAAAAAATTAAGTTTGCCCCCCATAAGACCCCAATGTTAAATTTGGCCAGAATCGAAAAAAATTAATTGGGCTTTTTCGACCCCAATTCGACGGAAATGTCTTCTGGGGGTTGCAATTCCATAGTATAAGCGCGCACGGGGCCAAAAATTCGCTTTTTAAAAAAATTAAGGTTGCCTCCCCATAAGACCCCAATGGTAAATTCGGTCAAAATCGAAAAAAAGTAATTTCACTTTTCCGACCCAAAATCGACCGGAATGTCTTCTGGGGGTTCCTATTGGATAGTATAAACGCGTACGCGACCAAAAATCTGATTTTAAAAACCTTAAGGTTGCCTCCGCATAAGACCCCAATGTTAAATTTGGCCAAAATGGAAAAAAAATAATTTGACTTGTTCGACCCAAATTCGACGGAAATGTCTTCTTCGTGTTCCAATTGGATAGCGTAAACTCTAATCGACCGCTTCCATTTTATCGGCTGCTCTGATAAAGTTTCAAAAGATCTTCAGAAGACCTGAACAGTTCTAAAAAATTGCCAAGAATTTTCAAATTATCGAATTTTTGTTTTTAAATTCCTAAATAAAAAATCTGTAAGAGCACCAAAGTGCTTTCCGTCAAATGATGAACAAATGACTGTGTGTGTGTTTATATGTGTGGAATCGGAATTTTTGGTTAATGATTTTTCATGAACGGGGGGAACGATCGGGGCCATCGAGGTCGTAATCGGGGCCTCTTCATGGAACTTAGATCAGATCAGTTTTTGATTTAAATTGACCAATCAGTGTTTTTATTACTAACAATTGAATTGTTCACAACGCTCTATTGCAAAAAGGGTAAGAGATACGATAAAAAATATTAAGCAGAACTTGCTCTGTAAGTGGAAATGCATTTTCATTTTTTTATGATTTCTTTCCATAATTATCATAATTAAGGAGGTATGGCGGATTTAACCCTCGACCGTTCGCACCGCTATTGCCGTTACACTGCCACTCCAGAACGCGCATAATTCTCGTCCTCACGCTGACTATGCGCCTAGTCAAATGTTCATAATTATCTGCTTGACAAATGGGATAGTTTAAAATTCTCAAATCTGTTTTCGTTGTGAACTTCCGAGAGAATAACATCAACTTTGGAATTTTTTTGCTCCAATTCTGAACGTCAGAAAATTCTGAAATTTTTCTGGCTCTTGAAAAATACATTGCTTCGTCGCTCATAAAAATTTGGTCAAATTTTGTTCACAAGGGGTCTCCGTCGAGGAGCTCTTTAAGGTTGATATATATAGGACCATGAAATCTCGATGTTCGTTTCTGATGCCCGAAATTCTAACTTGGCGCCGTGGCTTAGTTGGTTAAAGCGCCTGTCTAGTAAACAGGAGATCGGGGGTTCGAATCCCCCCGGGGCCTACATTCTGCGACAATAATTGTTGTTTGAATGTAGTTTTTTTTGGCAACTAATTTTTGTTTTTTGCTATTTTTCGATGTTTTGCTTTTTCAAAATAGCGAAATTTAGGTTCTACAATTGAAGGACGTTTTCTTTTTGAATTTAAGGGATTCGTTCCTGTTCGAGAATTGAAATTTTTAGAGCTTGATCGATATTTTTTAGAAGCGTTCAGCTTATGGTTAACGTTTAGCTATGAGCATTTGAGGGAAAAGAAATGGAAGTAAAGTGTGGGAAATTGCAATATTTACAATTTCACAGTTCAAATGATTTAGAAATGAAAGGTTATAGGTACCAATAGGAAGATAATCATTTCAAATGAAAAAGAATTGTAACGGAAGAATAACTAGGAGTTTTGCGGTGTTATTCTTACATATACAAAATTGAAAAGGTGGAAAGAAGAGAACAATTAACAGATTAACAAATTACTAAATTTGAACAACTCAACAATGAAAAAAAATTTCAAAAATTTCAAAAATGGAAAATATGGGGAAAAATTCAAAATCTTCAAACATTACAAAAATTTCAAAAGTTTCAAAAATTTCAAAAATTCCAAAAATTTCACAAATTTCACAAATTTCACAAATTTCAAAAATTTCACAAATTTCAAAAATTTCAAAAATTTCAAAAATTTCAAAAATTTCAAAAATTTCAAAAATTTCAAAAATTTCAAAAATTTCAAAAATTTCAAAAATTTCAAAAATTTCAAAAATTTCAAAAATTTCAAAAATTTCAAAAATTTCAAAAATTTCAAAAATTTCAAAAATTTCAAAAATTTCAAAAATTTCAAAAATTTCAAAAATTTCAAAAATTTCAAAAATTTCAAAAATTTCAAAAATTTCAAAAATTTCAAAAATTTCAAAAATTTCAAAAATTTCAAAAATTTCAAAAATTTCAAAAATTTCAAAAATTTCAAAAATTTCAAAAATTTCAAAAATTTCAAAGATTTCAAAAATTTCAAAAATTTCAAAAGTTTCAAAAATTTCAAAAATTTCACAAATTTCAAAAATTTCAAAAATTTCAAAAATTTCAAAAATTTCAAAAATTTCAAAAATTTCAAAAATTTCAAAAATTTCAAAAATTTCAAAAATTTCAAAAATTTCAAAAATTCAAAAATTTCACAAATTTCACAAATTTCACAAATTTCACAAATTTCACAAATTTCACAAATTTCACAAATTTCACAAATTTCACAAATTTCACAAATTTCACAAATTTCACAAATTTCACAAATTTCACAAATTTCAAAAATTTCAAAAATTTCAAAAATTTTAAAAATTCCAAAAATTTCAAAGTTTTTAAGGAAATTTCAAAAAATTCGTAAATTTTAACACCTAAATCTTAAAAAATTCCAAGAATTCCAAAAATTTCAAGAATGTCAAAAATTTTAAAAATTTCACGTCATGAAACCAGTTGGAAGCTTTCGGAACTGATTTTCATTCAAAAAAGTATCATTTATTCTTTCGCTTTAATCACACTTACCACTAAAATAAGTATTCGTCAAATCCATCACGTGGCGCCCACTCGTAACGCCTGACGAAACCTAAACCGGCAAAATACTTCCCCCGCAAAATCGGTCGGTAAGCCTGTTCCGCATTTTCTTTTAAATTTAGAAAGCAACATGTGCTTTGTTAATTGAATTATGCACACTTCCATTCACATGTCACATAGAGAATAGTTCTCTAAGAATAACCACAATTCCCCGAAATCTAGCAACAATATGCACAAAGGTCCCTTGTTTCACGGTTAGAGCACAAAGCTCCCTTATGCCGCTGAAAGAATTATTTATTAATAGACAGGCCTTTCCAGTGAGCTCAAAGTGCTTGCATGAAAAGCCAAATGATTACCAAACTGTCCAACAAGTGGATGCATGCCACCCGCACCAAGGGTTTCCGATTTGTAACTATGCCGAGCTATAGAATGGTGCCACCCAGTTAGGAAGGCACAAAGCTGACGACGAAAACAGGCCTGTGCCAGCCCTGTTCCCCCGAGCCCGACTCAGCCAAGCCTGTGCCAGGCTTAATCTCATCTTCCAAAGCAACCTTAAACTCAGGGTAGCAAATAAGGCTTGGTTCACCCTTGCCTCAGGCTGAAGCTGTCGAGGCTGAAAAAACCTACGCTTAGCACGGGATAGTTCAATGAATACGATGGTCGCCAGAATTATCCATTGGAGGCGCTGATGTCTGCTGATGGAGGTTGGGCTAACCAATTTCCTCAACGCATAATCTCTGATCCTCGGCCTATTGATACGGTTCCTTCCTCAGTTCCTCGAAAAATTGTATGACATAATCGACTGTGACATATCAATAATAACCGCGTCAATTAGTCGATTACTCCAAAAATATCAAGATTGATTCGAATTCTCCCCGCATATATTGGAGAACGTTTGAAGTTCACCAAAGTAGCCCCGTAAGACTTTTCGATGGAATAGTATTGACTATACACACACACACACACACACACACACACAGATATACAAATGTACACACATATGTATTTCAAGTTTTTCAAATACCTGGTGTGTGTCTATGTGCGTGTGTGTGTGTGTGTGTGTGGGTGGGTGGGTGGGTGGGTGGGTGGATGTGTATGTGTATATGTATATACATAAATATAGTCTGTTACAAATCGTCTAGAAATGTGGGAAACCCCCCTGCAAGCATGGAGATATGATAAAAAATGAAATTCTCATTTTTTTCTTGTATCAAAAGTTGTTTTTTTCTTACTCTTGCGCATCTGCAATAGAGCGAAGAATAATCAATAATCTTATTTACCCCAATATTTAAGTATTACATACACTCCATCGGATTTCAACATATTGCAATACCATTGAATTATTCCGCAACGTCTAAGGTGGATGATCGTCTTACCAGAAATAAAAGTCAACAAATTAGAAAGCTACAGATGTTATTTCGCCACGAGCATCGAAGTTTATCATTTGACCCCTGATAATGACCATCGAGTAGGAATTGCACGAAGTAAACAGAATTGGAGTTATATTGAGAAGAAGCTATTTTCAAGAATGTGGAAACATTTGCCTATACTAGACGAAGAGTCAACAATATTATCATTTTGTGGCAAAAAATCTGAAAATGCTGATTTCCTTTGATAGTCTTGAAGAAATGAATCATGGAGATTTTTCTGAATGTAATCACTGTTTTTGTTTTCATATTCAGATGATAGAAATGAAAAATGAACGAGTCATACGTAATTCTCGATGAGTCGAATCTATAACTTATTGCGGTATGTGTGTGTATGCGGGTGGGTGTGCGGATGGATGGATGGGTGGGTGGGTGTATGGATGGGTGGGTGTATGGATGGGTGGGTGGGTGTATGGATGGGTGGGTGGGTGTATGGATGGGTGGGTGGGTGTATGGATGGGTGGGTGGGTGGATGTATGGATGGGTGGGTGGATGTATGGATGGGTGGAAGGATGTATGGATGGGTGGAAGGATGTATGGATGGGTGGGTGGGTGTATGGATGGGTGGGTGGGTGGATGTATGGACGGGTGGGTGGGTGTATGGATGGGTGTATGGGTGGGTGGGTGTATGAACGGGTGGGTGGGTGTATGGATGGGTGGATGGATGTATGGATGGGTGGGTCGGTGTATGGATGGGTGGATGTATGGATCGGTAGGTGGGTATATGGATGGGTGGGTGGGTAGCCGTTTGGATGCATGGGTGGGTGTCTGTTTGGATGAGTGGGTGGGCCGGTGTAAGGATTGCCTGAATGGGTAGATGGGTGGGTGGGCGGCTGGCTGTGTGAGAGGGTAGGTGGGCGTATCAGTGACTGGGGGGGGGGGGGCTAAATAAGAACTGCGTGCTACATTAAAAAGCTCAAGCTGTTCAATTGACAAACATATTTTCGATAATACAGAGATTATGCTAAGAGAAAGTCTATATAACGCGACTGCCGACAGGTTAAAATACGTGAACATTACCTTTTGATATTATATATGCCTCTCCCAATTGTTCCAGTGTTTCGCCTAATAAAGCATTCGTCTCGTGTACAAGATATCATTTGAGGTAATGGTACCTACGTGCTCCGCACATTTCCGCAAATTAAAGGTACCTGCATAATTCTGTATACAACTTTTCTTGAGCGTCGTCCGGGCATGACGCAACTTACGTTTACGTCTTGTCGTTAGTACAGAGGTATATTTACGGACTGATTAATTGAATTAATGAATTTCTCAATTACAGCCAAAGGAAAAGAATCATTTCGCGGCAGATGATCTCAATTCGAGTCATATTCAGCGCGCAAATTAAGGTGGAGCAGTGACTTAATTTCCGACTTAAATTAAGTTTGTTTAGTTTGTTTATAAAAATTAGTTTAAGGTAGAATTAAACTATCTAAAGATTAATTAGAAACGCAGTAATCAACTTTTTTTTGGTATGAAACGGCTCATAAATGAAATCGGATGATGATACCTACACAGCTTGACGAATTTACCGTAGATCTAAAGGACCTTTACCGTGGATGTACGGAATGTATAATGATTGTGACCCCTTCATATGAGAACATGTAACTATAAAAAAAGGGTGAAATTTGGAGTGGAAAGTTCCCTTTCCATTTTCTTCTCGGAAGCCCCCGAGCTGAGCTATTCAACTTTTAAGTGGACCAATGAGAGCGTAGCTCCGCCCCCTTGACCAGTGGTAATCATTGTAAATTAAGAAAAAGTCAGCTTTTACGTCTCAAGGTTACTGATCTGGTCAACGTAGGTCTTGACCTTGAGGCGTTATATCCATTTAAAATTATGCACTCGGGGGCACTAGGGGGAGGAGGCGGAGCTACGCTCTGATTGGCTCACTCAAAAATTGAATGAGTTGGCGGTGGACGCCCGGAGATAAACGCGGAAGGGGAACTTTTTATCTAAAATTTCACCCTCTTCTCACCCCCATATGTGTTGCGCGACAGTGTCGATACATATATAGACCACTAGATATAATTTGTTGAGAAAACTCAGTGGGTTACTACCCTTACAGAGAGGAGAAAACGACAGTGCCATCAGCGCATTTGATGATACATAGTAATTACATAGTTTTGTGACAACATAGGGACAATATACAGTACAATGGGGCTTACCATAGATGTAATTTTGTTTTTTGTTTTTTAATTATTACAAATGTTAATATTCACTTGGGATTAATCGCTATGGAATCTTAATGCCGGACGATCACAGGTCTATCGTAAGTACAAAATTACAATTATCTGTATGGAAGGAGGGGGACTTCTGACATTTCCAACGTAATTTTTATTTACATTTGTATAAGTACAACCTCCACTATTTACATGATTGATTGGGTTAAACTTGATAGTAGTTTGAGGAACGGGACAATCAAATAAATATTAGGGGGAGTAGAGGTGAACGAGCTCCAGTAGGAAACTGTGTATTTTACGGAGGGCTGGAAGGGAGCCGGAATCTAGGTGAGCACCTAAGGAAGGAATTGGGAGAAGGATGTCGTCAAAGAATTTTAACCGGAGGGCATCGAAGCGAGGACAGACAGTTAAAAGATGGGAGAGGGTTTCGAGCTCAGTTAAGTGACAATGCGCGCAAGTTGCGAGGGGGTGAAATATTAAAAAACTTGAGCCAACTCTTAAGCACGTGCTGTACGTATTCGATAGTCTGAGGTTGGCGATAGTTTGTTTTATTTCTAAGCGTAGGTCTTTGAGGAGATAATCAGCTCTGACACCACCAGGGGTATTTAAGCCTTTATATAGTACCATATTCAAAGATAAAGATCGTTTGATTGCGTCAGTATCGTAAAGGTGCAGTCGATACATATATACATATATATGATATTATCCATCGCACCAAGACTATATATACCATAATTTTAAAAACCCTCTACCAACAATAGATAGTGTAGGTATCATTGGAGGGGGGGGGGGAATTGTTTTTTGACACCCCCATACCACACACAGATATGATTTTCGACCTTCGCTAGTTGCAACATTTGTCTCCTTAATTTGTTCACAGCGCTGTCCTCACTACTCCACGCCCAATTCACCAAAACACGTGCGGGTTACCTTCGGTCGTGTTTTGTTTGCATTCGGTCAACTAAATTATGTGAAGATTGAAGGTAAAATATTATTTATCTCTTTGAATTTCGGGGAACTGATGCCAAGCGTCTCGAAAGGGTGGGGGTAACTTTTTAGTTGCAACGCCCCAAATTTTATTTCCTACTCACGTAACGTCTTCAAAAATACTAGAGCACCATATAATAACAACTCCGCCTCCCCCCCCCCCACCCATTGGGAGCCGACATTACATTTGGTGTGGTGCGGGGATAGGAAGAACCTCCGAAGAGGGAATCCCCACGGAAACTATTCATATCTATGGTAAAATTTTTTCGTGGATTGTGTGGATACACATCACCCAAAAATTCCAAAGTTGACCTTTCATCTTCATTTAAATTACGAACATAGGATTAAGTCACTTTGACTCGTACATGAAATTTGGGTCGGCCAAATCTTGTTCGTATAGAATACTTGACAAACTAGTGGTGTGCAAATGTGTATGCCCCAGACGGTGCACAAACAAAACTCCCCGATTTGGTATTTCAGCACAGCATAAGCATGCAACCATGCTGATGAGCAAACTCAACAGTGATATCACTAATTGACCTTGTGACTAATAATTACTGCACGCGATGGATTTAGTTTGATTTTTAAGCCGTATAAAAATATTCAACTGAAATTCGTCCGCCTAGTTACCCTCTCTACCTCTGTACGTTCCTAATTATCCCGCTCTTTGACATCCTTCCCGCAATTGTCGACATATTCATTCGTCAAGTATATTCTAGTTCAACTCGCGATATGTTTTAACCTATATTGAAAAAAGTCATACTGAATGTGCATTGTTGTGTAAGGAACGACCCTGGCGATATGCATTGTTCCCGTATTTCAAATTGCTCGGACGACCATACCTCCTTAATTATGCAAATTATGGAAAAAAGTCATTTCACGTAAAAGCTGTATTTTCATATAACGAATAGTTTTCTTTAGATAAGTTTCCCGCTCTTTAATATTTTACCCAGTGGAATCGTATAAACAATTGCAATTGTTAATAACATTGCATGTACTGCACGAATGCCATCCAAAATGTAATCCGCTCCATTCTGAACGGAAAGGTTTCGATTGAGAGCTTCATGACAGCGCGGGGTTCATTCATTTACTTATTACATACATAATTGTTGAGACGGCCATACCCCCTTAATTATGCAAATTATGGAAAAAAGCCATTGTACATAAAATGTGTATCTTTATATGGGGAACAACTTTCTTATATCAATTTTGCGCTAACTCTCATAGTTTATGGATGACCGTTGATTAACCCGATCTGCGATTTTTGGCCTTTCGATTTTCTGGAAATTATTGAAAACTGCGGACTGGATTCCTTCCGGAATCCAATCAGCACTAAGTTACCTGAAAACTCGATCGAAAAAAAATTAATGGAATCGGACCATTAGTTTTCGAGAAATCGTTGACGAAAAATTTGGGCCCATACATACGAACATACACACACACACATACAGAGATTTTTCCAAAAATGGTCTAGAATGATTAGGGAGACCTTGAAACGTGGAGATCTGGTGAAAATCCGATTTTCGATTTTCGGGGTAATTACAATAACTTCCCTATATCGGGAAGTTAATAACTTGGTGGGTGTATGGATGGGTGGGTGGGTGTATGTATGGGTGGGTGGGTGTATGTATGGGTGGGTGGGTGTATGAATGGGTGGGTGGGTGTATGGATGGATGGGTGGGTGGGTGTATGGATGGGTGGGTGGGTGGGTGTATGGATGGGTGGGTGGGTGTATGAATGGGTGGGTGGGTGTATGGATGGGTGGATTGTCTGAGTGGGTGCGAACGAAATCATACAATATTTTGAACAATAGGACTATGTTTGCCATTTTGTTAAATTTTCAATATTTATTGTTGTTAATGAATTTATAGAATAAATATAGTGTCCTGAAGAGGGATGTACACAATATTCGCAACGTGTGCAAATAATTGAGAATTGGAATTCTACTTTCTGTTGAAAATTTAACATTGCGACTGCTTGACCGAGAAATGTCGTCTCCAAAAAACGACGATGTGTAATACACGCCGCGCCACAACTTCAATAATAAAATTTTCAATTGTCCCGACGTTCGATGGCACGTGGTAAAGAAACTTCGTAGGTCAAAATTAACTCTCTCAGTGTTTTACGTCATACGGATTTTAACCATGCATCGAGACGTGTAAAATAAATTTATGGTCTAGCCAGAACCTATTACACGCATTATAAAAGCCGTTTCTAGTTCGCTCATTTTGTCCATGAAATGTACTAAAATAAGATATTCTAAAAAGTTAAATCGCGTAGCGTTTTTCCTGACAGGTGTCGCGTCAGTTACCGTCTCATGCATTTCGATAATTTAGATATACGTCGATATTTTCTTTCGATGTTTCTATTTACTAAAATAATATGCGTGCAAAAAATTTTTTTTTTTTTTTTATTATTTTATGTTTTATTATTTCGTGTGCAAAAATTTGATGTTAAAAATTTTGGTTGTTAGCATAAGTACGTAAATACTGAGAGTGAATAAAATATGTGTTTTTATGATAATCTTTAAATTCCTTCCAGTGTTATCTATTGGACACCATGGAGAGATAACAGTAGTAATTTCAAATCTATTATGAAGCAATTCACCTACACATAATTTAATATTATAATGCTATCCGATAATCTAGAATCTAATGCTCGTGGATACATGTGAAACTAATTGTGATAATGTTAAAAAATTAACAATGTAATTTTGGCCTTTAATAACGGGTCATTTGAAATATCACGTGACATCCATCAAGATACATAGATATAGCCCGCGGAGGAAAAATATATAGGGTGCCCCGAAACTGACATTTTTTGTTCCAATTTGGCTTAATTAATATGTGAACGGATTTGTATTGAAAATATTTTTGAGTTTGACGTGAGAAGGAAAATCGCGTAAAAACTATACAGGAAGTGGAAATACGGCGTAATAATTAATACGATTGTCATTCTCGTGTCAGACTGAAGAACAATTTCAATACAAGTCGATTCACGTATTATCAAATCGTTATTTTATAAATTCAAGATCAATTCTTCTAGGCAGAAAAGTTATTTCTTCACAAACATACACGTATACATGTGTGTGTGGGTGGGTGTGTGGGTGGGTGAGTGGGTGGGTGTGTGGGTCCGTGTGTGTATGGGTGGGTGGGCGGGTGTGTGGGCGGGTGGGTGTGTGTCTGAGTGGGTGGGTGGGTGAGTGACTGTGTAGGTGGGTGTGTGGGTAGGAGTGGGTGTACGTATGAGTGTGTATTTGTGTTTGTAAAGGTGTATGGAGGAAAATTGAAAACTCACCAAAGAAACCGAAACACATTTTTTTTCAGACATTTCCAAAATCGACTGGTCTGAACTGCCTGGTGGTAATTTTCCTCCAGTATAATACATCTTTTTGCATTGTAACCAAAACAGTGTGCATTTATAGAGGTTTCAATAGACATCCTGTATGCATCCATGATTACCCTATACCCAACTCGGTGGATCCTCTTTGATGAAGAACAGCTTCAACTCAAAGCGTAAGGAGGCTATTGAAGTGTCCGCATGCCTAGGAGAGGCGGGAGGGAGGGTGTATATGGGCTACATGTTGCCGAGACGTTGCGATTGTCGTTCATCAGGTTTCTAGTTTAATCACCAAAGCCGTTTCAACTTCCAATTGATGCTTCTCTGTGAACTACGGAATAAGTACCTACAATTTCTTGTTCTTGAAAAAGTAGCATCGTCAATGGACTCCTGATTGGCTGATAATATAAACGATTCAACGATAAAAGCATATTGAAAAATGCTGTTTGATTATTTTCTAACGCCTTTATTCTTATATTATTCAAACCGAAGGATAAGAAAAAGGAGCAGGCGCTCCTCGGGTCCCCCCATTCGAATGCCTCAAATATGTCACCGTTTTTTTTATTTCCCCCAATTTCATTGGTGGTAAGCTTTCGAATGGTCCGATTGCACACAAAATGAAAATGTTCCAGTATTGAAAAAGCTTTTTCCAGGCGAACGGAAGCAAAAAGAGGAATATCTCATATTACCCAAAGTAATTGTCTCAATGTTGTTCAACCAGTTCATATATCTCGTTACGGCTTATATTTTTGAAAAAACAATTCGATGAATACGTTTCGAGAAATGAAGAAATGAAAAAACCGTAAAAATGACAAAAATTGAAATCTAGAAAATTAATGATACGATTAAATCGCCATTCAATAGGGTTCTTAACCATCACAAGAGGAACCTTTGTTCCAAATTTCAAGCTTTTATCACCATTTTTGCTGACGCTAGAGTGCGAACAAACACAAAAAGTAAAATCAAAGTGAAAAGGTAAAAAATATAAATATCTCATATTAGCTAAACAAATTGACCCAATATTTTTCAATCATGTCATAGATCTCGTCAAGGCACACATTTTGAAAAAAAGCAACAAAATCGGTTGAATTATCGAGAAATAAAATAAAAACCGTGAAAACAAACAAATTGAAATCTAGAAAACTAAGATACGATGACATCGCCATTCAATAGGGTTTTTTACCACAACGAAAGGACCCTTTGTTCCAAATTTCAAGTTATCTCATTTTTGGCGGACGCTAGGTTGCGTACAAAAGCAAAAAGCAAAGAAAACCGTAAAAAACAGCAAAATTGAAATATCTCCAATTTCTTGTGAGCAACCTACTAGATATTCTTCAATCATTCCCTAGATCTTATTGAGACGCACATCTTCATAAAAAAGAAATTAAAAAATATCCATTAGTTTCTGGGATATGAGCGATCGAAGAAAAAACAAAAAAAGTCGATTTCTAAGAAACTTACTAACAGATTTCACTGAAATTGCGCACACAGCTATATGTACTCAATAGCAATAATTGATATTTTTTTCAGATTTTACTCTGAAAATTTAGTCCGTTTTATGTTAAATTTTGTACGTGAAGATTTTCGAAAAAAATTGATACATACAGGCACTATGCTCAAACTTCGTATTTTTACGTTTCAAACCATTATATATCGTTTACAAGCATAATTAGCGAAAGTGAAAATTGACCGATTGCAATGCTTCCATTCGGAAGCAAAGAACATTGTGCACATTAATAATAATGAACTAGTGAACATACTATATAATGAACTATAAGTGCAATATTGCAGTTTGCAAACTATGTCTATAATTAGCGAAATGCCCAATATGTATATTCTTTTTCCAAATGAATTACTCTTTCATATCTTTGCAAATGTCAAACGATAATCGCCGAGGCCTTTGATTAAACAATTCACGATTTCACCGTGACACAAATACGCATAATTAAGCTATTGTGATATTAAAATATCAGCGGCATGTTGAGGACCCGTATTCAGATCTCATTCAGATGATATAATATTGAATTCAATACATAAATTATTAATACCATGCTAATTACTTCAGCACGCTCCAACAAATGTGTTAGCGAGTTGTACAGTGGCGCCTGATAGAGGCAGAAATGAGCGCCGCTTGTTCATCCAGCCAACGCGTGCTGCTGCCGCCTGTGCGCATGCGCGAAAAATTCACTCTATAAAGCTCTCTTACCGCTGCTTCCAACGCCAGTCTCCAATGCCGCGCAGTACAATCTCCATCGCGAGATCATTACTGAAATATCCAATTATCAAAGTTAATCAAACCAATTATTGACCAACTACTGTGCACTATTGTGATTGAACAAAACCCAATTAATTGTTGCATTGGTTCATTGCGCCAAGCCACCAAAAAATCCAGCAGTTTGGAAAAGTGAAAGGAAACGAAAATGCCAGCAGACGTTGCCATGCACACTAATTTCCTCCAATTTAATCAGTCGAGCCTGAAGGACTCCAACGTGGACTCCTGCTGGAACACCGAAAACATGACGGGCTACATGAATCTGATTGGTCCCAAGGGCCATCGTCAGGGTGTCCAAGTCAAGGTATACCGTACAAGTGTCGAACATTTCGCTGTTATCTACCCCCAGAAGAAGGTATGTCGTCCCCTTGGTGTGATTAATCTGAAGAACACCACAATTGAACGTGCTGGTGATGATGGCTTCATTATCAGGCACAAGGGCTTCGACACCACCACCATTGCCCTCACCTTTCACGTGGATAATAAACAAGATTTGGAGTATTGGATACTTGCTTTTACGGCAAGATGCAGCCCACTGGTACATCAGAGCAGTCTACCAATTGTGGAAGAAGAGGAGATCTAAGTGGCCTTCGAATATGGCCGAAAGCCTTTACCAATTTTCCTGCTGGCTGGACGCTGCAATTAGGGGATGCTGCTGATTTAGATGGTCCTTTGAAGAATATTCAACTGAATAGCCCGCCTCAAAGTGTACCCTTTCTGCTGAAACTTTCCAGAAAAGCACTATCCTCATTGTAAAAATGATAACTTATCAACCTGGAAGGACTTACAAGCCAAGAATGTCAGTGATATTGTACTGTGTATCCGGCTTTCCTAAAATACCACAGAACACCTACGAAAGAATGTGTCGATCTATTCGATAAATGAAGTTATCGCATCCTTGTAAATTAATTGAGGAATGTAGGTGATATCTACTACTCGAGATAACGATACGGTAGGTGATAAATTCATTGAAAGTTGCTGGTAATCCCTGGATTGATGATTTGAGGGGAATCCCTGGATGAGGCCTCCTGAAGGCTGCTGAACATTGCGAAGACCAGTGAAGATAATAATGTGAATTAATTAATATACAGTGACGATTAGCGTCTGCAATCTGAATGCTACGTTCTTCTGCTGGAGGTGTCATACCACCTTGATCAGCTGTGGCTACCACGCGGTTGCAGCAGTCCTATCACAAATTTACCAAGGAGAATTCAGCAAGAAGACCAGAATACTGATGTAGCTGATTCGTGTGCATCAGCTGTGTTCTCGGTTCTTTTTTTTTTCTTTGGGGAGGGCAACGAGACCGAACTTCTTTGAGGGTGCCTATGCGAATACGTGAGTGTGTGCTGGGCTAGCAACATGCCGAGGCAGAGAAGCAGCATCATCGATCTCTGGACAGCTGTGGCCAATAGCAGTCTTCGGTGAACGAACTGAAGAAGGGGGGTAGTGGGGGGGGGGGGGGGGGGGAGGTCGTGCGAAACTTGAATGCAAGCTAGGTTGAAAAGGAATAAATATGGCTAAGGAAAGTTAGGGAGAGACAGAGAGGATGACTAGGGGAGTGTTTTTCTCATCCAAGTCACTCCGTTTTTTATATCATGGGTAATGTGTATTTGTGAGTGCTGTCCTGCTCGCACAGTGAACCGTTAGATCTAGCCTGGCAACCGAGGGGCGGAAGTGCAGGTGGAACAAAAAAAAACGAGTATATAGTGCGAGGCCTACCACAAAGGAGCTGGAAAACCGACCCGGGGGGAGGGGGTGGGGGACTTTGGTACCATTACCATAGATGATTCATTCATGTATGAAATCGTGAAAATAATTGCGTACTTTTTTATCGTCACTTGTTGATATAAAAATAATCATCGGTTTTCTTTGGATCCATGTGGGACCACTTCGATTGAAGCCAATAATATTGTCTATATTATTGTAAATATTGTCTGTGATAATTATTAAACTAGTGGTTATAATTTGTCATGTAGCCAGTACGAATTATGCGTGTGAAGTTTATACTTCGAGTATTGTTTTGTTAAAAGACTAAATGTTCATTATAGGTGTCGTTAGATGTAATTTTTTTATATTATTGAATGTTAGGGTGGTTGAGAGGGAGAGTTATCAGAGTGATTGTGGATATTGAATTGTCATGTTAGGATACTCGGTCATATCGATATGATAAGAGTAAAAATAACTCGTTTTTTACTTGCGGAATGAGTGATGTGGGATCCTGAGGTACTGTGATGAATAATGCGGAACAATCCGAGTCTTCTGTATATTATGAAAAAATTTGGATGGGTGGTAATTGTGTAGCGGAGTATAACGAGTCATTTGTCTAATTGATGAATAAATTACTTGAATAATATTATTGTTTTTTCTGTGAATACACCTTGTTTGTTCTCTCAACTAGTCGTTTGCTGGAGCACTTGGTTATGGCGAAATATTTTAATTATTGCGTTGTTGCGGAAATTGGCGAGTGAACGAGACAATTGCGGATGCTGGTCATCTTCGAGGTCCTCTTCGCTTTCTAACCACCTGGTCTTTCACCCCCCCCCCCCCCCGGAAATTCCCAATCGTAAAAACATTATAATGGAAACACATAAATTTCACTTTCAAATGTATGGAATTGCGCGCAAATACCATCTCCGTGAGATGTGGGGGGGGGGGGGGGTATTTATTCACTTGATCCAGATTTCATATCACATTCTCGGCTAATAATCACACTTCGCTATATTTCCGACTATCGTACGTTGACCCTCGTTAGTAAATAATTCTTGATGAGTTTCATGGAGATTCTACATGTACATGAGAGACCTAAATGGAGATGAGTCATGGGCAAACTAAATAACAATTTTATTGGATTAAATCATGTTTTCTTTCCCTGTTCGTTGAATGAAAAAAACTTTTTTTGTTTTCGGAATTTTAATTATTTTTGACGATGATTCATTAGAAACTTTCATTTGCATGATGCGAATTTCGTAGTGTTTTCGAATATTTTTCACGCAATTTAAGTTGAAGAAACAATAATAGCCGAGCTGTTTGTACAAATGGTAGGTATTAATGATTTATCGATCGCACTATGTTAGCACGTGCAGAAAATTAAATATTCATCGGGGAAATGGAGAGGCAGCGGGTACTGCACAACGAAAGTGATCAGCAAAAAAATGTGGATTGAATTATCGATGACATCACCTGTATTATCATCGTATAAATTTGTTGACGATAGAGAATGCATAACAGGATGACGCTGTTTTCCACATGGCCGGCTGAGTTAATCCCCTTTACGGTGGTTTGAACATATTGCAGATTTTTCGGAACTGGTAAATTTGTGGATTTTTGCAGCTGGGAAATGGGTTATTTTCTACCAATTCATAGGTCCCATTCACCCCTGTGTATGTGTGTGTGCGTATGTGGCGGGTTTGTAGTAAGTGGGTGGGTGACTGAGTGGGTGTGCGGGTGGGTGGCTGAGTAGGTGTGTGGGTGGCGAGGCCGGTGAGTGGGTGGGTGGACGTTTGGGTGGGTAGGTGGGTCCGTGGGTGGGTGGCTAGGTCGGTGGGTGGGCATTTGGGTGGGTGGGTGGTTGGTTGGTAGTAAGTGGGTGGGTGGGTGGTTGGTAGTAAATGGGTGGGTGAGTGGTTGGTAGTAAGTGGGTGGTAGTGCGTAGGTGGGTGGTTGCGACTGTGTCGGTGAAATTCTCAGAATTGTTGAAAAGTATCGAAAAAATTTTCAGCATTGCAATTTCAGAAACGTAAAAGATTCAGAAAATTCTGAAACTTCTTGGTACCACTTAATTCATTTCCCAAAAGAAGAGATACCTAGATAAATAAATAAAAATGAGTAAAAAAAAATAAATAGAAAATAAATTTATGTGGTGCAAAATATAAAATGGATGATTCGGTGGATATATATATATATATATATATATATATATATATATAATTTCTCCATGCACTTTAGTTACACAACTTTACCATCTACAAACTCTAGCTCTATATATATAGCGAAGTTGGAACTGAGCCGTCTTGCGTATGGTTCTTCATTAATATTGATTCGCATGATTGATTCGATATGATGGTCATTGGTCATCATAATGAAGAGGAATCCAAATAAGATTCATCATCTCACTACAAAAAATTCATCATTTTTTTATGTCCTTATAGGAAATTCTATAGGGCTTTAAATTTCGATAAGAAATCCAAACTAGTGATGTGCAAATGTGTGTACCCCATACGGGGCACGAACAAAACTTCTCGATTTGGTATTTCAGCACAGCATCAGCATGCAACCATGCATAGTTACCCTCTCTACCTCTGTACGTTCCTAATTATCCCGCTCTTTGCCATCCTTCCCGCAATTGTCGACATATTCATTGGCCAAGTATATTCTAGTTCAACTCGCGATATGTTCTAACCTATATTGAAAAAAGTCATACTGAATGTGCATTGTTGTGTAAGGAACGACCCTGGTAATATGCATTGTTCCCGTATTTCAAATTGCTCGGACGACCATACCTCCTTAATTATGCAAATTATGGAAAAAAGTCATTCCATGTAAAAGCTGTATTTTCATATAAGGAATAATTTTCTTCAGATAAGTTTCTCGCTAACTTTAATATTTTACCCAGTGGAATCGTATAAACAATTGCAATTGTTAATAACTTTGCGTATATTCCACGAATGCCGTCCAAAATGTAATTCGCTTGATTCTGAACGGAGGTGCTCCCATTGAGACGTTCATGGCAGCACTGGATTCATACATTCAGTCATTATATACATAATTGTTGAGACTGCAATACCTCGTTAATTATGCAAATTATGGAGAAAAGTCATTTCACATGAAATACGTATTTTTATATGGGGAACAACTTTTCTTATATAAATTTTGCGCTAACTCTGATAGTTTATGGATGACCGTTGATTAACCCGATCTGCGATTTTTGGCCTTTCGATTTTCTGGAAATTATTGAAAACTGCTGACTGGATTCCTTCCAGAGTCTAATCAGCACTAAGTTACATGAAGACTCATCGATCGAAAAAAAAATCAATGGAATCGGACCATTAGTTTTCAAGAAATCGTTGACGAAAAATTTGGGCACATACATACGAACATACACACACACACACACACACACACACACACACACACATACAGACATTTTTCCAAAAATAGTCTAGAATGATTCGGGAGACCTTGAAACGTGGAGATTTGGTGAAAATCCGATTTTCGATTTTCGGGGCGATTATAATAACTTCCCTATATCGGGAAGTTAAAAAAAAACCAACGAAAATTGAAAATTTTAAGCGCTTCAAAAAAATGCAATTTCAAAATTTCCAAAAATGAAACGAAAATATTCAAAACTATAAAAATGCAAATTGGAAAATTTTGGATATTTTGAAAATTTCCAAATATTTCAAATTTCAATTTTTTCGAAAATTGCCAATTTTCTAAATTTCAAAAATTAAAAAATATGGAGAAAATCAGAAATTTTCATAAATAAAACAAATGGAGATGATTCGGGAATCTCACAAAATGTTCAAAATCGAACAGCAAACATGACATTATCGAAAACGTAAAAAGTCACAAAATAAAACAAATTTTGTTTGTTCATTTTTTTTTTTTTTGAAATTCTTGGAAAATTTTTGATAATTCAGAAAGTTTAAAAAATTGGAAAGTTTAGAGAGTGGTGATAAATTTGATTATTTGGAAAATTTTGGAAATTCTAGGGTGATGGGCTTAAGCTACCTTAAACGTGCGTATCATAAATATTTTTGCGCCTGATTGATCGTCTTGTGACGGTCATTGGTCATCCTAATGAAGATAAATCCAAATAAGCAATTCTTTGCCAAATCAAACGACTATGATTGCTTATTATATTAGGAGTAAGATTGATCGATTCCATAGAAACGGAACGATTTTGGAAATATAGGACACGTGGAGGGGCACGTGTATTGAGTTTTTTAGGACACCACGTGGAGATGAACCAGAACCTCAAGGTTGAATATTGTTGGTCCAGATGACGAGCATCGCAGCAAGGGCATCTGGTGAAACTTGGCGGGAGACACTTTCAATGGATAAACTATTATGTCCTCACTGAGAGCATGAAAAATTCTTGCGTGTTGATTCCTTGGAGTGAACTTCATTTTATGATGATAGACAAATGAAAAGAACGTGTCACGCGCGTCTTTTCGGTTTCTTCAACCTTTTAAAAGTTTCAGTTTTGTAGTTTTTGAATTTTTAGAAATATCTGAACTTTTTTTACGTTTTGGAATTTTTGCAAAATTTTGGAGATTTTGGAAATTTCGGAAATTTTGGAAATTTTGGAAATTTTGAAAATTTTGGAAATTTTGAAAATTTTAGAAATTTTGAAAATTTTGGAAATTTAGAAAAATTTATTTTTTTTTGAAATTTTGATCATTGTGTAAATTTCGGAAATTTTGAAGATTTTGGAAATTTAGAAAATTTTAAAAGTTTTGGAAATTTTGGGGATTTTGAAGATTTTGGAAATTTTGGAAATTTTGAAACATTTGAGAATTTTGAAAATTTTGGAAATTTTGGAAATTTTGAAAATTTTGGAAATTTTAAATTTTTTTGAAGCTTTGAACATTGTGTAAATTTTGGGAATTTTGGAGATTTTGGAGATTTTGGGGATTTTGGAAATTTAGAAAATTTTGGGGATTTTGAAGATTTTGGAAATTTTGGAAATTTTGAAAATTTTGAGAATTTTGAAAATTTTGGAAATTTTGAGAATTTTGAAAATTTTACAATTTCGAAAATTTTGAATATTTTGGATATTTTGGATATTTTGAAAATTTTGGAAATTTCGAAATATTTAAAAATTTTGGAAATGTCGAAAATTTTAAAAATTTTGGAAATTTTGGAAATTTTAGAAAATTATGGAAATTTTTGGAATTCTTGAATTTTTTAGAATTATTGAAATCTTGACAACTTCGAAAATTGTTGCATTCTCAATATTCAATAATTTCACAAATATGAACGATTTTTGGTATTTCAAAATTTCCATATTTTTTCAATCTATTTTTTCCAATTTGTTCAACTTCATTGAATGTTTGAAAGTGGCATTTTCATTATACCAAAGAAGAATGAGTTGGCATGGGGATAGGGTTCTTTGTGCTTTGCACCGTTTCACCGCTTTGGCCACGAAAAAAACATTGGAATATCCCACCCAGTCCTCATTGGCATGAAATGCCTGTGCATCATCAACAAAAAATGAAGCTTTGCATCCTCCCAGAACCCCCCAAAAAAATCACAGAAAAAACAATCAATTTTTCGCTGACGAATTTTACTCGGAATCGTAGTTCCGGTGAGTCGCCACTTGGTTCCACTCACCAATATACAGAAGTCTCCACGCCGCCCTCGTCATTACGAAAACCAATCTAATTAGAAAAAACATTGTTGATTGAACTTAATGTTTGTACACGACCTGAGTAACTTGGAATTAACTAGCTCTTAAATTTACTGACATGTAGATTTCATGGGTGCAAATTGAACGTGACCTGTCAAGTTGATTCAAGTTGCCACTCTTCTCGATTTAACGCAACACTCCTTGACTCAAGCCAACATTCTACTTGACTCAAATTATTTTCGTTTTTTCCTAGCAACACAGATGTAGAAACCTCATCTACTCAGTAGACTTCTTGAATGAATAGAACTATATGATCAAACACTCATTAACGCAGGAAATACTTTCGTATTGATTTTGTGAATGGTTCAACGCTGCTATCATTTGAAAAAAAAAAACAAACAAAATCATAAAAACCGATGATTCCATATCAATTATCACGCAACGACAGACATGTTTTGAATTGACTTAATGAGCATTTTCAACTTGATTTTGAAAAACAGGCGATGATTTTATGTTTGTTAGTAAGACACGTAATGGATGCTTTCATATAAATTTTATGAACGATGTTTTTTATTTAGTGCAAAAAGTCCTCGGTTTATACATCTAGTTGTACAAATATAATTCAATTAAATTGTGTCATATACTTGTCCATCCACGTGGCAGAGCCGACATATTCATATCAACATCCACATCTACATCTACGCATTCGCACATACATCCACCTACCCACTCTCACATACAGTCACCCACCTACCCACCCACTCCCACATACAGCCACAAACCCACCCACCCACTCCCGCATACAGTCACCCACCCACTCCCACATACAGCTACCCACTCACCCACCCATGCACCCACTCTCACATACAGCCACCCACCCATTACCACATACAGCCACCCACCCATTCACCCATTCCCACATACAGCCATCCACACACTCGCACAGATACATCCAGACGCACACACACACACACACAGTTGGGACTTTGGTGTAGTGGGTAGGCCATCTACGTTAAAGGTCTTAATGTTCGCGTCTGGCCACCGGAGAATATTTCATACGATGGAATCTTTTCTCATGGATTCATGTGAACTATCTGCAGTATCCATAAAATGAGAGCGGGCGCCGGGAATCAAACCCAACGGGGGGGGGGGGTCGTAGGCGTCCGGCATCGCAGCATAGGAGTTTCTGGAGGTTTACCCTGCATTCAGAAATACGAGCGGCTAAATGACGAAAGTCATTTACATATATTTAAAAACCTTCGAGCAACATCATACATACTCCCGAATATTCCCCGGTAGCCCCATAAAATATTGTTTTCAGGAGTCATCATAATAACATACCGCATTGGGAACTTGATCAAAATTGATAATTCCATATCAGCAATCGGAGAACAGAATCACAAGCAAAATACTTATATTTAGCACAAGATCGTGGCGAATGCGTCAAAAAGGTCTTGTTACGTCAAACTGGGGGCGCGTTTTTTTACAAGTCATGACATATTCCTACGTCTTTTACACCAGAGATCAATGATAATATCTCACAAAAGTGGCTTTCTTCTTTAGTTCCGAAGCACGGTTCAATAATCCCCTACTCAGCATGAAAAGTTCCTACATATCATTATGTAAAATAGACCAGTATTTCGTCTGGTACACGTAACATGGAAATTCATCTAAAAGGGGCTCAGACACGTGTTAAATTATGACGTTACACTCGTAAAAAAAAATTATGATTCCAAGTGTTCTATTTTAATTTAACGGGGTCTTAACCTATATTTCAGCAGCATAATTTAAGATATAATCTACTTACACACAAATTTCAGCTACTTAAAAATGCAAAAGAACGTTGGAGCAAAATTGATGAGCGTCCCAGGTATTTCCGATTGCACTGTGCCCCAGCGCTTTTTCGGTATCCAACTTCCATTGCACAATAGATCATTATTTTCAATCATCTAAATTAGTTATCTCGAAAATATCCCATAATAATATCAGCGACTGTTACTGGCCGGGCTATCCAGTGTGTGTGTGTGTGCAGTGTAAGTGTCTGCATACCTGATCGGCGGAAAGATACAACTGATTAAGCGATATCGCCTAAATTATGAAAGTTACTAAAAGAAGTCATATTACATAAGACATTGATTCCCATGTGGGAAACTTGTTTGGAGGCTCGTACATGAGAATCGTAATTGAATTTGCTAATTCCTATCGGGAAATTATGTGTCGCCCGAATGGGCATCACACATTGTCCACTTGTTTTTCGGTACGAACGGCCACAGCTGGATTATATAACGCAACACTTGTTTGTATTAAAAGTCGATCTGCAATCCGAGTTTTTCATATGCCAGCGTATCGCTGATCCCATCCAAACAGTGAGTCAGATAAACGTCACTGAACTTATTTCGTGGTCTAGCCATTATTTACAATCTCAATAACCTTGAAAAGGTCGAATATGTTGTTGTTTACGCACGGCGAACTCGAAGTCACCGCTCCGTTCCTGCAGGATCGAAGCGAGACCGGAGTCCACACAGGCCCTGCTATAAAACCATCTCAGCCAAAATCAAACGCTTTCGACACGATAAAGGATCATACTGGAACGCAGATATTCAATGTGTATTTTTTTTTGCAGGGAACAACTTTCTTTCGTATCTCGAACCGTTCTTGCCGTAGAGCGATATAAACAATTCAATTTGTTAACAACAATTGAAACAATCAGTTATTCGAGAACCGTATGTTCAGGATTGATGTGTCAAGATGAGAGGGGGCGGAACTCATTGTAACCCTTAGGGGATCAATAAACATATACATACAGTTATTCGACAAATCGTTCCTTTCCGACCTGGTGACCAGCAAGACGCGTCGATCAGAAAAAAAAATATAAATCGATCCAGTAGTCCCGCCGGAAACAACAGGATATGATTGATGCACATAAGAATCGTACACTTTTGATTTCGTACACACATGGAACTATTTCATTCCACGTGCACAACACCTTTTTCGATGTACACGTGAGACTTAGAACACATCCGTGGTGGAGATTCCTCCTACACGTCGAGTAGATCTCCCTAAATTTTGATTTATATAAAAATAAATTGAAGAGGATTCTTGCCAAAATTGTGCACACCAACTATTTTGGTTTTCTAAAATTATGCACATTTCCTTTTGCCACATTACCCATCGATTTTAATTGCACACATGTTTCGCCGGGAAATGACACATGCAGATACGATCGTAGACGCTTGGGTTTAGGCACATCGCTACAAAAACATGGAAAATGTACATGAGCATTTTATTGGGCACACAAAGGTTGACACAAGATATCGTAACATTATATTGAGCACATGAAATGACATGTGCAAGAAGTAAAGGCACAGTTGATAAAAGCAGGGACGCTTGAGCTTTTAGGAGCTTCAGCGTTTAGGAGCTCTGCATGTAAGAGTTCGGTTTATGGATATTAATGAATAAACATTTTTCTACTCATTGCGTCTTGAGTTCTAACTCCATATGTGTGCTATCTATGCTTCCAATTGCCGATTAAGGCAATAATTTTTTCATATTTTATTTGAATTTTTTGACCTCGGCCAAATTCGTCATTAGATTTTTTTTTCTTTCTAGTTGTTCCCAATGGCATGAAACGCGAGTTTTTCGTTTTTTTTAATGTAATATTACAGATTTCAACTCAAGCTTACATTTTTTCTCTTTCATATGGTCGACGAACCGTCAGTACAACGCACCGGATACAATGAACCGAAGTCACCTATTGATTTACGCATTAATGCGAGATGGCGCACGCTGGCTGCGCATTGAGATGAGGGAACGCGAGATTTTGAGGGGACCAACAAAGCCGTGAAAACATGATGAATCGGGTGGAGAAATATCGTTCAATATTTATGAGATGAAATTTTTCCATCAATTTTTTATCAATGCTCCTAATACAATGCTGACATAAACTGATCTGCACAATTTCTGCGAACCACGTCTCACCTCTTCTAGTCAAGGTCATCTCCGTGACCTTGGTAAGATAATGAGATTCGCTGAAATCATTCATGAGAGTCTGCCGGCTTGCCTGGTCAAAGACCCTGGCTTATTGAGCAGACACCTAAAACAATAAGTAACATTAACAAGCGAACGACCGTGTCTGACCCGTTAAGGTCCATAATTATTATTTAGCGATTTAGTATTTTTCCGCGGTACTATTTTTCTTCCCAAAATAGTCTCGCATGAAACAATAATTTATGAAAAATGTCCGTCTATTTATATTTTTTGCTTTGTATATCAAATCATAAATTTCTATTTATATTTTCTTTCGCTTTTTTTTTCTCAAAAAACCAAACTTGATGTCCAAGTTTAGTTCCTGTACGGAGGCTGCGCACTTTTGATCCAGATGAGGATAATTTTTTTACCAACATCTGCTGCCAAATTTTTCATCCCAGAATTGGACCACTCTAGCGACCAAGCCTTGAGCGAAGCCTGGCTATTTCATCCTGGGCCGGCTGAGCTTGGTTCTCGCGCCTGTTATTCCTCACCTGGATAGTGCAATGTCATTGACCACCATTTGACCGAAAAAAATGGACAGGTATAGGACCCTGCTTCTTGAAAGCTCCGTTGCCGCATAACATGTATCTGAAATTCTGTAGCATCAAAATCCGGAGGGCGAACAATCCATACCACAGTCTTCGCGCACACTTCATTTTCTTGTATACGCTTCGATCCGATGTAGAATATACCGCGACCTCTCCCGGCAATGCCGATGGAAACCGTTTTTTTTCCCAAACTGTACAGCATTTATATCGACTTTAAGATTACGAACAGAATCACACTGTCACTTATCTGTGAATAAAGAGCGCACGGTCGACTCTCCCACTAGTGCACTGCGCGGGACCCGACACTCCGCCGCCCTTTCCCACAAGTGACCGTCCCCTACTTCCCCCACTCCCGGATGCTAGTAAGCGCGCAATGAGGTAGCATTCAAAGTGGCGCGAGGCCATTTGCACAGTGGTGGGGAGGCGGCGCTTGAGGAGATAGTCAATGGTGGGGTCATGACGATAGTGACTATAAGGATCCATCAACTTGCAGGAGGTGCACTGGTGGGGGAGTTGACTGTATATCAGTAGCGAATGGGTCAATCGAGTTGAGATTCTTTTGGCCTGATGTAAGTTCCTGGTACATATCTCAAAATCTTCGAAACATAGCGTAATTTGCATTGTAACAAATTTGCAGATCTCACTATACTCTACAAGAAAGGTCTTCATGAAGTTGTCGCTATATTCCGTAGATTTTGAGATATTTATCTGAAAGTTAGGCCCGGCCAAAACAGACTTAACTCGATAGGCCACTTCGCTACTGATACACACTCTTTGGTCACAGATAAGTGGTGAAGTGGTTCTGTTTACCATCTTAAAGTCGATATAGACGCTTGAAATTACTGATGCGCTAGGTTCAATTGAAGCAAAACCGGGGAATTTGAGAATTAGTAGCAACGCTGGATAGCGACGATGATTCGGTCATACTTACACCAAGACGTAGGGAACGGAGTTCCCAGGGAGTAGTGGAAGGACCATACTGGGATTTTTGGTACCTATGTAGAATTCTGAAATAACGGAAATGAAGGCAAACTTCTGACCAGTAGTGTAATATGAATACACTTTAGTCACATGAAATCCTCTTTTGACACAACTAACCCATTTCTCAGGCTGTATGTGGTTCTCAAACCGGATGACAGGTCATCGCTATGAGACTCGAAACACTGAAAATACAGACACTGAGTCATCAGGGGAAGCCTCCAACTACCGACGCAAATACCTGGATAACGGTAAACATTTCACGGCAATAAACGGTTGACTTTTTTTAAAGATATATAGGACAGTAGCCGGAAATTTGGGAAATAGGTTAACAACGCATTTACTTTTTTTCCCCCAGACTCGACTTGTTTCCCCAGACATTTCCCAGACGAATGAATCAGTATAAATTTGCAACAATTGCAAAACGGAATTACGGGCAGATATAATCGAAAAAATTATCATGCCTTAATTCTCAAGGACTGACAATTAAAATTCAAGAGAAAATGAAGCCACTGTACTTGAAAAAAAACATGGACTCGTATTGGCCAGAAAAATGGCGCGATATTTGAATTACCAAATTCCATAAATGTTTATGAATTTCAATGGTTTTTTAAATATGGAAAACTAAAAATTTTCACACATACGATGATCTTGGAATTATAAAAAAATTGCAAACATCCAAAAGCTTGAAAAATCTAGAAAAATTCTAAGCGTCAAAATTTTTTGAAAAATTACAAAAAAAAATATCAGTCCGAAAAAAATGGAACGATCATTAAAATATGTATGGAATATTTTAATAAATTAGGAACCTAAATTTCACCAAAAAATTCAAAACATTGAAATGTTCAAAAATAAAAACAAAATGAAAAAGCAAAAAAATTTGAAAAAAGCAAAAAAAAAGTTCACAATTGAACAAGAATAAAAAATCTGAAAAAATAACAAAAAGGAACATAAAAAAACAGAACTTATTTGAGAAATTGAAAGAATTCAAAAGTTTCAAGAATCACAATTTCAAAAAATTTTAAATGTTAAAAATGAATGAAATTTGACAGTTGATTTCTTCTAAGTTGAAAAAAACTGCAGAAAATTTTCGCCATTCAAAACTTATAGCCTGCAGAATAAATACTGAGTGAAGCGGTCGTGCTCGGAGTAGGTGAATTTAAATTCAACACATTTCACTATTAGGACGTGATAAGACTCAAGAGTAACAATGGCTGAGTGCGGGCTAAAAAAGACTGAGGGCCGTTCTCTTGACCCTTTGCAGCTTTTGTCATTTGCACCCTCTGGTATATTTAGGCGGAAGAAAAAATTCAACGCTTACACTTGATCACGCTTTCGTGAATAGAAGAGCAATCAGGCACGAAGCGAGCGGATTTATTTTGGGCAAGCGTATCGATTCACTGCAAGTGTTACTTCTTCTTCTGCAGATCCAGAAATTTCGAGGCGATTGTATTGAAAATAAACGAGATGTGCTTGTGAACCTCAACGGCTCGCCTCGATAACTTCCCGATAGTGTGCGTGTGTGTGTGTGTGTGTGTGTGTGTGTGTGTGTGACGATACACGTATGCAATCAAGTTGTATATCAGTTACGCGAATTCGACTATTGATTGATTATTATGATTTTTCATGGATATCTCGTAAAATATGGTGCCTAGCAAAAGAAGTAATAGAACATGAAATGTGTAGTTTCACGAGAGGAATAACTTTTGTTTAACACTTTTTCTCGTATCTATCACCGTTATCGGGATACAGCGTCATAAACAATCAAATGGTGAGCGTGAGGACGACAATTGTGCGCGTTACGTGAGTGGGAGTGAGACGCCAATAGGGGGGCGAAAGCTGGCGGGTTAAGCTCGTCACCCCTCCTTAATTAAGACAATGGTGGAAAAAACTTATAAGAAATTAAATGTGCATTCCCACTTGCACAACAAGTTCCGTTGAACGCTTCCTACCGTACCTGATCAGGATTTTTTAACTTCCCCATCTAGGGAAGTTATTGTAATGAACCCGAAAATGAAAAGTGCCAGATCGATGAAATTTTCACGTTTCTCGACGTTTTGCATCATCCTGAAGTGATTTCAGAGAAGTGTCTGTATGTGTGTGTGTATGTGTTCGTCGGTATGTGGCAAAATTTTTCGTTTACGTTTTCTCGGAAGCGGATCGTGCGATTCGATTTATTTTTTTTGCGATCGTTGCGTCTCCGTGTAACTTAGAGCTGATTAGATTTTTGATCGAACCCGTCGAGTAGTTCCTCTGTTTTTGACAAATTCATGTTGAACAAAAATCGAAAATAGTGATAATGAACGTTCATTCACACAAAAATGTTGTAATCCAGGTACTCAATGTCACAGTTGAAAGACATAAGCATATTTTATAACTGGTTAAATTTTGAGTAAAAGTGGCCCAGTAGTTATATTGTTATTAACAATCTCAATTGTTTATAATGTTCTACTGCTTAAACTGTTAGAGTCAGCGCAAAATTCATACAAGAAAAGTTGTTTGCCATATAAAAATCTGTATTTTATGTAGAATGCCTTTTTTCGATAATTTGCATAATTAAGGAGGTATAGCAGTCTCCACAATTATGTATGTAATAAGTGAACGAATGGACCCAGCGCTGTCATGACGGTCCCAATCGAAGCGTTTTCATGCAAAATCGAGCGGATCACATTTTGGATGGCATTTGTGCGGTATATGCAATGTTATTAGCAATTGCAATTGTGTATACTATTCCACTGGGTAAAATATTAAAGTTTTTGTTTTGCAGCCGCATCCTTATTGGCGTCTCACTCTCACTCAAGTAACACGCATAAGTCTCATCCTCATGCTCACCATGCGTCTACTCAAGTATTCATAATTATCTGCTTCATAAATGAGTCAGTTTGGAATTCTCAAATAGGCATGTTTTCGTTATGATAATAACAGGGGTCACACTGATTAACCGTAGTATATTGGAGAAGAATAAATTTAGTAGGTTGTGCTGATAAACCAAATCGGGAAGTTTTGTTTGTGCCCCAAGTGGGGCACACACATGCACACACCACTAGTTTTTCTTAGAATTCGATTTATTTATAATAATTGATTTTTTTCACCAGGTAGTGGCAGGTATCCCATTCCACTACCCAGTACACATTTTCAATTTCCCGGATGGCAAACAAGAACCAAGTCAACTTCGGCTTTTATCCATCATGTCTATATTTAAATCACTTTTTAGGGGGGTCTTCAGATCGAGTGGATTCATGGGTGATGGACCTATGACGCAGTTGGAAGAACGCAATATGTCTAAGGAGAAAAACGTGAATTTCTGATGGGATCTATTTTTATCGAGCAAACATTAGTGTCTGAATGTCGATCACTTAACGATCTTAATGAACAAGGGCAGTCTCTAGTTCTGATCTCCAAAATATGGAAGGGCTCCTATATTTCCTGTAATTCTACATGAAGATTCATCAAATCAAGGGAGCTAAATCCGAATTTGATGAAAATCAGCTGGAAGATTATTCAATGATCACTGCACTTAAATTTAACTTTTTCCTATGATAAACTTGAAATGACGCAACTCCAATTACCGGTTTCACATATTCTTTTTTGTTTTGCTCGCAATTCCAGCAAGTCTTAGCAAACGCTCCAATGGCTATCATTATAAATGTCACGAAAACAAGTGAGTCGCAGATTGGATTTTAATCTGCATGAATAGTTGGAATAATTATTGGCATCTGATTATAGTTGGCTTATCAAAGGCGCTACCATATGAGCTGGACAACCTGTTTTACCTGTTGCAGTTGCTTTGGTAAAGCCTTGGGCTTATCGTTTTCTAATGTCCAATGCAGAATTATTATGCAGCATGTTACGAGCAATTGATGTTATTCAATCTGAGCTACCCACGCCGAAAAAATACGATATATGTGGTATGAGTGAATTATGTGCGTCTTATTAATAAGTATGGAAAATAAGGTTGAACAATACAGGGGATTTGGTATCTTGAGTGTGTGTATATTTGTCTGTGTTTGTGTGTATGTTTTTGTATGTATGTAGGTGTGGGTGTGTGGGTGTGGGTGTGTGAGTGGGTGGGTGTGTGAGTGGGTAGGCAAGTGTGTGAGTGGGTAGGCAAGTGTGTGAGTAGGTGGGTGTGTGAGTAGGTGGGTGAGTGGGTGGGTGGGTTGGCGCGTGAATGGGTGGGTGTGTGAGTGGGTGGGTGTGTAAGTGGGCAGGTGTGTGAGTGGGTGGGTGTGTGAGTGGGTGGGCGAGTGGGTGGGCGAGTGGGTGGGCGAGTGGGTGGGTGGGTTGGTGCGTGAATGGGTGGGTGTGCGAGTGGGTGGTTGTATGAGTGGGTGGGTGTGTAAGTGGGTAGGTGGGTTGGTGTGTGAGTGGGTGGGTGTGTGAGTGGGTGTGTGTGTGAGTGGGTGGGTGGGTGTGTGAGTGGGTGAGTGAGTGAGTGGGTGGGTGAGTGGGTGGGTGAGTCTATGGGGGGGGGGAGAGTGTGGGTGTGTGTGTTGCCCACCAGTTATTTTATACAATGCGAAATGAGAATGATTCATATACTTTCCAAAATAAACATCTGTCCTGTGAGTGTTTCAATTGAAAATTTTATCCCAATATGACATCGAAGATCCACATTAAATTCGGATAACATGCAGCGTATTATTTCCGTTCACGTGAACGAAACATTGACCGACGTTTTGTTGTGACAGCGGTGAATCATAGTTTGTCGTACGTACACGGATAATCATGCTGGAGTAAGAAATGACATGCAAAATGGGGAAAAAAACATGCATAGCTCATACGACGATGAGGTGCAAAAAAATATTCATGAATTGGAAAACAATCAGTTCGGAAAGTGATGATGAAGAAATTTTACCAAATGCTGATGCCTAAGTTGGCTGATTGGCAATTCAATAAATGACCAATTCGCACACTGACCAATCAGGACACTTTTGCAAACAAAATGTATTCATCCAATTGCAGGGTTACTCAAATCAAGACAATTCGTTTTTCATTTGAGAAAATTGTCTTGATTTGAGAAAACCTTCAATTGGATGAATGCATCTTGGTTGCAAAACGATTCATTTGCTGAATGCTAGTAATTTTTTTTCTCAGTGCAGAAATTAACACACTTTGAAAATGGCCATTCATTTCCAAAATGTGACTTTGAAAAATCACCAGCCAAATTTTCCTCGCGAATTCCAGTAATAAAAACATTTAATTCTACTACGCTACATAGCGGCCACACTGGTGTAACTCATCACCCCATGAAAAAAACGAATTTCTACGAATGTTTAAATTTTTTTGAATTATTAGATTACGTTCATTGAGCAGTTTCTGTAGATGGTTTGTAGATGGCATTATAAAAACTGCATTTGTAGATGGCATTATAAAAACTGGTTAAATAATTTTTTTTTGAGATCTCAAATTTCACAACTTTGGAACCTGGGGTAACTGGTCACCCCGTGTGGCCGCTACGGGTTAAACTAATAACTTTTTCAAATTAAATGCAATGTCACTGTGGTGAAAATCTTCGTGAGAGGTCGTGTGATTTTGAATGCATCTATAGTACAACACGTATATATAATATAATGTATGTCAGATATGATGACCGGCATCTGAAGTTTTTACCCTAGGAAGTAGTCAGTCATTTTTCCTGATGGTTTAGTTCACATATTGCGACTAGACAGTTTAACATCCTCTCGCCATTTTTCGCGTAATTGTTATGTAGCCCATGCCATCTAGACTTCCACGTCGAGAGGTTACGAACGAGTCAACATGATGATTAACGGGTTCACAGAATCATTCGGCTTCCCTACTTGTCATAACCCGCGGGAGGGGGGGGGGGGGGGGGAAATCAGGTTATTTGGCTGGGAGTTCTCTCTACGTCATTCTTCTAATTCAGCGCTAAGTGGTGAGTCAAGAGTGCCACCGGCTTCTCGAACAATAAGGAACTTCTCAGTTTTTTTTCTGTTGGACTTCGGTTTTATTAGAAACTGTCGGAGTTAATAAAGGATTAAAAAAAAAAAATTTTGAAAGTGATGAGTAACAATTTTTAGTTTGGAAAATTTTACAAATTTTGATATTTTTTTTTTAATTTGCGAACATAAAAATTAAAAAAATAGACTAGTGAAAAAAAAATAGACAGTTTCAACATTTTTGAAAATATGAAAAATTTTGAGGATTTTGAAGATGAAAAAATTACGTTTGAGATTTGAAAGATTTTGACACAATTTTGAATGATTCAAAAATTTTAGTTTTGGACAAATTCTCAAAAGTTCAAAATAATTTTTGAATTTCAAAAATATAAAAAAGTCAATTTTTTTTTAATAATGTGAAGGATACCATGAATAAAGGGACCGAATAAATTTCAAAATCACCCCTAGAAATTCTACAAAAAACGTGTATGAAGAAAAAGTTGAGCCTGAAATTGCGAACAAAATTTGATGACTAAAATTGAGATTTCAGACAAATTTCCGCATCGATGTATAGCAATAAATGTATATATTGCTATAAATAAATTTAGCCGCAAAAGATTCGTCCAGCGTGCCAAATCACCCTTCAAATATTTGCTCATGCTGATAAAGTAAGTGAAAAAAAAACAACGGAACTAGTCGTTATCACAAGTCTGGCCTGAAATTTGATAAGATTTTCCCAGGCAATGTCCGCGCGGCTATAAAAATTATGCATATCCCTGGATTTATTACATCAGGGAAAGATTCGGCAATTATCCTCACGTTTTAAATCAATAAAATGTTTGCACAAAAAAAAATTGAACTACCGGTCAAACCACTGGGTTGAACATTATCCTTGAATCCTCCACAAATTTTGAAAATCCCTGTTTGCTCCAATCGAAACTAGCACCCCATCGATTTCAACCATTTATATCGACTTTAAGATTACAAACAGAACCACTTTGCCACTTATCTGTGAATAAAGAGTGCACCTCCCACTAATGCACTGTGCGGGACCGGACACTCCACCGGCCTGTCCCACAAGTGACCCTCCCCTACTTCCCCCACTCCCGGATGCTAGTAAGCGCGCAATGAGGTAGCATTCAAAGTGGCGCGAGACCATTTGCACAGTGGCGGGGAGGCGGCGCTTGAGGAAATAGTCAGTGGTGGGGTCATGACGATAGTGACTATAGGGATCCATCAACTTGCAGGAGGTGCACTGGTGGGGGAATTGACTGTATATCAGTAGCGAATGGGTCAATCGAGTTGAGATTCTTTTGGCCTGATGTAAGTTCCTGGTACATATCTCAAAATCTTCGAACCATAGCGTAATTTGCATTGTAACAAATTTGCAGATCTCACTATACTCTACAAGAAAGGTCTTCATGAAGTTGTCGCTATATTCCGTAGATTTTGAGATATTTATCTGAAAGTTAGGCCCGGCCAAAACAGACTTAACTCGATAGACCACTTCGCTACTGATACACACTCTTTGGTCACAGACAAGTGGTGAAGTGGTTCTCTTTACCATCTTAAAGTCGATATAGACGCTTGAAATTAATGATGCGCTAGTTTCAATTGAAGCAAACCGGGGAATTTGAGAATTAGCAGCAACGCTGGATAGCGACGATGATTCGGTCATACTTACACCAAGACGTATAGGGAACGGAGTTCCCAGGGAGTAGTGGAAGGACCATACTGGGATTTGTGGTACCTATCCACACTCTTTGGTCACAAACAAGTGGTGAGCTGGTTCTGTTTACAATCTTAAAGTCGATATAAACGCTTGAAATTAATGATGGGCTTCAACCAAAACGTAATATAACCTAATCGTAAAGATGATTCGATTACGCCATACGCAACCTTGACCGCGTAATTGGTTCCCGAGAATCCATTGAAGAATAATTTTGCATGCATACACCGCTGTACAACCGCCACATATAGGCAATTTAAAAAACCCTATAGGCACATCATAAAAAATTATATAGTAATTGCAATAGGAAATCCTGTACGATTTTTTTATTCAATTTACGATAGAGGTAACATATATCTTCCGGTGTAGAGACCAAGGGCATTGTCTTTTTTCAGCGGCTCGAGGCCGCTTCGTGAAGGTGAAAATCACGATATAATAATGTAAATAATCACGCGCTTGTTAATTTTTGCAAAATAATGCTAAAAGAGTAGCTCAACGCAAATGTGATTCATACTTTCGCCAACAAAAAAAACTTGGAAAATAACTGATTCCGAGATGGGAGTTTACTTTCACTTTGAGGTGTTGCTAGATGGCCCAGAAGATTGTGATGGCCAGAGTAACTGTTGCATGCAAAATCACTCTGTTCCACTCATTTATTGCCAATCTAGGGTATATATCATAAACAAGAATAAAATGATGAAAAAGCGGCAGACTATTTCCGTCAAAATAGAAAGTGAATTATCAGATTTGCATGGACAACTCAATTTGCGGGTGTAATGGGTGTGTTAAGGTAATCGTTTTTTATGTCAATGTTTATAATGATTGGATGGAATGGGGAACTTCCCGATTCCGAGGAAATGTCTTCATCAATGTAATAGCCCTGAAATTTTCACTTTTTTCGCGTTACCGTTCACATCCTCCTAACACGTTTCCGAGAAACTGTATGTGCATGTGTGTGTGTATTATTTTCCCCTCCATCCCTCTTGTACTCGTCAGGGTAGCTCCTCTTCAGCATTTCTTTGAAAGGAAGCACTGGAAACCCACCCATACGGCTGGGGCCGACTTTCGCCATTTGGATCATCGTATTTCTGAACGCAGGGTAAACCGCCAGAAACAGTATATATATATATATTTATATATAATAAAAATTCAAATCGACTTCTGGTGACACAAAATTGGTACTCAAAATTAAGAGATTGTAAGAGGGGGGGGGGGTATATCAAAGGGGGAGGGGGCTACATCAAAGGGAGGGGGGGGGGGGAGCGGAGCGGGCTTTGGTAATTCCAAAACCGAAATTATAAGGCAGTAATTTATTGGTAATTCAAAATGCAATTAATGGTGATCTCACTCGTGACTGATTAAATAACTATTTACTGAGCATAGAACTTTTTTTATTTTCTCCAAGTGTTTAGCACAGTAAAGATAGGATCGTTCGTAGCACCGTATCACACGCATACGGAACCAGTCTGTATGACGACAACACCGACTCACATTAGTATGATTATGAACCTATTCCCAAAATGGACGTTGAAAAAAAAAATTGTATAGAATTTTGGTAACTATAGAAACTACCTGGTATCATTTCTGGTCCATAGTAGTGATGCTGCGCGAGACAAGATGAGACAAGACAAGACGAGACGAGAAAAGACAAGACGAGACGAGAGAAGACAAGACGAGACGAGAGAAGACAAGACAAGACAAACCGAGACGAGACAAGACGAGACAAGACGAGACAAGACGAGACAAGACGAGACAAGCCGAGAATAAACGAGACAAGACAAGACGAGAGAATCAAGATTTTGGTCGAAACTTAAAGTTGTCTCGTATGGAAGAATATATCTCTTTCGTCCGAAAAGAATTGTATAGAACTGCTATGAAATAGAAATGATGTATCTGCGTTTTGGAGAAGGTAATGCTTTTTCACCAACATATAAGAAAATTCTTTATTATGACATCTATTACTATATAACATTCGTTATTATTTTATGCTTGGGATATGTATTTACACCCGTCTTTTTCCTGCTGTTTTCGCATTTTTCAAATTTTTTTAGCGATATCTTAAGTGCTTGCATTTTTGTAGCAAACGGATGATTATAGCCGTTGAAGCGCACATTCATTCAGCCCATTTTTCCCAATTGATATCTCCATAATGCGTCCTCATTGTTCCATCGATGAGAACTTTCACATGGAGAATATATTTAAAACTTTGAAACTCTTAGAAATGCTCTAAAACATGAAAATATGACGGAAAATTGAATTTAAAAATTTAAAAATTTTCACAACTCTACTTTTATAAACTATATTATCAGATATTTTATCAGTATTGTCCTGTTTTTGCCTCAATAGACGTAGGGCATTATACCTATAAATCACCACTATTTACGATATTTATCCATTACATCGTTAATCAAATTCCCCATTTTGCCAGTATTCTCATGTTGTGAATGACTTTCTACTCCTGACCTTTGTTACTGCACTCGTGATTCCCTAGTTCATCCCGGGATAGGAAATAGTTATTTCATTACAGAGCTGCTTGAATTCCCACGACCGTGGAGGATCATTATAATAGAACAGAGGACTGCGCGTGTGACAGTAGATAAAGAATCTCAAATTTTTTCTTTTTTCGCTTCGATAATGCCCACTATCATGCAACAGTAAATGCACTTGGCGAAAGTGATGATTTATTACGCTGCTTATAGTGATTTTACTCGGGAATATAGTAATGCTCATAACAACCGGAATGAAATTCTTCATTCGAGGACTCGATTGTTATGTAATCACATTGCAAAGTCAATAAAATTTTTTTTTCATTCAAGATCACTGATATACAGTTTCAGTGATTTTTATTTTTCAGTGCAATTGTATAATACTTTTCCGATTCGACGATTTTTTCTCTTCCAAAATTTTCTGTACCTCACATTTTTGACATTTGACATTTTTCAAAATTGGAAAATTAGTGTTGTAGCGATTGACGAGAGAATCGAGACAAGACGAGACAATTATGACTCGATACAATACGAGAGAGCAATTTCATGATCATCGCCAAGCCGAGACAAGACGAGAGAGATGTGACGAGAGACGAGATGTCTCGACAAGAATTCGAAAAAAAAATCGTTTTAAACGAATCAATTTCACTCACAAGCTAATGACTTTTTCGTAAATTTATGGTGATCCTAAGAAATAATAATGATGATAATAAATTGTTTACACATTTAGAAGATTGATTGCTAATTAATCCGATTTCTTAGCAACTCGATTCCGTTTTTAATAACCTTCGAATTTCCTAAATGGTTGAGCTCCTAGAGTGAAAAAAAAATTCTATTACCAAAGCATCATATACCCCAGTCATCATCTAGACTGGAATAATGGCTTGTTTTGGTGTTTGATTTGAGTCCGTTTAGACACTAATGCGTTAGTTAATATCACGCAACAGTAACACAAGGACTCGAGAAATAATCAAATAAATAAAATTAATGAGGGAAGGAGGGATCGAACCCGGGTCCGCCGCGTGGCAAACACGTGAGTTACCACTGCGCCACTTAAGCGCGTAAGCGTACTTAAATTCGATTTTTCGGGACTAGTCACGTGGCAGCCGCACCGCTTTCCATTTCCTCACTACTTTCTCAGTTTGAAAATCAATTTTGTTTGTATTTTTGAAAACCGACAATTTTGTCAACTTTGTTTTTGAAAATTCTGTTTTTTTTTATTTTTGGAATTCCGTAAAATTTTTGAATTTTGAATTTTTTTTTTTAAGACTTTTTTATATGGTTTTCAAATTTTTGGGACTCCTCAAATTCCGTTTGTGTGTTTCCCCTATTTTATTTCTTGTTTGCAGTTTGAAAATCAATGATTTTTTCAAAATTTTTGAAAACTGAAAATTTCGCAAATTCTGATTTTTTTTAAATTTTTCAAATCCCTGAAATTTTCGAATTTCTGATTTTTTTTTTTGGGACTTAGAATTTTTAGATAGTTTTCAGATGTTTGGGACCTTTCAAATTTTTTTTGTGAATATAGCCGGTTTTGTTTTTTGCATTTTGAACATCAATATTTTTTTTTTTAATTTTTCGAATTTTCGAAAACTGAAAATTTTTCAAATTCTGTATTTATTTATTTTTGAAAATTCGTGAAATTTTCGAATTTTTTTTTTGAGGCTTGAAATTCGTTAGATGATTTTCAAATTTTTGGGACTTCTCAAATTCCTTTTGAACTCCAAAATTGAGGAAAATCATTCGGATAAGCAACATTTGCAAAACATCAGTACCAACTTTTTAGAAAAATTGAATTTCTAGTCTGTGGAGAAATCTCAGATCTACAGCGATGATTGATCGAACTTCCTCAATGCGATTGATAACGATAACGCCTATTGCAAAAATAAATTTCAAGGTTTGCCTATGAGATGCAAATTGCGACTAAAATAATTATCTTGATTAAATAAGAAAGTGTTTGAGATTGAGGAATCATTAATCATCATTAATCAGAAAAGTCTTTATTCTTTCATTTTTGGCGCCAAAACAATAACTTCCTCATTCGAAAGTTAAAAGAATGAGTGAAATCGAAAAACTAGAAAGCCTACGATCGTACGCAGACAAAAGCTATCTCGCTTGCACGAGAGGGGTCTGCAACGAGCCCAAATTCTTTGCGTTAATCCAAAATTCATTAACTTGAGCCATTATTATTATTATTATTGATGCCCTGGTGACAGTCTCCCCGAAAAAATAATTTCACGCGTCGACCGATTAAAAATCCAATAATGGTTCAAAAAATATAATTTTTATCTGAAAAAATAGATAATTGTTCTCTCCAGGTCGATAATTAGGGTAAAGAAAGATAACGCGAGTAATGAACCAATAATTGTCAATTTAAAACGTCGTACCGGAGAACCCGAGTTTTAGTAGCTGTCGCTTCATAGAAATGACTATCTAATTAGTGACCCGAATAACCGATAATTATGATTTTCCTGTTCACTGTGGTATGTTGAGGCCTAATTACCTACCTGTAGAATATACTTCCAATTTTTGTGTAATTTTTTCACCTAGGTTCTTCCAGAAATGAGCCCGCGATCAGTCGCCGCGTACACGACACCTTGTGGTCGCTCTCATGGAAAGGAAACATGCAGAGATATATCTGACATATATGTGACTGGTATTGGATATATTCCAGCGTATAGGTGCTTCTGTGTCTACAGATATAACACGCAAATATATCTGATTATATATGTTGGGTACGTTATAATTATAACTATGATATATCAGGGTTCTAACCACTCCGCCATAGTCGTCGGTTACGATGAATGTAGCATATATGTTTGCATATACCTAAGATATGTCCAACACATATAATGATAAATGAAAAATAAATAAATAATAAATAAATAATAAATAAATAATAAATAAATAATAAATAAATAATAAATAAATAATAAATAAATAATAAATAAATAATAAATAAATAATAAATAAATAATAAATAAATAATAAATAAATAATAAATAAACTCTAACTTCTCCTTTATCTTAGGAAAACTACGGGCAACCTCACCAAAATTGTGCAGCTCAAAAGTAGGAAATTTATGCCATTTGCAAAGGAGCATTTATAGTGTCGTATATATATGACATACTCTGCAGAATCGATCTCACTAAAAATTCCGCCAACTCATGTCGCCTCATTTTAGATAGGCTTCAATTACAATTGATAGACCAGAAAAAAAATTCTATTTATGTAGTTGAAAAATGACCGTCATCTTTTCCTGATTTATTGGGCCCCTCCCCCCCCCCCCCCCCGCGAACGCATATTTCACTGCACCCATGTAGGAAGTGATGAGCTTCAACAATCGGCCCAGGCTTGGGACAGCCTTATCTTGCCAAGCTTTGCTAGCCTATTTGGGGCTATGCTTATACCAGGGATCACACCAGTCTCCACCATGATTAGCAGCCAACGCGATGGATACCAGCCTTGCATCCGTATTGGCACAGCACTGGCATCCAAGCTTGGGCATTGCCTCGACGGGGGCAAGCTAAATCCAAGACTGATAACAACCCTTGACAATCTCCAGTCTTCCTGGTGTGGTCTTCAACATTGATGCATCCCAAGCTTGCGACAATCTCAACTAATGGGTAGTGCCCTACTAACTACGGTGAAGGTCCTAGGTTCGCGCCCGGTTTACGGAGAATGAAGAAATTAAAAAATCGTATGAAGAAATAGTTTCATAAAAGGAGACCGCAAAGCCGGGCGGGAACCTAACCCGCCACAGCGGTGTGGTGGACCGCGATTTATGCTACATTAAATTCGATACACGTGTTCATCAATTACATAATATATTTCGGCCAGTATTTGCATAATTCGTCACTTGTCGCTATTCTATTGAATCCTGAAAATTATATGGCCGAAATAGTTCGGCGATTACGTCGGCTCTGACAGGTAGGCGCTTGGAAGTGATGGGGATGAGGAACAGCCGCATCCGCCTCATCCGACTGGTGAGACACTGGAGGAGTGAGGAAGGCATAAGGTAGTCCTGTCTTACTCCAATGGTGTGGAATGTAACTGTTTGCTACATGGCGGGAGGGGGGGGGAGGGGGAGTTCCATCATATGCGGAGGTTTACCCTGTGTTTAGAAATACGATGGCCTAAACGGAAGTCGGCCCCAGCTGCATGGATGGGTGTCCAATATTCCCTTTCGAATACTGAAGATATACACACACACACACACCAGGCACGTACACATTCCAAGTTACCTAGAATAATAATCTCGTTAGATATACCTGGAGGCGTTGAAATGTAGTCAAGTTTAGAAATTAAATTCGACCATAGAAGCCAAAACAATAAATGGGATGTGAGAGTGACCCTCGACGGGTCGCATCTATAACTTCCCGATAATGTGTGTGTGTGACGAAACACGGATAAAGTCAAGTTGTATATCAGTAACGCAAATTCAACTATTAATCGATTATTACGATTTTTATCGATATCTCGTAAAATATGATGCCTAGCAAAAAAGGTAATACAACATGAAATATGTAGTTTCACGAGCGGAACAACTTTTGTTGGATACTTTTTCTCGTATCTATCATTGTTCTCGAAATACAGCGTTATAAACAATGAAAATTGTTAATTAAGCGATATCTCGTAAATTAGCTCAATTATAGAAAAAAGTATTAAAAGCTAAAATACGTATCTTCATGTGGGGAACAACATTCGTTGGAAACTTTTTCCTCTATCTCCCACGCTTTTTGTAATACAACGTTTTAAACAATTGAAATTGTGTTTTAAACTTGACACTCCTTTCCGCTCTCCGCAACGGCTAGATGTAATTTTTGAAAATAAAAAAATTAAAATCGGTCCAGTTGTTCAGGAGAAACCGTGTCACAAAAGAATGCTCACATACGTACATACATACGCACACACACACACTCACACAGACATTTCATTGAAAACGTGTCAGGATGATGCCAAACGTCGAGTGAAAATTTCATCGATCTGACCCTTTTCATTTTCGGGCTCATTACAATAACTTTCCCTATCAGGAAATTAATACATCTCTCTGTCTGAAACTCAATGAAAAAGAATAATAATTGCATTTCTAAACGAAATAAGAGCTGCTTCTCCGAAAATATTAACACCAGATGATGGGACGTACCAAAATAAGGAAATGGGGACAGCGATGACTAACCCTGGCTTAATCGGTCTGTGTAAAAGGGACGAGTGCACAATATTCCACCTCTTGCACTTATGAGTAATACGGTGACGCCACTATCAAACGGAAAACAGACGTGATTTATGGAAAGGGCAGCATACGTCTATATCGGTACTTCTGCGGAATACAGAAAAAGCCTGACGCTCAACGAAAACAATTCAGCGAAGTGTAGTCTATAAAAAAAGAAATCGAGTTAATAAGCAATAATCGGCAATTTTAAATTCAAAGAAACGCTCGTATTTATGATTTTAGAAATTAGAATGCGGTGAGGAACAATATTTGTCATATGAAAGTGTTTATTTGAAGTGTTTTTGGAAATATAAATGTGATTTTTCAGATAATTATTTTTGTAGCTGTTTGTCCCATGGAGCGAAAAATTTTATGTAAAAACGTTTCGAAATTTCGATTTTAGTTTCCCATTTTTCATACTTTTTAGTTATAAAAACTTATCATTGAATCCATCAATAAAATTATGATAATTACCGGTAAATATTGAATCTCGAATTATTATTATTATCGCATGGATAATATCAAGTGACAAATTGCAGAACTTGTGGAGAAGTAACATTGAAAAAAATAATTGAATAGATTTCAGTAAAAAGAGCGCGTAACAATTTGAAATTTTTGGAAAAAACCAAACTCAAGAATTTGGAAATATTAAGACAAATTCGTACGCCACGATTTCTCACCATCAACCTATGCGATTTAGATGCTGTATAGCGGAATCGAAGCGTCTTTGTGACCTTCAAAGCTGATTAGGTTTTGGTGGGAATCGGTTTTGTAGGCTTTTCATATTTCCGAAAAAAGCTACCGTTTTACATAAAATGGGAGAAGAATCTTCCCGTTTCAAATAGTTTCTATTTGAAACGGTTGTGACAACGTATTATTCGATTTTGAAAACATTTTCATTCCAATTTTATGAACTTTTTCGGAAGTATTGGCAAAACAAGTTATCAACACAAATTTTTTAAATTGCGCGCTGCGCACTATCATTGGTCAGTGCGTCACGTGACATACTCACGTGCAGCAACATCGGTCGTATTCCAGTATTCCAAATTTCATGATTCCTATTTTTTTCTCTGAAAGCAGTCTTGTAACATTGAAGGGGTAACACAACTGTAGAATTTTCAAAAAATCGATTTTTTCTTGCTTAAAAAATAGTTTAACTATCCTAGTATACTGTGAATAAAAATTGGGTGGAAAAAAAATTTTTTTGACCCCCATTTTAGTATGGAAAATTTTAATTTTATCATAATGTAGTCACATATCAAAAGTG
The DNA here is from genome assembly GCA_026005395.1 of Asobara japonica. NCBI lineage: Eukaryota > Metazoa > Arthropoda > Insecta > Hymenoptera > Braconidae > Asobara > Asobara japonica. Next base: position 1,591,312 of record BQMI01000539.1, on the reverse strand, counting down.
TGATTGTGTTTTACTCGAAACACGGTTTTTGAAAATGGCACGCGCCATAACTCAAACACTTTTCAATATTTTCGCTTGAAATTTTGACCATATGTTGAAACCGCGAATACGCAGAGAAACACGTACGGATTTTTTGATAAATTAATGGAGCGATTTTTAATTAACGAGAGACAGCCTTCATTTGAAGTGAAATTTTCTCTTTTTTGTTCAAAAATTCGCCAAAATTACAAAAATCAATATTTTTACAAATCCGTACGTGTTTCTCTAGCTATACTGATCTAGATTAGGAGACTCCCTCCCCCCCCCCCCCCAGGTTCAAATTTACACCACTTGTGCTGCGTGCAGTGGAGGCCTTCCCAGCGGAACACATCTCAGTGCGGGGGCTATATCGCCGCCATTTTGTTTTTTTTGTATGAAAAAAATACTCTGTACTCTTGAATACATGTTTAACAACATACCCAAATTTCATTCATTTACCCCCATTCCTTCTGATCTAAAAAAAATCGCGCAAAAGCGCTCCAAACACAAGGGTTACAGTGGTGTTACCACTTAATGACGTATCGGAAAGTCTAGGAATGGCAAAGAGAAATTACAAATCGGGAAGTTTTGTTTATGCTTCCAACGAGGGCAGACACACTTCCATCCCACTAGTTAACCCCTCGATAGGGGAAGTTATTGTTTTGCCCCCAAAAATGAAAAAATCGATTTTCCATTAGATCTCCACGTTTCATGGTATTTCTGACCTTTCTCGACTATTTAAAACAAAATGTCTGTCTGTGTGTGTGTGTGTATGTAGCTAGGTAGGTATGTGGTTAAATTTTTCGTCCACGATTTCTCGCGACTGAATTATGCGATCGAGGTACTGAATGATTCAACCGAAGCGTCTTCACCTAACTTAGATCTGATGAGTTTTTGGATGAAAGTGGTCCATTACATATATTGTTATTAACAATGTCAATTGTTTATAATGTTCTACTGCATAAACTATTAGAGTTAGCGCCAAATTTATATAAGAAGAGTTGTTCCCCATGTAAAAATACGTATTTTATGTAGAATGCCTTTTTTCGATAATTTGCATAATTAAGGAGGTATAGCAGTCTCAACAATTATGTATGTAATGAGTGAATGAATGAACCCAGCGCTGTCATGAAGGTCTCAATCGAAGCATTTCCGTTCAGAATCGAGCGGATTACGTTTTGGATGGAATTCGTGAAGTATATGCAAAGTTATTAACAATTGCAATTGTGTATACTGTTCCACTGTCTTCATTGCGGCCGCACTTCTATTGGGATCTCACTCCCACTCAAGTAACGCCCATAAGTCTCATCCTCATGCTCACCATGCATCTACTCAAATATTCATCATTATCTGCTTCATTAATGACTCAGTTTAGAATTCTCAAATCCGGAAGTTTTGTTTGTGCCCCGAGTGTCGAAGAAAAAATGTATCGCTTTGGAGAGACATTTCCCCCGAAAGTGGGCAAACACGCTCAATGTTCAACCACTCAAATTCATTATCCTAACGAGTGCGATGCGTAATGCCGTGCATGAGATGAGCACGTGATCGATTGAATTTCATCCATAATAACTCGTTGGCCGACAACGTGGCACACCGACTCTTATTCAACAGCCTCATTAATTATTTAGTCTCTTGGATTGATACACTTTGCAGTTGTTTAAACACGTGCAGCAAATTTGCCTAAAAGCTATTTTCACCCGGGGAGGATAATGTCCTGTGGCGCTCATCCCCGCGACCTTGAGACGTCCTGCATCGCTAATTAATCAATGGTTCGGGTATTCAACTGCCTGAATATTCCAGGCTCATCTCATCTCCATGTTGATTATATAGACGCCAATAACGAAGTCATCGTATCCTCCCAAGACTTTTGCGATTTTTCAAAGCTGTCCTCTTTCTTTAACATCGATAATGCAGATCTTTGCCATTTTTTGGTTCTAAAAATATTTGGAATTTTTGGAACGCCCAAAAATTATTACAGGGCTGGAATTTTGATATTTTCGAACTATATTGAACTGCATTTTTTATATCTTTTTTTTTTGAGTTTTAGATCTTTGAACTTCTGAAAATGTCTACGAATTTTGGAATTTATTAATAAAAAAAAATTGATATAACGATTTTTTTCCGTCATTCTCATATTCTCTCATCATAATTTGTTTTAGGATTTTCAAAAAAAGTTTGTAATATTTGAAATTTAAAGTAGGGAAAATATAAATTTTCTTTTATTTTCACCATTTGTGAGGTCTTTGAAATTTATGAATATTGATTTTTGTTATCAATTTCTGGATGAAAAAGTTTGAAGATATCTACAATTTTTTTTCATTCTCCCGCGAATCCCGCGACCTCGAGACACCCTGCTCTGATTAATAATTGTCCGGGGGTATTCATCTGCCTGAATATTCCGGCCTCATCTAAATTTCAATTTGATTATGTAGATGTTGATGACTAACTCTTGCGGCCTTCATGAAATGTCATTACTCTGCTAAGACATTACACTTTGTTTATAATTGTACAAAATTTGCTTTTTTTCTAAATGGGCAAAAATGTTCATTTTTTTGTCCTAATTCCTGAAATTTCCGTTTCACTTCTTTTCTCTAATCCATCTCCACAGTTTTTCACAAAAGGACGTCAAAACAATTTTGAAATTATTAATAAGCCAATTATGCGCGTTACTGGAGTGGGACTGAGACGCCAATAAGGTTGCGAACGCTCGAGGGTTAAACCCATCATACCTCCTTAATTATGACAAATTTAGAAAAAAGTGATAAAAGATTAAATATGCATTTCCACTTACAGAGCAAATTCTGCTAAATACTTTTTGCCGTATCTCTTACCGTTTTTGAAATAGAGCGTTGTAAACACGTCAATTGTTAATAATAAAAAACTGCTCGGTTAATTTACACCAAAAACTAATCCGACCTAAGTTCCATGAAGACGCTCCGAAGACCTTGATGACCGAGATCCTTCGACCCTTTCGTGAGAAATCGTTAACGGATAATTCCGGCTCCACACATACAAACACACACACACACACACACACACATAGAACGTTTTCACAGAATGAAATGTAGGGTATGGGTTTCTGGCGGTTTACCATGCATTTAAAAATACAATGGCTATGCCGAAAGTCGACCCCAGCCACACGGATGGGTGTCCAGTAGTCCCTTCTAAACAAATTCTCAAGAGCAGCTACCATAGGAAGTACCAGACAGAGAGACTGAGGCAAAAAGACACACATATCATTCTGAAAACTGAAGAGATCATATTGAATGATCAATTTTCAATTTCGGCTCAATTTTCGGCGTGATTTCATGATTACAATAACTTTGGCCCTTGGAAAGCTAGAAACATTTAATCTTGTATCGTAGGTCCATTACCCCGTCACCTTGAGACGTCCCGCATCCGTAATTAATCAGTGGCAGCGTATTCATCCTGAATATTCCACCCTCGTCTGAGTCCGAAGTTCATTATGCAAATGGCAACAATAAGCTCATTACCACCCTACCAAATTTTACCAGACATAATATAATCTGTGATCGTATATGGTATCCATTTATCGCGTTAATATAATCAATCAACCGAAATTCTATTAATTATTAACCCGCGTACTCAATATTGCCATCAAAGACCATGCTCTATGTGATATTTCGTCACAGAATTACGTGTTTTTTTTTTATAAATTTTAGTACCCCATATCGAATTCTTTTTTAACTTTCCGATTTTTCGGGAAGTTATTGTAATGACCCCTAAATCGATTTTTTTTGTCGACTCGTAACTGTTTTAATCCTCGAGTGATCGCGTCATGGCGCGAGCGCAGTCAATCTTCTTATTTTCCTCCTGGTGCGACCAGTTACGTTAGAGAATTTTGCCATGCGACGTTGCCACGTCTAGCGTTGTTTTTCGTTTGGAATTAAAAAATTCCAAAATAGACCATAATTCTTTTAATTTATCATACTTCTAATTATCAGTTATATATATATGATGAGTTGCAAGTCATTCAAATTTGCGTGCATTTGAATTTGGCGGGCCTTGAATTGGGTACTGCGAAGGGCCCTGGCAACATCGCACGCAAGAAAATACGGACTGCGCTGCGCTCAATACGCGACTAGATACGTTCGGTGGAGAGGTGCGACCACTCGAGGGTTAAGGACAATAAGATGCATTTCTTCTGTGCCAAGAGATCTTCCTACGCTAGATCGTTCCGAGGATCATAGATTCATATCCGACGGCAAAAAAATTTGCGAAAACAAATTTCAGTCACGTAGCCCGCAACGTATCTCGTGTACGACAATCAGAGCAAGAATAAAGTTTTTTTTATGTGAAACATCTAATGCGGCGCATGGGATCGGACAAATTTGCTCTCGGGATAGGCAATTTCCATGACAAATATATATAGATATACTCCACTGCTTACCCGTCGTCCCCTCTCTGCCATCGACGCAAAGGCAATGCGCACAAGTTGTATGTACATATTAAGATACGCTTTCGAAAAATTTTGAAAAGAATTGCAATTTTTAACAAATTTTTTTTGTTGGGAAAAATTTTGAGAAAATGGGAAAAAAATTTTAAAGGTTTCAAAAAATTTTGAAAAATGTTGGAAATGCGTTGAAAGGTTAGACAAATTGGAAAAATTTGGAATTTTTTTGTAAAAGTTCGAAGAAATTCGGAACACTTTTCTAAAAATTGGAAAAACTGTGGAAAAATTTAGAAAAAATTCACAAGTTTGAAAAAATTTGGAACAATTTTGAAAAAAATTCGAAAGATTGTGGAAAACTTTGAAAATACTTTTCAAAGATTTAAAAGAACTGAGTATTTGAAAATTTCCTATAATTGTCGAGAAATCGTCAAAAAATTTGCATCAATTTACATAAAAACTAGTGTTTCCATGTTTCACATGTACTAGGTGTCCCATGACGCCTCACTTTTTCCTTGCTTTAGTTTTTTCGCCTTAATCAGAGATAGAAGAATTCAGAAACTGCGCGATTGACGGGCTGTAAATCAACAATAACGATAATGTAATCAGTCTATAGATAGAGATGCTCCAATATAGTATGCTTCAAAGTAAGCAAAATAGTATGAGCTCGACGCATACGTTGTCTCGTGAGCTGTTCCTCTCACTTTTCTCGCAAAGGTAACTGAAGGCCGAGGTCATTGTGCATCGATCGCACACGCACACCTGACGTTATTCCTATAACATTTGTCCGTTTTCCATGACGTCCATGTCAGTGGATTACGTGAGAGTATTATTTAGTGGATCTACCGGAGTGGAAATTCAATAGGGCTGATATTCAACGCAAACTCTGTAGCTTACAAGGATGGAACAACTTTCATCCGATTAGGAGGTACATCCACGTCATTCACGGTGTATCTGATGGATTCTTTGTTCACCTCTGGTCTTTATTCTTCCAGATCGATCCAGTTTTTTTTCAACAGCGTAGTCTAGATAAATAACTTTGGTACCAATCTAGGCCCACAAAAAAGGGGCGGTAAAAATATACAGCGGCGCAGAAAAATGTGCTGAATACGAAAAAAAAATCCGTCCTTGGGATTTTGGACGGGATTTCTATTTAATTAATTAAACACTGTCAATTTTTTTTGTGGTCAACGTGAAGAATTGGTCCACTGACCACCCAAGTGCGTAAATGCAAACCACAATATCGTCCTAGAGAAATAAAAATCTTCTATGGTGGTTTCGCAAGTAGCCCCAATAAGCAATTGAAGCGTTGAAAAGAAAGTTTATTAACAATGTACAATTCTTCACATCAACTTTGGGAAAATAGAGATCTGAGTGATGGTGAAGTTAGGAATTCATTGTTTGACGAAGTTCAAGAGCGTCCCATGAAATCAATTTGAAATTTCCCGCGCGGTGCCGCAATGGGAGGAGGCTGCGCGCGCAGGAATGGTGTGGCGCTACGGCTATCAGCTCTTCACGAGCGGTTGCATTGAATCAACTTTGTTGTTTTCATGCTTCAATTCTGTTCAAGAAAGTGCATACACAAAAATGAGCATTGTCAGAGTCGAGAGTCGTCAGATGATTCCTTATTGGTCTGTTATAATTAACTTCCGGATAGGGGAAGTTATTGTTTTGCCCCCGGAAATGAAAAATCGATTTCCCATCAGATCTCCACGTTTCATGGTATTTCTGATCTTTCTAGACTATTTAAGACGAAATGTCTGTCTGTGCGTGTGTGTGTGTGTGTGTGTAGCTAGGTATGTATGTGATCAAATTTATCGGCCACGACATCTCGCGACTGAATTATGCGATGGAGGTACTGAATGATTCAACCGAAGCATCTTCACGTAACTTAGATCTGATTAGTTTTTGGATGGAATTGGTCCGTTACATATATTGTTATTAACAATGTCAATTGTTTATAATGTTCTACTGCATAAACTATTAGAGTTAGCGCAAAATTTATATAAGAAAAGTTTTTTCCCATACAAAAATACGTATTTTATGTGTATGCCTTTTTTCGATAATTTGCATAATTAAGGAGGCATAGCAGTCTCAACAATTAGGTATGTAATGAGTGACTGAATGAATCCAGTGCTGTCACGAAGGTCTCAATCGGAGCATTTCCGTGCAGAATCGAGCGGATTACATTCTGGATGGCATTCGTGGAGTATATGCAATGTTATTAACAATTGCAATTGGTTATACTGTTCCCCTGGGTAAAATATTAAAGTTATCGTCTTTATTGCGGCCGCACTCCTATTGGCGTCTCACTCCCACTCAAGTAACGCGCATAAGTCTCATCCTCATGCTCACTATGCCTCTACTCAAATATTCATCATTATCTGCTTCATTAATGACTCAGTTTAGAATTCTCAAATCTGTAAGTTTTCAGTATGACGCTACTGATTAATTGGGGTATATTGGAGAAGAATAAATTTAGTACGCTGTGCTGAAATACCAAATCGGGAAGTTTTGTTTGTGCTCCGAGTGTGGCACACATATGCACACACCACTAGTTCATTTTTGAATCGTGATTCATCTATTGGTTGATCAAATTAGTAATTTTGTTAGTTTCTTGTCCGACTTTTTCAATCCTGGACCCACGCACCCGCATTTTGTCTAATACAGTGATAATCGTGATGGAATTAGTGCGAAGTGTTTTCGAAATTTCCCACAACTTGAAATCATTCGAAACTTTTCCTATTTTCGTTTTACCCATATACACGCGCCAAACATATTTGTCATAGCACCCGTGCATTGTTTTATTCATCGGATAAATGTTTGCCGATACCCCAGATAGCCAGACGGTTTGTGCAATATGGAGTAACCTGGGCGAATAAACAAACGGTAGTTTTCAGCTTGAATGATAATACCCGAGTTCTAAAAATATTTCGTTTGGTTCCGATAGAGGCGAGTGCATGATAGTGAAAGGTCCTAAGGTTCACCCAGATGACAAAATGTCATGGGATTTCCCTGCGCTATATTTGCCATCTTCACCATGTGCTGCTTTTCTAAAGCGCCCGTAATTTTAACCCTTCTTCTCTCGCGCTATGACATGACCGCAGGAATTTCCAAGTTCTGTCATTTTTCTGCAATTCTTGTAATTTCCGCTATTTTTAAGCTATTGACCATTTTGAAAGTTTCCGTATTTTCGAAATGTGGAATTTTTGAGATTTCAAAAATTTGGAATTTATAATTTTTTGGAATTTTTCAATTATTCACATATTCAAAATTTGTTTTTATAATAATTTCAACTTAACAAAAAAACTAGAGGTGTATGCATGTGTGTGCCCTATCTTCCTAGATAGGGAAGTTAATTAAAATTCATGATTTTTTTTAGGTTTTCGAACAATAATTACCAGAATTCCGAAAATTTTAAACATTATTAGAAAAAAATCAAAATGTGAAAATTTCAAAATTTTGACCATTTTTTAAATAAAAAAAAAAACAAATACGAAAAAATGTAATATCAATGAGGTCCCAATTTTTGGATAAAATTGCCAACAAAATCGATATTTTTTAAAAATTCATAACTTTTAAAAACGCTCATTATTTTTTACATTATTTTGATGATAGGTAAAAGAAGATTACAGGCAGTTTCTGATGAATATCTCGAAATCTAAAAGAGATAGAGCAATTTCCATAATAACCTTTTTTGTTCGCCGTCTTTTTCTTTTCAAAAAAGTATTTACATGAATTTCTCTCCGTCCCTTAGATTCCTAGCTATTCAGTAAAAACTAACTGTAAGGAGAAACTTATCTGCTCTTACCAATTCTCTGCTCAATTCAAGGCTTACACAAAGTTTCATTCAAATCGGATATTTGTAACGATAAACCAAAACATCGGGTTAATATCCTCAATAATACTTAAGGTCAATCAAAATCATAAATTGACAAAACTGATAAATATGTAAATTAAAATTTTTCGGCAGATAGCTAAATTATGTCCCAATGAAGCGAAACATTGCCAAATTTCGTTTCCGAAAAAAAAACAACTTGAATAACAACGCGACCCGAGGAAGGTGATATCAAGATTTCACTGGGGGCACAAAAAAAACATGGTGATTTATCATTTTTATCTGACATGTGGTTTTCCACGATTCGTCAAAACCTCAAGAACCAATGCATATGGGTAATCCCCATATCTCATTAAATGCACGCGCGCCGCATTCAAAAACCCCAGCACCACCCGCAGCTTCTACCAGCTGTTACGCTTTAATTATACAATGTAGTACGAAAAATAATAAAACCTAAAATGTATAAATTTCCGTCAGGTTTTTCATTTTATGCATTCATCCAGTACTTCAGAGATTTGGAAGATTAATGAAAAAGGAAATAATAAAGAAATTCAAAATTTAATCACCTTGGAGAACGTGAAGATACTTTGATTCCGATGGTCTCATCGGACACACACTCACACACACACCCATCCACACATCAACCCACCCACACATCCACCCACCCACACCTTTATACACACGCTCATTAAAATAAAATAAAAATACACACACACACACACACACACACACACACACACACACACACACACACACACGCATAGACCCAGACCTAACCATACACCCACCCGCATATTCACACCAACACGCATACACTCGTCCAGCCATCTACACACAGACACGCACACACAAACAGACCTATACCCAACCATACACCCACACATACCAACACCCATGCACTCGTCCAACCGCCCACACACACACACACACACACACACACACACAAACATAGACCCAACGATACCCCCCCTCCTCACCCACACACATACCAACACCCATACAGTCGGCCAACCACCCCCCCCCCCCCCCCCCCACACACATACACAGAGACGCCGCCGGGCACCCACACGCGTCGTAACATGTTTTGAGAACCAGCTTGGTACTCCAACATGTTACTTCCAGGTCACAAACAAAAACCTCGATCTCAGAACCAATAAAATAAGTTTCTCACGGCGGGAAGTTGTAAATGAGTTTTACCAGTGTGGTGAAGCTGCAAGGAATATTCGCACAATTAAAGTGTTTTTTCGCTCCGGCGTTTCAATTCAGAAAGAGATTATTATTGTCAACTCCATATTAACAACACCCCTCCCCCCCCCCCCCCCCCCCAACCACCCTGCGCGCGACGGATTGATAACCCGGTGACTGACCTCGCTAGTTTGTTATCGCAACATTTCCAATACCATAATGTAGTCCGGTTAGTCTAGCGATAACGCCTCGATATATATTTTTTTCATTCCAGTCTGGTGGACACTGGCTAGAATGCTCCGGAGAATTTCTGGGCCATAGGCCTCTAGCGTCCGATGAACCCCAACATATGAGGCTTCGTGTTTTTGCTCGCATAGAACGAAATGAACTAGATTTCAGGGGAAAAACATTCTTCCACATGGGCATCTCTTCATAATAAAAACGTTTTCAAAATCGGATAATACGTTGTCAGAACCGTTCCAAATAGAAACTTTTTGAAATGGGAAGATTCTTCTCCTTTTGTCTATTACAACGGTAGATTTTTTCGGAAATATGAAAAAACTAGAAAACCGATTCCAATCGAAACCTAATCAGCTTTGAAGGCCACAGAGACGCTTCGATTGCGCCATACAGCATCTCAATCGCATAATTTGATGCTGGGACATCGTTGGAGGAAGAATTTGTCTTCCTACATACACCTCCCCATACACACACACACACACATACATACATCTTTTTAAAAGTAGTCGAAAATGGTCTAAATTTCTTTTCGGAATCGCGGCCATTCGAATAACTTTCCCTATCGGGAAGTTAAAAAAAAGTGAGGCGTCATGGGACACCTGGTAGATGTGAAACACTAATTTTGATCTAAATTGATCCGAAATTTTTGATGATTTCTCGAGAATTATCGGACTTTTTCAAATACTCGGTTCTTTTAAATGCTTGAAAAGTTTTTTTCAAAATTTTACAAACATCTCCAGAATTTTTACAATTTTTCCAAAATCGTTGCAAATTGTTTCAAATTTTTAGAATTTTTTTCCAATTTCGTTAAAATATTTTTCGAAATTTTTTTTCAAAATTTTAGAAAAGTGTTTAGAAATTTTTCCGAGCTTTCAGCAAATTTTTTTTAGTTTAATTTTTGTGAATTCTCACAAATTTTTGTCCAATTTTGTTGTAAATTTCTCTGTAAATTTGTCACAATTTTTCCAAAATGAGCCACATTTTTTCCGAAATTTTTACAGTTTTTTCAAAATGTTTCTGAATTTTCCAAACACTTTCAACATTTTTCAAAATTTATTGAAAATTTTTCAAATTTTTTCGACATTTTTTCAAAACCTTTCCAAATTGCATCAAATTTTTGAGAAATGGTTTCCAAAATTTTCTAATTTGTTTAAAAAAATTCCAATTCTTTTCAAAGGTTTGTGAAACACTGCAGCCTATCTTGATATGTACATGCCTTTGCGTCGATGGCAGAGAGGGGGCGACGGGTAAGCAATGGAGTATATCTATATATATGTGTCATGGAAATTGCCGATGCCGATAGCAAATTTCTCCGATGCCATGCGCCCCCTTAGATGTGTCACAACAAAAATTTAACCGAATAATTTTAAAGAACATTCAATTGTAACACCTCAAAAAAGTACAAATTTTAAAACCCCCAACAATTTCAATCGTACTTTTCGTTCAGCGCTACGGTTGTCTGAGCACATTGCATCTCCTACTCTGGAGGTAAACTCAGTACTAATCCAAGATTTCCCAATCAGCGAATCGAGCGAGGAAAAAAGGTGATACAACAGTTTACTCTCTAAATCGCCCAAGGTTAAAATTACTATTGTTTGTTATGCCACAAGCCTCTGACGCGTTTACGTTTTATTGGCTGTTGAAAAAACAAGGGATATCCATATCTCATTATTTCACGTGGCTTTTGGAAAATTTTCTAAACGTCGATATTGACGTTTGCGGGTAATAAACGTAAATCACTCACTATGCGCGAGAACATTTTCAACTCAAATAAATGATCGAATTTAGAAGGTTTGGAAGTGCTTTGTCCGTGACAAAGCGAAATTTCCCCCGCGCAAGTTGGGCCCATTGCCAAGATTTCTCAGAAATGGGGTTAAGAAAATTGGCATGGACTTTTTTTTAAGCATCACCAGAATTGACGCTTCCCTTTTGTTCCGTAATATTATTCACTGGTGTTCCAAAAAATATACTGACTATTTTCATTTTCTCACAATTTCGTTTATTGCTTCCGAGTAGGAAGACTATTGCGAGGAAGTACGAATAAAGTGTTTGGATAGCATGACGTCCGCGCTTTTGGAAATTATTACCTGCAATCTAGATGGCAAAATTTTGGAAGTTTGGAAATTTTGAAATGGGCTTAAAAAATCTTTTGAAGTATGTAAAATATTGTGAAACTAGTGGTGTGTGCATGTGTGTGTCCCACTCGGGGCACAAACAAAAATTCCCGGTTTGGTATTTCAGCACAGCGTACTATATTTATTCTTCTCCAATATCCCCCGGTTAATCAGTAGTGTCATACTGAAAACTTGCAGATTTGAGAATTCTAAACTGAGTCATTAATGAAGCAGATAATGATGAATACTTGAGTAGATGCATGGCGAGCATGAGGATGAGACTTATGGGCGTTACTTGAGTGGGAGTGAGACCCCAATAGGAGTGCGACCGCAATAAAGACGATAACTTTAATATTTTACCTGGTGGAACAGTATGAACAATTGCAATTGTTAATAACATTGCATATACTGCAGGAATGCCAGCCAAAATGTAATCCGCTCGAGTCTGAGCGGAAATGCTTCGATTGAGACCTTCATGATAGCGCTGGATTCATTCATTCACTCATTACATACCAAATTGTTGAGACTGCTATACCTCCTTAATTATGCAAATTATCGAAAAAAAGGCATCCCACATAAAATACGTATTTTTATATGGGGAACAACTTTTCTTATATAAATTTTGCACTAACTCTAATAGTTTATACAGTAGAACATTATAAACAATTGACATTGTTAATAACAATATATGTAATGGACCAATTCCATCAAAAAACTCATCAGATCGAAGTTAGGTGAAGACGCTTCGGTTGAATCATTCAGTACCTCGATCACATAATTCAGTAGCGAGAAATCGTGGACGGAAAATTTGACCACATATATACCTAACTACATACACACACATACACACACAAACAGACATCCGTGTGTGTTATCGGCGGTAGCCATGAAGTGAGACCGTGAGCCGGGACCGAACGCGACCCGTCGCGCGGGGGGGGGGGAGGGAGGGTTCCATCGTAGACGCCGGCCATCGTATCACAGGGGTTTCTGGAGGTTTACCCTGTGATTAGAAATACGATGAGCTGAAATGGCGAAGTCGGCCCCAGCCGCAATGGGTGCGTACTCTGATACGTAGTATTACCCATGAAGTATTGCCTACCAGCAGTTACGTGGGCGAATACGAATAGAGAAAGAGTAGAAAAAAAAACACACACACAAACAGACATTTTATTTTAAATAGTCTAGAAAGGTCAGAAATCCCATGAATCGTGGACATCTGATGGCAAATCAATTTTTCATTCTCGTGGGCAAAACAATAACTCTCCCTATCCGGAAGTTAAAAAAATGTCATACGCAAAAAATGTTATTTGTGAAATATACAGTAAAACAGAAAATTATTCCGGTTTGAAATGTTCGCAGTGTGACACGTGAAGTTTGACTAGGCGCATGGTCAGTGTGAGGAAGAGTATTGCGCGTTACTGGAGTGGGAGTGAGATGCCAATAGGGGTGCGACCGCTCGAGGGTTAAACCCATCATACCTTCTTAATTATGACAAATATGGAAAAAAGTGATAAGAAATTAAATATGCATTTCCACTTAGAGAGCAAGTTCTGCTCAATACTTTCTGCCATATCTCCCACTGTTTTTGCAATAGAAGGTTGCGGAAATAGTATATTTTGCACCTAGGGCGGAAAGTTGAACATTCCCGGCGAGTTTGTCGGGTGTGCCCCCAGTGCCAAAAAGGGTCAAAAGCAGGAGGGCCGAAGTCCCGAGATATAAGAAAAGTTGTTCCAAATTTTCCCGCAAAATCGGGAAGTTAATGCAGAAAGTAATTCTTGTATATGGTCAGTTTTGACGAAACCAAGTCTTTCGCGAGATGCATGCGAAATGCGTCATGCTTTCATTGTTTCAGATAAATAACTCCTATACCGCTGCAATAATGGTATTTCATATCCTAGCACACAGAGATAGAATCAGAACGTTTCAATTAAAAGAAGAAACTGGATCGCCCGTCGAATTTATTTCAATGTTCATTTGTACCATGCGTCCAAACAAAAATCGTGTGATGAAATATTACGTTACACGCACATCCTCAGACACCCACATACATTCACTGAAGCTGATAAAATAATCCAGTGTTCTCCAATTTCAAAGCACGTGTACTTGTAAATCGATTATTCTACAATTATTCAAATAAAAGTTACTTAATTTTTGCTTTGCATCTTTCGAAAAATGTATTGAAAAATATTGTACATAGTATTCCATCTATATAGACATTTAATTCGTCATATATCTATTTTTAAAGGAAATTCTTACAATTGTTAATAAACCCTTTCTGCAAAAATAATCTTTGACAAAAACAATAGCGAGAGCTGAACAAAATCGACACATGAACAGTAAATACTGCTATTTTCTACAACTCTTCGTGTTTCTATGGTATGACAGGTTCTCCGGTTCAGTTCTATAAAAATGATGAACGGATATTGTGGATACATCAATGGAAAGCTCATACTCCATGTTATATGAGAACACTATGGTTCGTTTTGCCATAGCTTAAACAATATTTTCCATTCGCGAGGGGGGGGGGGGGGGAAGTTGCTCCCTGGCGTGAAACTGAGGGTCCGGGATTCAAATCCCAACTGGTACTGTTGGATTTTTTGGAGTGTACTCCGTTAGAATTGATTTATAGCCGGCGGTACGAAAAAAAGATGAGCAGTGAAATCGAGTGTTAACTAAAAGTGAAGTCGTAACATTGTCTTCTGCGCACGGTATTTGCGCAACTCAGACTGTGCGGGGAAGGTTAGGCTGGTTTCAATATATGTGTTGACTATCAACAGTCAGATTCAACCGAAGCGTCTTCACGTAACTTAGATCTGATTAGTTTTTGGATAGAATTGGTCCATTACATATATTGTTATTAACGATGTCAATTGTTTATAATGTTCTACTGCATAAACTATTAGAGTTAGCGCAAAATTCATATAAGAAACGGTGTTCCGAATAAAAAAATACGTATTTTATATAAAATGACTTTTTTTGATAATTTGCATAATTAAGGAGGTATGGCCGTCTCAACAATTATGTGTGTAATAAGTGAACGAATGAACCCAGTGCTGGGAGGTCCCAATCGAAACATTTTCGTGCAGAATCGGACAGATTACATTTTGGATGACATTCGTGGAGTATATGCAATGTTATTAACAATTGCAATTGTTTATATTGTTCTACTGGGTGAACTATTAAACTTATCGGGAAACTTATCTGAAGAAAATTATTCCTTATATGAATATACACATTTTATGTGCAATGACTTTTCCCATAATGTGAATAATTAAGGAGTCTCAACAATTATGTATATAATAAACTAACGAATGAAGTTCCGGTCGTCATAAACAATGCAATCGCATTATTTCCATGGAGAATGGAGGCAAAGATTTACCAAGATTTTAGGTAAAATTGGAGCAGTATATACATTGTTATTAACAAATTCAATCATCCATAACGCTTCATAGCGAAAACCGTGAGAGATACGGCAGAAAGTGTTAAATGGAACTTGTTCTGTAAGTGGAAATGCACTTTTAATTTTTAATGACTTTTTCCATGGTTATCATAATTAAGAAGGTAGGACGGATTTAACCGTCGAGCAACCGCTATTGGCGTCTCACCCCCATCCAAGTAACACGCATAAGTCTCATCCTCATGGACACCATGCTTGTACTCAAATATTCATAATCATCTGTTTCACAAATCAGTCACTTTAGAATTCTCAAATCTGCAAGTTTTCAGAGAATGCAATGAATTAATTGCACAATTTCGATAACAATTATATACGTATTAACCACATTTAAAACGCACTTTGAGCTCTTGGGTTTGTCACATGGAAACTCATTTCCTTAAACGAAATGTCCTGAAAATCATTTCTATAAAAGCTCGGAAAAAATAGTTGACACCTGCAAACAAAATTTTCACCCACTTTTTCTTTTTTCTTTTCTCCAACTTACGGTGACCTCAATCATCCCGCAGACAATTCCGAAGGAAATGACACTCATAACAATCCCGAGAATAAAAATAGACGTTATAACAAATGAAAATAGCCAGGTGCTTGATATAAAAAAATCATTAGCATCGTACTTATCAAGAGTTACCTTCAATTTATGGTCATAATATTCAACTCAAAAAGGCCGACACATGCTAATCCAATATACAACCTAAGACAGTTTAATGTACTGTTTTATTTTCTCGCTCGAAACTTTACGATTTCATACTGCTAGTTTCATGTACAAATTAAGATTATTATGAAGTTCTAAACATCATTGGGAATTAAAATAGAACCAGCGAATTGAGTGGGATCCTAAGGGGCTACCCAGCAGAGGGTTCCCGGTTTGGAGTTTTGATTCGATTTTTGACTGCATTTGATTCAGGCGTGGCAATAAAAAAAAATAGGCTAAATATTAAACATTCCACATTTAACGGGGAATCACCCAGGTGGGGAATTCGAAGCTTGAATGATGAGATCAATCTTGGTCCGACTTTCGATGCCGAAGCTTGGACGTGATAGCGTCGACATAGCTCCATCCCATGTATAAGCCTTGATCAAACCAAGCTTAGTTATATCAAAGATATCCAAGCTGTGTTGGCCCAGCGTATGCCAAGCTTGGCTCAATCTTAGCGTCCCCAGCGTTGGTCCACGGGCAGAATCCAATCTACGTCCAATATCGGATACATACATAGACCCAACTTACTAGAATCGTCCAAACCCAAGCTTCAGAAACCGTGTTGTGCTAAGCTTCGTCCGAGCTCAGCTTTGTTAACTTTGAATCTTAGCTTCAACAAGCATGAATCCCGGATTGCTCATACCATCTAAACCCAAGCTTCTGAACTAAGGTTGAACTAAGCTGGATTGAAGCATATTTTTCCTAGTTTCGATTTACCGGCTTCAGCGAAACTGTGCTTAATATTGGATTCATATATAAATCCAGGATTGCTGCGCCACCTAAACCCAAGCTTGGAAACGAATGTTCAACTAAGCTTGGTCCAGCCTTAATGTTCATATCTTCGAAGTTAGAAGCAAGACGAATTTTGTAGCTTGGACCAAGATTAATTTCGATGTTTCGACCACGAAGAACTTTGGAACTTGGACAAAAATGAATTTCGAGGCTTGTACCAAGATAAAGTCCGACGCGTGAATGAAGATAAAGTTCGAAGCTTGGATTAACCTACGTAACCAAGCTAGGGCACGTAATTAGAAACACGTAAGACAGTAATAAAACTTGACTGATAGAGTTTTTCAGGTCGAATATTTCATGTTGTTAGTATTTTCCTTTATATCTACGCGTTGCCCCAAAAAACGATGCGGAGCGCTCCCATGCCGTCGGCGATGTCTCACGCAATTGCTCCTAACTAATGGACGTCATCAAAAAAAATGATAAAACATAAAATGTGCATTTTAATACAAGAAACAACATTTGTTTGAACGTTTTTTCGGTATCTTTGTTCGTTATCGAGATATTGTCTTATACAAATTGTTATAAACAACGAAAACCAGGAGATGCATTCTGAACAAGACGGTTAAAAATCCAGAATACGTTGAGTTGTTCCGAGAGCAGCACCACTGAACTTGATGGCACCATTGGTGCATGAGGAGCGTTTTGACTTGATTCATACACACACACACACACACAGAACGCAGGTCGGGAGCCCGACCCAACGCAGGGTGCGGTTGGGGTTCTATCACTCCTCCCTCCAAACGTAGCATAGGAGCATCTAGAGGTTTACCGACGTTTTTGTTAGAAATATACATCTAGAAAAATCCTATCGAAATTTTGAAAATGCCTTGAGAGATAGAGATATAATGCATTCTTCCTATCAGGAGGTTAAATATGTCTTGGGATTTTTGAAGTGAAACTTCTTATGGGACTATCTGAAGGTGTTACGCTGTCCAGGCATTTTAGCTTATAGGTATCATAGCAACGGGCCATGGCAACGCGCCATAGTAACGGACCGTAACAACGCTCCATAGCAACGCGCCATGGCAACGGGCCGTAGCAACGCTCCATAGCAACGCGCTAAAGCAACGCGTCATACCAACGGGCTATAGCAACGCCCCATAGCAACGCGCCATAGTGTTCCTCCTCAACTGGAGATGAAATGGAGGAGTGAATGTATGTAAAATAAATCTACGGAACCCGCATCATTTACAATAAAATAAAATGAAATGTTCTCATCTCCTCCTGTCATACCACTGTTTTACCCTTCTACACTTTCATCGTGCTACCCGAAGTATTATTTCAAACGCATAAGAAAAAAATTCTATTTCTCTTCTGAAGTTTCACGTTTCGGGCGCGTCAGGAACTACACATCTATGTATTTTTTTTCGGAAAACTGCAGAAACATGGGAAATAAAAATGCAAGGGGGGATAATCTTCATCATCATTATACAAATAAATTGAAAAAAAATATTGTAGTCAATCCTACAATTTTCAAATCCTTTCATTTCTCATTATTATTATTATTAATATCTTCAACGTTATTTTTCTGCCGAAGGCTATGTCTGAAATTTGGATGGAATTTCCGGTTTTTAATAATTCGCCTGGTCTTCCCACGAGTGTGATAAATGTGTATGTGGAGAAAGATTTTTTTCTTGCTCAATGCCTTGATCGGTAGAACAAATGAATCAATCGGATTCGGCGTAGTTTGTTTTTTTGCCAATTTTCGACTGAAATAACAATTTTTTGTTGCACCCATCTGGAGACCTAGTTTCCGGAGAGCCGGTAGGGAGAAAGAAGGCCATAAACTTTTTCTGTTTGCTCATAAATTCTGCACAATGAAGCCCAGTTGTAAGATTTCAAGTATTTGGGGATGTTACATAGTGAGATTTAATTGTTTATTTATTCAGTGCGTCTGAGTATTTCACAAAGTAGGTGTTTACACGAGCCGGCTGGTCGACTCATCGAGATCAAAAGCTCGATTGACCCATTAGTATTATCCAACATATATGTATTTTAGGGACATATGGAAATCTTTCGAAATTTTTCATTCGCAATTCTGTAAAAAATCATGGACAATGCATTTCACTCGCGCATTGCATTAGTAGTTCCCCTTGTTTTTTTATTGAACTTTAAGGTATGTAATAAGTGAATGAATGAATCCAGTGCTGTCACGCAGGTCTCAATCGGAGCATTTCTGTGCAGAATCGAGCGGATTACATTTTGGATGGCATTCGTGGAGGATCTGCAATGTTATTAACAATTCCAATTGTTTATACTGTTCCACTGGGTAAAATATTAAAGCTTTTGGCTTTATTGCGGCCGCACGCCTATTGGCGTCTCACTCCCACTCAAGTAACGCCTATAAGTCTCATCCTCATGCTGACCATGCATCTACTCAAATATTCATCTGCTTCATTAATGACTCAATTTAGAATTCTCAAATCTGCAATTTTTGAGGATGACACTACTGATTAACCGAGGTATATTGGAGCAGAATAAATTCAGTACGTAGTAATAAATTCACACACCACTAGTTCTTCTTGTATATAGGGAAAATGCATGAAATACCATTTTTAGGTATTACATTTTTTTTTCGTATTTTTCGGAGTGGATGCGCGCCTTCTGATCGGGAAGGCATCGGCTTGACCCGAACGAGAGCCACAGGCCGTTTCGATCCCACAATTCCCTGGGATCTTCAGACAAATAAGCCATACAAATGTTCAAACAAATAAAACAAAATTAGGGGTTTTGATGAAGATATAAAAACTATAGTGATGAAATTTTGAAGTGCATATTGACACCAGGTAACACATTGAAGAGACGCGGTTCAACAATCTTTTTATTGGAACAAATAGCTACTAGTTCGTTCTTGATTATCATCGTTTAGCTGATAAAAAAATGAGTGCGCAGTATCCACGTGCCATAGAATTGACGGTTCGATACGAAGCCTCAATTTATTTGTTTTTCATTCTTCGAGTTTTTTGAACCTCGATTTTTTCTTTTGGAATGGGCACGAATATTTCAAATATTTACATTTGACAGTTGGTACTATTGAAGAATTTTTCAATGTTGAATAATTAAGAAACTACGAAGGTATTTGAAATATCAGTAAATGGGACGTGGTCGCATCAATAACTTCCCGATAGTGTGTGTGTGTGCGCGCGCGTGTGTATGTGTGTGTGTGTGGGTGGTTATGGATGGGTGGGTATGAGTGGGTGGGTGGGTGAGTAGGTGGGTGGTGGAGGTGAGTGTAGGTGTGCGTGGGTGGAAATATCAAAATTTCGAAATTTCAGAATTCGGTGAAGTTCTATATTGGCAAAATAGAGAAAATTCCCCCTATTTAAAAAAAATGATTTTTCAATATATCTCCACGTTTCATTACATTTTTGACCATTTTTAACAAGAGTATGTATGTGTGTGTGTGTGTGTGTGTGTGTGTGTGTGTGTGTATGACGGTGTATGTATGAATACAAATTCTTCCCCCAACGATTTCTCACCATCAAATTATGCGATTGAAATGCTCGCGTCTGTGTGTCCTTCACCGCTGATTAGGTTTCGGTTGGAATCGGGTCTGTACTTTTTAAAGAGAGAAAAATCTTCCCGTTTGAAATAGTTTCTCTTTGGAACAACGTTGTGACAACGCATTATTCGATTTTGAAAACGTTTTTATTCCGATTTTGTCAAGTGTTCCGCAAATATTGGCAAAACAAGTTATCAACATAATTTTTATTAATTGGGCACTGTGCAGTGTGATTGGCCAGTGCGTCACGTGACATATTCGCATGTAGCGACACCTGTCGTATTTCAGTATTCCAAATTTCATGATTTCTATTTTTTTCTCTGAAAGCAGTCTTTAAATATTTAATTGACGTGTCGGAAAATCTAGGAATGGCAAAGAGAAATTACAACTTGGGAAATTTTATTTAGTTAAATTTAGGAATTTCCGAAACAAATTCATTACTTTTTTTGCATTTAGTTCAACATACCCAGGATCCAAAGAGTTGGCAATCGTGAAACTTTTAAAAAACTGTGAAACACGTCAAAGTGCCTCTGTCATTATATGGTACAAATCGAATGCTGTTCGAAGTGCTTCGAGAGTTTTTATCTAAAACCATTAAAAATGGTACGGCTATTGTGCAATATTGTTAAGCGTCAACAAGTCTAGCTTGTCGATAGTTCAGACCGCAATGAATAAAAAAACAATTGGAAAAAACTAGCCAGGTGCACGTGTCGCTTCGGTACGGTTCCAGAAAACGTGACAAACAGTCTCTTAGTTTTCTTTATAGTAGTAATTAATGAAATCAGTGTATAATTAGAAAGCTAACAGAGAGATATCTATGCTGAAATTATGAATTTTCACGTGAATCGGTCAGGTTTGTGCTATTTTGCGAATATAGAACTTCACTGAATGCTCAAATTTTGAAATTTTCACCCACCCACTGACACCCACCCACTCACACCCACCCACTCACACCCACCCACTCACACCCACCCCCACTCACCTACCCACCCACTCACACCCACCCCCACTCACCTACCCACCCACCCACACCCACCTACGCACACACATACCCACCCAACGACCCACCTACCCACACACACACACACCCACCCACCTATCCGCCCACCCACTGCCACTCACCCACCTACACACACACACCCTCCTCCCCACACACATACACCGTCTCAGGATTTTACGGAGGCATTTTAGAACTCTGGGAACACTATAGTCACAAACAAAATTCAGAAACTTCGAGTTCGGGGTCATAGAGCTGCGGAACACCCCCAAAAACGTGCTCAGAAAAACATCGACCGACCACTCGCGTACTAGGGCGTGATTTTCTTTTGAAATGATAGCATATCACTTAAATATATGAAATATAAATTTTTAAACCATTCGGTGGTCGGCAACCCCCAAAAACCACCCTTAGTGGGTTGAAATGCATGTTGAGGGGTCAGTGCGTGCACGAACCTCTCCTAGCTTTTTTTGAGAATGTTTGGACTAATTTTGAATATTGAGAGTTAGGAGAGGGAGGGGCAAAATGGACCAGTGGGCCAAAACGAATCGCGGGGCAAAATGGGGCTGGGGACAAAAAGAATTTCAACCAGTTTTTGAAGATTTTTTTTCTTGTTTTGTTTCCTTTATCCAAAAACCATGTTTTTCGAGCCAATTTTTCAAGCAAAAATTTCGAAGTTGAAAATTGAGAAGTTGAAAATTGATAAAATTTTGTTGTTTAGAAATATGTGAGTTGTCTCGCAATGTCCCTGAGTAACACATAACAACTCTGATGTGCTGATAATTAAAAGCGCATAGGTAGATGCGTTCACACCGTTTCCAATGGCGCACATTCGTTTGCTTACACCGAGCGCCGTCATTATTGCATCACGTAAAAATTGTAGAACCTCCGATCCCCTCTAATTGAAACTTGCAATTTGTTCGAGAATATCCAAATTCTTGTCGCAGTAGATGAATTCAATAAGACGAGGAAAATAGCCAGAAGTTTATCGAAAACATCACTAAACGTAGACTAGTGTTGTCTGTAGATTTAGATTTTTTGACTATTTTCGCAATAACCTCAATTGACTGATATTTTTTGAAAATAAAAAAAAATAAAAATCTTAATTTTTATTTTAAATTTGTATTTAAAATATTATAAATATTTTCATGTTTTAAATATTTTTGGCCCTTTCTTTTCGCCAAATTTGTAGATTTTCAGATTTTGTTTTGAAGCCTGCAAAATTTCTAAAAATTGAAGTCTAGAAAATTTTGTCATTTCTTGTTACAACTGTTTACAAAAATTAGGTAAAAGTCTAGCAGAAATCGGTAAATTGCTGTGCAATGTCGGTAAACAGACAAACAAGTCTAGTCTAACAGAACCGAGTAATATATGCATGAGAATGGAGACACATACACTCGTTCGCCTAGACAGTCTTCAGATTGTTGCATCACGTCCAATTGTTCGGCGTTCAGCGCCTTGCAACAGTAAACAATACTAATTTATTATTCAACGTTACAATGAGGAAAAAAAAATTATCTCTAAAAATTATATCTTAGAACAATTTGGAATTGGCAACTGAATAAAAAATTATATACTTAAGAATTTGGAAACATTAAAAATCGTAGAATTTTTCAACAACTTATTTTAAAAATTAAAAAAAAGTAAAAGGAGAGAAGTTTCTGGATTTATACCTCCGTCTATCATTTCACCAACACACACACACACACCCATCAGCCCACCCACCCACCCACACTCACCCCCCCCCCACCCACCCACCCACACTCACCCCCCCCCCACCCACCCACCCACACTCACCCACCCACCCACACTCACCCACCCACCCACACTCACCCACCCACACTCACCCACCCACCCACACTCACCCACCCCCCCACACTCACCCCCCCCCCACCTACACTCACCCACCCACTCACACTCACTCACCGACCCACCCCCTCACACACACATACACACAAAGTATATCACTCATTATGCACCAGTCAGTGGTTGATTTGAACCAGTTTGTTTATTAGAGAAATTTTTAAAATTATATACTTTTTAAAATTTGTAAATATTTGTTTTCAATTATTAATTTTTTGCAAAATTTCAATTTATTCAGCTTCCAGAAATATTTCCAAAAGATCAATTTTCTCACCTTGCCAAATGTTTGCTAATATTGAAAAATTTGGGGAATCTGCGAATAAAAAAAAAGTCTAATTTTTGAGAACCTCGAAAAAGTTTAAAATTAAAAAAAAAGCGAACAAAAGCGAAGAAAACGTAAATTGTGAGAAAATTTTACCACTTTGAATATTTTTGGTGTTATCAGATGAGGTAAAAATGGGGAAAAACTTCATGATAATTTTATTACAAATCATTAAACTCCTGTGCGACCTCGTTGAACGTGCTTGGTCTGTCCATAACTAAAACCATACACACATAAATGTTCGCCTTCACTCACTCGTGCGCCCAGACCGATTGTTCTCATTGTTGCATCATATCCAATTGTTAAACTTCCAACGCCCTATAATAACAAACTATACTAAATGTTATCCTATCATAACAATAAGCCAGCCTTCCTCAATTTATGAAGCCCCATAAATCAATGAATTACCAATTAAATATAAGATAAGCCCATTGGCGAAACATGCTTTGATGTTGGAAAACAAGGCTATGAGCAATGAGCTCATCATTTTCGAAATTATCAACTAAGCGCGCCGAATTAGTCATTCAAAAATGTTACATAATCACGTGAAGTAAAGTAGGCTTTTTTAATTTCATCGCAATCAAGATTTGTGTTATCTATAGTACAACATAATTCCTCGTAATTAAAATGGTGCGGTATGGAAGGGCCAATTTTTTCGACCTGCAGATTGAGAAAGTTATGGCAGTCACTCTGAAAACTTAATGTCTAACAGTTTTATGAGAATGTGAGTGGTTTTTTGTGCTTCCCACGGTAAAACTCTGGAGCATTCCTTCAAAAGGCAGGAGACACCGACTTTTTGACGCTGCTTTTTGGCGCCGTCATTTTTGGCGCCGCCACCTTTGACGCCATCATTTTTGACGCCATCATTTTTGGCGCCGTCATTTTTGGCGCCGCCACTTTTGACGCCGTCATTTTTGGCGCGCATGTACTGTTTGGCGCTAAAGATGAAAAGTGGGAAAAAACTATGAGCGCCAAATTGACCCGGCCCAAAAGACCCAAATCCATGAGGAAATATGTGTGTGTGTGTGCACAGATATCCGTGGACGATTTCTCAGGGACCACTGATATATGATTGACATCTCACATCATGCAGCTTCGCATAATTTAGATCTGATCAAATTTGAGTTGAAATCGGTTGGATAGTTTTTTTTTTTCATTTTCTTGCCAACTCCAACGGAAAGAATTGCCCTAAAGAAAAGAATTTTAAAAAGCCCGAATATGCGAAGAATGCATTCAAAAAATTGAAATTCACTCAATGTTTACAAATTAATCATTGCATGGTGTTACGTAACTACGTGAACCAATTGATATACTTATATTCCTTTTTGACACGTAATCAAGATACCTGTTATCTTCTTAGATTACAAGAACGGTAACAAGTTTCCACTACAATTCATGCGCTTTACGACGCCAAACAGTCTGATCTAAGCTCACCTACACAGAGAGAAACATATACTTTGGACGAGAATTTTTTTTTTTATTTATGCTTTAGAAACCCGTATAAAGTTTATTAGATAAAAAAAAATTTACAGCTGTAATATTTACACTTACACTTGCACTTACAGTTCAGCATATCTTTACAATATTGATTACATCAATGGTTATATTTCAACACCTTAAATTTTCAGGTTGCGGTCTTTCAAAAACTTATCTATTGCTCTGATAACTGGTAATTTTAGGGTTTTCAAGATATCATTAATGTCTACTGGACGTTGAACATATTTTTGAATCGTCTATTGCATTCATACTGTACTATCATTATATTTCGGACAGTTCCATATAGTGTGGTTAAGGTCTTCCTACGGATGACCACATGATATTTATTCTGTGAAGAGAACTCGCTGTATTCATATGGTGCGATCGGGCTCTATGGACCCACACAATTGTTTCTCGGGAGTTTCCTAATTACAGAGAACCATGGTTCTTTGCATTTCTTGTAGAACAGTCAAAATAGTTCTAGCCCTTTGCTTGGCCTTCATCTAAAATTCCCTGAGCTGTGGCATTTGTAGCTTTTTCCTTTATATTATTTCCAAAATCAGTAAATGGTATTTCAATAACATCTACGTCGGCTTTTTCTGTGGCTGCTTTTGCAAGGATACCTACTTCTTCATTGCATTGTATGTCCATATGGAATTGAATCCAATACAGCTGAAGGTTGTGTGTGTGGCTGGGTTTTTTTCCTTTTATTTTTTTTTATAAGAAAAAAAAGAGAAAGAAGGAAGCCAACTGCCTTCCTCACTTCCTTCTTTCTCTTTCCTTCCTCTTTTTCATACTTTTCCTTTATTAAACAAACTTACAAAATTAACAAATAAAAATATTAAGTGCAAAGGACAATACCCCTTGTCACATATAATATAGTTCGATTTGCTGATCGAACATCTGCTGAGCAATACTTCGTTGTGCAGGGGACGATAGCCGTGGCTTCTTCAGTAGAGAATCCTTTCCAGTCTTCTACGGCAATAACATCCTCCGTTTACTCTGGTTTTTTCCGTAGCTGCTCCTCGCGGCGCAACTCCGTCAGAACCTCCATTGCAAACACGCTGGTCGCGTTCCATGCTGCCTCTGATGACAGCATGACTTCCACAAGATTTCCAACGTTTATGGGTTTGCCTGCAGTAGTTTCCCATATACATCGTTGCATCGAAAAGTGGACATGCGAAGAAAACATGTTCTGCATTCTCCTGAATTCTCTGACACGTTGGGCAATCCGGGGAATCTTCATGCTTAAATTTGTGAAGATATTCCCGAAACCATCCGTGGCCTGACAGCATCTGGGTTAGATAATAATTGACTTGTCCATGCGATCAGTCAAGCCAAACTTCCACCTTCGGTATAAGCTGATGACCTTTGCTCGAGGCATCCCACTGTACCTGCCATCGCTTAATGCTGAGGTTTCGTGCTTCTCTCCTCAGTTCCACCGAGCTCAGCTTAGTTGATTTTCTACGGGTGTAAAGGCACCTACGCTCCTCCGCTAAAACTTCGATAGGTAGCAACACAGCAATGACGTACACAGCATCGTTAGACACTGTCCGGTATGCGCTAGCCACTCTAAGGGCGCTCAACCTGTAGACAGGAACAATTTGCCGTCGTGCCGTTTGACTTCGTAATGCGAAGTCCAACAGTCCAGATAGGGATACCATATGTTAATACAGACGTAACAACTGACGATAACAAGAGCCTTCTCTTTTGGTTTGGCATAAGTCTGGCAAGGGCAGTCTTTACCGCACCTGCCTTACTGCTTGCATGTTGGGCTTGCTGTCTAAAACTAAGTCGAGCATCCGAAGTCGGTACCGTATGTAGGGCTGGGAAGTTATTTCGTGCTCACCGACTTGCAGCGTAATTGTCTCCAATTTCTTTCGGCTCTTGATGAGTAGTGCTTCACTCTTATGCTCCGCAAGTTGTAAATCAATCGAGTCCATCCATTGTCGTATCTTGTTAAACACATTCTCGAAAATGAGCTGGAGCATGGAAAGGTATTTTTTCACGATGATAATGGCCACATCATCCGCAAAAGCTACGAGCTTTGCCCCCCCCCCCCCCCCGGCAATGCCAGTCTGAGCAGTTCGTCATATACGATATTCCACAGAAGGGGCCCCAAGACTGAGCCTTGAGGTACACCCCCAGTCACCTTATATGTTTTGGGACCTACCTCTGTGTCATATCTGAGTACTCTGTCGGTAAAGTAATTGCCTACCATCTTTTGCAAATATCCCGGCACTTGCAGCTTCGACAATGCCGCCAGGATGGAATCCCACCGTACAGAGTTGAAAGCATTCTTGATGTCCAGGGTAACAACCAAACTATAATGTTTCGTACCTCCTTTCCAGCGCCTGCCATCGATTGCTTTCTTGGCTGTTTGGATCACCAGGTCTATAGCATCCAACGTAGATCGTCGTCGTCTGAAGCCGTATTGAGCTTCGGCCAATAGGGGTTCCACCACTGCCTCAATTCTCTGATGTATAATGCGCTCCAGGATCTTGCCCGCAGTATCCAGCATACAGAGTGGACGATATAATGACGGTTCGTCCGGAGGCTTTTTTCCCTTCACTGTGTGTGGCTGGGTAGGTGTGTGTGTGTGTGTGTGTGTGTGTAAAAATTCTCTGTATCTGAACCACATAATTATGCCAGCCAAATTCGAAAAAAAACCTTTATATTTACAAAATTGATTAACATTTCTGTAATTGTCGTAAAGTATAGTGAAGGTTACCCAGAATTTAATTCCTGCGTTTCATAACGGCAAACTGTCTTATCAGATCTGGCAGTTAGCTTGGAGCAAAGTAGTACAAGAACTTGTATTAGCCAGGAATCTTAAATGTTGGCTGAAAATTCAGAATATACAAATCAATTTTGGAATTTTGAAAAATTTACACAAAAATTGGAATATTCAGAAAAAAACTTTAAATGGGACAGTTGAAAAATATTAAAGTTTTTCTCAACTTTTGAACACTTCAATATTCAATACGAAAACTTCTGTATTCGCTTCTTCCAACGTCATCAAGATTCCTGCAATCTGTCTAAATTACAACGCAGGTAACTTCACGCAATTTAATCCATGCACTTTAGAACGCAAATTAGTCTCATCCGAGGTGCTCTGATAAGTGTGGGCTGATTCTGCGAAAAATGACGTATACGGAAAAATATGTTGATCACAAATTTTGACAATTTTAATTTAAAAAAAAATTATTTTTCCATTTTAAAAAAATTATTTTTTTTCAAATGATGAACGTTAAAAATAGATATTTTTTAATTAATTAATCTAAAAGCAAATGTCCATTGAGGAGTATTTGGTATTGAACATTGAAAAAGAATAAAAAAATTAAAGGATTAGAGAAACGCGATTTTTTTCAATTTTTCTGAATGTTGAACAAAAAATCACGAAGTTTAAAAAAACAAAAAAAATCCTAAAAAAGTCGGAAATTTCGAAAAATTTTAAAAGTTTAAAAACAGCCGAAATATTTTTGGGTCTCCCAAACTCCGAGAATAGTGCATTGCATCTTCTAATTTAATGATTTCGCTTGATAACGCCAAGCAGTCTGATCCAAATTGATCTGGCAACCAAGATGTACAGTAGGCTATGTTTAACTTCTTGCTCTCGGGGGAATAGGGGAAGTGAATTCGGCGAATGCGAAGGTATTTACTTACCCGCACCAAGCGCTGACGCCGAGGTTCAGCTCTAGGAAATGCAAGTGACAAATAAAACTCTATTCGAGATACATCAACGATTCGAGATTTAACTCATCAGTTGTAAACATTAATTCCACGTTCTCCGGAACAATTTCGGAAAGCGATGTTTTTTTATATTAAACATTGTCATTTGTATTGATATTTTTATTTTCATTCAGCTAAACGAGGTTTTTCACTGACTACTATTTAATAGCAAATACTTTCTATCTAATAGTTCGTCAAATTCTATTCTTTTCTGCACTCAATGAACCATTCAGTGGTTTTTAATTTATTCATCTTAATGATAAAAACATAGTAAAATCATTACAGCCTCTTGTCGCGAAAGAGAGAAGTGGATCAACATCTTACTCAAATTATTTTTTAAATTCGCGGCAACCTTGGAAATCAAAACAGTTTGCGGCTTTCTGTCCAAGAGTCTGGCCGCGCGTGCGTAGTTCCTTTTTCCGCCGCGTTCTTGAATAGAAACGTGGTCGGCGGCGCGTGGTTCGCACGCGCATTTCCTATGCTCTTTCCGCCGCTGATGTCGCGTCGGTTACTGTCTTACGCTCCTCGATAATTTCGATATATATCGATATTTTCTTTCGTCTCTCCTTTTTATTACAGAGCACTAAATTTCATGATATAATGCGACCTTGAAAAAACATTGTGCGTTGTCCTCCGGGGCGCGCAAGTAGCAGAGTGGGGGAAGCGCGTGAGCGTCTGAAAATCAAGGAAGTGTCACGGTAAAGAACTCGCCACGGTAAATGTTTCCGTACTTCCGCCATATACCCAATTCTACCGTACATCCACGCTAGATCCAAGATACAATCTACCTATAGAAAAATTACCAATCCATGTTCTGTAGTACTGATAAACATGTTTGAATATTTTGCAGATGCAAATTTGCCAAATTTTACAGACAAAATAATGTTAATCTGAAATTTTGAAAAAAAAACTAAATTGAAAAAATTGCAAAAAAAATTTTAATACGATAGATACCTCTTTGAAAAATTCATAGAATTTTCAAATTGTTCAAAACAACAATTGGCATAATTTGTGCTTGTCAAAAATTCCAAGAATTACATCAATAGCACCTTATAATTTAATTCCTGCGCATCATGACGCCAAACAGTCTGATCCAAGCTGATCTGGCAGCCAGCGTGGACCGATGTACTGTAGAATGACGTATTGGCCTCTATCCAATAACACCAGACACGAGTAACCGAGGGCCACGTGATTGGCGGGTAGAGCCTCGCTCAATGCCTCTTGCTCATGCCAGTTTATAAGAGCACGAGCTGCTTCGCGGCAATTGCGTCATAGTTGATTATAATGCATGGGCATTAAATCGTGGGATTTGCTACGTGAATAAAAGGTGTATGTCATTATCTACCTACGACACATGTTACGAAAATTTCATGTTTTTCAGTCTTACTAGCTGATTTTTTTGGCTTATAGTAGCTGATTTCAGTACTTTCATTATATTCAGCGCGAAGGAGCAGTACTTAGAGCACAATCCAACGTCAGAAGATGATAACGCCGAACCTGGATTTTTTTTCAACGGTTTCAATTTTTTTTTTGCATTTTTAGGAGTTAACAACGCGGTATTTCGAGAACAATGACAGATACGAGAAAAAGTATTAAACAAAAGTTGTTCCGCTCGTGAAACTACGTATTTCATGTTGTATTACTTTTTTTGCTAGGTATCATATTTTACGGGATATCGATAAAAAATCGTAGTAATCGATTACTAGTTGAATTTACCTTACTGATATCAATTTGACTTCATACGTGTATCATCACACACACACCCACTATCGGGAACTTATAGATGCGACCCGTCGAGAGTCACACTCACGTCCCATTTATTGAAATTTGATATCAAATTTTTGAGGATTAAAATTTTTTTTTGTTTTTTTTTTAACCTAATTTTTTTAACGTAATATGAGACTTTAAAAAATACGCATGTCGAGGATATCGATTTTTTTTTGTTTTCCCAGTTTTTTTGAAATTTTCAGAATTTTTGACGTTAGTAAAATTGTCAATTTTTTTGTAATCTGTGAAATCAAGTGAGACACTATTTTAGGTATAGTGCTATCAAATCTTTCAAGTGTGTAATTAATTCCGAACGTATCAGCTGAAGGTGCCTGAGTGTCTAGTAATTCCGTTGCGGAAAAATTTTCCGCATTTCCAGTGCAAATAAAAAAAAAAATCTTCGACCAATTTTCCAATGGTTAGATTCTTCAAAATTTGTGGCCTAGTTTTAAAAAATGTTATCAATGTTTTGACTTTGTCGTTTCTTCACTTTCACTTTTCGGGAATTTCAGCGAATCTGAATGTTGTGTGTATGTAATGTGTGTTAATTTTTTGTGAAAAACTGTTATAAATTATTGGCGAATTTTTACGAATCGTAAATGGATACCACTGGACTGCGCATAATCCAGCAACAATTGGTTGTACTCATCGTTGAAGCTTGCGGTAAACAACTCACCCTAATTTTAGGTATTGCCTCTTTCTTTTTTCAACCGAGATCTCGCTCCACTTTTCCATCTCAAAAATAAACGGTTTCTTTATTGCGAGTCACTGTGTCAAAGTTGTGTAGGCGGTTTGCATAAAAAGACCTTCAATAACAATCCGGAAAAAATTTGTTCTTTTTCTTTTTTTTTGCCTATCGCGTGACTCCAATCTGTCCTTTCATTATCGCTTCGCAGGAATTTTCCTCCATTCAATTTATGACTTGTACGTCTAAATGTTATGGATGATTGACAATCTTCAACATTGTAAGAAACGAAGTGTAACGCAAATAAAACCGGACGATCGCATCGAGAAACTGGACGTTGATTCCTAATTTTCACTTAAAAGTTGATTATCTGGTTAAGAACTGCTCTAACGAAAAAATGTTCCTAAATCTTTTTTATAGAGAATTTAATTTCCAACAAAAAATGTTCATATAACTTTCCTCCAAATCGTTCAAGTTACGAGATATATTGCAAAAACCGGTTGAGAAAATCGTCGCTCCCGTCGAATAATCAAAGGAATGGTTTTACGAAAAATCCTTAAAATTTTTCTATAAAAAAAAACGAGATTGCTGATAACAAATTTCTTTATCACGTTTCTCTCAACCGATTCATTTACGAGATAACAATAATTCTCCTTGATGACGAGCGCTGTAAATAAAAAAAATATGAGCTGAGATGTGTATTTTCGAAACGGAAAAAAATTCATTACAAAAAATGTTTTTAACTTCCCGACAGGGGAAATTATTGTTTTGCCCCGGAAACTGAAAAATCGATTTTCCACCAGATCTCCAGGTTTCATGGTATTTCTGCGCGTTCTAGACCATTTAAAATGAAATGTGTGTGTGTGTGTGTGTGTGTCGATGTACGTATGTAACCAAAAATTTCCCGGAACGTTTTCTCGTGAACAAATTATCCGATCAAGGTCCTGTATGACGTAATCAAAGCGTCTTGCCGTAACTTAGAGCTGATTAGTTTTGGTCCATATATGTCTGCTGGTTTCTATTGCTATTAACAGTTACAAATGTTTATAACATTGTATCTCACGAAATATTATAGATACATAAAAATGTAACAAATAAATGTTGTTCCTTATAAAAAAATCCATATTTTGTGTCCTTTGACTTTTTTCGCATCTTTAACCGTGTCGGCGTTAGAGCGTTATAAACAATTGAAATCATTTTGAGAGCTCTATGGTGAGAAAAATGAGAGATTGGAAAGAAAGTATACATACACACAGGGAAATGTCAAGATTTCGTGTATCCGACATTTCATTTTTAGAGTGATTACAATAACTTTCCCCATCGGTATAGGTGAATAACAACCAACTAGCATCTCTGTAAGGTATCATCTTAATTACGATAAGTAATGTTGTAATGTAGGAAGATAACATAAATGTTGATGGCGATGAAAGGAAAAGGACTTCTTCATTCCACGTGATTACGTAACAATTTTGAATGGTTAATTCGGCACTTGTTGACACTTTCGAAAATGATGAGTTCATAGTTCTTCTTCAAAATTGTTGACAACCCAAAAATTGAAAAAGAAAAAAAATCGTGAAAATAATGAAAAAATTGAAGTATTTGAAAACTTCTAAAATTTGCAGAATCCAAAAATTCAAAACGAAAGCAAAAAATTAATCAAATTTGCTAATTAAAATTTTTCTTGTTAATACGAAAAAAGTTTGCGAATGTTCGTCATTCAGAAACGTCCCAGAAAAATTGCGATTTTTTCCATTGCGTCAAATGTGTCCTTCTACTATGGCATTTCACGTGATGTGACTTTTCATGCATTCGATTTGTGACTTTTATTTGTACATTTGAGATGACGTGTGAATGATCTGTTTGGTAATTGTGTTACCGGCTCTTACAAGAAAGATAATGTTAGCGAGGAGAGAAACTTTCATTTCTAGATATTACGATTGATACTTGAGGCATTTCACCTGTTTCAAAACGAAGTTCAATGTTTCATAACCAAATGAATGAAATCAAGTGAGACTTTACTATCTCCTGTTACCGATTGTTTTCACTTTGTGAATACGGAAACAACTAATGCTACCAATGCTATCTCGTTGAATATTTTTTAAGCATGCCTAAAAATCTACGCGTTGCAACGCGTGTCCGACAAAAAAAAGTGATTCTAACCTCACTTTGCGCGCCAAAATCACGGTCTTCGCAGACGCGCCTATAAGTGTCTTCAAAGCTCGTGCAATAACATCTTATTGCGTAATAATAGTGATTAGTAATATTGCCATGAAATATACAGTCGTATATGATCAAGCATGTATCTCTCAGCAGATTTTTTTAGCAAAGCGTCGATTTCTATGATCAACTGTGTTTCTGCTTCAAAATTTCTATCAACTTCTTCTTCATCCGTTGTTTCATCTGATGACGATAATGCGGTCATGGTTTCTTTTATTTTTGTCACTTAGATATTACTCTAAAAATTGTATTTATTCACAAACAGTAACATTTTTTATTAGATAAACTTAAAGGTTATGAGTACAACGGAGGGAATATGAGTGGCCAATGGGCATCTCATGTATGTGTGGGGTATCAACGCACCCGAACGAGTTTTTACTCCCGCTGTTGTAGATGGTGTGCGAACGCTGTACGAATGCAAGAAAGTTGAACTTTCTGCTTCAAAATCGGTGCAGACAGTACGTACTTTCGACCGAGGTATGAAGAAAAGTGTTTTACGTCGAACGGCAAACACTTTTTTTTGTCACTTGATCCGAAAGCGTACTCTAACCAAGCGAAGCGCGACACAACATAAGCGCACGCGTACACACACACACATGCAGTTTCATCCTCTCAGAATTTATGAGGAATTTTTTCTGTATTTTTGCTATAATAAAACGGAGAGACCGGAGAAAATATCGATGTATATCGGAATTATGGAAAGACGGAAGATCGAAACCGAGGCGACGCCAGTCAGCGCAATGGAAAACGGAAATGCGCGTGCGCATGCGCCGGCGGTAGTTGGACAATTTCGGATCTAGACCGAATATAAAAGTTTGAATAGTCATTAAAATTTCGCGCCACTCAAAATCGACCAATAACTAATAAATGACTACATGAAAAAGAGTCAAATTTTGATCGAAGCTAAGATACGCCGAGACACTCCAATTGCACCATTGATTACAGTAGAGCTCCCTTTATTTTCCGAGCTCGGGGGGTGACCTTGAGCAATTTCGTGGAAAAAAAAATTAAGGAAGCCCCCCACTCTGCCCACTGGTTGGTTGGCGTGGTGGGGGTTGTCGGAAGCGGAAGGGGAAATAAGTGCAGAAGTAAACGGACTATGTATCAAGTAAATAGGTTATGTTTCATGAATGCTCGGTCCCACTATTGAGACGCTGCGCAGTCTGGAGCGCATGACGTCGAAAACAAGGATAGACAAAGTACGGGGAGTGGGAGACGGTTTTTGAGGGGCGACAAGTCGTGAGGGGAGTACAGCGAAAATAAAGGAAGCGGAAAATTAAGGGAGCTCTACTGTAGCTTGGTCACAACTTTCCTTCGTAAATAATCATTGATTAAAACTTTTCGGGATTTTCATGCTTCAGGTTAAAAAAAACCGGAAACTAGTGCATGAATTTCTCTCAAAATCTGATTAGGTCTCAGCCCCGTTTGAATCCTATTTATCAAGCAGATAATTGTGAATATTTGTTAGCCGCAGAGTCAGGGTGGGGCCGAGAATTATGCGCGTCACTCGAGTGGGAGTGAGACGCCAATAGCGGTGCGAACGCTCGAGGGTTAAACCTGTCATACCTCCTTAATTATGACAAATATGGGAAAAAGTGATAAAAAATTAAATATGCATTTCCACTTATAGAGCAAATTCTGCGTAATACTTTTTACCGTATCTATAACCGTTTTTCAAATAGAGCGTTGCAAATAATTCAATTGTTAATAATAAATAAACTGCTCCGTCAATTTGAACCGAAATCTAAGTTTCCGATCTAAGTTCCATGAAAACGCTCTGAATAAGACCTCGATGACCCAGATCGTTTTGTCTGTTCGTGAGAAAACGTTAACAAAAAATTGCGATTCCACACATGCTAACAAACACACACACACAGACATTCGTTCAGAATTCGACGAGAAGAATTTTGGTATACTTAAAATACCAGTTACGAAGCGAAAAGAAAAAAAAATCGATTTAGGGGTCATTACAATAACGTTCCGAAAAATGGAGAAGTTAAAAAATCGTGTGATATCAAAAACCTCCAAAATATCCTTTAACAACGTGCATCGCGCCAGATAAGGAATTCATTTTTAAAAAATTTCAAAATATCCAACAACGATGAAATTCAGAAAACCACTGAACTCTTTTTTAAAACTTCCAAAAATACCGAAATTATTCCATTACCTTGAATATATTTCCACCATGTGTCGGGTCATATAATACCATATTACCGTCACAATAATCCGATTACAAGTAATTAAACTTCTTAGAAAATAGATCGATGTTGAAAGTTCACAGACACATGGAGTATTCGAGCTGTTCAATCAACCAATAAAACCGCGTGATACTGAAACTCAATTTCTGAGAAATATCATTGTTATTGCCTCAATTAACCACGGTGTTTTATCTCAAAAGATCCGTATTCGGTTTTTTTTCATTGCCTCAACTGTGTGACAAGAATCACGTTAATTATCTCATTTACGTAAGAACATTTTTGCAGATCGTGCCCCCACTGCAGAGCCAAAGGAGCAGAATTATTGAGATACTATAATTAACTTCCCGATTATTCGGGAAGTTATTGTAATGACCTCGAAATCGATATTTTTCCTTTCATCATGTGACTGGGGTTTTAAGTATACCAAAATGATGCCCAACAAATTTTGAATCGATGTCTGTGTGTGTGTGGGGGGGGAGGGAGGGTGTGTGTATGTGTGTTTCCGAAATTTTGATCCTAGGTTTCTCACGAACGGATGAAGCTATCGAGCCCGTCAATATTGGAATCGAAGCGTTTTTATGTAACTTAGAGGGGATTAGATTTTGGGTGAAATTGGTATAGTATGTATATTGTTATTAACAATTTTAATTGTTTATCACGTTCTATTGCATAAACTATTACAGTTAGCTCAAAATTTATATGAGAAAAGTTGTTCCCCATATAAAAATGCGTATTTTATGTAGAATGTTTTTTTCGCAAATTTGCATAAGTAATGAGGTATGACCGTCTCAACAATTATGTCTGTAGTGAGTGAACGAATGGACACAGCGCTGTCATGAAGGTCTCAATCGAAGCATTTGCGTTCAGAATCGAGCGGATTGCGTTTGAGATGACATTCGTGGGGTATATATGCAATGTTATTAACAATTGCAATTGTTTATGCGATTCCACTGGGGAAAATATTGAAGTTAGCGGGAAACCTATCTCAAGAAAACTATTTCTTATATGAAAATACATCTTTTACGTGAAATGACTTTTTTCCATAATTTGCATAATTAAGGAGGTATGGTCGCCCGAGCAATTTGAAATACGGGAACAATGCATATCACCAGGGTCGTTCCGTATACAAAAATGCACATTCAGTATGACTTTTTTCAATATAGGTTAAAATATATCGCGAGTTGAACTAGAATATACTTGGCGAATCAATATGTGGACAATGGTGGGAAGGATGTCAAAGAGCGGGATAATTAGGAACGTACAGAAGCAAAGAGGGTAACTAGACGGACGAATTCCACGAATATTTTTATGCGGCTTAAAGATCAAACTAAATCGATCGCGTCCAGTAATTATTAGTCACAAGTTCAATTATTGATATCACTGTTGAGTTTGCTCATCACCATGGTTGCATGCTTATGCTATGCTGAAATACCAAATCGGGAAGTTTTGTTTGTGCCCCGTATGGGGCACACACATTTGCACACCACTAGTTCATTTAGTTATCAATATGCTTTGAAGGCTCTACCTGATTTCGCTAAAAAATAATAGGATGATTCAGTAATTACCGATGTTTTTGATCTAACTGCCCTACTAGAAATCGCATTCGGCATGCCGGCTCCAGCCGCCGCCGAATTCGGCGCGAGCCTCGTTTTTCGTCAGGTTTGCCAAATGAGGCATACCTTATCTGGCCCTCATGTGGTCCCATTCGGTATGCCATATAGTGGATGAAGCTTTGGGGGTAATAACCAAATATTTCTGAAATATCCAAAGATTTAGGTGGATTCTTCATAAATCCGGAATTTGGTGCACATATGGAGTTTGCAAGGAAACCCAAATTGTTTGGCGAAACTGCCAGATAAACAATTGTGATAATAAATTGAACGGTGACTCCGCGGTAAAAGAGCCAATCCAAAACAACCCAATGATCCAAAGGCCGACGTAACTCTGGATGATATTTTTCAATGAACATTAGATTTTAGATGAACGATCGAAACCAAAGAGTAACGTACTACTTCATGCTTATGTTTGGGAAAGTTTATAAAACTATCACCTCAATTGTTAAATAACCACTCCGACTTGAACTCGTGAGATGTGGATGTCTATGAATATACAGCTACGAATCACATTTGATCATAACATATAGAATGTTGTACCGTTTCGTCTCAATTTAATCAATCCTACAGTCAAATTTCGATTTTGACGCTTTTTCTGCATCCCATATTCTAGCAATGAGCTACGTCAAAAACTGCATAGGTCGGACAGTTTCATTTTTTTTCTTAATGATTAGTTGGTCGTATTATAAAAATCATCATTTGAAATGTTAAAGAAAGTGTCTCTCTACTTGCGAAATAGTTAGAATCATAAAATTTCACGATTTCATGGAATACCAAATATTAAGTTTTCAATTGCCAACGTGATAATTAATATTATTCATATAATATTTAAGGCAAGAATTTGAGTGTGAAAAAACTGTAGGAATTAAACTAAATGATGCCTACACCTACAAAAACTCATTTTCTTAATATCCCTGACGACGTTACAGCCAAATCTAACCCACTGAAGTGCCGTATATGGCCCAAATTCGGTACCGATCGACCGCTCCGAATTCGGTGGCGATTGAGCGGCCCAAATTCGGTGCCGATCGAGCGGGCCAGACTCAAAACTCGCGTAACGCGCCTCATCCGGGCCGAATTGGGTTGACCAAACCAGCACCGAACAGTACGTCAGGCATGCCTCAGCTGGGCCGAACGATTAACCAAATCACATTCCTAGTAGGGTGGTGGGGACTTGGTATAGGTAGTTTTAGAGATGTCGATGAGATCTTGAAAATGACACCTTATGCGCCTGATGTGATGTATCTCTTTAAAAGTTCTCAGCGATTATTGGTGGTTATAATCTATAATATATTCAACTTACACACATGTAGCCTATGTGCGTTGGAAAATCCATCACAAAAGGTAGAAAATGGTGGTTCATTCATGATATTTATTAGATTCTGCGGAACCTTTAGTAAGTTTGACAAATTCCTAAAATTTAGAAAATCTAAAAAATCTATGAAATTATTTTTAAACTTGAAAAAATTTCAAAAAGTTACAAAAAATTTCAAAAAATTGAAAAATTTAAAATGTTTCAAAATTTTCAAACATTGCAAAATATTCGAAAATCTCAAAAATTTCTAAAATTTCAAAAACTTCAAAAATTTCAAAAATTTTTAAGAATTTCAGAATACTTTGAAAAACTTCAAAAATCTCAAAACGTTCAAAAAATTGCGTAAATCTCAGAAATTGCGCTCAGAACTTCCAGAAATATCAAAACTCTTCAAAATTTCAAAACTGCAAAATGTTAAAACAAATATATGCATTCCCGCTTTATTCGTTCCTTAACTATAAACCACAATGCTGTTAATTACATCATTTACGTAAGACCAATTTCGCAGATCATATGAGATATCAAATTTTCCATTTGAGACGACAGCTGCATTTAAAAATGCCTGCGAAGTATTCCTTTTAGATAAGTGTTTATCAGCACATACCGCTTTACTCGAAAACTACTCAATTTTTACGAGCGCACGGAATGAGAATGCACGAATGAGTTATCACACAAAAACCTTGCACACTAAAATGTAGCGCGCAAAAAAAAATTATATAATGAACTAATTCCCTAGAAAAATATATCATCTACATTCACGGCGAGAAATAACGAATTGCAAACTAAAGTGAGAAAAAAAATATATAAATGCCTGACACAGTATATATATATATACAGCAAACATTGTCGAAAAAAAAAGAGAAGATCCTAAAATTTTCTCACAGACATCCCTGGTGGGGATCGAACCCACGACCTTTGGATTAGAAGTCCAACGCGCTATCCTCTGCGCCACAGGGACGGGATAATTTTTCGTTTGTGTAAATTGCCATACAAGCTGAGGGGTACTCTACAGCTGATCAACATAGGTGGCGCTAGTGTCCACACTCATGCCCGTCCGTATAATAATGCGACTAACTATAGTAATGCCCCTCAAAAAATGTAACATTCACATAATCCAAAAAAATTTGGCGCCAAAAAAATCGGATTTGAAAAAGGTAGAAAACCCGAATTATATTCAATTTTTCCCGCGCAAATCAAATTAATTTTTTTTGGCGGGTATCAATGTCGCCCCCCGACGACAGCGCCAAAGTTTCACGTGCTGTGCTACAGCCCTGTGTATTACATTCGCGTAGTCAACACAACGGCATCGCAACGGACAAGCTATGTGGCAATAATAAATAGATAATCCTACATAATAAAATAATAATAAACCCCTAAAAAAAATTTCAATAATCCCCATAAATGTCAAAGTGTTTTACACCCAAATTTCGTGTGATAATGCGCTTGTTATCGCCAAATCAATGAAGTAATTACACAAGTTGAATGTACGACATTGGGAATAAAACTGACAAGATCAGTTGAATGAATTTTATGGGCATATTAGATAAAAAATCTTAAGTAATGTATTAACCCCTTAATTTACGTAATAGATTCACATAATACCCAAGTGATAGATTATGGTGATAAATTGCGTCTATAGTTCGTAGAACGTCTATTACATTTGTTTCCTCGTGCCCTGGTGCAAGATGGCCGCTCACGATCATATGACGTTGAAGCGTGTAATACTATTGACAAAGATGGTAAGAATTACGCGGTCAACAGGCCGCTACAAGGCTATATGTCAACAACACTGACTAGCAATTGTTTATTGAGGGTGGCGGGTAAGCAGGAATTAAGCAGGCCAAAGCGGCCAAGCACTCGGGACATTGATACCCGTGATGCTAATGATCGCTGGTGCAATGATCAGCCAAAATCACAAATTATGGCGATGCATGCCAATAATAAAAATGATAAAACGCCAATGCGTTGTGAAGCTTGTGCCCAATTCGTGAATAATATCAATAGTAAAAGCGTTAATAATGTCAATGATATTAAAACAATTGTATGTACAAGCTGTATCAACTTAACCAAGACAGATTATCTATCACCGTCCAGCTCTTTATCATCATCAACACCTGAATCACAACCACCAACTCCACCACCAAGACAGAGCTCAAATGACGTATCATCACGTGATAATTGTTATTTTGATACACTCAGCAGGGGAAATACATTGAACAACCAACGTAACACCTTCCCCGTGTCTGGGTAATTTGTGTTAATCTATTAACAATTTATCATAATGATGGTTGAAGTGTTGCATATACTTTCCAACACAAGTTGGTATTGAAAGATTTGTTAAATGTAGTATCTGTATCTATCTGGACAAGTTAATGAGCCCAGAAGAAGCTCAGAACAAGTTTCTCCTCAACATAACCCCATTCTAATGCTCAATTATACCCATTTTGTTTTCAGTGTTAAGCTGAGCGAATCAGTGTCAGACAACCAGCACCAAAAATGTTACCGCCGTGGCTCGTGGTCTGGTGCATCCACTGAGCGTAATTGTCTAAAGAGATCACCCTCCTTGCCACTACTCGTGACCCGATGGACTTGCATACGCTGTTTGCAAACGAATTGCTGCAGTGCAACACCCATCTGTACTGCATGCGGTGCAAGTTCAACGATAGCCCAAACAAATGGCAATTTAATTGGTGTTAGACGTGGTAAAAGATTGAAGGCCCTCAAGCTGAGTAATAAGCAAGATACTAAAGTGGATTTAGCTGCTACAGTGGCATCTGGCCTAGTATCACGTGTACTAGATATTGGCTGTGCCAATCTTGGTTCAGCTGCTATTCTAGATAGGGACTTGGGTATGGCCCAACTGAGTGGTTTTACACGTGGTGATAGACCACAAGCGCATCGTGAGGATTGGTCATTGGTGCAAATTGATACAATGGAACCAAGTGTATTAACCTATAATGATACATCAACAGATTCATCACAACGCTCACCAAAGCGTCACAGTCCCTCAGTTTATGAGCGCGTCAAGTCCAAGGTTAGTCGGTCACTGTCTAATGGCTCAGTCGTGCAAAAACTTGGTTGCGATAGCCACGACATACAGCGGCCAACAAGCCTCATTGTCTCTGAATCTCACAATACAGATGACACACTATGGAGCTGTGATAATTGTACCCTGGACAATGCACCAGAATTAGAGCAGTGCGAGGCGTGTGAAGCACCGAGAAGTCCAGCGCCATGTAGTGGAGTTGTAATAAGTGTACCATCTTGGGAGCCACGTCCATTATCATCAGCAGGGCCACTATCTTACAGGCGTTCATTCTCTGAAGTTGAAAATGTAGCAAGTACAACGCAAAAGAAATCAGTTAATCGACGTAGCTTGAATGATAATGAACCACCAGCAGTACCGCCTCACTCTGTTGGTTTTAATTCACGGCCTAAGTACTCATACATTGGTATAACTGACCCAGATACTCCACCACCATTGCCGAAGAAGCAGAGCAGTAAATTGGCACTAAATGTAACACGTGCGCACAGTGAATCCACCAGTCCTGTTGATACACCTGGTACTAGTCCTCTTAAACGCATGTGGACATGTCGAAAGTGTTCATATGCTTACAATCCACTGTGGTCAACTGGTTGTGATATTTGTAGTTCATTAAGAACACCACCATCATTACTACAACCCAGTTTAATAACTGTTACCAAGGACGGTGTCAATACGCGCAAAGTTCAATCACCAATTGTTGTTTCTAGAGATAGTGTAC
Organism: Asobara japonica; assembly: GCA_026005395.1. Classification (NCBI taxonomy): domain Eukaryota; kingdom Metazoa; phylum Arthropoda; class Insecta; order Hymenoptera; family Braconidae; genus Asobara; species Asobara japonica. The sequence continues at coordinate 1,549,109 of BQMI01000539.1, read as the reverse complement.
GATATATACCACGAGCAACACTGGCGACTGCCGAATCAGATTTTGATGATCAGTTTGAGCCACCTACACCGGCATGGACGTGCAAAAAGTGTACTCTATTGAATCCATCAACAAGAACAACATGCGAGGCATGTGGTGGTTCAAAACTTCGAAGTGTTTCACACATGGAGGATCCAACATTGAGAAAAGGTGAGAGCTGGGTTTGTCCATCGTGTACACTTAGGAATCCTCTAACTGCCCAAAATTGCAATGCCTGCAAGACACTGGCTGATTTTTTGGAAGTACCACGAGACAATCGTACACCATCGAGCCAGCGTAGTTCCAGTCCAAGACTCTCTGGTAGCATAAGCTCCAGTGTTAAGGTAGCAACACCACGACACAGTAGAAATTCCGTGAGGCGAAATGGACCAACGTCACTTGGTGAAAAAAGACATTCCAGAATGAAGGAGCCCGGCCAAACCCAGTGGCAATGTAAGCTCTGTACTTATGAGAACAAAAGTACAAATGGTACTTGCGAAATGTGCCAAAGCTCGAAAACCTTGTCCCAAACACCTGGGGATCGATTGAGACTGAGTGAGCCTGGTGCTACTACACTGAGGATACAGAGACAAGAGAGCGTTGTCATGGAGAATCTTCGGCATAGTGAGGAGAGAGAGGCACTTGAAAAGTGGGAGAGAATAGTGCGTTATTGCAAGGAGACAAATGAACCATTTGTTGATGATTCATTTCCACCAGCACCTAAATCATTGTACTATAATCCAGCTGATACGAAAGATAACCATGTAGTACAATGGAGAAGACCTCACCAGATTAATGTTGATTCGAGTGTCGATTCAAAACTGCCCTGGGCGGTCTTCAGAACACCTCTACCATCAGACATATCGCAAGGTGTCCTAGGCAATTGTTGGTTATTATCAGCATTGGCTGTTCTAGCTGAAAGCGATGAACTTGTCAAACGCGTTTTGGTGATGAGAGAAACATGTCCCGAGGGTGCCTATCAAGTTAGACTTTGCAAAGATGGTAAATGGACCACAGTACTAGTTGATGATTTGCTGCCATGTGACAAGCGCGGTCATCTTGTGTATTCTCAGGCCAAGAGAAAACAGCTATGGGTACCATTAATTGAAAAAGCTGTTGCCAAGATACATGGATGTTACGAGGCCCTGGTGTCTGGTCGAGCAATTGAGGGACTTGCTACACTTACTGGGGCACCGTGTGAAAGTGTGCCTTTACAGCCCTCAGCACTGCCCAGCGAGGATGAGCTTGATAAGGACCTTATTTGGGCACAACTCTTGTCATCACGACAGGCCATGTTTTTGATGGGCGCCAGTTGTGGTGGTGGCAATATGAAAGTTGACGAGGAAGAGTATCAGAGAAAGGGATTGAGACCTAGGCACGCGTATTCGGTACTGGATGTTCGGGATGTGCAGGGGATCAGGTTTGTATTTGATGACATTTTTAGTAATCTTTATTTTTCGTTTTTTTTATTAGTATATATTTATATATCTGTATAGCATGGGTCCAAAATGTCGTCATATTTTCCAGTATAGGGAAGTCAGTTAATCTCACCCAAGCAGAACGATTTAATCATATAAAATCTGAATAGCTTCTGGAATTACCTGAAAATCGTATTTAACGTATCGTTCACAAAAAGTGAACAAATGCAGTATGTAAAACGATCCAATTTTCAAGAACGTGACATTTTACTCAAACCATTAGTTGACTCACACTCTAAACATATAAAATACCAATTCAATATTAGCTTTTCTGAACATGAGAAGTTGCACTTTGTATTAGATCGGATATGAAATCTGGTCTCCACGTATTTTCGTTCACTGAATATTTTCCTTTCTCTCATAGTTGAAGCACGTTTATTAATTGGTGTGTTGATGGAGGTAATTCTCCAGATAATTGGCTATTTCATCGACCTTGTAATCATTGAAGATTGATTCGAAGATTGAGAAAGAAAAAATAATGGATTCAACATTATCTTCACTTTCAATTTTGAATATTAACAGCAGGGAGGTCGCACATATTCACTTCATTTGACATGTTCACTTCATTTTCAATCAACACAATCATCCATCGCCAGTCAATTTTATAACAAAAAGAAAAACATGCTTATTGTGATTCTGCAAGTTCAATGATGGATAACCTTAGGATAGGTTACTCTGTAATGATCTCACTATGCAATTGAGAATTTTCAATACGACAATTTTAATTCTCACTTATTTTTGTTCTTCAGTGGTCTCCAAGGTCCCAAGCATCTTTTAAACCCATAGAAAAAATTGGTCTCTTGAACTACTTAGACTGTTAGGTCAACAACATCATATAGGGATTTTATTTATGACTTAAATTTTCTCAGATTGCTGAGGTTGAGAAATCCATGGGGCCACTACAGCTGGAAGGGTGACTGGTCAGACGACAGTCCGATTTGGACACCGCAAATGAGAGAGATGTTGATGCCCCATGGTGCCTCGGACGGTGTATTCTGGATATCGTTTGACGATGTACTCAAGTACTTCGACTGCATCGATATATGTAAAACCAGGGTTGGCTGGAGTGAGGTTCGACTGCGAGGTACACTACCACCACTATCATCCCTGAGACATCTGTCTTGTGTTCTTCTAACTGTGCTAGAGCCCACGGAAACTGAATTCACTCTATTCCAAGAGGGCCAGCGGAATTCGGAGAAGTCACAGCGCTCTCAGTTGGACTTGTGTGTAGTTGTCTTCAGGACTAGATCACCAGCTGCGCCGGAAGTTGGACGACTTGTTGAGCATAGCAAGCGACAGGTTCGCGGATTTGTTGGCTGTCATAAAATGCTTGAGAGGGATTTGTATATTGTCGTTTGTCTGGCATTCAATCATTGGCATACTGGAATGGAGGACACATCCAGCTATCCCGAATACGTTCTAGCTATTCACAGCTCGAAACGATTGCTTGTGGAACAGATATCACCGCCTGCCTTTGTACTGGCTGATGCTATCATCAGTCTTACTTTGGCCAAAGGACAACGGCATGAGGTAATTATTTTATTAAGCTGAGTTAATCAGGGTGCATAGGTGCACACCTGGAAAATTTGGAATATCAGAGAAATTGTAATATATTCTGAATTTCTGTCTCTGCCAATTAGTTTGAATTCCCGGGGGGAGGGGGGATTTGAGGGGGGGGGGATAATTTAAATATTTCTATTTTTAAGAAGCCCTGGACTAAATTATAACACTTACAAAAATGACGAAAAATTTCAAAAAAAATAATTAAAAAATCTTAAGCAGTTTAGAGAGTCCACAAATTTTCCAAAAAAATTAAGAAATTTCAGTAAATTAAAACAAATTCGAAGGAAATGCGGCTTATGACAGACTTTGCCATTCCAAAAATTCATGAACTGAAAAAATTAATTCAAGAAATAAGATTTGAAAAAAAAAATAATAGGAAAATTCCGTTTCTATAAATTTTTTTTTTCATTCATCTTTGTTAATTATAACAAGGAATTGTTCTAACGACTCTCCCTCAATCACTGTGATGAGAGTATGTACGACGAGAATAATTTTACTTTTCTTTCATACTAGTTTCCATTTGTGTTCTAATAATTTGACCCTGTAATTGGTCTTGTTTGTCGGTCTTGATAAACAATTATGAAAATTAAAGAAGCGCCAGCCGAAGCCAATTATGGGGTCAAATAATTTTATGAACGAATGTAAAACTGTGTGAAAGCAGAGAAAACAGGAGAAATAAGTGGGTAGAAGTGAGCATTAGAACATTCAAACAATTTTTACATTCATATTTATTGTTTGTGGAATCAAAACAATTTTCAACATTTTCCTGAACATTTCCCTATTTCGTTAACATATAGTTTTTGAGGATTAGGGTAAAAGGCGCCTGAAATTTTCAAATCGAGATTGTTGATAAGTTTCTATAGCCAGAGTTATCATTGCCATTCTCAATGTATTCTGTTATTCCCCAATGTTTTTTTTTGCTGAATTTTCTCAGAAGCTGTTCAAAAATATTCAGTGAAATCCAACACCCTTGGCCATATTTTCCTTGAATATGTCAGAATTTACTAAATTGAGAGATGTCATGTCATTCTGCTATGGTGATATAATATGATGAATATTGTCAATATTTAAAAGAAAAGAGTGTGTCACATTGTGTCATATTCTGCCCGAATTTGGCATTTTCCATCATTTGCTCTTTTACATAATCTGTCAATGTGATTTTCGCGAAAGTGGTACGCGATATTTTCATGAATGAACCTGATCATTTCGAAATATTTTTTTTTTAATGCGAATCTCTACAAAATGTATGCACACAATTTGAGACAAAAAGCAGTGCTAATTGCAGATCAGTAATTAGCCATAATCAGTATTGAGTACTTATCAAGGAATCCTGCTAAAACTGTCACATTTCGAAAAATTCAAAACTTCTTTCGTAAATACTAGAGTTAACATCAATTGAAAGAGTCACGCTACTCACTTAAAGACCCCACGTTGATCGTCATTCCATTTTTATTAACTGCCAATTAACCCTTGTAAACGTCTATGTGGGTCTAGAGTTTAGATTCTCGGTTTCGTGGTGAATGATACGTCAAGGAAAACGATGAAAACCGATTCATTTAAATGTAATATATTATTTTCTATGAGTCAAACGTATTCAATTGATTTTTAAAATTTTCCTTTTATTGATATCTTCTATTGATTCCATTGTTTCTTTCCATTATTGGTTTTTTTTTCCTTGATTTCGTGAAATGGTTTGAAATTTACACATGATGCTTTTTCGATAGATTCTACAATCTTTAACGAATAAGAGGTGACAACTTGAAAGAAAACACTCGAATGGTGGGCGGAGACTTCATCCACTACATCGTGGCCAGTTGTGTGTGTGTGTGTGTGTGGGGGGGGGGGGGTGGATGGGTGTGTGGGTGGATGAGTGTGTGGGTGGGTGGGTGTGTGGGTGGATGAGTGTGTGGGTGGGCGGGTGGATTCAAAACTGTTGAATAATTTGTTTCCACGTAACCAAAAAAAACCTAGAAAAAAAAATTTACCTTAGGCCGAAATTGAAAAGATCGGAGAACATTGACTCAGCCCACTAATTTTTGCCACGTTAAACTTTGTATTTTTCTTTCAGGGGAGAGAAGGCATGACAGCCTACTATTTGACCAAAGGATGGGCAGGGTTAGTGGTGATGGTGGAGAATCGTCACGTTAATAAATGGATTCACGTGAAGTGTGATTGTCACGAAAGCTATAATGTCGTATCTACGAGAGGTCAATTGCGCACTGCCGACAGTGTTCCACCGCTGCATCGGTGAGTAATCAGTTTCATCATTTTGAAAAATGAGTCAAGGTACTTCCTCAATGAAACGGTGATAGCTGCGTAACATCTATGATTGAAGAAACTAAGATGTCAAGAGCTAAAAATTGAAATTGTGATTTGCTTTCAATTTTTTAATTTTTTGAAAATTTCTCAAATCTTTCTCTAATTTGCAGTTTTGTTCACCTTTCAACATTTCGAAGTTCTGAAAACTTAAGCACTACACTATTCCATCCATTACTGCAACATTTCCATGATTCAACAAAATCATCTTCTTATCTTTCAGACAAGTTATAATTGTGTTGACACAACTCGAAGGTAGCGGCGGTTTTTCCATAGCGCATCGTTTAACACATAGATTAGCAAACAGTGGAAACTTACATGACTGGGGTCCACCTGATACTCAACACTGTCCACCAATTGATACACAGGTCGAGGGTTTGCACAGTCCTCGACTCATCACGTGAATTGAAGGAGCTGAATAAACATTGAGGAATGAAAATTTTACGCTGTGAAAAGAAAACAAATCATGTTCTTTTTTTTTCGTTCAATTGTAACTAAAAAAATATGATTCAATGTGATGAAAATCCATGACAAAAAGATATTAACGTGGATGCAGGTGATAGTTCAATAAAAAAAATTTTTCTTGTTTTTGCAATTACTCGTGAACGTTATTCTGCAACTGACACGGGTAGGAAAAAATTAGAAATTTAATAGGAGAATCACAGAAAAATTCTACCTCTCTATAATCGTGGCACAAAATTATCCTTACCAAAAATTTTGAGCAGTAGATGAGCAAACAAAATTTTAAACAATTTTTTTTTAGGTCCTCCCAAAATATTTCCCATTTGATAAGTTTTTAATAGGCCTGCCACACTTATAGCCCTCACAATTAGAATTTTCCTGTGAATGTTCTCACTCTGTATCGTAAAAATTGGATTGAAGGAATAATTCAAATATTCGCGTGCGTCAGTAAAGTTCCCATAATTAAGAGACAAATTCAACAATTTTTGCTTCAATATACTAAGAAAAGAAAAAAAAAAGAAAAAAATTATTTTCTCAACGTAACGTATAAGTGTCGTAATGAATGAATGTCGAAGCCCCTTAAGGAGTCATAAGCAAAAATTACCTGTGAAAAATTAACAAGTTATGTTGTAATGGACCATATTGTTTAAATTTCGTTTGTATACTAATTTCCTCAAACTTCCCATTGATTCATCTCTTAAGGTACGAATAAGTATTTTCTATTATGGATGATTAATTGTTTCACGATTTTTGTTATAAAAGACAATTGGATGTTGGATGAATGCATTTAATGACAGTGCTACGATACCAAAGAGTCGTAATTACTGGTGTGAAGTTATAGTAATCAACTTGTTCGATTTGAGTCAATAATTATAATTCAATTAGAATATTTTCCATCGCAATTATTGAATCTCATGGATGGTATTGAAGGAAATCGAAAACATGACCTCATCGTGAAAAGGCCCCGATTTTTATTTTCCACTGTGTAAGTGATCGCTCAAAAAAAGTGTTGATTTTTTTTTCAATATCGAGTTGATACTTTCTACTTTAAATTTTATTTGACTAAATCTTGAAAATCTTTCGAAGACACTGAAAAAAAAAACAATATGTAATTAGGAAAATTTCATCTCAATTTAAATTATTTTTTTTTTCTTTGAGTGATAGTTCAGCATTTATGGGGCTTGCAAAGATTATATTCTGAAGATTTGTGAGTTATTGATTAAATTAGATCATTCAATTTCTCTAGGAATCACATGTGATCATCTTAAGATAATAATAGTTCATCTAAGTGTCCTGTAATTGTCTTTAAAATTAACAAAAAAAAATTGTATTTTTGTTTATTGTAAGTCGCCGCACTGATTTCGTATTGTTCATTTTATTAAAAGAAATGCATTCGTAGCACAAAAAAACATAATTATTTGAATAAAGGATTTAATTTTGTTATTCGATTAAAAAGAAAGTTGTGATTGTATTTAAGGATGTATGAGTCTTTCATACATGTATTCACTTTCTATTTGTTTAACGCACAAACGTTATTGTTAAATATGGAACTTTCTAGATAACGAGGGATTTTCTTAAAAGAATAATTCTCTAGTTCTGTGAAAATGCGGTTAAAAAAAACGCAAAACTGCCATATTCCATAATGCAATGGTGCAAGTGGCATAGAGCCCATTAAATTGACATTTCTTTGCATTTTAAAATGAAAAGAAAATTGTCTGAGAGACAATACCTTGATAAATACTGTGATCAGCCGATCAAATTTTCCTCAGTGAATGAGCGAGAAATGACTTCCGGTTTAAATAAATAAAAAAAAAAACAAAAAAAAAATATTACTTGTTCTTGAAGTTTGGAATGAAATTGCATCGTTATAAATAAACATTCTCAATTCTAGAAATTTTTTTCTATCGTTCATGATGACAACACAAACATAAAAAGAAGCTGTTCGTTAAAAAAAAACATATTGAAACGAAAATTGCAAGTACTCAATTAATCGAAAAATAGAGAAAATCTAGGTTCATACTAGTGTGTGCATGTGAATGGCTAATTAGCTGGCGACACCGAAATTAACCAACAATTGAATGCCACTGGAACATGCATCCGTAGTAATCACAATTCCAGAATTAATATCAGATGATAATTGAGCTGACCATTTGTGCCATAAACCACCACAACTGAGAGAAAGATTGAGAAGACAGGAGGGCGAAAAATTGATTAAAGTCAGTTGTGAAGAGAGCATTAATTTTCTTCCTAGAAATTATGATTGGTTCAGTTATGGAGCAAGCAAAAATATAAAACGGAAACTTTCACATGACAGAAGTATACCCACGTAAATTGAAGTCGATTTGATGAGCTTGAGTAGTTTTTTAAATTGTTTGAATATACGAGGTGGCCAATGACAATACGCGCGGCCATTTTGAAGCCAAGGAACCAGAGAAACAAGATGGCGGTGCGTGTACCAGTCGCTCACCTCACGATTGAGGGGATTCAAAAAGTTGTGCGTACAGCATCTACATGTAATCAAGTGAAACTTCTGCAAATATATTTGAATTAGCATTTTTTGTTCATTCCTGAAATTGGTGACATTAAAAAACAACCTTCGAAGTTAAGCGTTTTGGCTCTTTTAATCTTTAAATTGTTTTACGTGCTTTTAGCCGTTTGCGGCCCTAATTTGTCGTCCTTCCGCCTTCTCAACTCAACAACTATATCCAATAAATAGTGATGGATAATTTTATAACGAATCATTCCATTGACATAGTCGGATGCGCACGAGACATTTTCCCATGCAAAATACAAACAAAAAATCTATTTTACTTAATGTATAACTGTTGATATTACAGTAACCGCTATTGCAATATCCGAGTAGAAAAATAGCTCAACTTTTGCATCTCGTGATTGTTAATGGAATGGTTGAAAAAAAAATTTTCTTACTTGTTCTGTCATTTCCATTATTTAATTAATTTGCACTATGAGGATGGCCCTAAGCAAAGAAATGTGCACTGTTTGTTCATGGGAATCAATAAATGAAGTCTGAACCGCGAAGATAGATTATTTTGAAGATAAATGACTATAAGGATTTGAATGTCTTTTACACGATTGCAAAGTGAAAGAAAAAAACAAAAAAAAAACAATTGTAAATAATCAAGGGTGGTAACAAAAGGGAGAACAATCGAAGAGTTATTTATCTATTTGAGAGAGGATGAGAGATTTTTAAATAAGAAATGAATAAATAATATGGAAAATGTAATTGATGATTACATTTTCAGTTGGATTTTTTTTTTTTTGTATAATTTTGCATGCTTGGTCGTTGCTGTCACTGGGTAAAGCTATACGATACTGCATTAATAATGGAAATAATAATAAATAATAATAGAACCAACAAAAAATTAGGGCTATATTGAGAATGAGATTTAGAGGGTGATGTATTGAACATAGGAAGCCACGTGACTTGAATTCGTTCAACGTTAATGTCTCTGATGTTATATATAGTGGATGAAAAAATTGTATACGGAATTAAGTGAAAAATGTCAAAATTTAATAAGAAATTTTCAAGAATTTTTTTCATATTCTGAATTTTATTGTTTTTACTTAAAATTGGAATTTTTTTTGGAAATTTCTGGGATTTCAGAATATTTTGCAATTTTTTAAAAATTATTTTGAAAAAGTTTTCTATTTATTTTTTTCAAGGTATAACATTTTGATCAATCCCGTCTAGAGTATAAATTTTCTATTTAAGTGGTCGAAATTTGTTCAGCGAGTGGCAATGATAATAAAAAAAATGTGATATCCATCTTGGACCGCCAATTGATAAAATTGATGACGACTCGTTAGCGAATTCAATCCACTCATTTCCGTCGCAAGTGCATCGCCAATGTACCTAGATGTATATTCTTAATATGTGAGATGAGAGGCAGAGAGAGCGATGATACTAATCATAAGCGGAGAATTGTGAAGTGATACAAGGTAATAGCAATACTGAACAAACGAAGAGCATTTGAGTTTGGATTAATTGCGTTAGAGTTGGAATAATGAGAGTAGTGAAAGTATGTTAATTTTGCCATTTTTTATGGTTTAATTTACATAGTTTTTTTGAACCCTCTTGCAACTGCCCGTTTCTTTCATTTTTGAAAGTGGTCAAAACTTTGCAATTTTTGTCATGGTTTTGGAATCTTTGCATCTATAATTTATGTAATTAAATTGAAGACATTATGGGCTCCAAACCCACGAAAAAAAAATTTGATCAACGTTACTATATACAACAGATTTACAAAACTATAGATTGTTGTTGCATTTTATCACTTTTCAACTGATTACAATTGATGACAAACCAATTTTTCATCATTCCCTGGATCATCTAATCACCAGAAATGAACTAATATTATTTTTCATCAGCCACTTTGTTCCGCGTAAAATTGCAATGATCAATGGAAATTAATTAATTGAAGTTAATTAATTAATTAATTTCAAGTAGCTATGCAAACGAATGGAAATGTCTTGAATGTGATCCATCCGACAAAATTAATCCAAAAAGAATTCACGAATGCCCTGGATTGGCTTCAATCAGCACTCAACGATGTGATAGTTTAATATTTTATCGAAAATAGGGAACTTGCATGCAGCCAAGATTCGCGAAGAAACCTCATTAACAGATTCATTACAACTTATCAAGTACTAGTTCACCATGAAATGCAAACCCTTCTTCAATATTTTCAAGCCAATAATAGAAAATTCATCAATTTCAAACCGCAAATTTGTCCTTCGTGACGTCACAAGACTCGCGCTAGCGTTTCCATACTTTCTATTGGATGCGGCCGCTCGAGTCATGTTGAAAACGGCCCGCGATTGGCTATCGGCTGTGGCGGGCCGAGGCGCAGTTGTCACGCGTCACGCTACAGCTCTTCTCGGGTGGCTTGAAGAACAGTTGTTTTGAATATTCCATGATTAAAACACAAGCACCGAAAAATAAGTGATTAGTAATTTTTCCTCATCGCCGACTATATGCTTATAAGAAAATGAAAGAAAAACATGCAAGTTCCCTATTGCCGGAGATTCGAGATATTCAGGTAACTCAATCAATGTGAAAGCTCAATCTTCGATTTTCCTGATTGAACAGCTACATAATTTTTTTTCGCAATCACAGCATCACTATCGTGTAATTCACGATTTAGCCAATTTACAAATTTTTTTTTCGACGGTGTTGTTAACATTGGGACCTTATGTGGAGACCAATACCCCATTAGCCACCCGCCCTCAACCTGCCCTACCTCCCCCACCTGCATCTACACCTGCTGACTCACCCATTTACCTACACGCACCCACCCACTCATCCACTCACCTACACCCACCCACCTACCCACTCACTTACTCACCCCCCCCCCTCCCCCCCCCCCCCCCCCTCCCCCCCCCACTCACTCAACCACCCACCCACTCACTCAACCACCCACCCACTCACTCAACCACCCACCCACTCACTCAACCACCCACCCACTCACTCAACCACCCACCCACTCACTCAACCACCCACCCACCCACTTAACCACCCACCCACTCACTCACCCACTCACCTACATTCACCCAGCCTCACACACAACCATATATATTGACCAAACTCTAATATTAATAAATAAATAAGGTTGAAATATATATATATATATATGTATTTGAGTTGGAATGGGATTGATTTGAAATAGAAACTCATGTTGTTATTTTCAAACGCAAAACCTGATTGAGTTACCTTCAGATATTTCGATTCCTTAAATTATGATGCGGATCAACGATTGACATAAAAAAATCACGATAAGTTTAGTTTTTTTTCCATGAACTCCAGCATGAGTGTTTGCTGTCTGAAAACGTAATTAAATATTAAAATTGATGCATAAATATCAGATATAAATCTATATACCTAATGTATATAGATCTATATGCATATATTTAGACCAATATTTAATAAAAATACATGGAAATATTTATTGCAAAATATTATGAAGCAATGATATCGAAATTGTGTTGTCCCCTTAATTTGTATTGTGTAGATACGTTTAATAATAAATTTAAATCTTATCTAAATATTTAACAAATGGTGCTTTTGTGAATGGGCAAATAATTTATTGATGACTATTAATTATTTTTATATTTTTTCGTATTTATTTTCTTCAATTAAAAAAACATTATTTTTATACAATTCAATTTTACAATGTAAACAAATTCTTCCTTCTTATATATAGTATATGTACTGCCGAAGCAATTATATCTTAATCCACAAAGTTGTCAGGTATGTATATATATCAAAGGAAAAATCGTTTGAAATATTTTGCAGATACACAAATTCTGAAGATTTTCCGTTACTATTATCATTGACATGTCAAAAACAAAAGTTACAAAATTGAATTTAGGCCCCACAATGTGGAGTTAATTTTTTAAAAACCGACAGTTATTATACCTATATAGCGACATCCGGGGCAAAGACATTTCAAAAAAACTGAAATCTGGAAAATCTCGAAAATTACAAAACCTCGAAAAATGCCAATTATTGAAAATTTGTTTTTTTGAAAGTGTTAACTAATTCAATAATGCCAACAACTTTGAGTCCATCAAAATTTTCAATCAAACAAATTCCAAAATTTTTGAAAACTGAACATCCCGAATACGAGAATAAACACAAATATTTTCAGTTCTAATTTCAGTCTTCAAAAAAAAAAAACACGAAATTTCAAAGAATGTCCAAATGTCACTATGTTTTAATTGCAACAAAAATTCCCGCCAAATTGAAAATCCGCAGCAAAAATGTTGATAATCCCCACAATTTCAAAATTGCTACGAGGTTCAACGGCGCTGACTTTATCTGACAATTAAAAAATTCCAAATGTTCTAAAAACGTCAAATTTGAATGGTTTAGACCACTTAGAGAGACGCGGTCGCAAGCGGTTCACTGATATATACATTGACAGTTTCAGTTCTAGCGTTTCCGTTTATATTTATCCCAAAGAAGTATAATTACACATTTAACCATTGAAGCTTTTTGCAATGTTGCGTTCAATGTTATCAATTATTTATTCGCTGAAAATTTTATCAACTGTCGTTAACGCAAATGGCGGGAAAAATGAATTCACCAACAACGGGGCACACAATCCGCCAACCCGTCACTGACATTCGGCTAGCGAACCAAAATTCAACATGGCGTCAGCAATGGACATCGACGAAGAGGAAATTGATTTGCCCACTTCAAGTAGTGGAAAGGGTGATAAAAAGAGGTTTGAAGTTAAAAAGGTGAGATTTTTCGATAATCATGTCAACTTTCCTTCAACACGTGACTTGATTTTCACTGCTTAAAGAGAAAAGAAAAATATTTGCATCACTGCATAACCTCGTACAACGTTCGCTTTGTCATCACTGTGTTTTCATCATTATTTCTTGGAATTTATTTATTTTTATTTTTATTTGATTTTTGGAATTAATTTCAGTGCAATATTAATGTTGTTTGGCCTAATTTGATTTCCGGTTTCCGACAATTTTTTTTTTCTAAATGATAGTTACAATTGCAATTGATTTTGCTGGTAACTGATGTGAAGGCTGCAAAAAAAATTCAATCTCAATATTTATATTTAAATTCTACATACTATGGCACAGTGGAGTTTTAGTAAGCTACATGCACATCATTTAGCGTAAAATGCTATCGGAAATAAAACAAGCTATTGAATTCAATAGCATAATTTTTATTGACATTTGTCCTGAAAATATATTGTGTATTGTGTATATAGATATATTGTGTAGTGAAGATATACTTGTCTATTTTCCTCCTACATATTTTCAATTTTTACATCATTTGGTCAGAAAATTGGAAAAAACTTGTCCTAAATTTTCAACTCGACTTGTTTTCTTTGTTTTTCTCCTATAGCATTTTGTAAACACTGTTTAGTGTTCTAGAATTTAAATTTTAATACACAATTTTTTGCTGCAAAGTAACATTACTATCATTGTAAGAACATTAATATTGTTCGTTTTTTATAGTAATTTATATTTTGTCTCAATTATTTTTTTATAATTTATGCGTCATATGATTCATCTCCAATAACGTATTTTAATTGATTTCAGTGGAATGCTGTGGCACTGTGGGCGTGGGGTACGTTGTTTCCATCACCATTTAATTTCACACAGAAATTGTTCAAGTTTGAATTTTGGAATATAAAATTCTAAAATGTGCCAAAAATTGCACTTACACGATTTTTTAGTGTGTGAGAAATTTTAGTTGTAGTCATGTTAGAAGGAGAAGTCTCATGCAATAACAAATGATAATGAAAGGTCAATAAAACTGCTTCGTTATTTAAAAAATAATTGCACGAAATGCAGGACATATTTTGCTTAAGAGAATTCCCGAATAAATTAATTCTCTTCACTACATCACGTTTGCTTATTAGCTATTTGAAGGATAGCTGGTAAGAAACTTGTTATGAAGAAATTGTCCGAGAAACATTTTCCTAAATTCGATGTGTAACAAAAAATACTTAATGAAAAATTTCGCTATTACTCTTAGATGGCGGATATTCACTCTTAAATGATGATATTGATCTAAATACCCGAGAAAACTGAACGAGATGCTACTAATATTATAAAATGCTTATTTTATTTATTTATTTTTTTTTAAATCAAACATGGAGTAAAGAAAGTACAAAATATCGATCTTAGTAATTTGAACATGACTGGAGAATTGGAGAATAATTTCACGTACAATAACATGGACTAAAATCGTTTCAATATTTTTCAGATATTGTCGTGGACAATTGTGCCATTTGCAGAAATCACATAATGGACCTTTGCATCGAGTGCCAAGCTAATCAAGCCTCAGCAACGAGTGAAGAGTGCACTGTCGCTTGGGGTGTCTGCAATGTACGTATTGAATATTATACCTGTCAGTTTTTTTTTAACTTTCAATCTTTAATTAAAGAATAGAAATTTTTTATAGAAATTAGGAGAAAGATTCTGGTTATAGCTGTGCAATTTCTACCCCAGTAGTCTGATAAAAATGACCTATTGATAATATCTGCTGTATCCATCTAGGTGCAGCATTTTACTGGACAACAGCTAGAACTGGAATTTTTTTCTGGAGATTTCAGTAAAAATTACTCCAAACTTTACTTAACTATTTTTAATGCACAACCCATGCAATTGAGAATATGTATGGTGCAACCAAAAGTTTGCCACATAATTTCGATTTTGCGAGATTTTTATTTCAAATTTAGCCAATAGTTTTTTAGTGATGGTCGTGACATCATGAAAACGAAAGAAATTGTCGATTTACCTCCAATGGATCACACTAACTTACTACTAGTACTACTACTACTTATAATTATGTCATTCGAATGTGTCTGTAATTGATATATAATCAGTGCTTGTTTTTAATTTTAGCATGCATTCCACTTCCACTGTATTTCCCGTTGGCTCAAAACTCGACAGGTGTGCCCTTTGGACAATCGTGAGTGGGAGTTCCAGAAGTGAGTATTTTTTTTTTTATTTTCTCAATAGCTTTTTTTTCAAACTAAATTTCTAGCAAAATCCCAACGTACGTATTGCCATCCCTCACCTCTGAGTCAAACAGTAATATTTCCATCTCTTATTATGCAAGGAGTGGGAGATGTATTGAGACTTGCAAACACTTTGTAAGAGGAAAAAACAATTAGAAAACTCATTTTTTACATATGGCAAAATTGTTATGATGGTGACAAAAAGTGCAATAATTTGTCTTTTTAGAGGGACTATGTCAAACCTGCCAATATTTAACACTTTATAGAAACATAATTGTTTGTTATCCATTTCGGAATAAGTTCAGTGTCCCCAATTTTTTCAACTTTTAGATTTTTGTCACAATTTTTTGGACTAATAATTACTAACTACTTCTTCTAAAATTACGGTCTAAATATAAAATTTTGTATTTTTTAGAATAAAATAAATATTGTCCAAATAAAAATAAATTTGGGCAATTCTCAACGCTCTTTTTTCAACATGCATTCTTTACATTAATAAACCTTCATATAGTGAGAAACCACCAATAATAACTAACATTTATGGATATTTTCAATTTTTTTCAGATATGGCCACTAATTTTATCAACTAGAGCTTAACGTTGAAGGACTGAAGGATTTTGTTGCACGTACCGAAAATCAACTGTTCATAAGTCGAAAATTTATGCGAGAAATACCATAAGAAAATCCTTTTGATAACACTCATGAACTGCAGAGATGGTTTTCTCGTGACCTCAACTAAATTATATTTTCTCTCATACGGTTAAAGCATTATAAAAAAAAACTCACTGCTGTAATGTGACGAACGTCACTGAAGTACATGTAAGTCTCAAATAAAAAATCGTTTATTAAATTTGTCTGATTACAGTCGCCATCCCATGCATATGTATATCACTACTGAATAAAAAAATCGGATAAAATCGATTGTAATATTTTTGGATAATTAATTGTAAATCGATTGGTTAGTTAGAGTGGTATCGCCTGAAAATGAGATTTTATCTGTTGGATCTTCTTTCCTCGAGAGAACTGTATTCGAATTCTGCTTTATTAAGCCCTTGTGCTCTGAATTGATTGCATCTTGTGATATTACACATCCATGCAATGTTATTAACTTTCCGATTTTCGGGAAGTTATTGTAATGACCTTGAAATCGAAATTTTTTGTTTCGTCCTGTGACTGGTGTTTTAAGCATACTAAAATGACACCCGAGAAATTTTGAGTCAATGTGTGTGTGTGTGTGTCGCCGAATTTTGATCCTAAGTTTCTCACGAACGATTTTGAATAAAATCGGTACAGTCTATATATTGTTATAAACAATTTTAATTGTTTATAATATGCTATTGCATAAACTATTAGAGTTAGCGTAAAATTTATATAAGAAAAGTTGTTCCCCATATAAAAATACGTATTTTATGTGGAATGACTTTTTTCGATAATTCGCATAATTAAGGAGGTATGATCGTCTCGATAATTATGTGTGTAATGAGTGAACGAATGAACTCAGCGCTGTCATGACCGCCCCAATCGAAGCGTTTTCGTGCAAAATTGAGCGGATTACACTTTGGATGGGTTTCGTGCAGTATATGCAATGTTATTAACAATTGTAATTGTTTATACTGTTGCACTGGGTAAAATATTAAAGTTATGGGAAAACTTCTCAAAAAAAAATTATTCCTTATATGAAAATACACCTTTTATGTGCGATGACTTTTTTCCATAATTTGCATAATTAAGGAGGTATGGTCGTCTGAGCACTTTGAAATACGGGAACAATGCATATCACCAGGGTTGTTCCTTATACAGAAATGCACATTCAATGACTTTTTTCAACATAGGTTAGAACATATCACGAGTTGAACTAGAATATACTTGCCGCATAGATATGTCGACAATTGCGGGAAGGATGTCAAAGAGCGGCATAATTAAGAAAGTGCACTGGTAAAGAGGGTAACTATGCGGACGAATTCCAGTTGAATATTTTTATGGGCCTTAAAAATCAAACAAAATCGATCGCGTGTAGTAATGATTAGTTGCAAGTTCAATTATTGATATCACTGTTGGGTTGGCTCATCACCATGGTTGCGTTCTTATTCTGTGCTGAAATACCAAATCGGCAAGTTTTGTTTGTGCCCCGTATGGGGCACACACACTTGCACACCACTAGTTTTTTCTATTTGGAACCCCATGTATACCCTCTGGGGGTTTTACATTTTACTCCCCTTTCCCTCTACCGTTTAAACCTCTCAATTAGAATGATAAGAAAGATCGAAGATGGAAGATAATTTACAGCTTAAACTTGGCCTACATATATCTTGAATTATGAATTATCCTATTGTAAACAGGAGACACGGAAGAAACTATCGACATATATCGAAATTATCGAAAATCGTAAGAACGAAACTGACGCGACACCAGTCGGTGCGGCGGAAAAAGGAAATGCGCAGCTCAGGATAAATTATAAATGCACATGTCGATGTAATCTTTTCTCCACATTCTACACGAGATTTTCAATGTAGCAATTTCGTTAAATATTGATGTAAAGATCGAATAACATAATAGTTATGACAGACGTGAATAGTATTTTATAGTTCAATTCGATTGATTGCTAATGTAACCACTTCACTAACAACTTTAGTCTGATATCTCCAAAGAGCAATCCCAAAGAGTTTAAATATTTATAATTTTTTATTTTGATTATTGATTGATTTATTGATTGAGAGTTGAAAGTAAAGGAATGATTTAAGGATATTCCACCTATATTGGCGAAGATTTACGAATTGCTTGAAATTTTGACATAATGTTTTTGAAGCGATAACAGACGCCTGTATGAAATTTGAGATTGATTCACAACACCGTTTTGTAGTTATTAATTATCAAACTTCTCAATTAATACGGCCTCTTATGGGAAAAATAAAAATTTCTGTAATTACAGTTCAAAATGTACGAATTTGTTGAAATTTTGAAAATTTACTATTGAAGCAGATATAAAACGATGGTAAAAATTTCCTGACGACTGACTAAAATTTTTTTTCATTAATTTACTCAAACAATATAATATTGTTTTGATTTTCTCTGGCTATCACTTCAACTAATTAACGCATTGAAATATTAATTGAAAATTATTGACGATAACTATAACGAATTATAGAAAGGGTCATGAACTTTTGTTTTGACTATAAGGTTTTTTGACTAAAGGAAGAACCACCTCGCCCCACGACAGTGTTGCCGCGATGCGGGACAAGCCGAGAATTTTAACTCTCTCGTCTTGTATCGAAATTATAAAACCAATTGTTATCTCCTTGCGAGGGTCAAGAGTGCAATCAATGATCAAAAATGATTGTTTTCATTTTTCAAGTGCTGCTTCAGAACGACTCTTTTCAAAGGCTGATTTATTACAGTTGACTTTCCCACTAGTGCACGCGGGACCGAACGCTCCACCGCCCTGTCCCACAAGTGACCCTCCCCTACTTCTCCCACTCCCGGATACTAGTAAGTGCAATCAGGTAGCACAGCGGCGGGGAGGCGGCGTTTGAGGAGATAGTGAGTGGTCGGGTCGTGACGATAGTGACTATAGGGATCCATCAACTTGTGGGACGTGCACTGGTGGGGGAGTTAACAGTAATACGAAAACACCGGAATCGATTTAGTGATATTCATGCTGAAATGCCTCTGTGTCTTCATTCTTGGTTCCAGTGTTCATTAACATCGAAATTGCGAAATTAAGGACAATTGCGCGGGGCTGCGTTGGACAGCAAAATCGCAAAGGAACTTTCAACTCTAAATTTCATCCCCCATCCACCCCTGAAGAAAGTCCGCACTTTAGGGACATGCTGTATATTTATATCAGTACGATTAATATAAACCACCAGTGTGATTATTTGAACTGCCCAATGCCCAAAACTTTTCCATAAAATCACTATAACATCATGGTGCACGAGGTAAAGATGTTAGACCCTTCAGTCCTGTTACTCCAGTGTAACATGTTTCATTCCTGTATTACAAAAATCATCTAATGGAAATTTATGATGGAGCAACGACTCCGAAGATGACCATGCTCAAATCGTTGATATGTTGGGTTTTAAATTAAATTGCAAATAAAAGTTAATCAATTTTTCAATTGTGGCATAAGCTACCGATGACCGCATAGGCCAAATAGGTAACGACTTATTGAAAGCTTTCAAACCTTCCGGCTTATTCGCAGCATTAACATACATAAAATGTTAATTACCATAATAAAAAAAAAATGGTTCACCATTATACAAATATAGTTTTCCTTGACTTAATATTCGATATAATTCAAGATTTCCTTAATTCTAAATTTTAAGATTTGTTGCAATGAAATAATAGTTGATTATGTGTAATAAAAGCTTACATTAAAAAAACAAAAAAGGTAACGACATTTGAAAATTAAAAATTAAAAAATCCATGTATGAAAAATCGAATTGCCGACGGAAACGATAGCCCTCTCACCGACCTCGCAATTATCGGCTATTGGTAATTAATCAACAATGGCTGTGATTCGTCAGACGATGACGTGGCATCTATAGTCGATAAGTGCAGACTGTATGTCCATGACGATAATAGGGAATTTGCATACAGCTCAGATTCACGAAATAACCCCATTAAATAATTCAGTACAACCTATGAAGTACTACTTCACATGAAATTTATGGCAATCATTTCCCAATATTTTGGAATCAATAATCGCAAATTTGGCGGTCGTAACGTTAAAACGTCACGCTGGCGTTTCTAGACCCTCCATTGGATGCTTCCGTGTTCGACTTATGCTGAAGACGGCTTGTGATTCGGATTGTGACGGGAGGCGCTCTCGTGACGTCATAGGTGTTCTCGGGCGGTGTGAAAAAAATTTGGATTGAATCTTCGATAGTTGAATTAGAACCAACGGAAACCAATTTTTAATTGTATTTTTCCGCATTGTAGACAACTTGCCGCAAAAAATAAAATAATAAAAATAAAAATAATTAAATAAAAATGAATAAAATATATATATCCCGATAATATATGTTGACATATATACCGCATACATTGTCTATATATTTCGCGTATATCTGTGTGGAAGTACCATAAATTTGGCATATATCCTGGAAATATTATTTTAATTTCAGTCTTGGCCGGTTTTATACATCCGGCATATTTACATATCTATATTGGAGATTTTTATTCATTATATATGAATTACATTTCTCATACGAGTTTATCTATATTTTGTCATCTGAAAAACAGTAGTTTTGAATTACTAATTAAAGAAAAGAACAGCAAAAAACATTACAAATAAACCGGATGTGGGTCTGACCCTCTACGGGCCTAACCTATAACTTCCCGATATTTGTGTGTGCCTGTGTTGAAGCGTGATATCATATCGTTGAGCATATCGAATTAATATAGAGCTATCGTCTCAATTATGCGTGCTACTAGAAAAATCATATAACACAAAATGTTTGTTTTTACATGAGGAACAACTTTCAGTCATAACTTTTTCCTATAACTCTCACCGTTCATGTAATAGAGCGTTATAAATTATTAAAATCGTCGTTTTTTGTTAATTACTAAAAAACTACCTGGCCGATCAAAAAAAAAACTCCTTTCAGGACACCGGACTCGGCGAGACGTAATTTTTGAAACAAAAAAAAATTCAAATCGGTCGAGCCGTTTACGAGAAACCGTTCGCCAAAGATTTGCTCACATACGTACACACACACACACACACACGCGCACACCCACACACAGACACACGAAGATCTGATTGGAAACGTGTCAGGATGATGCCAAACGCCGAGAAAAGTGAAAATTTCATCGATCTGACACTTTTCATTTTCGGGGTCATTACAATAACTTCCTATCGGAAACTTAAAAATTTAAGTTTGCCTCCCCATAAGGTCCCAATGTTAAATTGGGCGAAAAGCGAAAAAACTTAATTTGACTTTTTCGACCCCAATTCGGCGGGAGTATCTTCTAGGGGTCCCAACTGGCTAGTATAAACGCCGACGGGGCCAAAAATCCCATTAAAAAAATTTAAGTTTGCCTCCCCATAAGGTCCCAATGTTAAATTTGGCAAAGAACGAAAATTATTAATTTGACTTTTCGACCCCATTCGGCGGGAGTGTCTTCTAGGGGTCCCAATTGGATAATACAAACGCGGGGCCAAAAAACAGATTTTAAAAAGTTTAAGTTTGCTCCCCCATAAAGTCCCAATGTTAAATTTGGCCAAAATCGAAAATATTTAATTTGACTTTTTCGGCCCCAAGTCGGCGGGAGTGTCCTCTAGCGATCCCAATTGGATAGTATAAACGCGCACGGGGCCAAAAATAGGATTGTAAAAAAATTAAGTTTGCCTCCCCATAAGGTCCCAATGTTAAATTGGGGTAAAATCGAAAAACATTAATTTGACTTTTTCGGCCATAATTCGGCGGGAGTGTCCTCTAGCGATCCCAATTGGATAGTATTAACGCGCACAGGTCCAAAAATTCGATTTTAAAAAATTTACTTGTGCCTCCCCATAAGGTCCCAATGTTAAATTTGGCCGAAAATCGAAAAAAGTTATTTCGACTTTTCGACCCAAATTCGGCGGGAGTCTCTTCTAGGGGTCACAATTGGATAGTATAAACGCCCACGGGTACAAACATCTGATTTCAAAAAATTTAAGTTTGCCTCCCCATAAGGTCCCAATGGTAAATTGGGCTAAAATCGAAAAAAATTAATTTGACTTTTTCGACTCCGAGTCGACGGGAGTGTCTTTTACGGGTCCCAATAGTATAAACGCCCACGGGGTCAAAAATCCGATTTTAAAAAATTTAAGTTTGCCTCCCCATAAGGTCCCAATGTTAAATTTGGCCATAAAAGGAAAATTATTAATTTGACTTTTTCGACCCAAATGCGATGGGCGTGTCTTCTAGGGGTTCCAATTGCATAATACAAGCGCGCACAGGTCCTAAAATTCGATTTTAAAAAATTTACTTGTGCCTCCCCATAAGAGCGCAATGTTAAATTTGGCCAAAATCGAAAAAAATTAATTTGACTTTTTCGACCCAAATTCGATGGGAGTGTCTTCTAGGGGTTCCGATTGCATAATACGAACGCCCACGGGGCCAAAAATCGGATTTAGAAAAGTTTAAGTTTGCTCCCCCATGTGGTCCCAATGTTAAATTGGGCTATAATCGAAAAAAATTAATTTGGCTTTTTCGACCCAAATTCGGCGGGAGTGTCCTCTAGCGGTCCCAATTGGATAGTATAAAGTCCTACGTGGCCAAAAATCCGGTTTTAAAAAATTTAAGTTTGCTCCCCCATAAGGTCCCAATGTTAAATTTGGCCAAAAAAGGGAAATTATTGATTTGACTTTTTGACCCAAATTCGATGGGAGTGTCTTCTAGGGGTTCCAATTGGATAGTATTAACGCGCACAGGTCCAAAAATTCGATTTTAAAAAATTTACTTGTGCCTCCCGATAAGGTCCCAATGTTAAATTGGGTGAAAATCGAAAAAAATTAATTTGACTTTTTGACCCAAACTCGATGGGAGTGTCTTCTAGGGGTTCCAATTGGATAGTATTAACGCGCACAGGTCCAAAAATTCGATTTTAAAAAATTTACTTGTGCCTCCCGATAAGGTCCCAATGTTAAATTGGGCTAAAATCGAAAAAAGTTATTTTGACTTTTTCGACCCAAATTCGATGGGAGTGTCTTCTAGGGCTCCCAATTGGATAGTATTAACGCGCACAGGTCCAAAAATTCGATTTTAAAAAATTTACTTGTGCCTCCCCATAAGAGCCCAATGTTAAATTTGGCGAAAATCGAAAAAAATTAATTTGACTTTTTCGACCCAAATTCAATGGGAGTGTCTTCTAGGGGTCCCCATTGGATAGTATACACGCCCACGGGGCCAAAAATCCGATTTCCAAAAATTTAATTTTGCCTCCCCATAAGGTCCCAATGTTAAATTTGGCCAAAATCGAAAATATTTAATTAGAGTTTTTCAGCACCAACTCGGCGGGAGTGTCTTCTAGGGGTCCCCATTGAATAGTATGAACGCGAACGGGGCCAAAAGTCGAATTTAAAAAAAATTAAGTATGCCTCCCCATAAGGTCCCAATGTTAAATTGGGCTAAAATCGAAAAAAAATAATTTGACTCTTTCGACCCCAAGTCGACGGGAGTATCTTCTAGAGGGCCCAATTGGATAGTATAAAGGCCCACAGGGCCAAAAATCCGATCTAAAAAAATATAAGTTTGCCTTCCCATAAGGTCCCCAATGTTAAATTGGGCGGAAATCGAAAAAAATTAGGTGAGCATGAGGATGAGACTTATGGGCGTTACTTGCGTGGGAGTGAGACGCCAATAGGAGTGTGGCCGCAATAACGACGATGACTTTAATATTTTCCCCAGTGGAACAGTATAAACAATTACAATTTTTAATAACATTGCATATACTTCACGAATGCCATCCAAAGTGTAATCCACTCCATTTTGCATGGAAACGCTCACATTGGGATCGTTATAACTGCCCTGGGGTCATTCGTTCACTCATTGCATACATACTACTTGAGACGGCCATACCTCCTTAATGATGAAAATATCGAAAAAAGTCATTCTATATAAAATACGCATTTTTATATGGGGAATAACTTTTCGTAGATATATTGTAGGCTATCTCTAATAGTGTATGCAATAGAACATTATGAACAATTGAAATTGTTAATAACAATATACTACACCAGTTTCATCCAAAATCTAATCAGTTCTAAGTTATATGGTAACGCTTCGAACGCGACATTGAAAACGTCCGTAATTTCATTTGTTCATCAGAAATTGTTGCGGAAAATTTTGTACACATACATACATACACACCCAAACTTTTGGCGGGGCTTTGACGTAGTCGAGTATTTGTTTTGAGTCGGTGTCGTGCGGACGCATGTCTACCGCTCCCTACGAATTACAAATTTCAAACGTACCATGCTTCTAGTACATTGAAATTTTAAATCGAGTAAAAGTTTTGGCACAAAAGTGTCAAATCTAAAAAACCTAAAAATTCCCTTGGCTCCCAAAAGGAAAGCCAAAACGAGTCCTCCGATGGAAGACCCAAAAAAAACAAAAAAAACCGTTATGAAACGGTCAAACAGCGCGAGCTCTGAACCAGCCCGCCCCAACAATCCTCCGACCTCTTCTGATGGGCCTCAAGACGCTCAAAAAAAAACCTCAGTGCCTCCAATCATCGTTGAAAACGACAAATTGGAGACCAAAAAGTTAATAAATTTCCTGCAAGTCAATGCCTCGGATAAAAACTTCAGGATGAAGTTTAATGGAAGTACCACGATCGTCCACCTACAAACGACCGACGATTACAACAAAATCGCAAGTATCCTGAAAAGGCAAAACCTTAATTTTTTCACCTATGGCCTTAAAAGTGAAAGACCGAAGAAATTTATATTGAAAGGGCTTCCCAGCAGTTTCTCGGAAGCCGAAATTCAAGCCGAACTATCAAATCAAGGCATTAACGTACTTTCCGTTCGCCAGTTCGTGAAAGTAAATAAAGACGGAAATATTAAAGAAAACAGGCCTCTCCCGATCTTCGCAATCACGGTTGGCCCTGAAGTAACCTTGAGCAGCTTTGCTGCTATTAAAACTATTTCCTATCACACATACAAGATAGAAAAATTTGTGAAATCCGAGCAACCGACCCAGTGTTTCAGGTGCCAACGGTTCGGCCATGCAAGCCAACACTGCAACCTGAACCCCAGATGTGTAAAGTGTGCGTCAAATCATGACGTCAAAGCCTGCACTTCGAAAACTCTCAAGTGCGCGAACTGCGGACTAGCCCACACGGCCAGCTATAGAGAGTGTTCCATGCGCCTAAAATTCATGGAAACTCAGAAAAAACGAGCTCAATTGGCCAGGCCCAGCATAGCGCCACTGGAATTGCCCACTACACCTCACTCGGCCACGATCCAGAATCTGGAAAGGAACATCCAGTCCCTCCAGTCTCCTGCAGTCCCAGTGCCAACTCCGAGTTCGACTGCCAACACGTCCAGGCCCACCTACGCTTCCTTCTTCCCGACGGTGGAAACCTCGAGAAGGAATCTTATCGCACCCACTGCTGAACCTAGGGGCAACCCAATGGAAACACATGTTCCCGAATCTCATTTAAGTAGAACTATAAACTATGTAATTACAGCAAAGCAAGTCCTTGACGAGCTAACAACCCTTAGAATTCCCGAAATCCTTTCAGAGCTAAAAGAGATGAGCTCTAAACTCCAAACAGCCCTTACACCAATTGATAGGATCACAATCATCGCATCCCATGTGCACCTGTTCTTACCCTCCTCAAACACACCTACGATTCCCCAGCAAACATAACCAACATATTGGCAATTAATATTTTTGCGCTCAAGCCTAATCTGGACGAGTTATTACACATCGTCCACAGAAATAACATCAAAATTTGTTTGATTTCAGAGACTAAGTTAAACAGCAAAACGAAGAAAATTAACTTCCCAGACTTCTCGCTGATCAGGGAAGACAGAACGGCCAAAGCAGGTGGTGGTGTTGCGGTGGCGATCCACAAAACCTTGTCACATAGAACTCTTTCGCACGATCTCCTGTCGCTCACCGAATACGTGGGAGTAGAGGTCCAAGTAAACAATAAAAAAACGAAGATCTACTCGATCTACAATCCACCGGATGTCTCAATAGATACAAACCTATTGAGGCACCTATTTTCCGATAGTACTCCAACAATTATTGTTGGAGACTTCAATGCGAAGGACACTGCTTGGACCTCTGCTAGGCCAAACGAATCAGGTAAGATTCTCTCAAATTTTTTGACGGAACAAAAAATTAATCTGCTCTTTCCAGACGTTCCTACACACTACCCTCATAATTCAAACACTCCTAGTACTATTGACCTTTTATTAACAAACAACATCTCTATCATTAACAATTTCACCACACTTTCCGAATCTCCATCCGATCACCTACCATTGTTTTTCTCCCTATTTGGCCGACCGACCTCACCAGAATCATCAAAAATTCTAAACTACGCGAAAACCGACTGGAATAAATTCAAGGATACCTTAAATGATGAGATTTCTACACCAAACCCTACTTGTAACAACACTGAAGCAATAGATCAACACATAACACATTTCACCCAAGTCATTCAAACAGCCCTGGATTCCTCCACTCCCAAACGCTCAACCAAATCCACCCACACTCCTATCCCACCCGAAATAGCCTCATTAATAAAGCTAAAAAATTAAATTAGGTCAAGATGGCAAAAAACCCGAAATCGCTACCTTAAATCCGAACTCAATCAGCTGATAAAAGAAATCAGACTTAAATTAACCGAATGGAAACAATCATCTTGGGACAACAAACTCAGAAACATTAACTTAAAAGATCACTCTATTTGGCGCGTAGCAAAATATTTTAATAATACTGGTAAACGAAAAATCCCCACACTAAAGTCAAACAACACACTCCACACAGAAGACCACGACAAGGCAAATACACTCTGCAGACACTACGCACAAATACACGAAATATCGGCCTCCCGAGGCAACAAATCCTTTGAACAACAAGTCACAGGTCATGTGAGAAAGACTATCCTCAAAGCCCCTATCGAAACTCCCATAAAATTCCTCACGAATCCCCGTGAAATCACTTCCGCTATCAAAAAACTAAAAAATAAATCAGCGCCGGGTGTGGATAATATTCCTAATATAGCACTAAAAAACCTACCAATTAAAGCAATAAGTTTACTAACAAAGATATACAATGCATGCCTCCTCAGACAATATTTGCCGGAACTCTGGAAAGGAGCGGTGGTCATTCCGATTCTAAAGCCCGGTAAGCCCCCTTCGCATCCGGTGAGCTATAGGCCTATCAGCCTCCTACCGGTATTGGCTAAACTCTTTGAGCGAATAATTTTAGCTCGTCTCAAAAAACCCATAGAAGAGTTACAACTAATGCCTATCAATCAATTTGGTTTTCGATCAGAACACTCGACCTGCCACCAGCTGGTTAGAATTACGAATGATATAAAATCCGCGAAAGACCGGAAAGAAGATACCGTTCTTCTTCTCCTGGACAGCGAGAAGGCCTTTGATTCTGTTTGGCCCACAGGCCTTATATACATACTCGAAGGATTAAATGTCCCTAAATATCTATGTAAAATTTTACTATCATATCTCTCAAATAGATATATCCGAGTTCGAGTCGAAACTTCGCTTTCGAATAAAATAGAAATTGTCGCGGGAGTCCCACAAGGGTCTATTCTCTCGCCTGTTTTATTCAACTTGTACATTGCTTCTGTTTTTAGTAGAATTCCGAGAAATGTATCCATTGCAGGCTATGCTGATGACATTGCCTTGTACTCAGCTAGCAAATCGATAAACAAAGCTATTAGAAGAATAGAAAATGCTGCTTCTCTCACAATCAGTGAATTAACGAAATGGAAAATTCAAGTGAATGCTGCTAAAACAGAAGCAATCTTATTTACTAGCTCCAAGGCCAAGCCGACCTTAACTATTCGTAGCGATAAGATCACACCAACCGACTCTGTAAAGTATTTAGGCTTACATATCGATTCCAAACTCCTGTGGAAAAAGCATATATCTGAAATCAAGGTCAAGACTAAAGTTATCCTAGTAAGATTGTATAATTTGCTAAAATCACCCGCGCTCAGTCAATCCCTCAAACTTTCTCTCTACAAAGGGTTAATTAGGCCCATTATCACCTATGGTTGTCCTGCCTGGCACAATGCAGCGAAAATGCACTTGAATCATCTTCAAGTGATTCAAAATAAATTCCTACGAATAATAGGAAATTTTAAAAGAAGAACGACTATTGTGGAAATACACGAAACGCTCGGCATGACAACCATAGGCGAATTTATCGATAGAATAAATGAGACATTTAAATTTAACCTACAATCCCATCCTAATCCCCAGCTCCAAAACATCAATATTGACATAAAATCCAATTGGTCCCGCTGACCACCTGTTTTGTCCCACCTTTCCATATATCCTTTTCTCTCCCGCCCCTCATGCACCCATTACTTATAAGGTTTTTTAGAAGTCATTTTTTCCTTATATCGAGTCATCATGTAAATAATCACAAATATTTGTAATAATGAAAAATTAGGTTACACTTCTTTCAAATTAGATATAAAGCCAACGGCTGGTGATCTAGAATGTAGCACTTAAGATATTAATACTGTATATAGTATGTATATATGACAAATGTTAATAAACAATTTTCATGTCAAGTCAAGTCAAGTCAAGCTTTGACGTAGTGGTAGAGTATCTGCCTACTACTCCGAAGGTCCTAGGTTCGCGCCCGGCCGCCGGAGAATATTTTTTCAAAATATTTTCTCATGGATTCCGACCGATGCAGGAACTTCCGTGTGTGCTATCGGCGGTACCCATAAAATGAGACCGCCCGGCCGAGCGGGAACCTAACCCGTCGCAAGGGGGGGGGGGGAGTGGGTTCCATCGTAGGCGCCGGCCATCGTAGCACAGGGGTTTCTGGAGGTTTACCCTGTGTTTAGAAATACGATGGCCTAAAAATGGCGAAAGTCAACCCCAGCCGCATGGGTGGGTGTCCGGTACGCCCCCTGAAGGAATGCTTACACGGCCACTACCGGGGGCTACAAATGAGAGGGACGGAAGAAAAAAAAAACACGAACTTTTGCTCAGAATTTGATGGCAAGGATTTCCGTACACTTAAAACTTCTGTAGGACGAAAAGCAAAAAAGTTCGATTTCGGGGTGATTACAATAACTTTTCCTATCGGGAAGTTAAAAAACTTTGGACAGATTCAAGTATGCAAAATGGGGGATTACAAGATAGTAAGAGAAATTTGGGAACACCGGAAGTGGTACTGAATCATAATGAACCCCTGAGATTTGGAAAAAAACCTGAAGAATTTTCGAAAAAAACGGCAAGTATATAAAATGATAACAATTACTTACTATCCAACTGCAGCTGTAGGAACTTGAAGCACTTTGAGCCACGCGGGCCAGAGGGTCTCAGGTTCATACATACAAGGATCCCTCTTTGGTACGCACGTGGAATTTTGTGGGCTCTAATCTATGCAGATTTATGACCAAACGGGAGTTTTCTACAAGAATCCCAGGTGGGAATTGACCATGCGATGAAGCTTGATCGAAGCTGGGACGAGGCTTGAATGAGCTTCGCTAAAGCTGTGTTTTGAAGCCTCGGTCGATATGTGCAGAATATGCGAATGTAACACCAATCCCAGCTTAGAGAATAAGCTTCGTCCTAGCTTGGTTAAGTAGGTTAATACAAGCTTCGAACTTCATTTTCATTCAAGCTTCGGACTTTATCTTGGTACAAGCCTCGAAATTCATTTCGTCCAAGTTCCAAAGTTTCTCGTGGTCGAAGCATCGAAGTTAATGTTGGTCCAAGCTACAAAATTCATCTTGTTTCAAACTTCGGAGATAGGAACATTGAAGCTGGACCAAGGTTAGTTAACCATTCGTTTCCAAACTTGGGCGTGGATGGTATGAACAAGCCGGGATTCATATTTGTTGAAGCTAAGATTCAAGGTTAACAAAGCTGAGCTCGGACCAAGCTTAGCACAACATGGTTTCTGAAGCTTTCGTTTGGATGATTCTAGTAAGCTTAGATGTATGTATGTACCCAATATTGGACGTAAATTGGATTCTGCCTGTGGACTAACGCTAGGGACTCTAGATTGAGCCAAGCTTGGCACAAGCTGGGCCAACAAAGCTTGGATATCTTTGATATAACTAAGCTTGGTTTGATCTAGGCTTATACATGGGTGAAGCTATCTCGAAGCTATCAAGTCCAAGTTTCGGCATCGAATGTCGGACCAAGATTGATCTCATTGCTCAAGCTTAGAATTCCCCACCTGGGAAGTGGCAGTCCAAAATTGCAGTTTTTCCGGCCAATTATTGGATAAACACACACCCCCTGCCCACACACACACACAAACATACACATACATGATTCGGGTTTTGGTGTTGTGCGTATAGGGTTTCTTATTAATATCTTTATGGTGAGAAATTTTCCTATTCCGGCAGATAGCAGGAACATTCGGTGTGTGTTATCGGCGGTCTCCATAAAATGAGAACGGTAGTCCGGACGGGAACACAACTCGTCGCGGGAGGGGGGGGGGGGAGTAGATCCGTCACAGGCACCACAATCGCAGCATAGTGTTGAGAAATATGATGGCTGAAAGGGCGAAAGCTGACGCCAGCCGCATGAGTGCCCACATGGATCAAATGTATATCCAGAAATATAAGTCAGTTATATCCGGATATATGTCGCATACATTGCGGCGAAATATAGAATTTCCAAGATGGATGTTGGATATACCTGCGCGGATATATTTCGCCGGGCACATTCAAGATATTTCCAGAATATAAGTAGGATATATTTTAGATACAATTCCGGCGAAATAACTATATCTCAGTTACAATTTTTGGCTTAAGTTGTGAGCGTTAACACCAACTTTGGTGTTAATGAACGCTGGAACCAAGAATGAAGGCACAGAAGCATTTCAACATGAATATGAAATGCTATTTCAGCACGCAATCGATTCCTGTTTTCGTATTAATAAACCAGCCTTTTGAAGAATGAAAAAAATCGAGATAAGACGAGACAATACGAGACTAACAATTGGTTTTAAAATTTCGATACAAGACGATAGAGTTGAAATTCTCGCCTCGTCTCACTACTTCCATCTATTCATGAATATTACACCTTAGATTCTAAGCATCATTACATCTTATATTACCATGGTAAAAATTGGATGTGCGAGTAGTAAAAGGACGAGTCAGTTGCGAATAAGAGAGCCAAAATCCCCGAGGAGAAAATTGGGTAAGCTCACTCGGTATTCTGTCGGCGGTGGGTCGTTCAGTTCTCTTCTGGTCAAAAAACTACCCCGTAAGGTCACCGAGCGCATAGTAGGCACGCACGCGTCCTTTCATATATTTTTCCATCCCCCCCCCCCCTCCCCTTTTTGTCCATTTTTTTAAATTAATTTTTCTAGAACTCGAGATAATCCGATTATCCGGCCTTACCAAGGGTTTCCGGATGAGGAAGTTTTGTCCTGTACCATTCAACATCACACATTTAGTTCTGTGAGATATTCCACCAAATATGGGACCGGCGCTGTGCGCCTCATTCGGGGATTCTTCATCTGTGATTAAAAAAAAATAGTGTTTATTTTTTTTGCGTTTTAAATTCATTCATAAAATAACTTCCCGAATAATCGGGAAGTTAAAAAAATTAATTAACCGATTTTGATTTTGAACCGATTTTATGTATTTTATTCACTTAATTATTTTTGCGGGTTTGCAAAAAATCTGGAAAAAATCAGATACATTTGAAAAGTGTGGTGTGAAGCATTCGGCTTGCGCGATTCTGGGGTTTCGGGAAGAAGGAGACATCCGCCTAGGTCCAGCTCCTCTCGTACTCCGCTTCGCCCAAGGATTCCAAGCAGTGGTCCAGTTAAAACTGTAAACTGAGCGGCCCCACTGCTCGGACAGTTGAGTTATAAAATACAATTCTCAAATGTATCATCTGTTGAGTACTGACTTGTTGATTAGTTCGATGTTCGCTCATTTCTACGTATTACATTAGATTACCAGACTTGGAAGCTTATTACGGACACCAGGACGAGCTAAAATGCAAAATTATTCTGACAGTCTTTGATAACCTTTCCAAGGAGAACCTTATCAATTTTGGATAATAAAATAGTCAATGATAATGGTCCAAATTTTGAGTGTAATTTTTCCACATCTCAAAATATGAAAAAAAAATCGAAATCGTTTTCATTATACCCGCGCACAAGACCTGTCCAGCATTTGGTGGAATACCTTGTTATTGCAGATATCATTCTGTAATTTTTTTTATCGTTAAAATTTGCCGTAATATTTACTAAAAAATTGTATGTTAAATTTTGGTTTAGTTTTTTACACGTGGTAAAGGGTTTGATGAAATGATTTACGAATTTTCAGCTAACCCTTTTGTGTAATAGGATCAATGCACGTTGATTTCTAAAGAGACAATACTTACCAGTCTGTGAGTTGAGTATATAAGGCTAAAGCTTGCGTATAATCCTGGCATACAGCGAAAATTACATCTTGGTAGACCACCTGGTATTATCAAGCTCCTCATCTTACCAATAGACCTGCCTCTTACCACTTAATTATCTAGCACTTTTAGGGCTTCATCTTCTGTCTATGTAGCACCTTATTATCGGGGAAAATCGGGGATTCGTGGATTATTCGGGGTTGCAAAATCAACATAGGTCTTCAAGACATTTCCAAAATTCTCCAGATTAGACGAAGAACTGAATAAGCGAAGAAAAATCTAAATGAAACTGACCTATTCCTATCCAAGAAAGCGCATACACAAAAATGAACATCGTCAGAGTCGAAAGTCGTAAGACGATTCCTTATTGGTCTGTCATAATTTATTTTTCAATCGTGATTCATTTATTGGTTGATTAGATTATTCAGATAACATCGTGAAGTTGGCTGGTAATCGCATTTGCATCGATAAACATCGATATTTGGGATTCAAAATCACTGCAAACAGTACGTACTTTCGACTGCGGTATGAAGAAAAAGATACCTCAAACATCAAATTGCAATTCAGCGCGCGAAGCGCGCATCCGGTGTTGTTTGTTTCAAATCATAAAAATCTCACGCATTGCACAATACTTTGAAATTTTTCGCAGAGTTTCGTAAAAAAATATAGAAGGCTTATAAAAAAATTTGAGCATTTTGGCCATGGTGGATCTATACCTTGATCACTGTGTAAAATATAATTGTCATATATCAGAGGTCCCCGCCAAATATTCAGTCATTCCCTGAAATCAAATAACAAAAATTCACCATACGATACTCTTGTTTGGTATACTTGTTCTCTATGTGGGTTTTCAAAATATTTCTCGAATGTAAATCAGTGATTTTCCACAATTTTTCCATCCTAAATCGCTTTACACTTTCGCGATACGACGCGGAAGTTTACATAAATATTGGTAAATTTTTGGAATGACTTTGCAGTTTGACATCTCCAGTTTGGCTACTCGTATAGAGGCTCCTCGTATACTTGGAAAATGTCGGAGATGAAATATAAATATGATTTTCACGTTCTCGGGGCTGGAGAGTCACTATATATAGATATAGATATAGAGATTGAAGGGGTCGGAGACACTCGGCAGTGACGAAGACTTCGTTTCCGCCGGAAAACATCGCCCTCCACCGCTCCACATTTTTACCCCAAGTTTTATTCACTTCATGATTACTCATGAACATTATTTGGCAATTGAATTATATTTTCATTGCTCTGATGTGGAGGTTTTAGAAGAGCTTTGCATCCAAGTCGAAGCACGGTAATTCGTTTAAAAAGTAAATAGGAAAGGTGTTTCGGCAATATTTTGATGAAGAAGAACTTAATTAAAAATTCAAAGCTCATCAGAACAGGATTGCAATTTGAATTTCCCGCCACATTGTAGTTCCGTCAGAGGTCGCGATTGAGGTGGTTGAATGCAATGGGCATCTAGTAAACAGTCATAACCTTGAAATAGCCAAGTTGCTACGTACATTGAGTGATTGTACTTCTGGCAGATCACACGAATAATCACTGAAACCTTTTTCTTCTACGCTTGTACTGTAACTCCATAAATTACATTCTAAGGCTATTCCACCTATATTGGGGAAGATATAAGAATTGCTTGAAATTTTGACATAATGTTTTTAAAGCGGTAACAGATGCCTGTATGAAATTTGAGATTGATTCACAACACCGTTTTGTAGTTATTAATTATCAAAGTTCTCAATTCACACGGCCTCTTATGGGAAAAATAAAAATTTCTGTAAATACAGTTCAAAATATAAAAATTTGTTGAAATTTTGAAAATTGACTATTGAAGCAAATATAAAACAATGGTAAAAAGTTCATGACGATTGACTAAAATTTTTTTTCATTAATTTGTTTAAACAATATAATATTGATTCGCAAAATCAAATACAATACAATTATTTTCTATGGCTATTTTTTATTTTTTTTATTACTTCAACTAATTAACGCATTGAAATATTAATTGAAAATTATTTGCGATAAATATAACGAATTATAGAAAGGGTCATAAACTTTTGTTTTGACTATACGTGTTGAATATCCTTAAAACAAAATTTAAATTGTCCGGATGTAATTGCCACATCCTGTATTCACAGATATTCAAAGGGCAGTTGTGGGAGTTAACATCAACCACGTCTTTGTCGCGAGTCCTGGGTCACGTTTCTTCCTAAGTTAGAGTGGCTTTCCATAACTCTCATAGAGCCAGCGAGCAGAGGGGAATGTGTCCCCACTACCGGTGACGTTAGGAGTTGCGCATGAGGGGTATTCGGCCTTCGTTGCATGCCATCGCGCGTGGGTTCATTTGCGACGTAGTATAAACGTTGTGGGGGGGGGGGGGAGGTGTGGCCCAAAAAACAGACTCAGTTCCTACTCGAGCCTTCATATCATCTCTCTCTTTCTGTGGTCACGCCTATTGTGAGCGTGGAAGGGGTAATCCGTAACTCGGTGTATGCGCTAAAATCAGCCCACAAACTGCAGAGACATCTGAAGTGCATAGTAACCTAAGAAGTATTCATGAATAATTACATTTAATTATTGTACACACACACCCAAACACCTCTTGGTGATAAAAAGCGCCAAAGATTAAGAGAAGGCACAGAGGTCTAAATTTTATTTTTTTTCCAGTCTTTTCCGGTTACTCACAGATTCACACCAAATTTCATATAGGAATCCGGTAGCGCGTGCTTCGCACGCGCATTTCCTGTTTCCGCCGCGCGGACTGGTGGCGCGCCAGTTCTGTCTTACGGTTTTCGATAATTTCGATATATATCGATAGTTTCTTCCGTCTCTCCTTACTATAGAATGCCCCAAAAGGTCCGTGCTCAAAGCCGCATGAAATTAGGATAATTCAGACAATTTATCACGCTTTTGCGAATGGTTCCAGAAATTTAGGCAACTCTGGTCCTGAAAATTCAAGGATATTTTGGAGTTTTGAAACGATTGCAGATGTTTAGGATTCTTCCATGAAATTTAAGAGAATGTTGAATTTTTCGCCCCTCGAAGCGAATCCAGTTCATGCTTCTAAAAATTCAAGTAACGCTGGTCAAGAAATGTCCAAATAGGAAAGATTTGGATTGTTTTGATGCTGCACGATTTCATTGATTTATTATGAAAGGCAATCATGCAGAGATATGTTCAATATCCACTTATTATTTTCAGATTTTTCCGGGATTTCGTCATTTTTGTGATATACGCGGGAGAGCTTGAGAGAAAACGAAAAAAAAAGTCAAACATGGCTGTGTCACCGTTGTATTATTTAGAGCCGTTTACTCGGCCTGCTAGGATGCTGGTACGGTGGGAGGCCATCCATTATCCTCGGCTTCGATAAATCCGCGAAGGCGTACACGGATCCCCGCTGTGTTTGGCGGATATATCAAGGATCCTCTTCTTCCTTCGCCCTCTATGTGTCTATTTCCCCCTTGGTTTTTACCTCGAGGATCATACGCTTTTGCGGGAGCTATTCTCAACATCTCCAACATTTCCTCCGGCCATTTTTCTTGGATGGCACTTCACAAGCATTTCAAACTCGTGCGTTGTGGCAATTTTAAAAGTGGCCATGACGTTGATGATAAGTATTGCTGAAGATGGTGGATGGTGACTAAAAGACCAGTATCATTTTGTCAAAAGTCATTGACATAACAAGTGTTTGCAAATTCTCAATAATATCAACATGGGCCAGTATCATTTACATCAGGACAGATGGAATGTAAGTTATCGACAGGTCGAATGAATAACTTCTAGCCGACTGTACAATCATATAAAAAAAAAATACCCTAAGCCTACACTCTGAGGAAAGCGATAATCGTGAAAGAAGACATCGAATTAGTCAAAACTCCCCACACAGTGATTTTCTAACTTGTGATTTACTAACTAGTGATTTTCTAACTGGCTATTTTCTAACCGGTGATTTTCTAACTGGTGATTTCTAACTAATGACTTTATAACTAGTAATTTTCTAACTAGTGATTTTCTAACTAGTGAACCTCTAACTAGTGATTTTCTAACTAGCGACGTTCTAACTAGTGGTTTTCCTACTAGTGATTTTCTAACAAGCGATTTTATAACTAGTGATTTCCTAATTAGCGATTCTCTAACTAGTGATTTTCTAACTAGCGATGTTCTAACTAATGATTTTCTAACTAGTATAAAAAGTTGTGATTATTCGGGTGAATGTTCTTGGACGTCATTTGTGAAGTGTCGTGCAATAAAATCCCATAACATTTTTGCTCGTTGATGTCTTTACTTTACTCGAAAATTGAAAAATTGGGAAAGCGGCAGCGCTGAGACTATAGCTTGACCACTTAAGGGTCGAGAAAATATCGACAGGATCTAAATTTTGAGTCACCTGTCTTCGGAAAAGATTCAAGACTCTCCTGTGCCATGTTGAACTGAAGTAAATCAGGCCCCTCTTTCGGTTAGTTTGAGCTTGCCGAGCTAGAGCAACAAAGGGTTGCCAAGAGCCCTTCAGATGCGACCCATCGGCAGGCTCACCCTCACTACTCCCTGCATTTGTCTCCCTCCCTGCCCTTCACTCTTTGGCCTCCTTGTCTTCCTATCTATCGACGTCTCGTGGCACTACAACCACTGCCTCTCACTCCCATGACGTGATTGCCACCCAAATGTGTTTACCCGTAAACCGTATCAAACTGTCGGTAGCGGAGTGGCCATCGTCGAGGCATGTACTCGAGTTCTGCGCGGTCTATATTGCTTTAGCGCTAGCAACATCCATTGCTCTTCTCGTCTTGTTTTTTCGGTGATTCGCCACGGCGACGTGATGTTACCATTTCCCTTCTATGAGTGAATAATCTTTTTCAGGGAGGACCCTACTAGCGGAGAGAAATTACTATTTTCGTTTTTGCTATCATAGAGCTCATACCAGCGCCGCTAAGGGATTTGATGAACCATTGACATTGCTCTTAATTATATTTTAGCTGTGATGTTTATCCAAAGAAATTTTGGGCAATGCATATATATGGTGCACAGTCGATAAAAATTTTTTTTGAAGAGGCTAGGGTTCACCATCAATTGGGTTGGACTTGATCATATAGTGCAGGTACCACTGTTTTACGATTGTTAACGTTATTGGTAAATAAATTAAGAATCCACTCCGTTAATTCAGGTGTGGGTAGTTAGATTACTTCCGGCACGCGAGTCACCGCAAACATTTGCGTAGCGAATGAGATACTGAAGCACGAGTTGATGACGCATAAATATCAATGGCGAGCTGCTTCAACATCTAGCAGGTGTGTCAGTTGAAACTTCCTGGTTTTTTCGAAAGAATTTTCAAAGTTTTTTATTCAAAGTATTGACCATTGGATTCTATACATTTCGCTCATCTTTCAGGCAAATTATGGACACCATTCCAAGAATGTGTCGTTCGCGGTAAACCATTCGACTTCTTCATAGCGGTATAAGCGAAAAAAATGGCTGGAGTTACAGCGTAGCAATACAGTGAAATCAATTACGACCTAAACACTCCAGCTCTGTAATTGGGCATTGATATGCCGATAGGTCTGTACTTATAGCAGCTTTTCCATACTTCGAACAAACATATAGCTGAATGAAAACGAAAGAAAATTGCAAGAGGCATTGACACATGGGTGATGATTGTCCATGCCCACACTCCAAAAAACTCCAAGTGCTCTGGTCTGACGTCAGCTCGTGACTTCTCGAAAGTATTAACAATCCACAGAGCAATGTTAACGACAATCAGAAATGTAATAAGCTCCTTGCCGGGTTTAGCATTCGAGGAGGACTGTCTGCGCCAGGCAATCTGGAAGAGACGGAGACATAAAATCCGATGAAATAAAATGGCATAAAATACCACGTATACAATATTCAATTCTGGTATTGAAGTGTTCAATGCTCCAAACAGTCTGGCTCAGTCTTTAATTTGGATAGATCCGAGTGATTATTTGTTGTGATGCGAATGGGAGGGAAAAATAAGGGACGAATGAGTGTCACCCATCGGGATGGCACAAGAAGCTTCCCAATTTGTCATTTCTGCCACATATGACTATTTTTTTTTTGGGAACTCAAATATGCCGTCGGGAATGGGGCTAAACACGCACATATATATATATGGAGCATTCCACGCCAAATTTACCACTTTGAAACCTGACCTAGTCTAAATCAGTTCATATATTTTTTCCTTGATGCTAGATGATGAGAAAAACATCCCAATTTTTTTTTAGATTTTTTTGTTAATTAACATTTCTAAATGTAAAAATCTGAAGAAAAATCAGGAAAACCAAAATGTTTGAGCCGTATTAAAGCATTTCAATCGTCATTAACACAAAATTATGTTTTTCCTATTAATTATTATGAACGAATTTAATTGTTTATATTACTTATCGTGGGAGCGATTGAAGACAGAAAACAAGTGCTGAACAAAAATAAAATTTTTTTTCTCCAAACCGTGTCAGAGATTTGTCATGAGAGTCCCAAAAAAAATCATGTCTCCGTATGAACTTGATTATGTCCATGGCAGTAAATATTGAAAATACGGTTTTTCGACCACAGTAAATCGCCTATGTGGAATACCATTTTTTAGTACGCCTCAAAAATTTTGGTTTTAAATCCCCTATTTTCCTCATTTTTACATTTAGTCAATTCGGAATTGACTTTAAAAAATTGACTAAAAAATGTTAGTTAACAAAAAAATCTAAAAAAAAATTGGGATAAAATTTCTCATTTAGCATCGAGAAAGAAATGTATGAATTGAATTATAACACATATATATATATATATGGGTTTTTAATATACAGTAGACTCCCTCTAGCTCTCCGCACACTCCCGAGTGAGGGGAATTTTTCCCCCACTATGCACGGGGCATCAGACATGGGCGGGCGCTCTAGAGTGGAAGCGGCATTAGACTATACAGTGTTTTGTTTACAACCGCGCAGGGCCACAACGTCACAATGAGCGAAGTACAACAGAAACGCCTTGGATAATGACGCCGTCTCTGTCGTAAGATACACCGTTTGCGCGCACAGAGGTGGCAACCGGTAGCTCTCCCGGAGGGGAAATTAGGGCCCCGAAAGTGGAGGCGTAGAGGGAGTCTACTGTATATATATATATATATAATTGATTCAGTATTTTTCTTACTCTTGAAAAAAAAGCTGCATTTTTTTAAATTCCCGATGTATCCCGATGAGAAGTAGATTTAACAAAGCTCGGAAAAACTTCTATTAGAAATAAAATTTCCAGCAAAGTAGTTAGTATTTTTTTCAGACTACTTGTGTAACGAGCTAATTGACTTGTTAGGAGCATTCCAAGCGACACCCCGCATGGAGACCAATATATATAGCTGGTATATATGTCAATTATGTTGCACACATCGCAATATTTGAGGGGTGTGCCGACATATATCCACAACCCGTATAATGTGCATGGCTCTGGAATTTATGTGACACATATGTGTGACCAAATAATACTATATCCTATATATGCCAGACATAATACCCCGCATGTATATTTTTCCTGCATCGGGAAAATGATTGGGTTACTATTGGGTCAATCACTTTCCCCATTGTTTATTTTATCATTTTGAATACTGATGATTGTTTCGTCGCTCACTCTACCGCCCCACCCCCACCCACCCTCCCACTGGTAACAATATCGAGCAAAATATCTTGAAATAATTTCACAGTATCCGCTGCATCATGAAAGATCTGAAAAACTTTACAATGATTTGATGTCGCCACATATAGTTTATGTGAGCAAATCTACCAAATTTGTTGAAGTGAAACTTCTTTGCGCTCGTTGGGCTGTAATTCTAATATCGAATGAAACGAAAGAGCTACAGGAAAAGGGAGGGGATGGCGCGCCCGGCGGGGGAGTCGGACGGAAGGAGACATGGGAGAGAAACGAAGGGGTAGCATGCGTGGAGGGGCAGTAGCTCAAGATATTTGAGTAATTTACAATCACGAGTTTTCATTTCGTATTTTTTATACCACAACCCAATTGTATCTTTCCTTGAACATGAAAGTATGGAAGTGAACGAATACATTATTTATAGATGGAGGCGAAAACATCAACTATCTTTTTTCATTAACCTAACACCCTTAAAAATTCCAGAATAATGAATAGTGGCCTCTGTTACCGGGGAAATATTTTTATCTTATAAAACTTGCTGGCTAGGGGGAGTATTTTCATTTCAAGTGCCCATCGAAATCCATGAAGTTTCACTTCTATCGCCTAGCTTTCTAGGCTGACAATTTTGTTTTCCTCAGGAAGCTAATGAAGCTTTCTACATGAAATGATGATCATTTTTGCTTGCTCGAGCAACTGCCATCCTATAGCCATTGAAGAATCCCAAAAAAGGTGTTTATATCAATGGCGCTATAGGAGTATTGATCAGAGCGACGTTGCAGGCTTGCAAAGTAGCTCGTCGGATGTTAATACTTTCATTAAAAAAATTACTGCAATATTGTCATTATGTTAATTACGTGTTTGATGAATTCAACAACCCATTGTATTTTCTGTAATTCCGGGAACTTTTGTTTCCATGTACCCGTCTTCGGTGGTACGCCACGATAAAAA
Source organism: Asobara japonica (assembly GCA_026005395.1). Taxonomy (NCBI): domain Eukaryota; kingdom Metazoa; phylum Arthropoda; class Insecta; order Hymenoptera; family Braconidae; genus Asobara; species Asobara japonica. Next base: position 1,508,070 of record BQMI01000539.1, on the reverse strand, counting down.
TGCTGATGAAGACAGGCGGAAATCACGATTTAATCTGTACGCCCGATAACAGTCATAGACAGTGGTATTACCTTGATGAGTAGAGTTTGACTGGTGCTCTGTACTAGTCTGATGAAGTCAGCGGCAAGTGAAAGTCCCCAAGTTGGGCCCATTGTTAGCATTCCGCCAAAAGCGCCAAATAGGCAATGGAGATAAAGACCAGCTTGTGCAGCAGCTAGTAAAGTTGAATCAAGATGCGGTGGTTTTGTATTCTTCCATTCGAATCGACGAAGCTTGAGTGCGGCACTCACAGCGGCTATCGCCCCTAGATGTTTAAAGTACCTCATTAGCTCAGCAAAATTGGGAGATCTTTGATAACTAGCGGGAATTAAAAAACAAAAACAAAAACTCTAGATGGATTCAGGATTTTTAACTTTTCGATAGGGGAAGTTATTGTTTTGCCCGCGAAAATGAGAAATCGATTTTCCATCAGATCTCCACGTTTCATGGTATTTCTGACCTTTCTAGACTATTTGAAACAAAGTGTCTGTGTGTGTGTGTGTATGTGGTCAAATTTTTCGTTCACCATTTCTCGCGACTGCATTATGCGATCGAAGTACTGAATGATTCAACGGAAGCGTCGGGACGTAACTTAAATCTAATTAGTTTTTGGATGGGATCGGTCCATCACATATATTGTTATTAACAATCTCAATTGTTCATAATGGTCTACTCCATAAACTATTAGAGTTAGCGCAAAATTTATACGAGCAAAGTTGTTCCTCATATGAAAATATGTATTTTATGTGGAATGCCTTTTTTCGATAATTTGCATAATTAAGGAGGTATGGCCGTCTCAACAATTATGTATGTAATAACTGAATGAATGAACCCAGCGCTGTCATGAAGCTCTCAATCGAAGCATTCCCGTTCAGAATCCAGTGGATTACATTTTGGATGGCATTCGTGGAGTATATGCAATGTTATTAAAAATTGCAATTATTTACACTGTTCCACTGGGGAAAATATTAGTCATCGTCGTTATTGCGGCCACACTCCTATTGGCGTCTCACTCCCACTCAAGTAACGCCCATAAGTCTCATCCTTATGCTCACCATGCATGTACTCAAATATTCATTATTATCTGCTTCATTAATGACTCAGTTTCGAATTCTCAAATTTGCAAGTTTTCGGTATGATACTACTGATTAACCGGGGTATATTGGAGAAGAATAAACTTAGTACGCTGTGCTGAAATACCAAATTGAGGAGTTTTGTTTGTGCCCCGAGTGATGGGGCACACACATGCACACACTAGTTTTTTTTATTTCTTGACAGCCATTGAGATCTGGATAACACGGATCTGGAGTTCCTGGGTTCAAGCCCAGGTACCGGTGGATTTTTTCTGGATTATTTGATTTAGTCAAATAATGGGCACCACAAAAGTACAAAACAGTTCACCTCTAAAAGTTATAAGACGAGTACCAAAAACTGTTTACAACTGAATGTTCCTACTCTCATTGTGAACGAATAACATCCGTAACTGTGTTACAAAGGAAAAAGTCGTGAGCGTCTAACGACTATAATAAGTCCAGAGCCGGCGCTAAGGACCATTGTAGTTGATGCGTCGATAACAACAAACAAACCGATCAACCATTGAGACACCCGAAAACGTAGGGTGTATTACACGTTTTGTCATTTTCAACGCCCAAATTATTGATAATATCTTTGGAGCCCAGCAAGAGGGATCATTTTTAACTCCCCCATAGAGGAAGTTATGGAAATCCTTCCGATTTTAAAAGTGATTTTTCAAGTTACTTTCTAAGCCTCGTCACTCACATTCTACATGTGGTTTTTTTGTATCCATTGCGAAAAGCAACCTATCTCTCGTTTGCTCAATTTTTTTGAGAATTTTTTTCCTATTAATTGCAAAGATATCAGTGCATAAAGAAGTACATGATTTCAGGGGAGCAGAGCAAAAATCTCGATTTTTCACCGGAAGTTACTTGCCTATAAAAAAGTTTGACGTTCGACCTGCTGAAAAAATATACCACTAGGAAGAAAAATCTTTTATCTACGTCTCATTGAAACATTGGCTCGATTTGCCTAGGAATTAGTTATGAAAAACGTTCGCGAATGTTTGTCGAATCGCTTTCTCAGTAATTGTGGCTTGCCCAAAAAATGGCGCCCATCAGAAATTCCCCGAAAATTTGAGAAGTGGCATGGCGGTTCACAGCTGTCAAAACAGTGCGGGTTGTGGGATGCGAAGTTTGAGGTAACAACGAAGTTGCAGTGTTGTAATTTTCCAAACTATCGAGAGTTTTTCTACGTCGTTCAAGCTGGGATTTTTTAATAAACGCTCCATTTAATCGAAATCTCTCCGCGTGTTGCATCATTGTTGAGGGAATGTATTCATAAATATCGCGATGTTCGCGCGTTATGTTGATTGGCCTAGTGACAACTAGGATTTCCAAAATACTTTCCATATAAACAATTCATAATAAAAACATTTTGAATAAGAGCGCAAATGTATCGTCACATTCGTACATTATTTTTTCAATTAATTTGATTGTTCAAAAACGTATTTCGGAGCAAAAAAAAAATTCTTAAATCATGAACCTGAGTTGAGGCCTACTTCCGGAACGAGGCTTAGAAAGTACCTTAATATATCTTCACGTTTCATGACATTTCTAACCATTTTTAACAAGATGTATCTAGGTGTGTGTGGGTATGAAGACAAATTCTTTCTCCAACGATTTCCAATTGAAGCGTCTTTGTGGCCTTCAAAGTTGATGAGGTTTCGGTTGGAATCGGTTTTGTAGTTTTTTCATATTTCCGAAAAAATTACCATTTTACAAAAAAAAGGGAAGAATTTTCCCGTTTCAGATAGTTCCTATTCGGAACGGTTGTGACGACGTATTATTTGATTTTGAAAACGTTTTGATTTCAATTTTGTCAAGTTTTCCGGAAATATTGGCAAAACAAGTTATCAACACAATTGTTTTTTGAATTGCCCGCTGGGCAGTGTGATTGGTCAGTGCGTCACGTGACATATTCGCATGTAGCGACACCTGTAGTATTACAGTATCCACAATTTCATGATTCCTACTTTTTTCCCTGAAATCAGTCTTTTAACATTTATTTGACGTGTCGGAAAATGTAGGAATGGCAAAGGGAAATTACAAAACGGGAAGTTTTGTTTGTGCTCCCAACAGGATGAACACTTTCATGTCACTATGTTAGAATGCGATTATCAATAAATTGCCTCATTTTCCACTATTAACTGAATTTTAGTACACCCCTTGGAATAATGGGGCAAAATGGTTTAGATATAAAAAAAGGGTTTTTTTTCAAGAAAATTTCGATTTTTTTAAAGGGCTTCTGGCCATTGATACCACATGTTAAAGGTCTGGATATTTTATTTTCGAGAAAAGTTTTTGGAAATTGGTCACGGACGAGAAATCGCATTTTCGATACATTAATTAAGAAATTTTTAATTACCACATTCATGTGGTTCTTTTTTAACCGAAACGTAGGCCTTAGAAAAGGTACTTAGTTTTTTTTTCAGAATTTTTCTTTATTCTGAAAAATTCTGAAAATTTTCTTTTCATTATCAGCAAGTGGTAGTTATGTTAAAGTACTTTCACCCTTTCAACCATGGAGAGTAGTGCCCTAGGTCGTTCCTCTCCATGGTCCTAACTATCGTGTAGGGGTTGATTGTATTAGATTCATCCATGATATCTAGCAGCATCCGTCCCTGATGGGGACCTTGGGACGAACATATTTCATATAGACACGCGAGATATTCTTGTCAAATTAAATTCGTTGTTCTGGCTATTTTCACGTTTTTTTTTTGTCAAAGTAAGTTGAAGTTATTAAATTAAATTTTGCTCATTATTAATTTCTCAATTTTAGGACAAGTCAATTCGTACGCGATTAAAGGGTCACACTACTCCGAAATTGTCAAAATTTTAGATCATCCCCAAATTCTAATATTTTCATCTGCACACAATATCCCATTCTGCCCCATCCTCTCTTATATGAACACTTAGATAACTAGTGGTGCGAGCATGTGTATGCTTCATTTGGGGCGCAAAGAAAACTTCCCGATTTGGTATTTCAGCATAGCGTACTAAATTTATTCTTCTCCAATATACCCCGGCTAATCAGTGTGACTCCTATTAGTGTCATAATGAAAACTTGCCGATTTGAGAATTCTAAAAACTCTCATTTATGAAGCAGATAATTACGAATATCTGAGTAGACGCATGGTGAGCATGAGGATGAGACTTATGCGCGTTACTTGAGTGGGAGTGAGACGCCAATGGGGATGCGGCGGCAATCAAAACGATAACTCCAATATTTTACCCAGTGGAACAGCATAAACAATTGCAATTGTTAATAACATTGCATATACTGCACGAATGCCATCCAAAATGTGATCCGCTCGATTCTGAATGGAAATGCTTCGATTGAGACCTTCATGACAGCGCCGAGTTCATTGGTTCACATTGAACCACATACATAATTGTTGAGATGGCCATACCTCCTTAATTATGCAAATTATCAATAAAAGTAATTTTATATAACATACGTATTTTTGTATGGGAAACAACTTTTCTTATATGAAACACTTTTGTAAAACACTTTAAACAATTGAGATTATTAGTAACAATATATGTACTGAACCAATTCCACCCAAGATCTAATCCGGCCTATGTTACATGAAACTCATGATTACATGATTGAGTCATCAACAACCTCGATTGAATGATTCCTTCACAAGAAATCATTGACCTTAGATTTTTACAACACACACACACACACAAACCTATACATACACTCACATACATAATATACCTTGTGTTTTACATAGTCTAGAAAGGCCAGAAATACCATGAAATGTGGAGATCTGATGAAAAATCGATTTTTCATTTTCGGGGGCAAAACAATAACTTCCCCCATCGGATGGTAAATCAAATTGCCTACAAGTAAAAGAAAGAATTAGATAATACCAGCAATTAAAATTGCAGTTTCCAGGGTAGTAACTTGCTCAATAGCCATCTTGGGTTTGGCCTCTCTGAGAACGAAGAACATTATGAGGCTGAGGACAGTAGCTGCGATGATGAGAATGCCACCAAAGAGGCCTCTGTAATTTGAACGGAGTGCAGGGTCAGATTGAAGCCTCTATTAGGGCCAAACTAGCTTCTAGTGTACCTGTGTGCATTACTGCAGTCGATACTGAGCTGGTGGAGTGACCTCATTGGACCGCTTGATTTGACAACCACAACTCGGTCCACTCGCTTCCACATTTCGTAAAGAATTACCGCGCAAATCAGGCTGAATTCTATAGTGCAAGGGAATAGGAAAGGACTGGCATTCCGTAGAAGATTTTCTAGGATTCCTCTCTCGGTTAGATTTGCCTTTGGTTCCAAGTGGGCGATTTCGTGACGTGTTTCTTCAACTAGAGCCTGTAATCATTGGTTTTGAGAATGTGTGTCAGATGCTATAAACACAAAATACGAGTGTCCTCCCTCCCTCCCCCCCGGGTTTCGCCGCTGAATCCCATGTTCCCCTGCCCCTGGCTTCGCCACTGAACCTCCTTCCCCCCCCCCCCCCCCCTCTTTCCCTCTCGCCGGCGGTGCAACGGAACTCCCTCGTCTCACAGGTTTCGCCCCCCCCCCTCCCACCCGCCGCCTCGCGGTTTCACCACTGACCTCCCCCCCCCCCCCCACGGGACGCCCTACGAATCCCACCCCCCCCTCTTTCGCCCACTGTGGATTCCCGGTTTAAATATGCAGTCAAAAATGCTCAAAAAAATAGCCAATGCCAAAAAATCCAAAAATAAAATATCCGAAAAATAAATTAACAAATACCAAAAAACAAAAAAAAACACGGAAACACAAACGCATATACACACATACACACATACACATATACACATGTAAACACATACACATATACACATATACACAAATACACATATACACACATACACCGATTGATTATCACTCAATTGTAGAGTATGGAGTAGTTTTTGGAGTTTTTGGATGTTTTGGAGTATGGGATATTTCTGCTTTTGGAAATTTCGGTCATAGGATATTTTAACTTTCGGATATTCTGAAAGTGGACATTTTTGACCGGATATTTAAACCGGATACGCCCATTTTGTACATCCTGATAGATTCGAACGATTAGCGCGATCACCAATTCCTGTGGTTCGGCGCCGAGTTTGCGATGCGAAGCCGAGACAAAATGTACTGTTTTGGACAAATTGGAATACAGCCTGAGACATATAGCCCTATAGACGGTTGCGAAAATTAATTGAAAAAATTCCTCTTACCTGTAGCCATTCGCATATATTGGTAGCTATCATATGCATGAGTCCCAATTTGGCGAGGGCCCCATGTTTCGCTAGTTCCAAATCTTTGCTGTTGAGAAATATAAAGTGCATTTGTGCGGTAACAAGAAGAAGTCTGGCACCCGGTGTAATCGCTCTGAATGGCTCGGCAGATGCTATTTCCGCTGCGATTTGCAATCCAGTAAATACTAACGAGCCAGCGCCAAAGCCGATGGCCCCCAGGCGCAAGCAGAAGCTTCCATAATGCTGGCCGTGCTGCTAATTTTTAGGATATTTTTTTTCACTTTTTTTGCCCAAGCATTTTTACACTTGTTGTTTTACACTTTTCCCGCATTATGGGGGGACACTACATTTGGCCAATTATCAGGGAATAGTCGACATTAAGTACAATCGCTAAAGTTTTACTCTGCTCTCGATAATAACGAGAAACATGAGCTCAAGTTGTTATCCTCATTATGGATGCTGATGGGCTGAGGGTTTAGGGAGATGCAAGAGATTCCCATTGTGCAAATGTTTCTTCAATTTGTTTTTTTTTCCAATTTTCCAAAGTTTTTAAATTTCCCGCTCTGGTGTTTGAGGTAGTTCCACTTCATAAATCAAGAATACTTTTACTTGTTTTTTAAAATTCTTTTCTCGAGTATTATTTCCTTGAAATAACGTAGCACATTTTTTTTTGTCAATTTTTCCGAATATTGAGAAGAGTTACTCAGACTCACCTGGCGATCCTTGCATCTCCATAATTTTCCTCCATTACCTATCATTTTTAACGACTTAGAATGCTGTGATTGATTACCTGAGAACTCGGACGCTTGGTACCATATTCATCATGCAAAAATGCCTCCTCTCGTTTATCATTTAGCCCGAGTAGTTTATTCACAGCTTTATCGCGCAGGGAGATGGTGTACATAGAGATGACAAATCCACCGCTGACTAAGTACAGGTAGAGATAAAATCCCTGAATGAGAAAAAATAAAATGACGCTGTAAAACCCATTCGACTTTTAAAGTAAATAAGTGAAGCTGGGTAATACTCCATGTAAATGAAGGGAAAATGCTACTTTGAAGAGTTCTGTAGGATGAAAGAATGTGTGAAGTGGATTTTTTCGTTCGAGAATTTTCATGAATTTAATGCAGTAGTTTTTCGTTGCTCTTCATGAAATGTATATGAGATACCGAAAATTTTATGCGGCAATCTGCCTTGCATTTTCATCCTCATTCCAGCTACATTCATTGCAATTACGATGGTTCTGTGTATTTTGCGGTTACAGTCAAGTCCCTCCCCAGCGCACGTCTCACAAGTTGATCGATCCCTATAGTCACTATCGTCATGACCCCACCACTGACTATCTCCTCAAGCGCCGCCTCCCCACCACCGCGCAAGTGGTCCCGCCTGACTTTGAATGCTACCTCACTGTGCTTACTAGCGTCCGGGAGTGGGAGACGTAGGGGAGAGTCACTTGTGGGACAGGGCGGTGGAGCGTCCGGTCCCGCGCCGTGCACATAGTGGGAGAGTCGACTGTACATTTTTTAAAATCTTCTATCTAGGCTCGTCAACGATCGTCTACCGACGGAATGAACTGACTCAATGTCAGGGTCGCTAGTATAAGCACCGATCAGCTGATCTCGTATTGTGAATGTGAATCCTCGCAACCGAAAATTATAGTAAATTGATGACAGCCGGAAACTTATGTTAGTGACAGCGACCACAAATGTTGATAGCAAAGTTTCTGGAAATTTATTACCAACATAATCACGCGAGGGGCACGTAAAAAAAATCTTCGTTGAAGACCTTGGATGAAAAGACAAAATTTATGAGAAATGCAATATGCTAATATGGTGCAAAACAAAACTTCATCTTCCATGATTCGAATATTATTCTTTGTAGAAAATCCTGAACAAGTGACTGTTATTTAACATTAATTATGATATTTTTGCTATATGTGTGTGGGTTTGGAAGGTGTAGATACGTCGTACACACTTGGAACTTTGGATAGCGTATAGAGATCTGCAGACTCTGATGGGCATTCAACAAAAGTTGTTCAATTATTAAAAACGTTTCAGTTTCTTTAGTAATTCCGAATCCTTGAGTGGTGGCGGAGGGGGGGGGGGAGACCCGCCCCCGGCTTCCTCCTTTTTCTCGGGGTTCGTGCCCAGAATCATAAATACTTCTCGAAAGGGCGATTTGTACTAGAAATTTCGCCAGTGTATTTCAGATAGTTTTCCCTATAAAACCTGTCGTATTACATGTCTCCGAAAATCCGCTCCCAAAAATCCATATTAAATTCCAAAATATCCGATCGTAATTATGAATGCAAAGGTAGATCCCCTTGCACATTGATAACGTGGTATCCGAATGATGCGAAATACTTCACTGTTTATCATTAGCGCCTGATCAATTGACATTACCCAATAAAACCGCGGCCAATAAATTCCTTATTGAATCGCAACCATCGTGAATATTTTTCGTATGATATGGCTCGTATGCTGTACTGTAGTATTGTACAGGATTATTTGGAACATGATATTGCCAGTTATCTCAAATACATTGCATTAACTTTTCGATTTCGACCAATTATTATAATCACCTCGAATTCGAAAGTGTGTTTAGGGATTCAAAGGCTTTCAGTCTGAGAGCGAACAGGGCGCTCCCCTCGTCCCCCCCCCCCCTCATCTGAAATACAATAGTTTAGCAGCTGTTAGATCCAACAGATCTTGAGATGATGCCCGGACATTCTTGCAGAGGGATTAGTGGACACCCATCCGTGCGAGGCCGACCTCTCCCATTCAGGCCATCGTATTTCTAAACACAGGGTAAACCTCCAGAAACCCCTGTCCTATGATAGCGGGCACCTATCGAACAATTCGATATATTCATTACGTCATATCCTATCAACGGTTATAGATAGAAACAAGCAGGCGGTCCTCGGGTCCCCCCATCCGAATGTGTTAAGTATCTCACCGTTTTTTTTTATTTTCAACATTTGAGTGTTGAAATTTGGTGGAAGCTTGGCTGCACGCGCACTCTGGCGGATTTCTCACCGGTACTTGGACAATTTACAAAATCTTGATGGTACTTGGAAAAATCACTTAAAATGAGAATCAAAAACTGCGAGGTTCATTGAGTGCCGCCCCCGCCCCGGGGGAGGGGGCGGCGGCACATTCGACCCACGAGTATATTTAAGTTTTTCACTAAAGTCGATTTATATCGAAAATGAGTCAGTTTGTAGAAAATGTGCAAAAATCCTTATTTATCTGAAATTAAATTCTCTACAAAAAAGGTTGAATAACATTTTTCCTCAAAAGCATTCGTTGACGAGATATTTGAATTTGAAAAAAAAATCAAACAAATTTTCCCTCGTAGGCAGAAATTACATATCGGGGATTTTTATTGCGTGGATATTTTGTACAGCATATTCATACTCTGTATCAGTGCAAAGAAGATATGGGCGTAAATATATTATACCTAGTATCCAGCTCTGTAAATAAGACAAATATTGAGGCGCCCGGGGGAGTGCAAAAAGTGAAAAAAAAGGGGGTTAAAGTGTTATAAAGCAGAATGAGTATATACGAGTCACAGAGGCCATGAGCGTTAATGATCCGTAGCGGGGAAACGCTTTCGCGTTAATGCCCGCATCAACATAAAGTATCATAAAGCCAGTGGTTTGGGCCCACGGAAGGCAAGAGCTCAACCGACGGCCATTGATGCGATGATAATTTATTGTTAACGAAAGACCAACTGAATATACAGACATACCTGATTGAGAACAGCTGGGATGGGTTGACCTATGCTAGCAGTGACGGGTACTGTCACACCCACTACAACCAACAGTTTCGCATAAAGTGTGCTTACAGTTGAGATCAATTCACCACGGAGCTTTCCCTCAAATTGACGAGGTGACGAACGAGAGCGACGCTGATTGTCCGGTTTTCCTTCAATACATTTTTTCAATTTTTTTTTCCAACTATATCCATTGCATTTTGCTATTTAACAGTTCATGTTCCTATCCTATTCGAGAAAGCGCATACACAAAAATGAACATCGTCAGAGTCGAAAGTCGTAATTCCTCATTGGTCTGTCATAATTCATTTTTCAATCGTGATTTATTAAAAAATTTTTGACCCCCATTTTCGTATGGAAAATTTTTATTTTATCATAATGTAATCACGTATCAAAAGTTTAATCGTCTTTTACTCGAAACACCGTTTTTGAAATTGGCACGCACCATAACTCAAACAATTTTCGCTTGAAATTTTGACCATACGTTGAAACCGCGAATACGCAGAGAAACACGTCCGGATTTTTTGACAAGTTAATTGGACGATTTTTAATTAACGAAAAACAGCCGTCATTTAAAGTGAAATTATCACTTTTTTGTTCACACATTCACCAAAATTACAATAATCGTGTGCTGCGTGCCGTGGAGGCCTTCCGGCGGAAGACGTCTCAGTGCGCGGGCTATATCACCGCCATTTTGTTTTTTTTTTATAAAAAAAATACTTTGTACTCTCAAATACATGCTTAACCACATACCCAAATCTCATTCATTTACCCTCAATCCTTCTGGTCTAAAAAAACTCGCGCAAAAACGCTCCAAACACAAGAGTTACAGTGGTGTTACTCCTTAAGCTCCATAAATTCCTGAGATTTTTAGTTAAGGATATTCAACCGGTATAGTCAAAACAAAAGTTTATGACCCTTTCTATAATTCGTTATATTTATCGCCAATAATTTTCAATTAATATTTCAATGCGTTGATTAGTTGAAGTGATAGCCATAGAAAATTATTATATTGTATTTGATTTTGCAAATCAATATTATATTGTTCAAATAAATTAATGAAAAAATTTTTTAGTCAGTCGTCATGAAATTTTTACCATCGTTTTATATCTGCTTCAATAGTAAATTTTCAAAATTTCAACAAATTTGTACATTTAGAACTGTATTTACAGAAATTTTTATTTTTCCTATAAGAGGCCCTGGTTAATTGAGAAGTTTGATAATTAATAACTACAAAACGGTTTTGGGAATCAATCTTAAATTTCATACAGGCATCTGTTATCGCTTCAAAAACATTATGTCAAAATTTCAAGCAATTCGTACATCTTCGCTAATATAGGTGGAATATCCTTAATTGTGCGACATTATCTGTGTGTCCAAGTACTCATAACAGTGATGTAGGGGAGGCGGGCATTGTACCGATAGGCGAAGGGAAACCATAGATATTTCCAACTTATAACTCAAATAAAGGCTAATGAACTATTGAATTAGTTTCATTGAACCCTTCTCTACAATATATTGCAAAACCAAGAATTGTTTAGCACTCAAAATATTCAAATATGCAATGTATTAAAAATTTACGATTTATCGGTACTGCGCGCAGTGGTGTGGTGTACCGATAACGCCGTTTTTAGTACCGATAAGTTGGTAATTTCTCTGGTTAGCCGCTTCTCCCACGAGGTGTTTAATAAATAATGTTTTGGCACTGTGTTTATCACTTAATCATATTAAATACAAAAACCCCAACGCATTTATTTTCAAAATAATGATTAGAATCTTTGGTAACCTTACTTTAATTTGCCCGGCCCGCCAGCCGCTCACTCATTCACCGGTCTCAGCTGTCACTCGACCGGCAGTACTAGACACCAAGCTATCGGTACATCACACACTGGCATATCGGACCTACACACATGCGCGGACTGTTGATAAATAATGAATAATTAATTCACCGGCAGAGATTTCACAAAAAAGTGAATGGCCAACGATCGATTAATAAATTGCGCGTTGACATTTCATAATTGTTTGCCAATTGGTAGTGACTAAAAATGTTAAAAACCTTAAATTCTAGATGCAAATTCTTACATCGAAATCACGTCAAATGTGCTCGCCCATATTTTAGCGGCTTTGAACGAATATAATTTTGAAATTATCATGGATGCTAGGTAACGGTGTGCCATGCTTCCAGTTGCGCAAAAAAAAATTTTTTTTGCCTGCTAGTAATTGTAAACGGTGGGTATCGGTCCAACAAGCCTATCGGTACAATGCCCGCCTCCCCTAGTAACAATTTCAGGGAAGATGAGACAGCTGAAAAGTCTCCTAACCCTTTGCTTGACCCACTCAGCGCTCAATTGTTCACATGATGCTTTTCCTCTCGCTGTAAAAGTAAAAAGCAATGAATGGGCAAAAAAGTGAGTATGACGAGTACCTTTTGTCTCTAGAGAAGTTAGAGGACATGGCGCAGTATTGACAGGCGTGAGTTGGAGTAAATTTGGATGATGCGTACATCCTCTGTGCACTTGGCTGTCGCCACTGGAGTTTCTCCCCTGGATGTGTTGGCCAACCGCGACTATGGGGGAGTTACTACCACCTGCCACTTCCTGATCCTGATTCACGCACGATGACAGCGACTGGCTGCTGCCGACTCCCGCGATCAATGCACTACGTCAAAAATATTGTTTTTGGTTATTGCTTCACAAGTTTGAAAATTTCAAAGAACGAAATATCCGGAGCGCCTGAAAACTAAAAAAGAAAATCAACAAGTCAATGAAAGGCAAAGTCTCTGCGGAGAACCAAATTTAAACTGACGTCAATTCTTCCTCAATACTTTGAAATCAATAATAGAAAATTGATCAATTTCAAACTCCAAATTTGTGCGCTCGTGACGTCACAAGAGTCGCGCTAGTGTTTCTGTACTTCCTATTGGATGCGTCTGCTTGAGTCATGTTAAAGACGGCCCGTGATTGGCTGTCACGTGCAGAGGCACTTCCGTGACGCTACAGCGGCTATCGGGCAGTTTGAAAAAAAGTCGGTTGCAATATTCGATAACTGAATGAAAAACAACGGACAACAATTTTTACTAGTATTGTTTCTCATTGTAGACTAGATACCGTAAACAACTAGTGGTGTGCAAATGTGTGTGCCGCATACGGGGCACAAACAAAACTTCCCGATTTGGTATTTCACTACAGCACAAACACGCAATCATTGTAATGACCACACTCAACAGTGATATCAATAACTGAAATTGCGAATAATAATTACTGCATACGATCACTTTAGTTTGATTTTTAAGCCCAGAAAACGATTCGACTAGAATTCGTCCGCCTGGTTATCCCATCTATCTCTGTACTTACTGAGTTATCCCGCTCTTTGACATTTTCCCAGCAATTGTCGACATATTCACTCGCCAAGTATATTTTAATTTAACTCGCGATATGTTCTAACCTATATTGAGAAAAGTCATATTGAATGTGCAGTTTTGTGTAAGGAACAATATGGATGATATGCATTGTGTCCATCTTTCAAATTGCTCAGACGACCATACCTCCTTAATTATGCAAATTATGGGAAAAAGTTATTGCACATAAAAGGTCTATTTTCATATACGCAATGATTATCTTTTAAGAAGTTTCCCGATACCTTTCGTATTTTCCCGGTGGAACGGTATAAACAGTTACAATTGTTAATAACATTGCATATACTGCGCGAATCCCACTCAAAGAGTAATACGCTCGATTTTGCATGGAAACACTTCGATTGAGACCGTCCTGACTGCGCTGAGTTCATTCGTTCACTCATTATATACATAATTCTTGAGACGGTCATACCTTCTTAATGATGCCAAATATCGACAAAAGTCATTATACATAAAATACGTATTTTTATATGGGGAACAACTTTTGTAATATAAATTTTACGCTATCTTTAATAGTTTATGCAATAAAACATTATGAACAATTGAAATTGTTTATAACAATATAAGTACTACACTAATTTCACCCAAAATGCAATCCCGCCTAAGTTACATGAAAATGCTTCGATTCCAATACTGACGATCTCGATAGCTTCATTCGTTCGTGAGAAACCTAGGATAAAAACTTGCGAAACACACATACATACAGACATACACACACACAGACATCGATTCAAAATTTGTTGGGCATCAGTTTGGTATACTTGAAACCCCAGTCACAGGATGAAAGGAACAATATTGATTTCGGGGTCATTACAATAACTTCCCGAAAATCGGGCAGTTAAAAGTATATATTCTGAAAATATATGCTGAGATGAATACCACATATATTGCAGTGCCGGCCGTACGCGATGTGTAGGCTCGATTAGCTCGGGACGGTACATGATGGGTGCCCGCTTAGCCCTACATACTACCCAAATGCAGTAGAGGTTGGGTAGAAAGCCGGTCTCCATGGCACCGCAAAGAGGGGGGTGAGGTAATAATGAGAGGGTCAACTGGGAGGGAAGACCGACTGAGAAAGAGGGGGCTCAAATCGAGAAACTACTCCGATAATAGGAAAGGAAAATAAAAAAACATATACCACATATATTGTACATCTTTTATTGTATATATTTTTGAACTTCCCCCGAAGGAAGGTGGAGGGGAAGTTATTGTTTTGCCCCCGAAAATGAAAAATCGATTTTCCATCAGATCTCCACGTTTCATGGTATTTCTGACCATTCTAGACTATTTAAAACGAAAGGTCCGTATGTGTGTGTGTGTGTGTGTGTATGTATGTATGTGGTCAAAATTTATGATTAAAGATTTCTCGTGAACAAATTATTCGATCAAAGTTGTTGATAACTCAATCGAAAGGGTTTTATGTAACTTAGACCGGATTAGATGTTCGATGGAAATGGTCCAGTACTTATATTGTTATTAACAATTTCAATTGTGCATAATGTTCTACTGCATGAACTATTAGAGTTAGCACAAAATTCATATGAGAAAAGTTGTTCCCCATACAAATATACGTATTTTATGTGGAATGACTTTTTTCAATAATTCGCGTAATTGAAGAGTTATGGCCGTCGGAACAATTAGATATGTCATAGTGAATGAATGAACCCAGCGCTGTCATGAAGGCCTCAATCGAAGCATTTCCGTGCAGAATCGAGTGGATTACAGTTTGGATGGCATTCGTGCAGTATATACAATGTTATCAACAATTGTTTATACTGTTCCTCTGGGTAGGATATTAAAGTCATCGTTTGTATTGCGGCCGCATCTCTATTGGCAATTTACTCCCACTCAAGTGCCCCGCATAAGTCGCATCCTCATGCTCACCATACGTCTACTCAAATATTCATAATTATCTGGTTCATAAATGAGTCAGTTTAGAATTGTCAAATCTGCAGCTGTTTGTTATGTCACATTGATGAACCAGGATTAATTGAAAAAGAATGAATTTAGTACGCTGCGCCGAAATACCAAATCGGGAAGTTTTTTTTGTGCCCCGACTGGGGCACACACATGCTCTCACCACTAGTTAATTTCTTGATATAGGGAAGCTATTGTAATGTCCCCTAAATCTATTTGGTTTATTTTCATTCGTAACTAGGGGTTTAAGTATACGAAAATGCTTCTCGTCGAGTTCCGAACGAATGTTTGTGTGTCTGTATGTTTGTATGTGTGGAATCGGAATTTTCCGTTAACGATTTCTCCTGAACGGGACGAATGATTTGGGTCATCGACGTCTCATTCGGAGGGTCTTAATGAAACTTAGATCGGATTAATTTTTGGTTTAAATTGAAAGAGCATTTTCTTTGTTATTAACAATTGAATTGTTCACGACGCTCTCTTTAAAAAACGGTAAGAGATACGGCAAAAACTATTAAACAGAATTTGCTCTGTAAGGAACAATGCATATTTAATTTTTTTATCACTTTTTCTCATATTTGTCATAATTAAGGAGGTATGACGGGTATAACCCTCGAGCGTTCGCACCGCTATTGGCATCTCACTCCCACTCCCGTAACGCCCATAATTT
Source organism: Asobara japonica (assembly GCA_026005395.1). Classification (NCBI taxonomy): domain Eukaryota; kingdom Metazoa; phylum Arthropoda; class Insecta; order Hymenoptera; family Braconidae; genus Asobara; species Asobara japonica. Next base: position 1,491,951 of record BQMI01000539.1, on the reverse strand, counting down.
TTGTCCTCACGCTCACTATGCGGCTAGTCAAATATTCATATTTATCCGGGGGGGGGGGGGGGGGGGGGTATTTTGCCGGGGAAAAATATTCGGCAAATATTGCCGGGGGGAAAACGTCCGGGAACCAGAATAAAAAGTGTTGATTCTGGAAAATATCTTGGATTTGGTTTTCGTAATATACCTGAATCAGGATTTTTTTTTCACCCGTATGACCGCTTCAACCGCTTCACTATGCAACCACTGGACAAATACACAAATGTTCCTCTGACATTATTCACTGTGAAGCCAGTGAGAGACCATATTGATTATCCAGGATGGTTTGGGCAATTATCGTTTAGCGTAGCATTGAGTGGTTGCGGATATCAGGTTCCATACTTGGCCAGCATGATCTATGTATATACCGGGTTATATATATATGAACCCGAGTCGAAATTTCCGCAACGATTTAAGGGATTTTCAACGTAGAAAATATTCTCTGAATACATCGTAGCTACTGTCATTTACGTTAAAGCATAGTGACATGGAGTTATTACTGTTTTACGTCATTTTACAATTAAAAGACGGTAAATTACGTTGACTACTCATCACATCTTTGAACGTACATTGAACGTTGGGTGACGTGAATTTAACCTTTGAGCTCCCCCCCCTGATCCTTCATTTACCCTTCTCTTCACCCTTACTTCCCCCTCCCACCAAAATACATTTTCTATTGTTTAAACAAACTATTTATTGAGCAATAATAAACATATTTTTTCTTTCAATACATTCGATGTCATTATGTAATTCGCTAAAGAAATTTGAAAAAAAGTGTTGAAAATGTATGAAAAAAAAGAAATTAAAATAAAAATATAAGAGAGTGCACTTCAGAAAACTCATCGTCAGAAGGATCTGTATATTGTCCAAAAATCACAGACTCTGCATGCTCAGGAGTGTCTCCTGTACAGGCCATTTTTTTCTCTCTGGTGGGATATTCATTTTTTTGATTCAGTATCGGACGTGATTTAGTATCGTGAGTTGAATTATTTTGATTACAAGATCCAGCACTCAATCTAGGGCTGCGACATAGTAGAGATGATTTGACTTTAGCATCTTTAGGTGGTCTCCTGCTGCTCAATGCAATTTTGACTATAGATTTTTGCTGGAGTATTTCTTTCTCAATTTTCTTGTGAGTTTCTCCTCTTATTTGTTCATGTTTTTTTGCATTTATCGATTGTTCTTTTTGCTGGAAGAATTCGCTCAGTAACAACTATTGTGCCATAATCCTGGATTTTCCCATTGGTACGTACAATGAGCTTCTTCAAGGTCTGCTTGTCCACTAAAACAATCTAGAAAAGCAGGGTTTCAATCACTTCATACTTTTTTTGGCTTCATAATTAGATTGAGTAATGATTTATTAACTCACAACTGACTTACAAGTATTTTCTGGCAGATTGTGGGATCTCCACATGTGTGTATGTGTGTGTACGATGACGCCGGCCGGTCTGTACTTGAACACTGAAGATTGAACGCTCGTCGTCATACAAAAGCAATGCTTAGTTAGGTTTTACAGGTTAATATTCCCACTTTTTTTATTGTTAACAATCTACACTGACATGAATGCACTTTCCGTCACTCTACTCAAACACAAAATCACAAGCACGAATATCGATGGCTGTGCTCTTCCATAGAGACGTCATGACGTAATGAGCCGAATACAAAGCAAAAAAACCGAGCGACCGCTCGTTGGCGCTGGAGTCGTGAGCCTATTGCGAACTACTTTGCTTCGTTCATGGATAGATTCACATCAAAAGAAATTTAAAAGAGCATAACGTTAAAATTACGTACGGGAAATAAAATAATAAAAATTTATGCTAATACTGGGATTAATTAGAAGGTGCAGCTCAATATTCAACTGTGCGTTCAAGAACGTCGGGACGACGTTCTGATTTTGGGGCATTTTCGATGTATTTGGCCGTCGGAATTGATTCCTCGTCAAAATACGGTGAAGGTACGTTCGGTATTTATGAACTCCAAAGAGATCCGTTGAAAATTTCGACTCGGGTGCCCTGGCGCATCTGATGAGTGGCGGGAAATCGACAGTACGAGGTGACGCCGGACTTGTCGAGCCGAATACTGTCGATTTCACGCCGCTCACAATACGCCGTTATCTCTATGACGTAATCGATTAATTTTTTTAAAAATCGATGGATTTTCGGTAGGAAACTTGTGGGGGGGGGGGGGGAGTTGGGGGTCGAAGCCCCGGTGGGACTGGTGGTTGCAGCCCCCCCCCCCCCATGAAAAAGGAAAACCTCTTGATACTTAACTAATAAAGTAAACTAAGGAGTTCGTGATCCCGACATCGGGAAACTCAAAGGTGATGCGAGACCCAAAGCCATCTCAACCGCTGGAACAGTTAACTATTGAATTGTCAGAATCATTGGACTTTTATATCGTAAAAACTATAGTAATGCAAAAAATGGACGCGGCGCTGGAAAGTCCGAAAAAATTTATTGCTATGCAAAAATAATTATATTATTGTTAACGCCGTCTTCCCACTAAGCAGTATTAAATTTCAGCGACAATTTTTTTCCATCATTGAAATCACAGGGAGTCGACAGTTGTGCCCTAGTATCGGGCAGAAAATGGCTTTGCGGCACAACCATGTGAAACTTTTGCCGGCTTTTCTCAACAGCATCAGACGGCGCGCTTTCAAATAAGAGACTCGCCTGATTCTGGGAGTATTATACCGAGTTATCCATTTCCAGGGGTTGGCTCTATTGGCAGACAATACACATTGTTTCGATCCTTTGATCCGCTGTCACAAGCCCGATCAAACTCGATTTGCTCTACTCGTGCGGAGAACAACGAATTAATGTTATGCAGCATTCATCAGGAATTATGGATTTATGGTTATATATTCGTATTGAGAATTGCTTTGTTGCTGTTGCAAATTCAGGGACATTATTAGGGACACAGGTAGATATTGACACAACTACATTATCGGATTGGAGTGGGCTTTTAATCTTAAAGCGGAAATAAGAAATTGATTATGTGGAAAATTATATGTTGCAGCGTCAGGTCTTCTATATGGACCTCCACGGAGCCTAACCAATTTTTTCTATCATCTGACGTTGGGCTATTATCAACAATAGTCATAACAAGTTCACAAATAAAATGAAATTGTCCCCGATAGATGAAATTCATCCTACCGAATTCAATGATCAGGTGTGATGGGTCCTCAGAGTTATCGAATAATTCATGAAAATTTCATTGGATATCTAAAGAAAGGGATAAGCCGCCCGAGTGCGAAGGAGGGCCTTTGGGGAAAACTTATCTCGATACTGCCTGAAGTTTGAGAGCTTGATTTGATGATGTTGGGGGTTGATGAATTGACGTATTGGACGGACTATTCTTGATCTTCTCACTTTGGGCCATTATATATATATATTAATACATAGTGCAAATTATATATATACAGTGCCGAATTTGCGATTACGCAACACTATACAGTTTCACGAAACATTAATTGAAGTGGTAATGGTTACTGGAATGTTTCTATTTTTGGTTCTTCTATTTCTTGGCAAGTTTTGAATAGTACATTTTCGGGATGGCCGCAGAATAGTCATCAACCTCCTACCTCCTTGGATTGCCATCCGGAGCGAGGCGGAGGATTTTTTAACATATCTCCACGTTTCTTGACATTTCTGACCATTTTAGACAAGATGTATGTATGTGTGTATGATTGTGTGTGTGTGTGTGTGTATGTATGTGCCGGTGTAAGTATGTAGTCAAATTTCTTCTCCAACGATTTCTCACCATCAAATTATGCGATCAAGATGCTGTATGGCGCAATCGAAGTGTCTGGGTGATCTAAAAAGCTGATTAGATTTTGGATGGAATTGGCCCAGTATATATATTGTTATTAACAATTTCCATTGTCCATAATGCTCTACTGCATAAACGTTTAGAGCTAGCGCAAAATTCATGTAAGAGAAGTTGGTCCCCATGTAAAAATATGTATGTTATATAGAATGACTTTTATTGATAATTTGCATAATTAAGGAGGTATGGCCGTCTCAACAATTAGGTATGTAATAAGTGAACGAATGAACCCAGCGCTATCATGAAGGTTTCAATCGAAGGACTTCCGGGCAGAATCGAGCGGATTACATTTTGGATGGCAGTCGTGCAGTATATGCAATGTTATTGACAATTGCAATAGTTTATACTGTTCCACTGAACTGCGACCGCATCTCTCTTGGCGTCTCACTCCCACTCAAGTAGTGCGTCTACTCAGATACTCATAATTATCTGCTTCATAAATGAGTCAGTTTAGTATTCTCAGATCTGCAAGTTTTCATTTTGACACTAATAGGGGTCTCACTGATTCATCGGGGTATTTTGGAGGAGAATAAATTTAGTACGCTGTACGAAATGATCCCATTACAAAACGGAGATACATATGATATCGATAAACAATCGATATTTCTCGAAATTTTCTCACGCCGAAATGCGCGCGCAGCCGCAGCTTCGCTGACAATCATAGTCTCTATCCCTATTTATTCCTATTCAAGAAAAGTCAAGAAAATACATACACATAAATGAACATCCTTAGAGTCGAAATATCTCGGGAATTATGGGATGTAAAACGTAATGGCGTTTTGTGGCGAAAATTGTAACAACGGATTCAAATCGAATATCGATATTTGCGATATCGATTCGGGTTTAGTTTTCAAAACTATGACAATTGTTCGAGTTATCATAACTTATGTAGTTTTATAAGTTTTGAGTATTTTACTTATTCTGTCCAGTGTTGACAATTTTATATGTACGCGATAATTGCAGAAAAAATAAAAGATGGTTGCTCCAAATTGGAAAACTGAAAGCTCTCATTTTTTCGGAATCGATGATGAGCAGTATCTTCAACTGCGGGAAAGAATTGTTTTTAGTTCAATTTGCGAATCGTAATGCAGCGCGCGAAGCTACTACTGTAGCAGTAGTTTTTATCAAGTCCGCTTAAGCCATAAGTGAGTTTATGAAAAATATATGAGAATGTGAAAGAGATATCGAGATATTTTCTAAAAAGAATGTATAAACTGTACCTCTAAAATACATTTATGGGTGCTTCCCATATATGTATATAAATTGCCATGTGGCCGTGCAATACTGAAATACTGGGAGACAAATTTTCCGAGAACATAGCCTATTAATTAATAACGCATATATAAATTACCCTATTAAGGCTCGTCTGTGGTTTATAATAGCATTTAAGGCGATACTCTGCCTCCTCAGACTTGGAGTTCTGGCGCAATGGTGGGACGGATGAATGTTGTCTCTACCCTCGAGGTCGATGCAAGTAAAATTGGTCGTCGGCGCGTGAGACTCCACAGCGGATGATGAGGACACCGTGATCGGCTCAGCATCTTCGAACCTTTTGGTACATTCCATGTAATATGATATTCATACAGAATCACGCTGTATTAATTATCTTAATGAAAAAGTTCCAATTTTATTGGGAAATTTGGGTACATTACTAAATCTTTGGACATTTTAAAAAAGTTCTCAGAAAATTCTGAAAAAGTTACAGATGATTTATATGCTCAAAAAACCATTTCATGATTTTTTTCGGATTTATGGTATTAAATGGAAAGCAGACATTTTGAAATGTCTCGAAAATTTCATCAAATTTTTGCTAATTATGTTTATACTTAAAATTCGTGTTTGTTCCTCAGCTTTTCAATGAAAATATTCTCAAATTAAAAAAAATCACGATTTTTTTACCCAACAAATCTGGAAAAATTTAGTATGGTATACTCCCTCTAACTCTTAACTTTCGCGGCTCTGATTTCCCCGCCGGGAGAGTTACCGGTTGCCACCTCTGTGCGCGCAAGGGGCGTATCTTACGATAGAGACGGCGTGATTATCCAAGGCGCTTTTGTTTTACGTCGCTCCTTGTGACGTTGTGGCCTCACGCGTTTGTAAACAGAACACTGGGTAGGCTAATGCCGCTTCCCCTCTAGAGCGCCCACCAATGTCTGATGCCCCGTGCGTAGTGGGGGAAAAAATTCCCCTCGCTCGGGAGTGTGCGGAGAGCTAGAGGGAGTCTACCTAAATGCTACTTTCCGTTCTTACGGCCGTTTTGATTTGCACGAAAAAAAATTGAGAACCCTATCTACCTACATGATATGGCAAAAAAAAAGAAGATGGGTATTCTATTTCATCATACTAAAAAAAACAATATTTGCATCGACGAACACGTTTTATTTATAAAATCGAGAATAAATGGCCTAAAAAATGCGAAAAAAATTCAAGCCTGCTTTTCTGCTTGAAACCCATTTTTCTGGCTTTTTTCATATTTTTTCTATGTGAGTTTTTACCCATCATAACTATAAATAAAAAATTCCAGGATACCAGAAGTGTGCGATTTATTTTTGAGAGTAAAAAGAGGGAAAAATTGGGGGTCGAAAGTTCTTTTTGAACTCTTCTGTTCGAGCACCCCCCCCCCCCCCCCCCCCCCCCTATGAAGAGCTTCCAGTTCCGAGAACGGTTCCAAGTGATCGAGCACCGCTGAGAATTGTTTCATGTGAAGGGGCCGTTCTGAGAATTGTTCCAGGTGGAATTTCAGTTCCGCACAAAATAAAAAATGCGAATTACTCTTTCGAGCGCTGGGAATTTTCGAGCGTTCTTATACGTTGTATCTGTATACTCTTGATGAAACTATTTTACAACGGCATATTATATATACTATAGGTATATATGTATACTATATATATATATATACTATAGGTATCTATATATACTATAGGTATCTATATATACTATAGGTATCTATATATACTATAGGTATCCATATATACTATATATATATATACTACATATATACTATATATATATAGTATAGGTTTACGTTGTACACAGTGTTTGTCTGCGAAAATTGTGGGTGCACAGTACAAATTTCATATAAAAATTGCACACATAATACTATAGCTATACGTTTTAATGTACATGCACAATTTTCTCAGACGAACATCTACGATTATTACTTTGGTACAGAAAATATGAGTACAATTGCTATGGAAATTTTTACTGTGCACGCACAATTTTTCCAGACTAACACTGCGCATAATGTGAAGCTATGATTTGCCCCACGATTAACCCTTTGCCTAAATGGGCGGGGAGGAATTTCGAATTTTTCAAAAAATGATATCTGATGATTTCATATTACGATTGTGATAAGGAGCCGTAGAAAATATATCATGCTAGATTTTCCAAACAAAAATCTGTAGATGGTAGATGAATTTTTTTTTTCTATTTTTTTGTGAGAATAAATTCATTGCAATTTCTTCTAAAGCTGTGCAAAGGTATCAGAGATGGATAGTTTGTCTATCTTATTTATTTCCCTCGGATCAGCAGGAATTAAGACACTTCAAATTTCATGGGAGTGAGTAGGCTAAAGTGCTCAGACTTTTTCGATTTAATAATAAGGTAGTTGCTTTCAATCTATTCCACTAACTAAGTATGGCCCGATCTTGGATTCAAATGGATTAAAATTATCCCCATTTCCGTTTTATAAATGAGTTTCTCTTTTATTGGATATTTAGGTATTTGACAAGCAGTTTATCTAAATATAGATAAACTTCCACCATCTATCTAATTATCTCACAGTCCCATTACAAATTGGGAACAATCTTGAAAAATATCGGTTTAATTGTCATTTCTTTCAGGTTAAAAATACTTAACTACCTAGCACCTGAACTAAGTAATCACCTAACTATATGATTATCCACTTCACTAGCATTTGGGATTTCTCCATGTAATCACCGGACTAACTATTTGAATATCTAATAATCCAACTTTTCAATTAGCTCTACTGTTACCAACTGTCTAACTATTGCTTCGTAAAATAGAAAAATCTCTAAAAAAACCTGGGTTTGCAGTTCGCAATAGTTACGAGTTCCTAACTAGCTAGCTAACTAGCTAACTAACTAACTAACTAACTAACTAACTAACTAACTAACTAACTAACTAACTAACTATTAACGGACTACCTAAAGTAACTAGCAACTAACTAACTAACTAACTAAATAGATTACTTGGACTAATTAGTTGGTTAACTAGGAGCTCACTGTCTCGCTATCTAACTAGCCACCTAACTCACTGCGAAATCAACCGGTTTTACAGCGAATCCAATTGACGATTCACATATCTAACTGCATAATCATTTTATTGCAAGAGCTTTATAGCAAATTTCGATATATGCAATATATGACATTCTTAATGTTTCCTATCTTTCGATTCCATCTTTTCCAAAGCAGTTTATGATTTTCAATTTTTTTGAGGAGCTCTCCATTTTCCACATTTACCCACTATCCCGCAATCTGCTTTCACCTCCAATTATTTTTCTCAACCCCTAAAGAAACATTTTTAATTGTCCAGAAAACTTTCCCCATAAACCCTGATGAAACAAGAATCTTGAAAAACTCACGTTCTTGTTACGTCACTCGCCATTTGTCTCCGCTGTGCACTTTCTCGTATTAAAAAAACGAATCCTCTCTCTGTTCTATTTATTTTCAAATATATACTGCTGTGAGAAACAGGGAACTTGCTCGAGTTCGGTCACTTGTGTATTATTAAAGTAGCTGAATGGTAACACAAAAATTGGAGCCTGGAAGAAAATACGATTACACTATGCATTAATCCCCCCGCCCCCCTCTCCCTCCTATCCCAATTTCCCAAAAAATCGATTTCAACAAACAATGACTTTTTGTAATTTTTGAGTTCCTTAAAATATTCAAAATTTGTGAAACTGAACATTTCATAATCAAAGCGTGTCAAAGTTCGAAAGATTCAGAAAAATTGAAATTTCCGAATTTCGGAAATTTTTCCTTATGATCACATATGTTTTGTGAATCATAAATAGAGTGCGCTCAATATTGAGAAGGGCCGGAAACAGCGCAGAAAATCGCTACTACTCCAATTATGAGGTGTACAAAAAAGTTTCCGCCGTTTCGGCAAAAGATGGCGCCACCACAAGGTTATGGCGGCGTCGTCTTAATTCAACGTCTTCCTCGAACTTTGCCTACATGGTAACAACATAACCTCAAAATATTAGTGACCCTGTATTAGCTTGACATATTTTCGTTCGTGCAAAAATGTGTAGTGTTGAGCCAGATAAGCGTCATTAGCGGGAACTTTTGATTTACTTTGTTAATCTGAAGAGATCTGCCAGTGAGGCACATCGATTGCTTGCGGAAGCATATGGTGAAGGTGACTTGAGTGAGAGAAGCTGTCGTTAGTGGTTTCAAAATTTAAAAAAACCGTGAGCTTGACGTGGCAGACCAAGAACGCAGTGGAAGGGCGAAAGTGTACGAAGACTAGGAATTGGAAGCATTATTGATACTATGATATTCAATACTTTGAATAAAATGTAATGCACCGTTATGTCACAGTAAATCTCTATTGTGCCACAGACATCCGCGGAAACTTATTTGTATATCCAATAAAATTTCAAACAGAAGTAACCACCGCAGCTATGTTGATCTTTTCATTTCAAAACATTTTTTCACCATCATTTCTGCTGTTTACTCAACGATTTTACCTGTAGTTATTGAGCTACTTTAAGCAGTCGGGAGTACGATAAAAAGAGCGGTAAATCGAAAAATGTCAAGGAGAAGAAAAAAAAAAATTGGCGCTTTAAAAAAGTTTTCTCAACGTTTTCACTGAGAACAGTGTGCAACAATCGGTTCAGTTTATCTTCCGACAATGCCTCCCTCAACTTCGGAGTTACTTCCCGTGTGCACAAACCCAAACACTAGCACACACACACACACACACACATATATATACATGCGGAGTATGCTCTCTCGTTGCATTTGCCCGAATCGCACCTCTTTTAGAGGCCTCGAGGGGGGAAAACTCAGCGAATTTATTCAGCGTAGAATTTACCGTGCCGAATTTTAATGGCTCGTTGGCGCATTCGTAACTTGCAAAGTCGAAAAATCGGAAAATGAATGATAAAAAAAACACAAAAATGCGCTCTTTATACAGCTCAAAAAATTTTTTTCCATGAATATATCATTTCGCGCTTGCTATCAATTTTCCAACAGTTTACGCTTGTGTTTAATTCATCCACTTTTGCCTTGCATTTTCACATGAAATTTCACAGACAATTGACATTGATAAAGCGAGATACGGTGGGAGAAAAGACGTCCACGGACAAATGCAAACTGAAATTGTAGTCGAGACACTTGGGCTTATTTACAGGGGAATGAGCGGAAATTAACAAGTCAATCGGCTGTACACTTTCGAGATTTCTGTATTACGTGCGGATGATTATTATTATTTGTGAAGGTGAGAGAAGTTGAGAATCAGACTCAGTTAGATTGTGAGTGTTAATAAATGATGCATACGAAGTGTTATGGGAGGTAAATTTTTCGGGAGGAAAAATATGGGACACTTCATTTTTATCGAATCGAACCCACCCACCCACACATACTCACCGACCCACCCACCCGCCCGCAACTCACCCACCCACACCCACCTACCTACCCGCACATACCCACTCACCTAAATACACCCACCCACACCCGCCCACACCCACCCACACCCACTCACACCCACCCACACCCACCCACCCACACCCAGACCCACCCACCCGCACACATAAGCGCCAGCAGCGCAATCGAAAATACAAATTAAAAACTACAAAAAAAAACTGGAGGTCTCCCATGGTACCAGAACCACTGGAATGAACCATGTGTAGAAATTTATCCAAATTAGGTACTGTTCAATAAATTCATTTCCCATTTAAATAGCTACCGGATATCTCCTGCATTGCTAGAGGCGATCAAATAAAAAACAGATTATGGGCTCAGTTGTACGTCAGCTGTAGGATTTATGAGAAAACTGTGTGATGCTAAATGTTAACCAATAATTCCTCCCAAAAGTATGGAGCAATTTATTCATCTTTTTTTTTATCAATGCGGCTTGATGGAATCTTGATCTAATTACATTTTGACGAGAAGCGCTACAGATATTGCGTTATTATTTGGCTCCGGAAAGTACTCGTTTTTTTCAAAATATTTTTGGGCATTGCAAAAATATCTTTACCAATTATAATAAAAATCTCACATAATAATGGTCCATACCCACGTGACAAACTTCACTACCAAAATAACCACATACTCGAATTCAAAATTGATTTGAAATTGTAATTTCAAGTTTCACGGACATGAATTTTGCCCCTCTTCACCACTTCAATCTGCACACCCGTAAAAATGTCCCTCAATACAGACGAAAATTAAGTTTCTATAATTTAACATTGTCCCGGGGCAATCGTATTCCGCAATTAACGGCATTAATGAACGGAAGCGGACAGGAGTTGAGGGAAAATACTTATAATCTTGCGACAGCGTCCCACACTCCTCCGTTGGGGGGGGGGAGGGGAAGGGGGAGGGGGGTGTCTGGCTGGGGTAGACTACCGAAACTACCCAATGGCGCGTTATCCCAGTCGATCATTCGATTTCGCGCGGCAAATTGTCCGCGCCGGAAACTCATATCCGGGTACTTCCGGTTGCTCTTCCCCCGCCCGCCCCTCCCCCTCTTCCAAAATCGACCGCTGTCTCTCGATTCTTCCCCTCTTCGCTCTTCCAGGCTCTTCCTCTTCGTGAGGAAGGTCGAGGAGGGCTAAAAGTGGGTGGTTGGGGGGGGGGAGGGGTGAGGAGGGCTGGAATCCACTTCCGCTTTTGCGCCTAGCAACCCCACGCCAAGAGCCACCGAGTGTGCACTCTCAACCCGCTAATGCTTTCACCTGGATCATCCTGCTCATTCTAGCTGCTGCATAACGCAATTCTAAGGGCTTAACTTATGAGATTTAAATCCCCCAGTACAGATATACTTTGCATCAGGTTAATGACAACTGTGTTTGGTAAAGTTTACACGGATGTAAGAATTCAATGGCTGGTGGACTAAATGAAGGGGAGATATTGGGTGCACCCATGGAAATTTATATATGTCAAAAAATAGGTCAAAATAGATGAGCCATATATTGAATATATTTAGTGTATGTTGGATATATGAGCCCGCTAAAAAAATTGTATATTGGGATATATATATGAGAGAAATATATAACGAAATATATTATACATATATCAACGATATATGTGGCATATACTCCTCATATATTTCTCCATATACAGATGTATTTTCAGAGTGTATGCAATAGTTCGCGAAACTTGAAATTCTATTTAAATGACAGATAAGAAATTAACCGAATAATTGGTCGTTATGATTACGATGTAAATACTGTCGGTAGACATGTAAACCAACCCAAATCTCATAGAGGCGCTGAGTTTGGCGGGAAAGGCAAACCAGGCCGGATACACTTGCTCCTGTTGAGGGTTCTCTCAAAAGCTTTTCATTTATATCCATGATAAACCCTATTTTAAAAATATAATTTCCCGTTCCATTGCTTTCCCATTTCAAGTGAACAAGTTATTGTTTTTCTTAGTGTTTCAATGGACGTCATTTATCTACCACACTGAAAATATATACCATACCGGCTGATGACAATACATCACCACCTACACCAATGTTCATCTAAAGAGACAACTCTCTCTCTCTCTACAGAGATAACGGCCAATTGGGTTTATGCCAGCGCGCCATAGCAAAGATGTACTAAGGCTGTCAAATCAGGGTCTCCATTTTCCTGATAATAATACATAAATATGAGAGATGAATTACTTTATTGACCTCGGTTAGTGTTACAAAATGTCGTAATTACCTTTTCCTAATTTTAAAATCTTCGAGTATTCGAATTTTGAATTAGAATTTGGTTGAAGCATTATTTCAACAACTACTTTGACGAAGGTTGCTTTTGATACCGACCTTGAGGTTCGAATTCACAAAGAGTGACTAATGGCCGCAAGTGCCTTCGTTTTTACATGTGAGAACGTCGCGAGTGGATTTGCTTCAAACACTTTAAGAAGATTAACCTCCTCATTGTGATTGTTAATTCAGAATACACCGTTGAACACATAATACAATTATCAAAGAAGTAAGTATTTTTCGATCCTTATACAATATTTTTTATTTAGATATAATCAAGCGAAAACTCCTTGTCAGTTGTTTTCTTATTATGCATTAGAATTGTTGCTATGAAAAAAATATATCATTCCACCGTTTGTATAAACATTTCTTGACGAAGTATTTCCACCTTTTTTATAATCAAATTTTCGAAGTGTATCGAAATGAAAATTAGCTGCTTTGATATTCCGAAAATATATTCTAAACATACTTTCTACATTCAATTTACACGTGATTTTTGGGAGGTAATTTACTTTGCAGCGCCATATTGTTCATTTTTTTAGACAGGATTCTGCTTCAATTGGTGCTGTATGTATATTGTTATTAAATTTAGTGTTCTACGGCATGAACTCTCGGAGTTAGCGAAAAATTTAAATGAGAAAAGTTGTTCATGATCTAAAAATGTGGATTTTATGTGGAATTATGTGGAATAATTCCATAATTTCCATGATTAAGGAGGTATGTCTGTCTGAAGAATTATTTACGAAAGAGGTGGAGGAATGAAACTAGCGCTATCATGAAGCTTGCTATCGAAGCATTTTTATGCAGAATCTCTCACGTGTAGAAATGCATTTTAGGCTACATGCCTTTTCATGCTACGTGGCATAATTAGTCAGATATTGCAAATTTTCGCGAAAAAAATATTTACAAAATTGAAATGGAAGCATGCTAATGCAATGAACGCATTTAAAGAATCTGGGAAATTAGAAAAGAAGCATATGCAATCATTGTGTTCAAGATATCAAATCCGTAAAACAAAATTCCAGATTGTTTTCGAAATTTCTTAGCCATTCTAAACCAAAGCTGACTTTCCCATTTTTCTATGAATCGTTAATCATACATTATGATGAATAACTTTACAAAATAAGCAGGTGTAGAGATGAAATTTATAAGATTGGCTTGTATCTCGCGTAATTTTTCACAACAATGATAACATAAGATTTTTTCCTACAATCACTAATTGCCGATGAAATTCTTCCATCAGTACTGAAGGTGTTCAAAATAGAAGGTTCATAGACCTTCTATTTCAACTTTGAAGAAAATAGATTCAATTTGAATGGCAGACTAATGTACGTCACATCTGAGCGATCCAGAATTAAACAAACGATTGAATGGAGCTAATATTAATTAATTACATTAGCATGAATGTGCGATAATTAATTCATAATATACAAATATATGAAGTGAAAAATATTTTCTTCCTTATTAAAAATGAGTAACGAAACGAAAACAGGTAAGAAGTCAAGTTCACGTGCAAAAAGTCTCACCTCGCACCCATCACAGTCAGATAGTCAGTATCAGTCAAGTCACACGCCTGTAAGCGGTTCTGATGAAGACGACGAACCACGTCAGACATTAAGTCGATCATCTACCAGTGATTTTGATGAAGGCGACAAACGACATAAAATGTCACGTCGATTAGTTTGGAGTGATTCTGATCAAAATCATCTGAGCAGGGAAAGGAGCAGCCCCACTTATAGGACAGAACAGTAGTATCCGGGAAGATCTACCGACGGTCGAGGGAATGCAGTAATTAGTTTTAACCATATTCTAACTGTGGGAAGTACTTCACTTGAAAGAAAACATAATATTAACAAATGCTTTTTTTTGGCATTACAGAAAGGAAGGGGAAGCAGCCCAGGTCATGATGAACATGACATTGTCTCATTGGCCACGGAACCACTAATTCGTGAAACTCCTTTGGTCTCGGTGGTAAGGCAATTTTAGAGTTTTAACTTATTTAACTTCCCGATATAGGCAAATTATTGCAATGTCCCCGAAAACTAAACGTGGAAATTTCATCATATCTCCACGTTCCGGAGCCTCTCTAATCATGCTAGAGTATTTGTAACCAATTGTCTGTATGTATGTGTGTTTGTGTATTTACGCGTACGTATGTGCCCACAATTTTTAGACAACCACTTCTACCAAACGAATCACCCGATTCGATATTTTTTTTCAATCGATGCGTCTGTATGCAACTCCCACCTGATTTAATTTTGAAAGGAATTCATGCACTAGTTTCCGGTTTTTTTTTCAAAGCATGAAAATCGCCAAAAGTTTTAATCAATCATTATTTAAGAAGGAAAGTTGTGATCAAGCTAATCAATGTCGCAATCGGAGTATCTGTAGTAGCTTCGATCAAAATTTGACGCACTGTCATGTAGTGAATTATTAGTTATTGGTTGTTTTCTAGTGGCGCGAAATTTCGAAGTTTGCGCAACTATGCAAACTTTTATGTTCAGTCTACATCCGAAGGTGTCCGACTACCCCTGGCGCATGCGTGTTTGACCTGGTGGCGACACTTGGTGTATTCCAGTATTCAAAATTTCCTGATTCCTATTTTTTTCCTTGTAACCAATTTTTGAACATTTAATTGACGTGTCTGAAAACTAAGAGGGGTAAACAGAAATTACAAAACGGGAAGTTTTATTCGTGTTTCCAACTGGGGCAAATACACTCCCATTTCACTAGTCAATTTTTTAAGCTCCAGACGCATATCACTTAACGAGTTTTCATCGGTCGCAACAAGGGTTCCTATTTTTTTAATGTCGTTCGATCTCGGGTGCTTTTGTAAATATTCATATTAACAATAAACTACGTTTCCTAGCCAATTACACAGAAATATCAAGTCCTGAGTTCCGCTGGAAGCGGTCGTTCTAGTGCTGCTGACGAGACTGGTCAAAAAGATACAAGGGCCGATAAACGAGTATCTGTTAGAGAGGTAATAATCATAAAATGGATTGTGCAGTTGAGTGTTTGTTTCGACTCCGTCTTTTCTCCAACCAGAAAACGAATATTAGCTGAAACACAGAACTCATATAATAGGTAGGAATCTTGTCCAAGTAAAAACGTTCACGAAAAATCATTAAACATGTGATAACTTTTGCGAAATTTAATATTCATTCTCAATTCTCCTTGATTGAATATCTTACTCATTTGAATGTACCCTCTTAATTTCTGGAATCGTCAATCCTAGTTTTTTTCGCTCATTTATTCAACTATGTGCATTTTCACTTGATACAGACCGATAAAAGCCGCAGTCATGTAAGTGGTACGGCTCAGGATCAAGATGGAAACGGAGTATCGCAACTTGATGTCAATATGAAAAGTACGACTAATTTAACAAAATTTTACATATCTGAAATCGAAACAATGAGAAGTGTAACAGGACAACATAGTTTTCAGCACTCAGATGCAAAAACAGAGTTTTTCACAGACAGACAAAGTTCCACGTAATATCAATATGTCACCTGCTCGTTCAAGATATAACGATGATGAAGAGATTGATGGAATGGATAAGGTTAGTTAACTTCATTAGCTTAGTTGTATTTCATAAGAATCTTTTTCTAGTGATGCTAATATACTTTCTATAGGATGTTGAAATTGGGAAAAAAGGAAGCGGAATACTTGTCAAAAAACGGCAGTGGATGTAAGCAAGCGCACAAGGTGCTGCGACTGCTATGGCAACATGTTTGCTTGATGCCATTATTCCACTGGAAATTCTTTTTGGTCAGCAATCTACGTGGAGGTGCTCGTGAAATACAATCGGCGGCTGGGGCGGTACCATAGCCCAGATATAGAGCACTTGATAGGAACATCATCACAGAAATTTTCGGTGCGATTGTCAGTTGATTATCATTGATTTCCGATTATTTGGTTTTACTAGGATCTCGCTATGATTATTATGATTTCTCTTCTCGCATAACCCATAATTTTCCGGGTCGATCTGTCCATGCACGCATTTTCACTATTTATGCTTGCTTTGTAAACACAGTCCAGAAACAGCGTGCAAAGTCGTTTAATGCTACAATGATCGGAAAAGCCATTAATGACCATCTGAACTATCTCCGCGCTCAGAAGAAAAGGAATGACGATATGAAGCGCAACTATCAAACTTGACGAGTCCGGCGACTACCAGCTCACCAAACCGAATTAGTCCTTCCCCGTTAGTACTAGGGACATGTTATGTTATATTTTCAAGATGCTGTTTTATAACAGAAAAAAATAAAACCAGAAAACGACATAATTAATAGAATCTTGGGTCAATTCTTTACTCTCATCATTTCCGATTATTTTCATGCATACAATACATACAAATATATGCATTATATATTTCTATGCATTGAATATATAATCATATATATACCTATATACACATATAGGTCATATATATGTTATATACAACGCAATACATAATATCATATATATCAATAGACCTCATATATAATTGTCATATATAATCAATATACAAAATTGTGTCAATTTTTTATACTTTGAAATATATTCTATATGTTCCACCATATATTATCTATATTCTGACATATATGAATGATATAGGGGTCACATATTTTACACATATACTTATTTCCATGGGGGTGGATAAAACAAAAATCCCATTTGGTAATTTGCACCCGAGATATTATTTTCGTCAAAGATGTTCTTCACAATAGGGCGTCTTGTAAACGAAGGCTTTAACCAGAGATTATTCAGGGTTTTAGGTTAGGTTCCCGCCCGGCCTTACGGTCTCATTTTATAGGTACCGCCGGTAGTACAGACGGAATGGTCCTACCAGCTCGCGCAATCCATGAGAAAATATTTCATCATTTAAATGTGTGTGTGTGTGTATGTGGGGTCCGAAGTATGGATCTAGTCGAAAGCTGTCAAACACGATGTGTTATTAACAAATCATGTGATGAGGATATGCTGTATAACGCAATCGATGCGCCTCCATGAACCCTTGAGGTGATAGTTGTGAGTTCAAATGAGGTTTTCTGGTTTTTTCGATTTATGTTGGGAACTGTTCAATCCCACGTGGGAAATTTGAAGCTTGAACGATGAGATCAATCTTGGTCCGACCTTCGATGCCGAAGCTTGGAGTTGATAGCTTCGACATAGCTTCATCCCATGTATAAGGCTAGAACAAACCAAGCTTAGTTATATCAAAAATATCCAAGCTTTGTTGGCCCAGCTTGTGCCAAGCTTGGCTCAATCTTGGCGTCCTGAGCGTTGATCCACAGGCAGAATCCAATCTACGTCCAACATACGATACATACATACATCTAAACTTACGAGAATCATCCAAACCCAAGCTTCAGAAACCATGTTGTGCTAAGCTTGGTCTGAGCTCAGCTTTGTTAGCTTTGAATCTTAGCTTTAACAAGCATGAATCCCTGATTGCTCATACCATCTAAACGCTAAGCTTCTGATCTAAGGTTGAACTAAGCTGGAATGAAGCATATTCTTCTTAGTTTCGATTTACCAGCTTCAGCGAAACTCTGCGTAATATTGGATTCATATATAAATCCAGGATTGCTGCTCCACCTAAACCCAAGCTTGGAAATCAATGTTCAACTAAGCTTGGTCCAACCTCAATGTTTTTATTTTCGAGGTTTGAACCAAGATAAATGTTGTAGCTTGGACCAAGATTCATTTCGGTGCTTCGACCATGAGAAACTTTGGAACTTGGACGAAAATGAATTTCGATGCTTGTACCAAGATAAAGTCCGAAGCTTGAATGAAGATAAAGTTCGAAGCTTGTAGTAACCTATGTCACCAAGCTAGGACGAAGCTTATTCTCTGAGCTGGGATTGGTGTTACATTCGCATGTTTTGCACAGATTGACCGAGGCTTCTAAGCTTTGATCGAGCTTCATTGCATGGTCAACTCCCACCTGGGATTTACAAAAAAATAGCTGAAGACTTTCCTCTTTCAAACAAAATTTCTTATTAACAATGTTCAGATTTGGACGTAAAACCACTTGTTAACGTTTTAGAGGTTGTGTCGCATTAATCCTCTCACGAGCTCCACAGCGATAGTCGGTAAGTAGGAGACAACGTGACAGGACGCCGGTACAGACGCGACCTCTCACGAATTGATGCAATATCTGCGTTTTCTTCAGGCATCTCGCGGAAGCTAATGCTGCAGGAACATACTCCATCCGGAAGTCATTTCCGTGATCCACATGGGTCACACCCGTATCCTACTGCTTTGAATGATGTTTCCATCGGTTCCCATGGATATCTAGGACCACTTCAGATCACCAAGCCCTATTTAGCCCTAATATATTTATTTCTCATTTTTAAAATACAATTTATTTAGACCACGCGAGAAATACTGGGCGGGTGTGCACAGTATGGGAGTCGTTATTTGACGTTTCAATATCTCGCGCTCGATTATTCCCAGTGAACACGGGAAACATCCTCGATACTCGGTATGAGCAATATTTACAGTAGAGTAGACGCAATCGTACACGTATACCAATTGCTTTCAATCTCATCCCTCTGCCCGGAGAATTGTTGGGCGGGCGGCGGGTGGGTGAGGGGAGGGGGGGGGGGGTTTGCAAACTGAATTGTCGCTCTATCGAGTTCGCCACGCGCTCTTGCCCTCTTTTATCAACGGACCCCCACGCATCAGTGGGGCCAATGGGATTTCTGCATGTGTGAGTGAGCAACTGAGGGGCTGACCGATCTTCCCGAATGACTTGTGAGCTGACAGTTGCGCAGGTCAATTTATATTTGTGTTTTCATTTATTTCAAGAGGCATTGTCGAATTAAATTGTCCAGCACAGTAGATTTTACCAGCTTCATTCTCGCTAACCCCTCTAGGAGCAAATCATTGTTTTGGAATTTTTGCTCTTCCACTAGAGGTCTTGGTATATTTTCAGAGCTATGAGTGGTGATGGGAAATTATGTAGCATGGCCTGGACCCAAGAAATTTTGGGTCTAGTGCAGAGTTTGGCCACTACTTCTTACTAGATTGACCTCTGCGACCGCTAAGAAGTCTGATGCTTGGTTCGATGGTTTGGATTTGTGGTACCTAACACAGCTTCAAATTTCAGGAAGATCAGGGAATTAGTTCTTTAGATATATTCAATTGTTCTTTCAATATCCGCCTTAATATTGATGCTATTATTAACTTCCGGATAGAGGAAGTTATTGTAATGGCCCTGAAAATCACAGTTTTGTTTCTTCGGATGTTCACGTTTCAAGGTTTTTTTCAACATTTCTAGACCATTGTAAACAAAAAGTCTGTGTGTATAGCTAGGTATCTATGTGGTCAAAACTTTTCGTTCACGATTTTTCGCGCCTGAATTATACGATCGAGGTTCTGAATGATTCAGCCGAAGCCTCTTCACATAACTTAGACCGGATTCGATTTGGGATGGAATTGGTCCAGTACATATATTCTTATTAACAATTTCCATTGTTTATAATGTTCTACTGCATAAACTATTAGAGTTAGCGCAAAATTTATATGAGAAAAGTAGCTCGATATATGAAAATACGTATGTTATGTAGAATTACTTTTTTCGGTAATTATCATAGTTAAGGAGGTATGGCCGTCTAAACAGTTATGTGTGTAATAATTGAATTAATAAACCCAGTGCTGTCTCACGAAGGTCTCAATCGAAGCATTTCCGTGCAGAATCGAGCGTATTACTTTTTGGATGGCATTCGTGCAGCATATGCAATGTTATTAACAACTGCAATTGTTTATACTGTTCCACTGAGTGAAATATTAAACTTATCGGGAAACTTATCTGAAGAAAATTATTCCTTCTATGAAAATACACATTTTATATGCAATGACTTTTTTCGATAATGTGAATAATTAAGGAAGTATGGCCGTCTCAACCATTATGTATAATAAACTAACGAATGAAGTTTTGGTCGTCATGAAGGTTGCAATCGCAGTATTTCCATGGAGAGGGGAGGGTGCAAGATTATAGATAAAATTGGAGCATATACATTGTTATTAACAAACTCGATTGTCCATAAGGCTCTATAGCAAAAACGGTGAGAGATACGGCAAAAAGTGTCTATTGGAACTTTTTCTGTAGGTGAAAATGCACATTTAATTTCTAATGACTTCTTTCCTTGGTCGGCATAATTAAAAAGGTATGACGGATTTAACCCTCGAGCGGCCGCACCTGTATTGGTGTCTCACTCCCACTCAGATAACGCGCATAAGTCTCATCCTCACTATGCGCATACTCACTATGCGTCTACGTAAATATTCATAATTATCTACTTCATAAATGAGTCAGTTTAGAATTCTCAAATTCGCAAGTTTTCGTTATGACGCTAGTAGGGGTCATTCAGATTAGTCGTGGTATATTGGAGAAGAATAAATTCAGTACGCTGTGCTAAAATACCAAATTGGGAAGTTGTGTTTGTGCCCTGAATGGATCTAGATATAGTTAAGGTATAGTTTGACTAACGCCCTTATCAGAGCTATTTTGCATTGTTAAAGTATAACTATTTTTTAATAAACTTCCCGATATAGGGAAGTTATCGTAATGGGCCCGAAAATCAAACTTCTTGCAAACGAATCACCCGATGCGTCTTCCCGCAACCGAGACCTGATTAGTTTTTCAAGGAATTCATGCCCTAGCTTCCGGTTTGTTTTTTAAACGTGAAGTCTGCAAATCGCCAAAAAGTTTTAATCAATCATTATTTTTGAAGGAAAGTTATGATCAAGCTAATTAATGTGGCAATTGGAGTGTCTCGGCGTACCTTAGCTTCGATTAAAATTTGACTCACTTTCATGTAGTGAATTATTAGCTATTGGTTGATTCTGAGTGGTGCGAAATTTTAATGAGTATTCAAACTTTTATATTTGATCTGCATCCTAAGTTGTCCGACTACCGCCGGCGCATGCGTGTTTGCTCGCATTTGCACAGGAGAGTCTGAATGCGCGATGCGCAGTGTGATTGGCCAGTGCGTCACATGACTTAGTCGGAGGTAGCGACACCTGTTGTATTCCAGTATTCAAAACTTCATGATCCTATTTTCTTCTCTGAAGTCTTTGAACATTTAATTGACGTATCGGAAAAACTAGGAATGGGAAACAGAAACTACAAATCGGGAAGTTTTATTTGTACTCCCAACGGGGGCAAACACACTTCCAATTTCACTCCTTTAATTTATTGAGTTCGTGGTAGAGGAAGTGACTATCCTCAAGTGGAATAAACCCCAGAATCTAGCTCCATAGCATGATTGCATATGATTCCGCCCAGATTCTTCTCCCATTATTGAATTCAATGAACATTGAAAAACGCCCAATATAGGGTGTGATAACACACTAGCGTAATGACTATACTACTTTAAACAACTGACAATTGTTCTCCATGTTTTCCTCCGATTCAAATCACATAAAATTCTCGCCAACTCATCTGAGGCCTCACTGGCGCGTCTCGCCTCGTCGGCCGTCCAAAGTTGCCCAACGGGGGTGTCTATTGGAAAATTTATTCCAAT
The DNA here is from genome assembly GCA_026005395.1 of Asobara japonica. NCBI lineage: Eukaryota > Metazoa > Arthropoda > Insecta > Hymenoptera > Braconidae > Asobara > Asobara japonica. The sequence continues at coordinate 1,469,629 of BQMI01000539.1, read as the reverse complement.
ATTTTCAATTAAAGTTGGACAAAGGGCGCTAGAGATAAGGACGTGTGTTGCCAGCGTGTTACCCCGCTCCACTTGCAGTGGATAAAAATATAACAGTGAGCGGTGGTACATTGAGAGCACGGGGGGCGGGGGGGGGGGGGGGCGATGGAACACTGGGTGGTTGCGGCGATGAGAGCGCCTGTGTACATTAGCTATATAGGGATAAAAGAGGAGGGAAATGAAGAGACATGCAAAAGCCACTCTACCAACAGATTGACGACTTCAAGTGGCTGTTATTCATTGTTCATTTATTTTGCGATGGGATGCTACCAAAATCAATGCCTAGAATTCTTTCCTAGAACCACCTAATGGTAGATATGAAAGCTTGATATCCCGCAATTTTTTATCAGGTTAGCCCACTTCGGACATTCTGAAAATCCTTTTCGTCTTGTAGGGAGATACTGAGGACACCCTTAGTTAATCAATATTAGAATTTGTTTCGTCTCTACAGTAATTGTTCCTAAAATATGAGAGAAGTGAGGCAATCAAGCTAGCGTATTTTCACTTGGTGAGTTATTGTTTATAATTATAGGTTATAGGTGTTGATTATTATGAAATCAATTGAAATGCAATGAGTCACTTGGAACTATCACCATAATTGCGCAAAAAAATTGTCTTACACACTTCGACTTCCACTAGTCTTAAAAGGGATTGTTATTGAGTATTGAGAATTAATTTAATTAATGAATCTAACTCAAATTTATTAGACCACTTGGCTAGGCACATTCAAAGTCAGAGATTTTAAGCGCGAAATGAATCTGTGAAGTGTTCGGAGTAAGCTGAATTGCATAGATTTTAGAAAAATTGTGTTGCCTCCACCAAAGTGGCTGGGATTAAATTAAAGAAATCTTATTGGATAGGAAAACCGTTGATATTTTCAAAAAATGTTATTGGCTGAAAAAAAAATAAAGAAGGATACTTAGAGAGAAAGGATGAAAAATATGACAACAATAAAATCTCACAAATTGCGAATGAGTGTCAACCACATGTTAGCTAAAAGAACTCAAGAGGCGCTCTAAAACCGTTAAACGTACAGAAAGAATTGGAAAATCTTGAATTTAAGTAATTTAATTCTATACAGAAAACAGGGTCTTTGTCCAAAAGCCTGTCCGAACTCGAAATTTGTTAGCACGGTCAAATTTCAGCCTCCATAAAAGAACATTCATAGTTGTTTACTTTGTACATGTTTCTGTTTCGTATTAAAGCGCAAAGTTGAAGTGAATTAGAGAAATTCAGAGAAAATATCTATCTACCGAAATAAAATGTGTCTCATGGACATAGATAAAAATATCAAGAATTAAACAGAATTTAAAACCCAATGGCGGTACGCAACAGAATTGTTCCGGTCAATTAGATTGATAATAAAAGTCCCGAGGCTGCTCCTTTGGGCGGTTCATGCTCTCAGCTTGTATAAGTTCAGAACTGTTAGACCCTTCACCGAGCTCATCCGAAGGGTTGAGTTAGAGCTCTGGGCGTGTTGAGACGTCTTCTTCAAGTTCTTGGCCCAGTTCGATTTTTCAAATGTTATGGATATTTTTATTCATTTTTTTTCATCAATAAAGTCATCAAGAGCTACGGTGAGGTATCACTGTATAAATGGAAACTTTATCCTCTACAAACATTCGTTTTTATTTCAACGATTGACGAGCTCTTCAATAAACTGCTACGCCGTGTGTTGCATTGAACGATGAATACTCTGGGCTTTGGTAAAACAACACTCGGTGTGAAACGTGCGTGAACATTCGTTGCACATGGAGGGGGGGGGGGGGGGGGACGATAATTAGGTGCCTGACGGAATGGCCACAAACGTCATGTGACTGTCATGAGTGTTGTCACCTGTTCTCTGGCACATTACGGAATGAGAAACGCTAACTAGGGAAACTGGGCGAGAGGTGTCGGAGTAAATACGTGAATAGGTAAATAGGTGGGTGGAGGGGATGGGGCGGAGGTACTTTGAGGATATTTGATACTGAGGTTTACTGGAATTTAACGACTGTGAGAATAACTACATTGTAATGACTTTTTGCATTGCGCATAATTCATAGTTAGGTGAACGTCACATTATCCTGGTGTTGTTTGATCGCGAGACGAGAATCGATCTCCGATCAATATATAGGGTCGTTAGTCAATTTATGGAGCGCGGAACACTGGAAATATGGAGAAGTTGCACCGGATGTTTTGAATACTAAAATTTTGACCAAAAAAACCTTAAGATGATGGTTGTATATGCATGTGTGGGTATCAGAAGATGCGGTAGGGTCTTTTCGACAGGTACGTATCCCTTCAAATTCCCACCCCCGCCTTACAGCCGCCGACTTTCTCACGACAACGGCCTACCGTATGACTATGCAGCAAGAATCACTGTTTGAAAATTCGATTTATTGGATTATTGGAAGCTAGGTTAATAAAATGAAAGACACTTGTAGAGGAGCAAAGAACCTGGATTTATTTCGAAGTGTTCTCACATCGAGAGTACTCACAGAACTAACTAGTTTCCACTTTATTGTGAAAAGTTTCAATACAGCGTGTTCACATGCATTTCTAAATAAAAACAAATCCTGCTTATGTTGCCAGAGTGACAAAAATCTTTTAGAATGCCCAGTTTTTTAGCCCTGGAAGTCCCCGAACAAGACCGTCTTTGTTCCGGTCCGAAACGAAAAGCAGACCACGTGTAACTAGGGAAAAACTTTCCCTTACCTAAAAATTCAACAGGCGGGTCTTTTCATGAAATATAGTCTTACAGTAAAATAAAACCTAATCCAAATTGTTTTTGCTCTTTTCAATATAATTTGAAAGTGTTTACAACGTATCGCTTCTAGAGCGCTGATTTGTTTTATATGCTCAGTGGAACATGGTTTCTCGAGTTTTCACAAAAAACATTGATTATAACACTCCATTATTGTTAAAAAAAATAGTGAACTTTGACTGCTTTGGGGCAAACTTCCCGTGGGCACTCTCTTGTATTAGTATGTAACGTATATAGAAATACATGTATCGGACTCGTGGGCACTTTCGCACGTCAGATGTTCGCGCAGCTCCGTAGCCTCCGTATATGCCCGCATATACAAGTAAAGAAACAAAAGTGGCCTCTAAATTCTAAGAACGCATTTATGTTTCTACTCGAAAAAGGGAGAAAATATAACAGTTGAAAACGTAATCACTTGAATTTGGAGTTCTTTCAGTATATACACTAGAAGACTTCCACAAAAGCAATGTCCCACACGTTGAAAACTAAATAATTTTCAGTTTCTAAATTCAACCAACCAAGACTTTCACTGGACGTATGAAATGACACAAAAATACAAAAACTGCGTTTTTGTAAAAAAAGAACTGCGACAAGTATGTATCTGTAGATTCATTTGAATTTCATATCTAAGCGTTGGTCAGATAGTACAAAAGTATTGAAATGAAGAATAAGAGTACGCGTATTTTTCTCTACTGTACGTCTTATAACAAAAACAGCGAGTACTTTTGCGTAAAGTGCGTTTTTGTAATTTCCTGCTATCTTACTTACTTTTAATATTTATTCTCATTTGGTATAGTTGATTGTGGGGCACTATGACAATAGTAAAACTCTTCAGTTTTTTTTTCGGTAAATTTTACACAATGTGCCGTGATGTTTTGTTATCTGCATTTTTGTAAACCAGCTGGCGGCATAGGTGGAGGAAAAAGGAATGGCAGTGGGCAATAGCAACGAAACTAGTGTACATCGCACTGGGGAAATAACGCCATCATTGTCGTAATAGAACGTGCACAGTGTGCATTGTATTGGTCCAGGCACGATCAATGGAAATCGATGAATGTTCTCGGCGCTCGTCGTCTCAATTCAACCGAAAAACGAATCCCAGGGTATTTTTGTTCTGTCCAATGGACTTTTATATTCACGATGGACAACTGGACCATCGGGTGGTCAGCGAAGTGATGCTCTTTGTCATTATTGAAAGGGGTTCGCCGATTTTTTTTTTAAGATAATTGAGTGCAATATTCGCATTTTGGGAATTTGAAATGGCTGGAAGATTTGAAAAAAATACATGGAGAGTACGATTAGCGAATATCTCAGACTAGGGGTGTGTGCATGTATGTGCCCCACTCGGGGCACAAACAAAACTTCCCGATTTGGTATTTCAGCACAGCGTACTAAGTTTATTCTTCTCCAATATACCCCGATTAATCAGTAGTGTCATACTGAAGACTTGCAGATTTGAGAATTCTAAACTGAGTCATTAATGCAGCAGATAATGACGAATATTTGAGTAGATGCATGGTGAACATGAGGATGAGACTTATGGGCGTTACTTGACTGGGAGTGAGACGCCAACAGAAATGCGGGCGCAATAAAGACGACAAATTTAATATTTCACCCAGTGGAACAGTATAAACAATTGCACTTGTTGATAACATTGCATATACTCCACGAATGCCATCCAAAATGTAATCCGCTCGATTCTGACCGGAAATGCTTCGATGGAGACCTTCATGACAGCACTGGGTTCATTCATTCACTCATTACATACATAATTGTTGAGACTACAATACCTCCTTAATTATGCAAATTATCGAAAAAAGGCATTCATATAAAATACGTATTTTGATATGGGGAACAACTTTTCTTATATAAATTTTGCGCTAACTCTAATAGTTTATGCAGTACAACATTATATACAATTGACATTGTTAATAACAATATATGTAATGGACCAATTCCATCCAAAAACTAATCAGATCTAAGTTGCGTGAAGACGCTTCGGTTGAATCATTCCTCGATCGCATAATTCAGTCGCGAGAAATCGTGGACGAAAAATTTGACCACATACATACCTAGCTACACACACACACAAACAGATATTTAGTTTTCAATAGTCTAGAAAGGTCAGAAATACCATAAATCGTGGAGATGTGATGGAAAATCGATTTTTCATTTTCGGGGGCAAAACAATAACTCTATCCCTATCGGGAAGTCAAAAAAAAGATTACTCCAAATTGGAAAATTGAAAGTTCTCATTTTTTCGGAATTAATGATTAATAGTATCTTCAACTTCGGAAAAGATATTATTACTTCAAATATCAGATTGTAATTCAGGGCGCGATGCGCGCATTCGGGCTTGTAGTTAGAACAGCAGTTAGTGGGCACCCAGTGGGTGTCGAATCAATGTACTTAACCTTGGGGGAGAGGCTCTCCGCCCGAGGAACATGCTCTGATTGTAATTGTGCAACAAAAGCCTTTTTATCCATTTCAAAGCATTTTGCTCAGGTATAAGCGAAAAATCTACCACTTGTTTGACTCGGTGATTGCTGATTTTTTCCTGTAAACTGGTTTGCCCAAATGATTGGAAAATTAACAGCGTGAAAATTGAGATTGATAATTCTGGTGTGAACATGCGCCTTCACCAGTATGCAGATTGACTCGCAACTACAATTGATACGTGAGTGGGCATTGAACTAACCCAGCACTGATTCAGCCCAGAGCCGCTACTGAGTCACGTACATATCTCCCACCAACACCTGACTATTTCGCTGAGTGATAGACAACCATCATTATGTCATGGCACTATCCTGTCGCTTGGCTGTTGCACGTGATGTGTGCTCTTTGCCAGATTATGGATGATTTTCCTGGTCCAGTCATGATTTTTCAAACACTGGAGTGATTTCATTCATCGATGTTGTTAAGCGCAAAATATCTTTTACAGGATTGACTTGTTGGATAATACAATATATTATGCTGAGAGAAGTATTTCGTTGTTATTAACGAACTAGACGTTGTCTGATTCAGTGTATATTTTTCAATGCTAGATGAGAGAAAAAGCATCCTAATTTTTTTCAGATTTCTTTTGTTAATTCCCGTTTTTTAAATCTACATTTGGATCCCCGTTTAGGATCGGTGAGGAGGGGAGTGGTGACGGGTGGAGGGAGCATATATGACCCAATAGAATATACACGCCATTAATTTCAACTTGGGCCACGAATTTCTCCCATGCCAGGTAAAAAATGTTGATCTTTCAATTGCCTTGTCAGAAGAACATCCGCTCAGAGTGCAAATGACCTGAAATTTCCAACTGTCGGCGCTCCGTGAAACATTGAGACTATTCAAGAAAATCTTCCCGAATAAATCTCGCACTTTGCAGACCTATCAGCTCAAACTCCAGTAAAATGTCCGTCGAATTTTAGATGTTACAACAAGAATGATGGTTCTTTATATCCTGATAACGAGAAGTGATCTGAGCATTTTTATGATCATTATTATTATTAACTTCCCGATTATTCCAGTTATTGTACTGCACCCAAAATCCAAATTTGTTGTTTCATTACCTAACTAGGGTTTTATGTATACCAAAATGATTCCCGTCAAATTCTAAGTTGGCGTCTGCGTGTGTGTGTGTGTCTATGTATATGTACAAAATTTTGCGCAACGATTTCTCAGGAACAAATGAAGTTATGAAAGTTCTCAAGGTTGTGTTCGAAGCGTTTCCATACAACTTAGAACTGATTTGATTTTGGATGAAATTGGTGCAGTATATATATTGTTATTATTAATTTCAACTGTTTATAATGTTCTATCGCATAAACTATTAGAGATAGCGTAAAATTTATACAATAAAAGTTGTTCCCCATAAAAAAATACGTATTTTATGTAGAATGACTTTGTTCGATAATTTGCATAATTAAGGGGTTATGACCGTCTCAACAATTATGTATGTAATGAAGAAACGAATGAACTCAGCGCTGTCATGACGACTCCAATCGAAATGTTTTCGTGCAAAATCGAGTGTATTATACTTTGGATGCGATTCGTGCAGTATATGCAATGTTATTAACAATTGTAATTGTTTATACTGTTCCACTGGGTAAAATATTAAAGTTATCGGGAAACTTCTGAAAAGAGAATTATTCCTTATTTGAAAATCCGTCTTCTATGTCTAATTACTTCTTTCCATAATTTGCATAATTAAGGAGGTATGGTTGTCTGAGCGATTTGAAATGCGGGAACAATGCATATCACCGGAGTTGTTCCTTGTACCAAAATGCACATTCAATGGGGCTTTTTTCAATAAAGGTTAGAACATATCACGAGTTGAACTAGAATATACTTGGCGAATGAATATGTCGACAGTTGCGGAAAGCTGTTAAAGAGCGGGCTAATTAAGAAAGTACAGACGTAGACACGAGGAGCTAGTAACTCTTGAAATCATGGTGTCACCTGCTGTTGAAGTCGATTCGGAAATCAATGAAATTATTGAAATCACACGTGAAATCATTGAAATCACTGAAGTCAGTGAAATCACATGATTCCCACTCGTGAAATCATCTGTTGAAGTCAGAGGGAAATCATTTGAAATCACAATGAAATCAATGAAATCAGAATCAGTTTAGACAAAAAAACGCATGTCCTACGGCCACAGGCGATGACATCTAAGGGGTACATCGATATTAAAGCATATCGAAAAACAGTTTCACCCCACGTTGGTGGGGGAAATTTAAAAGTTGACTGAAAAGAGAAGTCAAAAACCATTTCTAATAGTAAGGTGTAAATAAAAACAAAATAGTTTGCGTTGTAAAGCTGTGTTAATAATAAAAAATTATTTGCGTTAAACTGTTATTTCCATTTTAGCTAGGTAGGATTTCAGTGACTGAAATGATATTGCAATCATCTATTTCAATGGAATGAAGTCGGTGAAGTCATGAAATCACTGAGAATCACGATTGAACTCATGATTTCATGCAGTCATTGAAATCATTGGTGAAATCGACAGCAATTTGAAGTCATGGTGTCACTCAATCGTCGAGTTATTAGCCCCTCGCGTAGACAGGGTAACTAGGCGGACCAATTCCAGTTGCATATTTTTATGGGGCTTAAAAAGCAAACTAAATCGATCGCGTGCAGTAATTATTAGTCGCAAGTTCAGGTATTGATATCACTGCTGGGTTTGCTCATCACCATGATTGCGTTCTTATCCTGTGCTGAAATACCAAATTGGGAAGTTTTGTTTGTGCCCCGTATGGGGCACACACATTTGCACACCACTAGTTATTATTATTATTATTAACAACTCCTCTATAGAAAAAGTTATTTTTCCTGATATTGAATACTAGTATGGGAAAACTGGAGACGCAATTCCAATGAAACCTAGAAGATTCGGTCGTCTCATTTTAGCTATTGAGTGGTAGATTCAAATTTGGCTTCTCCGCGGTAAAGCCTTAAATTATGATATGTCACGATAGGGCGTGAGCTTACCACCTTTAACCTAGGAGGCACTCCCCCGACTATCCGACTCTGTGGGCGTGTGTGTGTGTGTGCGTATGTGAGTTTGTGTGTAAAATGAGTAGCAAACAAAATCCGACGATGTCCAGTGGAGTATAGGCACGGTCAAACCTATCGGTATGACCCGGTCCGCAGGTCACTATCGCGGTTTCATAAACTCAACATACGGTGTATCTCATAACCGCCCCCTAGTTACTCATTAGTTGATTGTGATTTTCAGTGTTGTCAGATTTTTTACCAAGCAAAATACGACTGATAACAATCGTTCAAATGGACTAGTAGGGCTAAGCGGGCGCCCATCCGTGTTCAGACTCGACTACTGGATGCTTACCATGGAGGACCATCGGAGCCATACACATCCCATGTGGATTATAGTACAGCTCCAAGTAGATAAAACTAATGTAATGCAGTGTAATGGAGTGGAGTGCCTAATTGCGTCATACTCAACATTCTCCCTTTCATTTAGCTTGGAATAAACGAACAATGGTAATATCCATGCGAAAATCTGCTGGCTATCACAATGCACTGTAAGCGCACAAGTACCTCGGCATATTGCGGTATTGCTGTATATACTCACCGTAAATACTGATAAGCGCCCCTCGGCATTGGCGAGCTAAGCTAACTACTATCGAAGTGAATTAACTCTCTCATAAGTTAATTCCAAGTTAAGCAAACCCGAGAGCACACCTTGAGCATACCTTGAGTGATGCACTTCCTCCAAGATTTTCGAGGGCTTTCGTTAGGTCTGGGGCGTCTCCAGAACCATTTGCAGCAGTCGGTTCTATGGCGTGTCTGGGATTAGGAAAATCCCGTAGGGCCATTGCTAGACGGCCAGTTGGCTGTATACTAATTTGGACAGACAAAAATATACGCTTTACGGGGCAGGAGGAGCCTTCCGAAATTTTTACAATTTTTGATTCGTTCCTTCAAGTTCTTATAATTTTGAGTATTTAACTTTGGACTATTATATACATACGCATATCATATATATATAGTAAATAGATACTATATATATATATGTTTGTCGATATGCTTTGAGGACCTAAAACATAACCTAGTTTAAGTAATAGCAATTAACATTATATACCCAATAAAATTATATATGTAGAAAGTTTATATGGTTGTTAATGTAAAGGCGACTTTGAGGACTTTTTCCTACGTAATGGCTATTATGGGGACATGATATCTATAATATGTATACTTTGAGGACCCAAGTTTTACGAATCAAGAGGACGAGGTTCTGATCAGATATCAACATATCAAATTACACTTCATCAGGAGAAAACAGAAACTGGGAATACTTTCGGCCGTTGGGATTAAGGATGTTCGGCCATTTTCAGAAAATCTGATTGTTTTTATGTTTGAAGGGTGTTCTGAAACGTTTTTGACTGATAATAGGACATATGAATCGAAAATTTCGGATAGTCAACAAAGGGAAATGCATTAACCTCGGTAGAACTAAATAAGTAAACTTTTCTCAATAAGTTTAGGACGAGGACACATTGATTACTTATAGAGAGATGACAATGAATACCGATGGTTTTGGGAATTTTCATGACATGAGTTATAAGTGAGGTACACAGCTGTGGATACCGATTATGACAGCAACATGAGAAGATAGCACGACGACATTAGAACGAAATTAGAGGGATTCAAATCGTTTTCAACTGTTTATTATTTTCTAATTGAACATAATGTGAAAATACTTTGATTGACACGAGCTCGAACATGAAAATAATTTGGAGCCATGTTACAATGAAACGAAAATGTTTGTTGAGATTCATTGGAATGGAGAAATGACTGATCGAATGAAACAAAATAAAAAAAAATAAAACAAACGAATACAATTTTTATCTTAACACGGACAACTCTTTTAACCGTGGACATTAAGTTTGTAATAATGATGAAAATAACGAAGAAGTTGTTTATGAAGTTGACAACACATTTCGGAGGAGCTTAACACAATCATTATCTCTGTATCAACTCTGGATGAATTTTTTACATTGGAAATTATGCTTGAATAATATTTAACAATAATCAACGATAAGTTTCTCAGATTCAAGCCACATGTTCATAGAGTTGGACGCGTTTTCTTCGGGCCAAGCCCCTTACTCCAGCATAAACATGTATTGGCTCGCCAAATTCGAATATCATATATCTCAAGAGATATTTGAAAAAAGAAAAAAAAATATATCTCGAGTGAAAGCTTTCAAGAGAAAATACTTCGAAATTTTTTTTCATCCGTATCACGTTTGAAGTTTCTTCCGCGCAAATAACAATAGGTTTAGCGGTGAGATTTATGGCTGTAATGATCATCAACAAATTCTTTTTGACCTAAACAATCTTTCAGAAAGTACCTGGGAAAATCCACCGAACACGTTATAGAATTCTAATGGAATATTCATTGTACATTGATCCTAAAAAGTTTAATGTTTAGACAATTAATTTTTTTTTTGCAATGATATGAACAATTTAGTGGAAACATTTAATTGCTTATAAAAATTCATGTAAAAGTAATCGCACGGCCCTATCAAACGCTAGCGCATTATAGTTTGACATTGAGATACACAGACCATCGAGTGAATGGCTATTATGAGGACAACTTAGAGATCCATGATTCGTATACTATGAGGACATTATGGGAAATTGCGAAAAATGTGATTAATATAATATTTCCCATCGTTTTATGAAAAAAAGGATTGCCGCATTAATTGTGGTCCACTGAAAAAAATATTGAGACTCTGCTTTTTATGAGTCCCCGAAGTATACATCAGTACGATATTATTTCGGGGACACTGTCCTCATATGTTCTCCGTTGACCTCTGGTCTTCAAAGTCTACTATAGATATGTTGTGTATCTTTTGAAGCCCGTCCTCAGAGTCCACGATACACCTAAAAAAATTCAAGGACCGTCCCCAAAACAGCCACTCGTCCCCAAAGAATACATTATCTCGAGTGATATGTCCTCGTAATATACATTACACATACATATATACTATATATATGATATATATACCATATATATACTATGTATATATATATATATAGTATATAATGTATGTACTATATCTCTACCATGTAATTTTAATCAAGATTCCCTTGAATACTAATGTCAAATATTCGATCCAAGCATTAGTTGATACCGGGATGACTCTTTCATCTGTCGAACGGAGACATGGTGCATACGATAATAATCGCCCCTCATAAATACTCCGGTAGTGCTCATAAATTCCAATTTTCGAATAGCAATTATTCCATAAATATCTGGTATTCAGCGTGCGCTTTCCTGTCACTCATGAGCGTCATATTAAATGCTAAATCAAATCCCGGTCATCAGATATTGCCACTGGCTCGTTGATGGGATTGTAACAACTCGGTGGTCGGTGGGGATCCGATCAAAATCGTTCTGACATCTATGTCGATTCAGTGGGGTTGGGGTGAGGGGGGGGGGGCATTCGACAGTGAATCGGTGAGTACATGGCACTATCCGCAGCCACTCTATACCTTGCCATAAATAACTGCATGATTTTGATCCCGAGGATTTCATATTGATAGAAGCCCAAATTACTTCTACTTGAACTAAGTAATATAAGTTTGTCGAATTTTCAAAGCAATCCACTTTTTGCAGACGACCACAATATTTGGTTCTACGATATTACGAATTACAGTAGAGTTTCCATTATCCGAGGTACTGTGGGGAGGGGTCCCGCGGATAAGCGAACTCTGATAACACGGAGGGAATAGGGAATTCGAAAATTTCAATCATCCCTCATAGTTTGGATCGTGAAGTGAAATTTCATCAACTGAATATATAACAATAGCAATGCTTGTCGGATTTCAATATTTGGGATAGAAGTAATGCTGAATTGAAAGTTCAAATAATCACTGATAAGGTTTAAGAAAAAGTGTAAGTGAACACTGCTGCAACTTGCTCATTGGTTTTTGAGTCACAATATCTCGCTAACGTTTGATCAATAAAAATTATTTGCAGTGCGTTTAGGCGCTTCGTATGAAACGAAGGAAGAACGCGCGGAGTGTACTGTGACAAGTATATTGACGTCATCCGTCTCATCTGAGTTTTTCCGAATTATCCGGACCAATTCGGCCCCGCCGATGATGTGGTAGGCCGGATAATCGAAACTCAGCTGTAAGGGAGATCACTACTCTAGAGGCTGAAAAAGGCCTAATTTTGACAATTTATGCTGGGATTATGAGTGTATCATAGAGGATATTTTCAAACCGCCGCGGTTTGCTTCGTATGGATGGTGGTCAGTAAGGGATTGTAACACGCAAAATGGTTTAACGCAATTTACTCAACAAAATAACAATTAACCGGATTATACACTCTTCCAATAGGTAAAGGAATTTTTGTATTGATTGAAAATTTGCAAATTTAAGTGGACTGTATATATGAAAATGGACAAGGTCAATTTGACGTTGGAATTTGTCTCGTCTTGCACTGTAATTTTTATTAAAATTATGAAAGAACTGAGACAACCAAGGTCCCGTATTTTCACTTGGTGCGTTATTGTTTATGTTTGGGGTTAAATTTGTTGATTGTTTATAAATGAATTTGAATGCATTGAGTCACTTAAAACTCTCCCTATATTGCACAAAAAATTAACTTATACACCTTGATTATTACACTAGTTTTATAAGTAATCCTTATGTAGAATTAAAGTTATTTTTATTAATGAATTTAACGTTTATTATCCAGACCACTTGGCTAGGCACATTCAAAAGTGATGATTTTAAGCGCGTCATGAATCCGTGAAATGTTCGAAGTAGACTGGTTTGTAGAAAATTTAAGAGAAGCTATGTTGCCTGAACCAAAGTGGGTGGGATTTATCTGGGAAATTCTTATTGGTTGCAAAAACCGTTGACATTTTCTTGAAACATGACTGGCTGAGGAAAATGTCAAGAAAAAATATTGGACGAACAAGTATGCCAAATGCGAGAGCAATAAACCTCAGTAACGGTTCAGAACCGAGTGCCAAACACATGTTGAACATTCGAGCTCAAGATAGAGTTCAAACGCGTTGAAACTATATATAAAAAATGGGCAAATTCTTGAATTTGAGTGACTAAACCGTACAAAAAAAAACAGGTGACCCATTGTCAAAAATCCTGTCCCGACGTGATTTTCTCTCACGTCGTGGAAATTCCAGTATTTCTAGAGAATAATTTATGGGTCTGTTGATTTTACGCCCAATTTTCGGTTCCCGTTCACATGGAAAGTAAAAATGAATTCGAGAAACTAAATTTCATTCTAGAAAATTGAACCTTTTTTCTCTACTTTAAATAAATAAAAATGTTGGTACGCAACAGAACTCTTGGAGCTCTTTTAGAATTCCTTGTTGACTAATTTCGTCGTCGGGGTCTCCTGACATTCGCTAGATGGAAGGCGAATAAAAGGACTACTTGAGCTTGAATTTCAGCTCTGAATTTTCCGTGTATACAGGGTGACGGCACTAGTGGACGCACGGTAAGACCAGGAGATGGACGGTGCTTCAACACTTAAAATCTCAATGAATTCAAATAAAACTGTCATTGGGTTATTCTAAATTGGTGCCATTCTTGATAATGTCGAACCAAAATTATCCTAATTTTGCTGCAATCTATACAATCTATAATTAAAGGTGGAATCGTTCATTTACTGGGGTCGTTCGTCTACTGGTGCCGTTACCCTATTGGATTCATAGAGGCACGGACTTTGAAGAGAGGCTCAGTGGTCCCATTTTCGGAGGGGGGGCATGCCGCCAGCAGGGAGCATGGAGAGGCGCCTGATGGTTCCCCTGTCAACAACGGTTGAAGGTGGCCGCTGATCCGCTCAGGCGTTGCACTACGTCGAGCGAATGGGCGGTCAACCGGCTTTCCTATTTGATCGAGCGTGATTGGCGTAGTCCTTATGTGTTAAAGTATTTAGTTATTTAGTTATATGTTAATTAGTTTTAATATCATATGTAACCATCATAGAAAGACTAGGAGGAACACACTATCTCACTCTCATGTACAAATTCAGATCGACAAATCAAATAGCAACAAGCCAAAATGTATTACGGAACTAATAAGGACAAAATTGACAATTGTTTATAGGCACGTAAAGGAACAAGAGAACCTAATTTGTAACAAAACGAAATGTCCATGAAAGAACAGAAAAATAAATAAATGAGGTTTACAAATGCAAAAAAAATACGGGATTGGGGAAGATGACGTCAGTACCAAATCCTGTCTGGTTGTCCCAATTAAACTATAAGTTTGGCGCCAGCAACTCAAGTAACAATTTTCCCCTAGCTTCACATACGTGTATGATCATTTATTTTCGACAAATTAATGACAATATTTGATCTCACGAGTCAACAGTAGGAAAAGGAATAGTGTACATATTTAGATGATCCATTTAAGGAATATTTATGTACAAAAGAAAATTTTTATTATGGTTTGGGTACAAGATGGTGTCGCTACAGTAGATCTGCGGTAAAGGATTGTTTTGGAGGTCCTCCGTAGGCGCACCAATTCCTCAATGACCGTGGGCGAACTGGAACAAAAAATTAAAAATGTTGTGAAGCTCAATAGAATGATCCATAGTTATTGGAGTACGTAGGATTGTTTTCATTCTAATTCTTGTAGTATTCCAAAACTCTGCATTTATAAATAAACTGTATGAATTTATGATAGCTCAAATGGCGAAAGTCGAGCTCAGTCGTATTGGCCGGGTACGGTTCTCCATAGTATTGCCTACCAATGAACACTTCACGCCAATTCTTGTGAATGCTTATGACACTAGTGGGATAAAATTGTGTGTGTGTGTGTCCGTTAGGAACGCAAACAAAACTACCCGATTTATAATTTCTGTTTGCCATTCCTAGATTTTCTGATACGTCAATTAAATGTTTCAATCCCATTTATCAAGCAGATAATTATGAATATTTGACTAGCCGTATAGTCAGCGTGAGTACTAGAATTCGAAAAATCGGGAAGTGAAATCGGAACAATAATGATTTAATTTATATCTGATTTATGAGTACTCCAATAGAATGGTTTGAAGAACTTTCTGCCCCTTCATACCACATACGCACTTTATCTAATGATGGTAGTCGGGGGTACTATGTGAATTCAAAAGTACAAGTTTCCGCAACCCTGAGCTCTGAATCGGAAGAGGGTAGACCGGAAGACCCGGTCTAAATCCCGCCGATGGCTAGCAACGGTTCGATTTTTTTTTGCGAATTCTTTTAGTAGAGGAACGCTGAGTCCTTTACATACGTGAAAGATCAATCTTGCTACCTTTGGACGTTTGGACAACAGAAGAACGAAGGACCAATGTGGAGCGATGGCGGAAGCTGTAAGATGTTTCAGATAAGTGAGGGTGGACTCACCAAAGAAAGGGAGGTAAAATATGTCAAATTCAAAGTTTCGTTTTTTCGACAAAGTTGAACATCAAAACAATGCGGCCGGAACGGGAATTACCCAGCTCTCGAGAAATGCCTTTTCTGGTCTCGTCTCGTCTCGTCTCGTCTCGTCTCGTCTCCTCTCGTCTCGTCTCCTCTCGTCTCGTCTCGTCTCGTCTCCTCTCGTCTCGTCTCCTTTCGTCTCGTCCCCTCTCGTCTCGTCTCCTCTCGTCTCGTCTCCTCTCGTCTCGTCTCCTCTCGCCTCGTCTCCTCTCGTCTCGTCTCGTCTCGTCTCCTCTCGTCTCGTCTCCTCTCGTCTCGTCTCCTCTCGTCTCGTCTCGTCTCCTCTCGTCTCGTCTCGTCTCCTCTCGTCTCGTCTCGTCTCCTCTCGTCTCGTCTCGTCTCGTCTCGTCTCGTCTCGTCTCGTCTCGTCTCGTCTCGTCTCCTCTCGTCTCGTCTCCTCTCGTCTCGTCTCCTCTCGTCTCGTCTCCTCTCGTCTCGTCTCCTCTCGTCTCGTCTCCTCTCGTCTCGTCTCCTCTCGTCTCGTCTCCTCTCGTCTCCTCTCGTCTCGTCTCCTCTCGTCTCGTCTCCTCTCGTCTCGTCTCGTCTCGTCTCCTCTCGTCTCGTCTCCTCTCGTCTCGTCTCCTCTCGTCTCGTCTCGTCTCCTCTCGTCTCGTCTCGTCTCCTCTCGTCTCGTCTCGTCTCCTCTCGTCTCGTCTCGTCTCCTCTCGTCTCATCTCCTCTCGTCTCGTCTCCTCTCGTCTCGTCTCCTCTCGTCTCGTCTCGTCTCGTCTCCTCTCGTCTCGTCTCCTCTCGTCTCGTCTCCTCTCGTCTCGTCTCGTCTCCTCTCGTCTCGTCTCGTCTCCTCTCGTCTCGTCTCGTCTCCTCTCGTCTCGTCTCGTCTCCTCTCGTCTCATCTCCTCTCGTCTCGTCTCCTCTCGTCTCGTCTCCTCTCGTCTCGTCTCCTCTCGTCTCGTCTCCTCTCGTCTCGTCTCCTCACGTCTCGTCTCCTCACGTCTCGTCTCCTCACGTCTCGTCTCCTCACGTCTCGTCTCCTCACGTCTCGTCTCCTCTCGTCTCGTGGAGTGGTTCCCGTTACACTCCTAAAACTCGATATAAACGCGCAAAATTAATTATATCGTCAAAGTCCCAGTTCCTGCTCACCTTAGGCCTAGTTCGTAGACGAACATATGAACGATCCTAACATCTTATTAATTCGAATCAAAGCTGTTTTAGTCGTTTTTCTTGGTTTTCTCCAGTAAGATGAACAAACTGCAATCGAATATTCAACACTGCATTGGCATTCCATTGCGTACGGTTAAAAAATGTCTACGATCTGGGACCCGTACAGTAACTGGGACATTGAAGGTACACAAGCTTCCATTACAGTAAATTGGCATTTTTTAAAGTTATGTAGAATTCAAAAATGAAGAAAATGAAGCCAAACTTCTGCCTGATAGTTTACCTCGAAACTTTCAAGATCTTATGTTTAGCTTGCACTTTTTTATGTATACTGACCACGTTTTCCATGAGACATCTTCATCAGCCATTAATATTAAACAATTACGGGATCAGAGAATTATTATTGTCATTTATCTTTTGTTGATCTTAGCTCCCATACTTGAGCTGCAGTTTCACGTCTGAATAGTTTCCACCGAAAATGTCCAGTAGTAAAATGTTATGACCATAAGATGCGTTGCGTTGTACATCCAAACGCATACCTCCGACGAATCTATAGTGTGGTTTTCATGTATCGCGAAAGGAATGTCAAACTTCTGGGACATAAACTTGCAAGAGCTTCTGGTACTCTGCCGCGAGCATCTCGTTCACACACAATATATTATGTCCCCTTGTGATCCATAAAGCCCTTCATTATTCCATGTTTAATCCATAAAGTTGGCAGTTGCATTACGAAAGCCAGCTGACCAAATTGATAGTTGTTATGTAGTACCCATTACGTTGGAAAAAATGATCCGAGAACACATTGTAAACATTTTGCACACCCTCTGTGAAGATTTTGCATACTTCCAACAGATGTGCATTAAATGGCTACATGACTTACACGGCTGTATCCCCAGCTTCAAAATTTATAATCTCTCTTATAATGCTCACAAAGCATGCACAGTTGTACCGGCCAAAGTACTGTTTACCAATACAGGATCGATACTTTGGCGGATTGATAATGAACTCTTCGATTCGATTCACTGCAGAGTATCGATAATCTTTGGTGTATCGGAAAACACTAAGCCCAAGCTGCGCTAAGAAACGCTGATCCATTCAAATTTTTCATGGCTCTGAGGCATCATACTTTTCGGGATAAATTTGAAACCACTGTATCAATTTAATCCAAAATCGAATCAGCCCTTGGTTACGTGAAAACGCATCGATTAAAAAGAATGAATCCAATCGCTTCATTGGTGTTGAAGATATCGTTGGACAAAAATTTATGGCACATACTTACGGCGGTACATGCATCCATACATTTTTGTTACAATAGCTTTAAACGATTACCAATAGCATGAAAAGCGATATGATGAAATTTCTATTTTTAATTTTCGGGGCTATTACAGTAACTTTCGCTTCGGGAAGGTAAAAAAGGGATGCATACATTTCACTGAAGTTGTGCAGAGAGGAGACGAATGTTGTAAAACTTTGGTTGATCCACCTGCAGAAGGTCACAAAAAAAGTTACGCGTCACATTTTCAGAAACAACCTTGGCTGTGGAATTTTTTCCGTACATCGAAGTTCCGAAATATAGTCTCAGCCGCTAATACCGCAGGGGATGTTTTTTTTTGCGTTTTGTAATCCATCGAGCTCTGCATTATTCCATGTTTAATCCATAAGCACGGCAGTCGGATTACTTGAGCCAGCTGACCAAATTGATAGTTGTTGAATCGATGACGCGGTTACAGATCGTGCAGGTTTCGTCGACAACGAACCCGCATTATAGTGACGGCTCGCCTGTCACGAAACCCGGACGTCTGTGGCCATGAAATTGCTTTTTACAGTGGCTTTCCTCCTTGTTTTTCATTCGCAATATTGATGAACAATGTAGGGGACTTTACCGGTGCGATGCTTTCCAAAATTTTGATGACTGCGCGAGGACATGTCTGATGCTGTATACAGTTAGCCCGTCATCCATCGCGTAATTTCTGCGCTGCGTCTGGTGATCATTCTAGAATAATAGGTATTGCGGATGAGAAAAAAGAAGTCTTGTACACAATTTATAAAACGAATTGTTATCTCGTCTCGTCTCGATTCTCTCATCTATCGCGGCAACACTGATGAAAACTAGTAGTGTGTGCATGTGTGTCCCCACTCGGGGCACAAACAAAATTTCCCGATTTGGTTTTTCAGCACAACCTACTAAATTTATTCTTCTCCAATATACTACGGTTAATCAGTGTGACCCCTGTTGTTATCATAACGAACACATGCCTATTTGAGGATTCTAAACTGACTCATTTATGAAGCAGATAATTATGAATAATTGAGTAGATGCATGGTGAACATGAGGAGGAAACTTATGCGTGTTACTTGAGTGAGAGGGAGACGTCAATAAGGATGCGGCGGCAAAACAAAAACTTTAATATTTTACCCAGTGGAAAAGTATAAACAATTGCAATTGCTAATAACATTGCATATACTGCACAAATGCCATCAAAAATGTGATCCGCTCGATTTTGCATAGAAACGCTTCGATTGAGACCGTCATGACAGCGCTGGGTCCATTCGTTCACTTATTACATACATAATTGTGGAGACTGCTATACCTCCTTAATTATGCGAATTATCGAAAAAAGTCATTCCACATAAAATACGTATTTTTATATGGCAAACAACTTTTCTTACATGAATTTTGCGCTAACTCTAATAGTTTATGCAGTAGAACCTTATAAACAATTGACATTGTTAATAACAATATAAGTACTGGACCACTTTTACTCAAAATCAGTTACCAATTATGCTTATATCTTTCAACTGTGACATTGAGTACCTGGATTACAACATTTTTGTGTGAATGAACGTTCATTATCACTATTTTCGATTTTTGCTCAACATGAATTTCTCAAAAACAGGGGAGCTACTCGATGGAGTCGATCAAAAATCGAATCAGCTCTAAGTTACACGGAGACGCAACGATTGGAAAAAAAGTTAATCGAATCGCACGATCCGTTTTCGAGAAAACGTAAACGAAAAATTTTGCCACATACGGACGAACACACCCACACACACACGCGCATACAGACACTTCTCTGAAATCACTTCAGGATGATGCAAAACGTCGAGAAACGTGAAAATTTCATGGATCTGGCACTTTTCATTTTCGGGGTCATAACAATAACTTCCCTAGATCGGAAAGTTAAAAAAAACAGAAAGAATAAAATGAAAAAATATATCGAGAAGTGATTGGATAACCCAATGGTCACACCCACATCCCATTCATTAATTGTGTATTCATTCATGTGGTGGCAAATACTCCTCAGCCTAAGTGACGATGAAACTTGCGCGGGTGCACTCATCGATACATCTCAGTACTAATGCAGTTACAAAGTGCGGTTAGTCGTTGCATCCGGGCGCAACAGTTTGTTACTGTCTGATCATAGAGGCAGTTCACTACTACCAATAACGGAATTATATATCGTAGGCCATATGCCTCCAGCCACTTCATATGGCACAAGCACCTCGATACTGTGGGTGGATTGGGCGACTATAATAATCAAATGTCTGATATGTAGAGGGAGTCGCACTAGTTAGGCTTGTGCAGTTTGTGCGCTTTACTGACGTACTTAACATAATTATAGAATGCTGTGAGCGGCGTTGGGGCGGACTATTTGAACTGGATACGCTCGCCTCTCGAAACATCTCAGCAACCTGAAACTTCATTGCACTTCGTGCGTGAATGTTTTGGGGGAGTTGGTGTGTGAACAACAAACGACTTATTATTTTGTTTTAATGACTGTCAACAGTGAAATTATCACCAATTAGTGTTTCCTTATATGTGGGGTGATTATATGTGATGTATGTTTTTGTTTCTTTTGTAACTTTTGTAACTAGAGGGACGTTATTGTAATCACCCCGAAAATGAAAAGTCGAATTTTCAAGAAATTTTCACTCTTCTCGATGCTTAACATCTATGTGTGTGTGTGTGTGTGGGCAAAACTTTGCTTCACGTTCCCGGCGAGACCACGGGACTGATTTATCTTTTTTCTTTTATCGACGCGTCTTGCTGGTCTTCAGGTCCGGAAGGAACGATTCGTCGAAAAACTGATTCTTTCAATTGTTATTAACAAATTGAATTGTTTATATCGATCTAGCGCAAGAACAGTTTGAGATACAAAAAAAAGGGCTTAATAAAAGTTGTTCCTCGCAAAAAAATACACATTTAATATTTTGTGACTTTTTTTTTTAGCACGCATAATTAATTGATTAATTAATTAATTAACTGATTAATTATCTTACACGGAAATCATACTTGTACTTTTGATTCTTTTTGTAATCGACACGTCTCATGCGTGTACAAGTCCGAAAGGAAAGATTTTACCAAAAACTGATGCGGTCAATTATTATTAACAAATTGAATAAATGGGATGCGAGTGTGACCCCCGACGGGTCGTATCTATAACTTGCCGATAGTAGCTGTGTGTGTGTGAGGATACACGTTTGAAGTCAAGTTGTTATCAGTACCGCAAATTCAACTATTAATCGTTTATTACGATTTTGTATCGATATCTCGTAAAATCTGATGCCTAGCAAAAAAAGTAATACAACATGAAATATGTAGTTTCACGAGCGGAACAACTTTTGTTTAATCCATTTTCTCGTATCTGTCATCGTTCTCGAAATACAACGTTATGAACAATGAAAATGGTTAATTAAGCGATATCTCGTAAATTAGCGCAATTATGGAAAAAACTCATAAAATATAAAATATGTATCTTCATGTGGGGAACAATATTCGTTGGAAACTTTTTCCTCTATGTCCCACGGTTTTTGTAATACAGCGTTTTAAACAATTGAAATTGTTAATAACAATTGAAGGAATTGTGTTTTAGACTTGACACTCCTTTCCGCTCTCTGCAACGGCTAGATGTAATTTTTGGAAAAAAGAATTCAAATCGGTCCAGCTGGTCAGGAGAAACCTTGTCACAAAAAAATGGGAGAAATATTGTCGGACTATACGGTGGGTATTACTACTGAATTGATAACTATTTTTCACTCGCTTTCAATTTTCATTTGAGAAATGGGGATATTTCTTATATATCTAGATATATTGTATACTTCTGGAATTGCATGATGTTAATTTGACAACACAAGCAATGTGTTTACCCTATCACACTCTCGAAAAAACGTTTCGCTGTGAAAACGAAAACTTTGAAAATTTGAAATTGAAATTTCATCCATATCCTAATTTTTGGCATTTCTTCTTTTTACAGAAAAAAAAATTCTACAGGTATTCACCTCTACATTATGCATGTAATTAAATAATGCAGGTGGGTAACTTCATACACAACATATGAAAATAAAAATAGATATTGACCCAATTGTATTTCATTAATTATACATTCAGTATTACATCCTAGTCCATGAAGTAGAATGAACAATTTCAATTACCGTTGTACTCCATAGTTTTACATGTTTTATGCACTTTTGATATTGTTTATTTTGTACATGCGCCCTAAATTTTCATAGGGCCCGGAAAAGCCATTTTTTGAATGGAACAATGAATCAAAATACAAACAGTCGATATGAGAATGAATGTTTCTTTGCCGTGCTTTTCATACAAAACATGATGACGTGAATCTATCCAAATTTTATAACTATTTTCACGTTAACGACCTGAGATTTAATTTCCTTTTTATTAAAAATTTTCATAGTGTGGGTACAATTAATGGAGGAAAAAAATCAATTTTTAGTTAATTTCTTCCTGCCTAAATGTAAAAATCTGGAAAAATTCACAAAAATAGGGAATTAAAAAACAAAATTTCTGAGTCATGTTAGAAAATGGTATTCCTGCTAGATTATTTGTTATGGTCAAAAAGTGTTTTTAAAAAATTTACTGCGAAGCACTGTCATGTACATGATCAAGTTCATACGATGACGTGATATTTTTTGGGTCTCTGATGACGAATCTCTCAAGTTCCGTCGTGGAAAAACGATATTTGCAATTGCTGTTAACATTAAACTGTGTTCCTTGATATCAAGTGTTACGTATTGTATGTATATGTAATATTATGCATATGTATACACACACAGACAGATACACAGAGCCAATACTTAAAGCTAGGTATTGGTTTTGAATTCCACTGAAGGGTAGCCAACTGTATACCAGATTAGCGTTCTGACGGTTGCTGGTGTAAAACGCTGGCAAAGTGATTGTCCTTTTCATTCCGCCACACTAGCAATTTATTGTGTGGGGCATTGAGTTACTCTTTCCTGTTGCCATTTAATTATTCTTGAATTTCTTTTCTTTTACATGGGAAAAGCCCGTTCAACATGGCAAGTAGAGGCTTTCGATCGGTCGATTAGTCAGGCAACATATTTGTAAATCAGAGCTCCTGAGTTCAAAGCCTTGCTAGGTCGATTGATACCAGCGCCAGCGCAATGTCAATACATAAGTATATATATATATGGGGCATTCCACGTGAAATCGGCGGACCTGGAACCAACTGGTTTTGGATTTGGCTGAAACTGCGCATAACTATTCATAAGGTGACAAAAAAGATACGTATTTAGTTGTTTTTTTAAATGAACAATTGTGCAATAATTATAAACAAACGCAAATATCTCAAAAACCCCATTTTTGATTTTGATGAAATTTGGACCACGTATTCTACTATATTTTCCGATCATTTTGAAAAAAAATCATCATTGTATCTATTAAGGGGATTTTTTAATGATTTTTCAAAGTTTAGTCGATAAACTGCTATGAATGTGATTTACGTTTTACTGTTAATTTTTGGGATTCTGTTATTCCTTCTGAAAATTTAAATAAAAAAATATCAAATTTCCGTGAAAATCGAACCATCGTGAATTTTTTTTAGTTAAATAAACTTGATAGTTCAGGATTTTTTATAAACAAATGGGCAGAACTTTGGAATGGCTGATATTATGAGAAAACATATGAAAGACAAAAATGTTCCTTACTAAATTTCGCATAAAAAATATGTGCAAGTTTTTTCTGTCGAAAGAAGAGTTTCATAGATATCCCAACATTTTGAGATTTATAAACAAATGGTTCTGCCCTCAAAACTATTGATATTTATGGAAAAAACAGAAGACGAGAATGAGAGTTTTTTATTAGTAACGAACAAAAGCGAGCGAAATTTAATAGAAATTGGGGAGTTCCAGATAGTTTAATAGAAAGAGCGTCAGACCGGCAATCTGAAGATGTGGGTTCAACTCCCACTCTGGTACATTTCCCATATTTTTTCTGAACTTACTTTTTTTCCAATCATTCGCAATTTTTCGCAAATTATTTTATATGTACATCAATCATGATGTGATGGGGTATCATGCATCTAGAATTGGCCTAATCGGTAGGGCGGCGACTTCGGAATCCAACAACATATTGCATCACATGCGAGATTTTGGAATCATTGCTGAGTGGAATTTTTTCACCACGGCCCATGGAAAAGGTCCATGCGACGGTGTAGGAGGTACTCTGAAACGAGTAGCTACCCGTGCCAGTTTACAATTACCCATTGATTGTCAAATTACCACAGCTATGGACCTTTTACAATGGGCTTGCGATCCTCGTAATGTGCCAACGATATCAGTGAAATTCGTCCCACTTGACGTTTATAGCGAAACGGTAAGCTTCCTTCAAACTCGATTTGATGATATGAAAGCTTTGTTAAAAACTCTGCAAACTCATCATGTTATATCATATGGCGATGCAAGTTTGATAGCCAAACGATACTCGTTTAGTAATGATTTTGAAAGTCATCACATAGTTAAACCTACTATCACTAGACGAATCACGCAAAGGAAACGTAACAAGGAATAAACAGAAATCTTCAGGGACTTATGATCGCTTAATCGGATAATGCCCACAATTTCAAATTTCTAGGGTCAAGCGTACACTATAACCGTCTGATACGAGCACCGAAGTAAATGATTCATATGTGCTCTCTTACCCACCACATCGTAGACCCTTGTCGTTTATATAAGATATTAACCGAACCAATGGACGCATTACGACGAGTGTACATAGATGTAAACATGCGTACAACTTGCATATATTTTTTATGCAAAATTTAGTAAGGAATATTTTTGGCTTTTATATGTTTTCTCATAATATCAGCCATTTCAAAGTTATGTCCATTTGTTTATAAAAAATACTGAAATATTAAGTTTATTTAACTAAAAAAAATTCACGCGGATTGGATTTTCACGGAAAGTCGATATTTTCTGATTCAAATTTTCAGAAGGAATAACAGAATCCCAAGAATTAAGAGTAAAACGTAAATCACATTCAAAGCGATTTATCGACTAAACTTTGAAAAATCATTTGAAAAATCCCCTTAATAGATCCAATGATGACTTTTTTGCAAAATGATCGGAAAATATAGTAGAATACGTGATCCAAATTTCATCAAAATCAAAAATGGGGTTTTTAAGATATTTGCTTTTGTTCATAATTAATGCTCAATTGTTTATTAAAAAAAAACAACAAAATACGTATCTTTTTTTTCACCTGATGAATAGTTATGCGCAGTTTTAGCCAAATCCAAAAACCCGTCGGTTTCAGGTCCGCCGATTTCCTGTGGAATGCCATATATAGATACAGATATATCTTTCCTCCGTCCGTCTGTCGTGTGCTCCCCAGGGTAGCTGGTCCTCAGTATCTCTTCGGTAGAGCCTACTGGACACCCATTCATGCGGCTGGGGCCGACTTTCGCCATCCCATTTCTAAGCACAGGGTGCCAGAAACCTCCATAAACTCCTGTGCTACGACGATGGGCGCCTGTGATAGAACCCCCCCCCCCGCCTCCGTGACGGGTTAAGTTCCCACCCGGCCTTGCGGTCTGATTTTCTGCGGTGGAAATCTCTCGGTGGAAATCCATGAGAATATTTAATCATGTGAAACACTCTCCGCCGGGCACAGACCTTTAACGGAGTAGGCTGATATTCTATCGAGTACTTCAAAGCCCCGACCCTCGTTCACAGATAAGCGATTCGGTTTACAAGCCGAAAATCGATAGAACCGTTTCAAATGAATGATACGCTAGTTCCGATTCTTATGTCGAATTAAAACACGGAGGTGAAGAAATATACCAGGCATTGGTTGCTGAAAAATGTTACGAAATGAGAACACGTGCACTTCAAAATAAACCAAATCTAACAACTTAGTCTATCAAATCAAGATATATATGACCACGCGTCTGAAACACTCTACACGTTGCACTGTTCAATTAGACCCTTAGTTGATTATCTTTCATAACGTTTGATGGTATTACTACCCAAAAATTCTTAAATTGCTCCAAATCAATCACAGAATCGGTTTCCACTTTGGATGGAGAAAAATTTCTGCTGGACATTGTGTTTCATTGATGGAAACAACCGTGATGTCCAGTCTCTGGTTAGCGGCTGTGTGGAGCACGAAGAAAAAAAAAATACACGCTCTAGAGTCCCTTTCTCAACTGGCGAATCGATTATCGTTGTGGTTAATAATAAAGTCTAGGTTCCTATGAAGCTTGCGCAAAATCAGCAGTATCGTTGCGTACTACCCCGGGATGAAATCAAGGCTTCCTGCATTTTTAAAAAATGCCTTGACTGAAGGAGAATGCAAGCAATGAGGTGATGTTTCTTGAATGCAGTGTATTTTTCCTCTTATCTAGGAAAACATTTTGGTTTGATCAATGAAGACGTAGTTGAATCGAGCAATAAGATTCATTTTTTGTTGGTTTCTATCATAGGATCGAGATTTAACATTCCTCACATAGGAAAAATTCTTGTAGATTCAGGAAATATTTAGTGTCGCCACGATAGACGAGAGAGTCGAGACAACACGAGAGAGTGGCGACATGACGAGAGAATCGAGACAAAATGAGAGAATCGAGACAAGACGATAGAATCGAGAAAAGACGCGAGGGTCGAGACACGACGAGCGAATTCAGACAAGACGGGAGAATCGAGACAAGACGAGAGAGTCGAGACACGACGAAAGAATCGAGACAGGACGAGAGAGTCGAGACACGACGAAAGAATCGAGACAAGACGAGAGAATCGAGACAAGACAAGAGAGTCGAGACACGACGAGAGAATCGAGACAAGACGAGAGAATGGAGATAAGACGAGAGAGTCGAGACAAGACGAGAGAATCGAGATAATATGAGACAATTATGACTCGATACAATACGAGAGAGCAATTTTATGATTATCGCCAAGTCGAGACAAGACGAGAGAGATGTGACGAGAAATGAGGTGTCTCGACAAAAATTCGAAAAAAAATTGTTATAAACTAATCAATTTTACTCACAACCTAATGATTTTTTCGTAAATTTATCGTGGTCCTAAGAAATAATAATGATGATAATAAATTCTTCACACATTGAGAAAATTTCGTTAATTCAACAGTGTAAAAATTTGAAGATATATTTCTGTGAATACAACTACCAACATGAACACCCACTTTTTGACAATATTTTCTTTCTTAATAATTACAGCGGATATTTCATGGCACTTTTCAATTTTGGTGTTGATGAACACTGGAACCAAGAATGAAGGCACAGAAGGATTTCAGCATGAATATCACTTAATCGATTCCTGTGTTCCGTATTAATAAACCAGCCTTTGAAAAGAGTCGTTCTGAAGCAGCACTGGAAAAATGATAAAGAATCGAGACAAGACGAGACAATACGAGATTGGGTGGCATTCTCGACCCTCGAGATGAGACGAGATTATAATGTTTTTTTATATTTTCGATACACGCCGAGAGAATTGAAATTCTCGCCTCGTTTGTATAAATAAACATCGCTAGTATATATACATATAGTATATACAAAATATCTATATATATATATATATATCTATATATAGTCGCTTCTCTCGTTTCTCCATTGTTTATATTACATAATTTTGATTGTGTAATTACTTAATAATTACGCATATAATTGCTCCCCCAAATGCACACACACATAAAATTTAATTTGAGATGTCTCTTTGTTATTCATTCGAATTTAGTTGCTCCTCGGTGATGGTTTGTTGAATAGACAGCATAAAATTATGCAGGTGGCTGAAATTTAATCCACTGCGGTCAATCCCAAATGGACATAATTGGACATAATTGAAGGGCTGGAAAGCTGATAACAATAATCAATTAGATACACCTTAATCGAATCACATTCATTGTTCTTTCACTGTCGATTGTTATTGGCATATTTTAATGAGTATTAATTATCGCAATTAATGGGTATCAAATGCGTCAAACACATCGCTTTCTACATTGTTATCAACCGTGTTTTAGATAAAAAACATTGGGCGTATTTTTTCGGAATTAATTGAAACGAAAAACGCAATTAAAAATCTTGGATTTTTCATGACAATTTCAATTTTTTTTTGGTTTAGATTTTTCAAAAATTTTCTCTGAGCGTTGGACAAATGAAGGAGACGAATGTCATGCGATTGACCATTAACATCTTGTCCCTTGATGTACCATAGGACAGTGACACGCTCATATCAGTGAGCACGCGTGACGCGTAATTTCATTAATACCTGAAACGTCAATAACCACATGCATCCATCGCTCATAGGGCAACTGCCCTCACATGAAAGAGGGAGGAATACCCCGACCCATACCACTGATATCATATAGTGGTAGAGGGAGGGAGGGGGGGCTAGCACGGATACCTCAGTATGAGCCTTCGTATGGTCACTGTTTCGTTGCTCGTGAAAACCATTTGGCCGTGTATAGCTACCCCGCCGAAATTTAACCGAGTTAGCAAACAACTCGTTTAACCAAATTAAGGCCCGAAGCGCCGCTTAAATTTGGAGAAACCAAATTACGCATAACTACGATGGAAGAGCATAGCTGGATGGTGGTAACAGTGGGTGTATTTTTGTTTTTTAAATTACCGGCAAATGGTAATTATGACTAGTGGAATGAAAGTGTGTCTATCCTCGTTGGGGGGAAAAACTTGCCTGTTAGTAATTTCTGTTTGTCATTCCTAGATTTTCCAATACGTCAATTAAAGGTATAAGACTGGTTTTAAAGAAAACCTGCTGAGGGTAAATCACCTCCTTAATTAAATATGCCTCTCCACTTCCCACGTAGGAATTAACTATGCGACGAAGCTTGATCAAAGCTTGGACGAGGCTTGACTAAGCTTCGCCAAAGCTGTGTTTTGAAGCCTCGGTCAATCTGTGCAGAACATGCGAATGTAACACCAATCTCAGCTTAGAGAATAAGCTTCGTCGTAGCTTGGTTACGTAGGTTAATACAAGCTTCGAACTTTATCTTCATTTACGCTTCGGACTTTATCTTGGTACAAGCCTCGAAATTCATTTTCGTCCAAGTTCCAAAGTTTCTCGTGGTCGAAGCATCGAAATTAATCTTGGTCCAAGCTACAAAATTTATCTTGGTTCAAACTTCGAAGATAGGAACATTGAGGCTGGACCAAGCTTAGTTGAACATTCGTTTCCAAGCTTGGGTTTAGGCGGTGCAGCAATCCTGGATTTATATATGAATCCAATGTTGAGCAGAGTTTCGCTGAAGCCGGTTAATCGAAACTAAGAAAAATATGCTTCAATCCAGCTTAGTTCAACCTTCGTTCGGAAGCTAGGGTTTAGATGGTATGAGCAGTCCGGGATTCATGCTTGTTAAAGCTAAGATTCGAAGCTAACAAAGCTGACCTCGGGCCAAGCTTAGCACAACATGGTTTCTGAAGCTTGGGTTTGGATGATTGTAGTAAGCTTCGATGTATGTATTTATCCAATATTGGACGTAGATTGGATTCTGCCTGTGGACCAACGCTAGGGACGCTAAGATTGAGCTAAGATTCGATCCGGTCGTGAGAAATCGTTAACCAAACTTACGTTTCCACACATACAAACACACACATACAAAGTGCGTTCCAAAGCTAGAGTAATAACCAGTATTGACGTTTTAGTGCGGAGCCTGAAAGCTCTTCCGTCACTCCACTCGATTCCAGAAATAGGGTGGTTATACCACCCACCACACAGTATCCACCCACAATTTAATCTCAATATTCTAAAAAGCTGGGGCAATATGGTGAATTTTATCATCCCCTTTGTTCACGTCTATTTCAACCCTCATCAACGAATCCCAATTTCACCCAACGAAATCCATAGTTTCTTAACTACACGCAATTGTAGTACAACAAAATATCAAGTTTCTCATTTCAGATTCTCGTCTGTAGTCGGTGAAAAGGAAATGACGTCGACGTCGTCGCGAGCACGTCAAACATCACCCGCGGTATGAAACAATGCCTGCTGGTGGTTTCCGTTCGAGATACGATTGTATCCACCACTCGTTCCACCACCTGACAACTGGTCCTTTTGGTGGAAAACTATGTCGTGAATATCAGGGAGTTGCACAAGCCCTATCATCCTTTTGAGATGTTGTTATAATACAGACCTTTATGTTGGCGAACGCAGGTATATGTGTTATGTATCAGCAAACATAGGCACGAGTGTGTATTATGTGTTTCACATTTCCATCGATTTGAGGAGCGGAAGGTTGCAGCCGACGAGTGTGTGTATGTTTCTGGGTAGGAATGAAATGCAAACGCCGGGAGTTGTCGGACATCGGGAGACGAGCAGTAGCCAACATGGCTTCGTCATTGTACAAGTTAGACAATGTATACGCGTCTATGGGTTTCGGTCAAATTGACATGAAAATTTGATAAAGTCCGACGCAAAAGGGAACATCTTTGGTCCATTTGGAGATTCTGTATCGGCTCGAGAATCGATGAATGGAATTTTGAGGCAGTTTCGAACAAATTTTGGACAAAATTGTGTTCATTAACTTTCCGATAGGGAAGTTATTGTAATCACCCCGAAGTCGAACTTTTTCATTTCGACCTGTAATTGGTGTCTTAAGGGTACCAAAATGATCCCCGAAAAATTCTGAGTCAATGTCTGTGGGTGTGTGTGTGTGTATGTTTGTATGTATGTGCCCTAAATTTTGGTCACCGATTTCTCACGAATGGATACACCATTCGAAGACATCAAGGTCTCAATCGAGGCGTCTTCATGTAACTCAGCCCTGATTAGTTTTTGATGGATATTGGTTCAGAATATATATTGTTATTAACAATTCCAATTGTTCATAACGCTATATCTCGTAAACGGTTGGAGTTAGGGAAACAATTTGTTAACATAAGTTGTTCCTCATATAAAGTTCCACATTTAATATTTTTTGACTTTTTCCCATAATGTGCATAATTAAGGTGGCAGAGCCGTTAGAAAAAAATAATTCATGTGATGAGTCCATGAATGGAGAGTAGATGGCGGCGGCGATCGCAAAAGTTGGTCTCTACAAGTATAGATGGACCGACTCAGAATATAATACTTGTATATCACTTTGGTGTATCAATGCTGCCAGGAGAGTGAAAACAACTGAAGCCGGAGATACGGACTTATCGAACAAAGGCTTCAATGAGAAGTAAATGGCCTCCACGTGGAAGACGGGGGGACAAAGACGGGAAGACAATTTATCTCTTGATTATGAAAAAAATCACAAAAGCCAGCGACATATAGAGAAATGAAAAAAAAATTCAGTAAATACTCAAGTGAGAAGTCTCGTAAATTTTTGAAATAGACATGATCTCGAATACTCGAGTTACCAAATCGGCAAGTTTGCCTTGTGTCCTCAATGAGAGCACAAATACATCCCACCCACTAGTTACATTGCAATATTGCCACGAATATTGACTAAATAGGTTGTAGCTCTTGGATTATGGATCTTTGGTATTGTCTTCGAGCCAATTATCAGCGCGGACCAACTGATAACAACTGTTTTTCCTAAATCCACTGAGATAATTGTCGACATTGAGCTATGACGTAACTATATATAGCGGGATTTTGGATGTGCCTAATATTGAGTATCACTCGACACTGATTTTCCGTAGACCAATGCGGATAAAACCCATTGCTCGTGCCAGTAGTTTAGGATCTCCGTGGATGCTGCGGCTGATTATCAATCCATATTCCGACATTGGCTTTCATCGTTGACGAGATACATCCAATTATGGCATGTTCAAGGGAATCCGGTTGGTGTTGCTCTCGATAACAATTGAATATTAAAGGCGGAGAGTACAGGAAAAATTGGTTCCTGTGTATGGTGTATACACACATACAAATATTTTGTTAACTTCCCAAAGGGAAAGTTAGTGTATATCTTCACGCTTTAAATCGTTTAAAGCTATTGTAACAAAAATGTCTGTATGTATGTAACGCCGGATGTGTATCTGGATGTGCCATCAGTTTTTGTCCAACCATTTCTTCAACATCAATGAAGCGATTTGATTAATTTTTTTTTAATCGATGCGTTTTCACGTAACTTAGAGCTGATTAGATTTTGGATTAAATCGATACAGTGGTTTCAAATTTATCCAGAAAAGTATGATGCCCCAAAGCCATGAAAATTTTGAATGGATCAGCTTTTCTTAGCGCATGTTATGAGCGAGTTAATAAAAGTCATAATTGGAAGATAAATGCGGCTTTCAGGCTTGTGTGAAATTTGGGCGAAATTCATCTACACATTTAATAGTTATTCACTTTTTGCAAGTGGCGCGAAATTTTTCTTCACATTCAAACTTGCAAAGTCCCATATGCGCCATCTGGAGAGAAGATGACTCTCAACTTCTACTCAAGAACTTCTCTTTGGCTCGGGCCTAGTGTTTTCCGATACACCAAAGAGTATCGATACTCTGCAGTGAATCGAATCGAAGAGTTCAGTATCAATCCGCCAAAGTATTGATCCTGTATTGGTAAACAGTACTTGGGCCGGTATAACTGTGCGTGCTTCGTACAATTTCATTTTGAAAAATTTTGCGATAAAACATCCTACTTGAAAATGTCAGTGTCAGTATATCTATTTACATCACCAGAAGAGCTTATAAAGTATGAAGTTGGGGATACAACATTCCAGAATATTCAGCTTTATCCTGCTCAAAGGTATCCACAATCAAAAAATTAAATTTTCCAGAGAAAAAAAAATCCGGAGACTTTCGAAGAAAATCTTCAGAAAACGGAAAAAGAATCTTCCGAGAGGAAATAAAAATGTCTAAAAGATAAACAATACAATCGAAAACGAAACGAGCAATTGTCAAAAGATTGGGAGAAGTCGTTCGACGAGAGAAATTAATCTGTCAAATCCTTATAGAGGTACCCTCGTTTTTCATATTGCAAATTGCAATATGCGTTTAATATTCAGTCGAAATTGCTAACCTTTTTGCCCCCATCTTCGGATTAGTCGCGCAGATATGACAATATAATTCCAGCGCCAATTCCCCGTTGCCCAGTGCCCCATAAAGCGAGACCAACGCAATAAACATGAAGTGCATGCCACATTTTTGCACCCCCCGATTACACCTTTCACAAAAACATTGGTCGTCAATAAGACCTATTGCACCATGAATATAATGTCACCCACATTCAACCAACAGAATGTAAATCCTCGTGAATCCATGCATTCGTATCACCATCTTAACATCTCAAACTCCAAATATATGTATTCAAAAGTACACTAGACTTGGAATCTACGTCCCTCAGACATTTCGAATAAATTCTCCCGCGAAAATGGATTTTCAAAAGCGCTGAATGCAAATTTTCTGCAAGCAGTTTTAAATTTCTAGGACGATAATTTCAAGCTAAAATTCATATAAAATTTTTCGAGTATCACTATTCCTATTCGATTGGTTTTTAACTTGTAGGGGAAGTTATTGCTTTGCCCCCGATGAAAAATCGATTTCAATTGTCTGTAACGCTGTATCTCACGAAATATTATAGATACGCAAAAATGTGCCAAATAAATGTTGTCCCTTATAAAAAAATACATATTTTGTGTTTTTTGACTTTTTTCGTATCTTTAACGGTTTCGGCGTTAGGTCGTTTTAAACCACTGAAATCATTTGGAGAGCTCTATGGTGAGAAAAATGAGTGAGTGGGAAATAAGCACACACACAAATACACGCAGACCCATTAAGAAAAAGAGTTCCGAATGATGTCAACCTTTCTCGGGCTGTGTGTGTGTGTATGTGTCTCCATTCATTCTTTCGTTCGCATCAATTCGAAATGATTTTTTGCTCTCAAAAATGGTGTCTTCCTACCCATACCAGGTCGGCAAGGAGTGTCGACTTTTTACTTACTTAAAACGCTCTATGATGAGAACGGTTGGAGATAGGAGAAAAAGTATATAATGAATGTTATTCCTGGTGAAAAAATACACATATAATGTCTTATCACTTATTACCTCAACTATCATAATTTAGGACATGGAATTGGTTTACTATTATTTCCAGTTTCCACAAATCTTTTGAATCATTCCAAATGTTAGACTTGGAATCTTAGTCTCCCAGACATTTCGAATACATTTTCCTCCGACTACCGTCAATGCAAATTGCCCAGGGCGCAATCTTGAATTCATAGGGTGATCATTTCAGCTCTTTGAATTCACGTAAACTTCATCGCGTTTTATTATCGCCAACTTTTTGGAATGCTTCAAATTTGGAATTGAATTATTAAATATTTCAAATATTCCATAAAAATATTTTATTTAATAAATAAATTATCGAATAAAAATATTTAAAAATTTCTCTAATGTGGCCTAATTTTTGCAATTTTATAAAATTGCGAAATTTTGAAAACTTTCTCTTTCATTTAATAATTTCACATTTATCAAATCTTTCAAACTCGTTTTTTCTGTTTTCATCAACCTTCCAGAATTTTTCAATATTCTCAGAACTACGAATTTCTCTTTCCTCAATTCCTGTAATTTCTACGTGTCCATTAATGTGTAATTTCGATTTTTTTTTAATTTTGAAAAATTTATTAGAAATTTATTAGAAATTTATTAGAAATTTATTAGAAATTTATTAGAAATTTATTAGAAATTTATTAGAAATTTATTAGAAATTTATTAGAAATTTATTAGAAATTTATTAGAAATTTATTAGAAATTTATTAGAAATTTATTAGAAATTTATTAGAAATTTCTTAGAAATTCCTTGAATATTTTTCAAGAATTTCTTAACAATTTCTTAAAAATTCCTTAAAAATTTCTTTAAAAATTTTATTCATTGCAAGATTCGCTTTCGAGGCGTAAAGATCCTGTTAACATCTCAACCTCCAAATGTGGGTACTTGAACCTACTTTGACTTTGAATCTCAGTCCCGCATGAACCCGTGAATAAAGTTTTCCCCGAAAACGCGCTCTCCCCCAAACCCCTGAATGCAAATTTCCCAAGAGCAATTTTAAATTTCTAAGGTGATAATTCCAACTCTTTGAATTCACATAAAATTCCACCGACTACCATTCCCATTATTCCACATTATTTTTACGGCACATTGGAACAGCGGTTTTGTGCGCGAGCAGTTTTCCGCTCTGTGACTTTCCTTCCACGGAATTGTAATTTTCCTCGTTTGACCTCTTTTCTTTTTTTTCCTACTTTTATGACTTTTTTTTCGTCCCCACTGACTTCGTAAAAATTCATCTCACGTACGGTCAATTAGATGTTGGTGCGTACTCCAGATGTGCCAGATGTCCTGGCTAGAGGAAATAATGGCGCGGTAAATGTTGGCCACAGACGCCCTTACTGTATCCACCAACTCCTTTTTTTCTTATCATTTTGTAACCCAATTTTCTACGATCGCAAATTTACAATTAATGTTTAATCACCGACTTCTGGTTCATTACAACCTTAGTAATGTTCGCGAGCGCCTAATTGCGAGATTAAAAATTGCAGCATTGATATATCGCGTTCCCATAAAAGGGACCACTTTGTCGATCTGGTATCTATGCCCTAGAATTTTAATAATATTTCAAATTTTTGAGACTAGATAGCGTCTTTGAATAGGAAAGTCATAATAATGAATTTTGATGTGAAATCGACGAAGTGGTCCCTTTTCAGATTTCCGATTTTTAACATTTTTTCGACTCCAAAAATTGTTTCCGACATTTTTTTCAAATGAGGTTAACACTTTCCAGCGGTCAAGATGATCGCCATTCCACAAAATGGCGAATCGATTGAGTGGGAATTTTACACTTAGTTTCCAACGCAGTGATGAAAAAAAAATATATATAGTCACAATGTCTGTCGTTACAACTTATACAATTACTCGACCCTCGCTTGTCGCGCCACTACTTCGAAATTTGTTTCAATCTAAGTTGCTGTGAACTTTAATTACAAGCAAAGAGACTACAGAAAAGGGGGACGCCCCCTGTCCAGATGCTGGGAAAATGTATGAGTGTTACTAGTGTCACATTAATGCAAGAAAAAAACTCCGACTAGAAAGTAAAAAACGTTAAGAATAAATGTGTGCGTAGAATAAAATCTTCACAGGAGAGAAGCGAAGCGCTAAACAATTTATCTCAATGTTTTGAAAAGGGTTTTTCTTCAGAGAATGAAAATCAATAGAGTCAATTGACCGAATAAATTCGACATCACAGCCCCCACTCCATGTTTAATACCCAGCGCATGTAGAGCGTTAAAGCGATTGAAATCTATAGGACTGCATAATACCGAAAGTATGTGAACGAAAAAAAGGGAAAGAAGAAAAAAAACACGAAAAATAGGCGCGGCTATAAAATGCATAATCGTGCCTGCAGATCCTCCGAAGCCTATTGGAACTGATCCGTAACGAGAACGTACGCACTCGCTATGTAAATACACGAAGCATGTCGGGATCCACCCTATCCCAGCATTTTCCCGTCCCTCCGCAGTGGCATGCACCGTTTCTCTATTAGTATCACGATCCACTACTACTTTAAAAGCAACGATAACACGTATGGGTGGAAAACGTGTGTCGATTTGTTGTCCATTCATTGGTATATCCCTGCCCAGTGTATCTAGTAGCGATGGCATATATATGCGTATATGTGCATATGCGTGTTGCAGGAGTCAGTGGGATTATAGGATTTAACCGGTCATTAACTACCATTTCATGGCTGTGCCCGCGTGACACTCGCATGACCCGGGTTCGGTTCCTCGGTAGGAAAAAAAAATGGTAAGGGGAAACTTAAAAAAATATGTTCATATGGTAGGAGTGTCTTTCACTTGAATCGGACAAATTTAGTGGATTTTTTTAACGGTGGAAATTTTATAAATATGTTGGATAATTACAAGATTTTTAACCCATAGACAGTTTGGAAATAATACAAATTTTTGAATTGCGAAAAATCGGCGGTCTCCGATTCTGTTTATGAAGTACTCTATAGAGGAAATTATTGTGTGTGTAAGTGTGTATGTGTGTATGTGTGTGTATCTGTGGGTGGGTGTGTGTGGGTGTGTGTGTGTGGGTGTGTGTGTGTGGGTGTGTGTGTGTGGGTGTGTGTGTTATGACTAACTAAAAAGTTTGTGACCCTGGGAACGTCATGCGAGGTCTCGACGGTCTCGAGAGTGAGACACGAGTCGAGAATTTGGCGCCATTATTTTCAGTTTCGTCCATCATTTGACTTCTTGTTTTATTGATATGAGTTACTTCAAATTGGGAAAAATTAGCGCATTACTTGAGAGTGTCCAGTGGTCAAATTCTAATTTTTCCAGAATATTTTGATATACCATATGCTTGTGGGAAAAACATAAGCACGATTGGTTGCGTCTGATTCAGACCAGATTTCCCATTTTGGCGCCAAAACAATAACTTCTACTATTGGAAAGTTGGGAACATAACAGGCGGTAAAACTTCAAACTTTTCCCAAATTTTTCACTTCTTGTCGTACATTTTGAAAATTTTACAAATTTGAATAAATTTCCAAATTCTCCAATTTTTTAAAATTTTTTGAATTTTTCAAATTTTTAAAAATTTTCAATTTTTAAATTTCTTCAAATTTTTTAAATGTTTTAATTTTTTTAAATTTCCCAAATTTTCCAAATTTTCCAAATTTTCCAAATTTTCCAAATTTTCCAAATTTTCCAAATTTTCCAAATTTTCCAAATTTTCCAAATTTTCCAAATTTTCCAAATTTTCCAAATTTTCCAAATTTTCCAAATTTTCCAAATTTTCTAAATTTTCCAAATTTTCCAAATTTCCGAAATTTTAAAAATTTCCCAAATTAAAAAAATGTGAAAATTACCAAAAATCTTAAAGTTCTGACCTTTTTTTTTCGTCGTGCATTTTTATGCTCTTCTTCCATTACAACACCCTATTTGCCCTGTTTTCCCATTTTTATAATCCAATTCAACCGATTTCTGTTTTTTTTTCACAACTTTTGCTATTTCGAATTACGTCTCGTATACCTGGATCGAAGTATATATATTCCCCCGCGCGACGTATATGCATCAACATTATCAGATATCACGTAAAAATCTACACAGGCGATTGATATTTATTCGAATAATAAATTCCGGGTTCAATTTTCGCATGAAAAATCGCGCGATTCCTGGCTTCAATTAACGGTCGAATTATTCACGGATAAAGTGTCCAATGAATTTACCTGATATTTGAAAATATGGGTGATAAATGTGTTGATCTATGTCAGTGTTATTTCCAGCTGGAGTGGATGGGTTCCGGTTTTTTTTTCGGTTGTTTTATTTTCTTTACTCGCTGCCGCACCTTCTTTCATTAATTTCAGGCAAAGCTGCGAGAGAGCGAGGGTGTGCACACACTCTTGTAGCAAAGAGTGATGAGATTGATAGCCTGAACTGGGTAGCGGCATATAGGGAGGGGGCGCAGGGGGGGGGGGGGGGAGGGGGGCGGTGAGTGGGAGGGGGTGGCGGGTGGCGGGGGAGGGGGGATGAGGAAGAGTGCTAGTTGGGGTAGAGTATGGTTTTATTGTTCGAACCAGCAGACGGCCGGAGCAAGATTGGTCGATACGCTTCAAACTCTCTTCGTTTTCGCACTTCATGAACAACATTGAGGACATCATCAGAGGTTTTTAGGAATTGGAAAATTTTGGCGCTGGAAAAAAAATGTCGACATATTTGCATGAATGAGATATCTGAGACGACTCAAAGTTGAGACATTCAGATGTCTCTGGAATCAAAAAATTGGAGGGATGTTTAAATTTTGCGAAATGTAGGATAATCAAAAAATTTTTGAAAATTTAATAAATATGGGAAAAAATTGAAAATTGTTTCAGAGTCCTAAAATTTTTAAC
Source organism: Asobara japonica (assembly GCA_026005395.1). Lineage (NCBI taxonomy): Eukaryota > Metazoa > Arthropoda > Insecta > Hymenoptera > Braconidae > Asobara > Asobara japonica. Next base: position 1,430,659 of record BQMI01000539.1, on the reverse strand, counting down.
ATTGCAAGCATTCTAAATATGAACGGTTTGTTTTACATTGTATAAAAAATAATCAAGAATGTCCGGTCATTACTAAAACTGAAAACAGCCCAATTTCAAAAATTCTTAAAATTTCAAAAATTTTCGGCTTGATGCTTGGAAAAAAAAATTCGAGAAAAAAAATTATAAAAGTTAAAGAAATCATTTTCCTATGTTTTGTAATTGATAAAGCCTGAAGTTTTCAAATGTTTTTACAATTGCGAAAATTTTAACGAGAACAAAAATTCGATATACGAAAAATTTCCATAAGTCCACAAAGAACAGATGTTGCAAATGAAAAATAAATAAATAACAATTGGAAAACTCAAAACCTCTAAAACATCACAAAAGTGTGGAAAATGAGAGTGTAGTTTTTTCTTTTTTTTTTGTTTATAAAGTGCCTGGACCGACCAAGATTTTCTCAAATTTTCCACATCCTAATTTTTGTATTCGCCAATTTTTCTAAGGTTTCCAAAAACGCAAAACTTCAAAAATCTCTAAACATTCCAAAAATTCCAAAAGCTCCAACTTTTTTAAAAATATTAAAAATTCCAAAATCCCAAAAAATATGTAAAGGTGCAAACCCAAAAAAAAATTCAATCTCAAGATGTCGGAAATTTCTATAAATACGAGTCGTTACGCGAGTGCGTGCGCACGCGCGTATTTTTCTGCTAAAGCGTGATGAGATTGATAGCCCGAATTGGATGGCGGTATATAGATATTGCCGAGGGCTGGATAGGGGGGGGGGGGAGATGAGAAGAGAGTGCTAGTTGGGATAGAGTATGGTATTATTGTCTGTACGGACACACGCGCAAGATTGGTCGATACGTTCGAAACTGATTTCTCGCTCTCGCGCTTCATGAATTCCCACCGTACGGCGAACCGCGATGATGCACTCTCATTTATTAAACCACATTTAACGGATATCTGTTTTTCTCCTGAAGATACTTTGATTTTTCAGCGTGAGTTGTTACCACTCGGATCATCCATAAACTCCAGCGTCCCACGGATGAAGCGAATAATTTGAAATATTTGAGTATAGAAAATCGGGAAAAACTTTGCTCGGCTTAGGTATATGTATATGGGAGTTTCTGGTTTCGAGATATTTATGTTTGTCCAAGTTTACCTTAAATTGGTAATTGTTCTTCGTTTATTGATCAAGGGTATTACATGGGTTTCAATTTCGAATGCGACCAACTTGGGGGCATTCAAGTAGTACTTAAGCATCACTGTTACACCTACTCACCCTCCCATCTACCCTACCACCCACCCACCCATTCACCCACCCATTCACTCACCACTCACTCACCCACCCACCCAACCGCCCACCCACGCACTCACTCACCCACTCACCCACAGGACATCAAAAATGCCTTCAACTCGGTACGGTGGGATCCCATCCTCGCGGCATTGTCGAAGCTGCAAGTACCGGCATATTTGCAAAAGATGGTAGGTAATTACTTTACCGACAGAGTACTCAGATATGACACAGAGGTTGGTCCTAAAACATATAGGGTGACTGGGGGGGTACCTCAAGGCTCAGTGTTGGGTCCTCTTTTGTGGAATATCGTATATGACGACTTGCTCAAAATAGCATTACCGGCGGGGGCCAAACTCGTAGCTTTTGCGGATGACGTAGCCATAGTCATCGTGGGCAAACACCTTTCCACGCTCCAGCTCATTTTCGAGAATGTTTTTAACAAGATACGACAATGGATGGACTCGATTGGGTTACAACTTGCGGAGCATAAGACTGAGGCACTCCTCATTACGAGCCGGAAGAAAATAGAGACAATTACACTGCAAGTCGGTGAGCACGAAATAATTTCCCAGCTCTACATACGGTACCTGGGAATTATGATTGATGCCCGACTTAGTTTTAGACAGCAAGCTCAACATGCAAGCAGTAAGGCAGGAGCAGTGAAGACTGCTCTTGCAAGACTTATGCCAAATATTGGAGGGCCAAAACAGAGGAGAAGGCTCCTGCTATCATCAGTTGTCACGTCGGTATTAACATATGGTATTCCTATATGGAGTGATGCATTACGAAGCCAAGCATCTCGGCGGCAAATTGTTCCAGTTTACAGGCTAAGTGCCCTTAGAGTGGTCAGCGCATACCGCACAGTATCGAACGATGCTGTGTGTGTCATTGCTGGGATGCTACCTTTTGAAGTGCTAGCGGAAGAGCGTAGGCGACTCTACACACGCAAAACATCAACTGAGCTGAGCTCAGTGGAACTGAGGACAGAAGAACGAAACCACAGCATCCAGCGATGGCAGCTGCAGTGGGACGCCTCGAGCAAAGGCCGGTGGACTCACCGACTTATTCCGAAGCTAGATGTTTGGCTTGACCGATCACATGGACAAGTCAATTACTACCTAACCCAGATGCTCTCAGGACACGGGTGCTTTCGGGAATATCTCCACAAATTTAAGCATGAGGATTCTCCGGATTGCCCAAAGTGTCCGAGAATGAAGGAAAACGCGGAACATGTTCTCTTTACGTGTCCGCGTTTTGACGTCCAACGAGCTGTATGGGAAAATAGCGCAGGCAAACCCATCAACGGTGGAAATCTTGTGGAAGTTATGCTGTCATCAGAGGCAGCATGGAACGCGACAAGCGACTTCGCAATGGAGGTTCTGCAGGAGCTGCGCCGCGAGGAGCAGCTTCGGAAAAACCCAGAGTAAATGGAGGATCTTCTTACCGTGAACGACCGGAAAGGATTCGCTACTGAAGAAGCCGCGGCTGTCGTCCCCTACACAACGAAGTATTGCTCCGCAGATGTTCCGTCGTGATTTGGGGATACTGGGATATAGAAGGTTATCCTTCTACTAGTGTAGGCCAAGGGGTATTGTCCCTTGTTTTTGTTTTTTTTTCCTGTATTTGTACTTTTAATTTGTCAGTTTTTTTTTGGTTTGTTTTCAATAAAGATTAAAAAAAAAAAAAAGGGAGGAAAGAGAAAGAAGGAAGCGTGAGGAAGGACGTTGGCTTCCTTCTTTCTCTTTTTTCTTTAAAAAAAAAAAAAAAAAAAAAAAAAACCCACTCACCCACTCACTCACCCACTCACTCACCCACTCACTCACCCACTTACTCACCCACTTACTCACCCATCCACTTACCCACTCATCCACCCGCGCATACACCCACTTACCTACCCGTACACACAGCCACTCACCCACTCACCCACACATACACCTACAACACACAAGACATTATTATAATTTCTGATTAAATCATAGTAGATTTACTTAGATCAAGAATGTACTGATTTCAAGTATATTTGACTGAATTTTTTAACTTGCCGATCTAGGAAAGTTATTGTAATGACCCCGAAAATGAAAAGTGCCAGATCGATGAAATTATCACGTTTCTCGACGTTCTACATCATCCTTAAGTGATTTCAGAGAAGTGTGTGTGTGTGTGTGTGTGTTTGTCCGTGAGTGGCAAAATTTTTCGTTTACTTTTTCCCGGAAACGGATCGTGCGATTCGATTATTTTTTTTCAATCGTTGCGTCTCCGTGTAACTTAGAGTTGATTAGATTTTTGATCGAATCCATCGAGTAGTTCCCCTGTTTTTGAGAAATTCATGTTGAGCAAAAATCGAAAATAGTGATAATGAACGTTCATTCGCACAAAAATGTTGTAATCCAGGTACTCAATGTCACAGTTGAAAGATATAAGTATATTTTATAACCGATTAACTTTTGAGTGAAAGTGGTCCAGTACTTATATTGTTATTAACAATGTCAATTGTTTATAATGTTCGACTACATAAACTATTAGAGTTAGCGCCAAATTCATATAAGAAAAATTCTTTGCGATATAAAAATACGTATTTTATGTAGAATGCCTTCTTTCGATAATTTGCATAATTAAGGAGGTATAGCAGTCTCCGCAATTATGTATGTAATAAGTGAACGAATGGACCCAGCGCTGTCATGACGGTCCCAATCGAAGCGTTTTCATGCAAAATCGAGCAGATCACATTTTGGATGGCATTTGTGCAGTATATGTAATGTTATTAGCAATGGCAATTGTTCATACGGGTCCACTGGGTAAAATATTAAAGTTTTTGTTTTGCAGCCGCATCCTCATTGGCGTCTCACTCTCACTCAAGTAACACGCATAAGTCTCATCCTCATGCTCACCATGCGTCTACTCAACTATTCATAATTATCTGCTTCATAAATGAATCAGTTTGGAATTCTCAAATAGGCATGTTTTCGTTATGATAATAACAGGGGTCACACTGATTAACCGTAGTATATTGGAGAAGAATAAATTTAGTAGGTTGTGCTGAAAAACCAAATGGGGAAGTTTTGTTTGTGCCCCGAGTGGGGTACACACATGCACGCACCACTAGCTATGAAATATTTTTTCCATGTATTCAAAATGAATGATAACCCCTATTAATTCAATCATAGTCGGGTAAGTGGAGAAAAAATAGTCAATGAATTATGAAATTTACGTGAACCAAATTGCAATTAAGGAAGGTTTATCAGCTGTACACCGCGAGATGCATCTTCGTACAATAGATTTTCATATGGCTGTCACGTAGGAATGCATCATACCGTGTTTCGGGATTTCTGATCGATACGGAGATGCTCAATGCAAATTTAATACCCTCCACATATGCCGTGATAACTAAATCCCTGCATTTCCTCAGCTTCTTGCAATGCAAGGCTATACAGGCGTAGAGTAGCTCTGATATCACCATTGCACGGGAGTTGGATGAAACGTATTTATGGGTAGAATTCGCCCATTGGAGGTGGCTGTGTTATTTACTTCGGTGGAAAAGGATTCACTTAAGTAACTCCAGCGCACAGGCATCCTGCAAAAATTGGAATTTGAGCTTTCTTATGTCTCATACATTCTGTTGAAGTCTCAAACTGAGACTGTAAAATGAAGTCCTTGAAATTCCGGAAATTACCTCCCAACTATTCCAAATTTTGATATTTTCCACAATACTGAAATCTTGGGGAGAAAAAGTCTCATAACACGACTGCGGGCAGGTTAAGGGTCATTACACTAACTCTCCTGTCAAAAAGTTAAAAATGAATACGCAAAAGATCAGTATAAAATATAGTCATTCTAAATTCATGAGAGGAAAGAGATAAAACTTTATACATTTATCTATCCTCATTATCCTGACCGGCTATACATTCAACACCACCTCCCGCTTGGATACAATATTCTCGTCTCGGGCGCGTTCGATCCTAGCGCAAAATTAGAGTCACCTTCTATGTGCACTGGCCTCATGTTGAGCTTACGCTCCTCTTTCCTCTTATCGAAAACATTTTTCATCCCTACCGTCGACGTTACAGTCTGCTAGAGCAGGGGCAAGCAACCTACTAATCTCAGGCCCGTAGATTCTCGACTTCACGGTCTATAGGGGTCACTTGTTTAACGTTAAATAGCAATATGTATGGATGCGTGAGTAGATCGAACCATGACGCAAGCCAATCACATTTTTCATGGGATACTGTGTCATAAAGATGTGCCTGTTCTCAACCAACAATGTCATGCAGACCTATTAGGTGTCCAAGCCCGTTTCCGCCGTTTCGGCAAAAGATGGCGCCACCAGAATGTTAGGGCGGCGTCGTCTTAATTGAACGTCTTCATCTGACTTTGCCTACATGGTAACGACATAACCTCAAAATATTAGTGATTCTGTATTAGCTTGACATATTTTTGTTCGTGCAAAAATGTCTAGTGTTGAGCCAAATAAGCGTCTACTTTGTTAATCTGAAGAGATCTGCCGGTGAGGCACATCGATTGCTTGCGGAAGCATATGGTGAAGCTGACTTGAGTGAGAGAAGCCGTCGTTAGTGGTTTCAAAATTTAAAAAACCGTGAGCTTGACGTGACAGACCAAGAACATTTTATTTTTTTACGACCTAACTTTTTATCGAGATATAGAAAAATAATTACTTATGGGGATTATACGTTTTTTTCTGTGGTAAATGAAATCAAGTAGGGCGCGCTATTGGTGAATGTCGTTGAACGCGCTCATGGCGGTATCGAGTGAATTTGACAATATATATATATATATATTGTAAGACTGGTTAACGTCTCGACGCGGCAAGGTATTCGTCGACCCTGAAAATACGAAACCGATTATAACTTTTGAAGCAATTTTTAACATGATGGTCTTGGGTGTGTGTGTGCAACGATATATGTAAATTTTTCTTAACCAAGTTCTCCTTCGGCCATTATGTCATTGTCTATATCGCGTTATCGATGCGTCTTCCCCTGATTTAGATCTCATTACATTTTAAAGCACCATTTATACTTTACACAGCATCTGAAGTCCTACTATACTAAAAACTTCCCAATCTCTATAAAAATACAATTATCTCACTTTGTTTATTTAAAAATATTCTCTCGCCTGCACGATTTATCGATTGCAATCGCTCATACCGATCACTTCATTTCTTCTCGTTAAGAAAGAGAAAAATAGAAGGGTACAAGTGCGAACGTCTCTTCGCTCTTTTCTCGCATTCTTCGTTTGCACGTGCCAGTGATGGATCTCCATTGGGGATGGATCTGCACCCATAATACGCCGACTATTTCCTCTCACGTTTTTTTTTATATAGAAAAATGTTGTCGTTATTGGCTCCTCATAATTGAATGGGGAAAGACGTAGATAGTGGCGTGCCACCTACGAAAGTAATTTGCTAAGATTTGATGTCCCATTTTAATTTTCTCACAAACCATATCTACTCAAATAAATTCTGGATGTATGTAAATCAATTAGAAGTCCCTTCAATTTTCCGAATTTTTTTTTTTTTGATTTTTTTTATTTGTGATTTTTGGGAAACATGCACAAACTACGGTGATTAAACATGTGACCGGAATCCTGAGAAAATTGTTGACGTTCATTGAATGCCAACGTTCAGAATCTTAGCATTCGTAAATAATGCTGCCAAATTCAAGTATCCAGGGATACTTGATCACAGATTCAAATAATCGAATTAAGAATGAATGTGCGTAAACAAGTCATTCGAGATTGATTCAAGTATTTCATACTTGAGCGAATTTTGTTATGATGAATTATACAAGCACTTAAACAAGTAGGATCGCATGCGATCGTTTAATCGCCGCTACTAGCATAAAGCATGGTTGAGGCATGTATCTTCGCGTCAAGTATACTTGGAACATAATATACTTTAATCAAATATGTTGAATTGAGTATATTCAAATCAAGTATACTTGAATTCTGTCTAATTTAATCATGTATAAGTGAATCAAGTATACATGAAGAAAGTATACATGAATCAAGTATACTCAATCAAGTATATCTACATCAAGTATATTTAATCAGGTATGCCTGAATTAAGTAGGCTCAAATAAAGTACGTTCAATGAAGTATTCTTAAATCAAGTATACTTCAACCAAGTATGCCTCATCAAGTATACTTAAACCAAGTATGACCCATCAAGTATACTTAAACCAAGTATACTTCAACCAAGTATGCTTCGTCAAGTATACTTAAACCAAGTATGCTTAATCAAGTATACTTAAATCAAGTAGACTCAGATCAAGTATTCTTAACTCAAGTATTTATTTTTTCAACCAAGTATCACTTGATTCTTCACTCAATACTTGTTTTCCGAAGATATATTATTGAATAAGAACCCACGATCCCAAAATTTGGATTACAACTTTCATTTATCTATTTTTAATACTTGACTTAAACCTTTTGACATGCTTAATTTTGAAAATGTCAGAAACTTGACGTAGACTTCCAAAAAACTTGACGGATTCGATGGTTTAAATTGAGACACCTAAAATAGTTGAGTTTGATATTTTAGTTTAATAATTTATGAACAGATTTGGTATTCGAATACTTTGCAGGGATTTAACCCGTTTTACCCCGTTTGGCGGGCAAACAAGTATCACAGTCTACGGCATTCTTTTTTTTTGCACATCACACTGATATTAAAAGCCCTCTGCAGTGTCTCTACCACTCCGAACGACTTTGAAATTTTACCGCGTTCTCCCCTTAAATTCAATTAGGAAGGGAAATATGCGCAATTTAATTTTTCTCTTCATTTCGTGTCTAACAGCATTTTACAGGCACAATTTGTGCTTAACGAAAAAAATTGAATAGAATATTTTCATTTTGCAAAATAATCTGACTTTGTTTATTCACAGAAATACCATTTTCTAAATTTTGCAATTCTGTATTTATAGCCCGATAAAATCAAACATTAAATTTGAAAATTATCTTGTCGTCAATCAAATGTTGAAAGACTGCTTTCAGAGAAAAAAATAGGAATCATAAAATTCGATACACTGAAATACGACAGATGTCGCTACATGCGAATATGTCATGTGACGCCCTGACCAATCACACTGCGCAGCGCGCAATTTAAAAAAATTATGTAGTTAACTTGTTTTGTCAATATTTCCGCAAAACTTCACAAAATTGGAATAAAAACGTTTTCAAAATCGAATAATACGTTGTCACAACCGGTCCAAGTAGAAACTATTTGAAACGGGAAGATTCTTCTCCTTTTTTATGTAAAACGCTGTTTTTTCGGAAATTCCAAACACCGAAGACCGATTCCAAACACAACCTAATCAGCTTTGAAGGCAACACAGACGCTTCGATTGCGTCATGCGGCATCTCAATGGCATAAGTTGATGGTGAGAAATCGTTGGAGAAAGATATACACACACACACACACACATACATACATACTCTTGTCGGGGTTTTGGCGTAGTGGTAGAGTATCTGCCTACTACTCCGAAGGTCCTAGGTTCGCGCCCGGCCGCCGGAGAATATTTTCTAAAAATATTTTCTCATCGATTCCGACCGATGCAGGAACGTTCCGTGTGTGCTATCGGCGGTACCGATAACATGAGATCGCCCGGCCGAGCGGGAACCTAACCCGACGTAGGGGGGGGGGGGGGAGGGTGGGTTCCATCATAGGCGCCGGCCATCGTAGCACAGGAGTTTCTGGAGGTTTACCCTGTGTTTAGAAATACGATGGCCTAAAATGGCGAAAGTCGGCCCCAGCCTCATGGGTGGGTGTCCGGTACGCCCTCTAAAAGCATGGTCAACGGCTGCTACCCGGGGCGTACACATGAGAGGGACGGAGACACAAAAAAAAAGAACATACATACTCTTGTTAAAAATGGTCAAAAATGTCATGAAACATGGACATATATTGAAAAATCAGTTTTTTTAAATCGGGGGCACTCGAGAAACTTGTCCTATTGGGAAGTTAATAAAAAATTGTTGAAATTGATAGCAATGCTTTCAAATTACGAATCCGGGCGTATGGTGGAGTCGGTTAGATGTCCGCGTGCGAGGCTCAGGGAGTGATTCACTCAAATAATGAGTACTACCTAAGGAACAACTCCGCCCCAAACGTTGTCCAAAAGTTTACCCTCGTTGTGATTCTAGAACACCCATACCTTTCAGTTACAGAGGGAAGAGCCGTGAGGTACTAATGGCTACAAGTTTAGGAAGGCTACTCTCGAGGGCGTTTCGTTCGTCCGAATGACGGCGCATCGTTCGCGACGGTACACGGAAAGAAAAAAAACATAATTATTAGACCCCTGGTGACTAATCTGAGGACGAAATTTCCGTGAGTCCAAAAATTCATCCCAGTGAGTATAAAAACTATCCCGAAACAACAGAAAAGTCGGCCCAATGCGACTAAATTTTAGACTATAGGAGTCTAATTTTTCGACTCACGGAAATTTCGTCCTCAGATTAGTCACCAGGGGTCTAATAATTATGTTCTTTTTCTTTCCGTGTAGTAGCCATGCGATCGGGCGCGAGCAATTTGAAATCGTGAGGATACAATGTCAGGTCGCATGTGCGACTTGTCACTCGATATTGCGATCCGCCAATTGTCCTTGTGCCATCAGGGTAATCGTACAGAGTGATAGAGCGTTGAATTCCAAGTGATCCGGAAAGTGATACAACAACGGGCAGCTATGATGGAACCTCGAGTTATCAAAAGTTATAAAGCATAACATATTCCTTGAAAGTGCAAATAATGTGAGTAATCGCATCTCATGGTAATTGATCTGTTGTTTGAAAAGGATATGTATTTTAAACCAAAATCGATTCAATTTATGTGTTAAGAAGACACAATTGAGATGAGATTGAAACGAGACTGGGGCGAGACCGAGACGATATCGTGGTGTAAGCAGTTAGAAAGTCTCGTCTTGTCTCGTCTTGTCTCGTCTTGTCTCGTCTTGTCTCGTCTTGTCTCGTCTTGTCTCGTCTTGTTTTGTCTCGTCTTGTCTCGTCCCGTCTTGTCCCGTCTTGTCTCGTCTTGTCTCGTCCCGTCTTGTCCCGTCTTGTCTCGTCTTGTCTCGTCTTGTTTCGTCTTGTCCCGTCTTGTATCGCCTTGTCTCGCCTTGTCTCGCCTTGTCTCGCCTTGTCTCGGCTTGTCTCGCCTTGTCTCGCCTTGTCTCGCCTTGTCTCGGCTTGTCTCGCCTTGTCTCGGCTCTTCGAAATGTTCGTCTCATCTCGACTCGTCTCGTCTCGAAAATTGTACGGAAGGAACGATAAAAATCGTAGCATTTTATTAATCGTGATTTCTGGATGGTGTTTGTTGTAACACAATATTTGAATCGGAGTTGAGCATTTTTGAAATTGGATGGTCCCCCTATGCTGGCATGCGTGTATGAGCAGATGAAAATTTTTTTGAAAATGTCTCTACAGCCAGTCAATCGAATTACATTATTTTTTTTCTGATTGCACATATGGTGAAGCGCCTCTCATCGGCCTTCATTGGTATTTGATTCATCCTATTGTTTTTTCAGAAATACGGTTTTTGTTCAGCATTGGTTGAATGGGCTTTGATTTTTTTGTCATAATTTTCGAGGATTGTTCGAAGATGATATGACATGAAAATTCGAATCGCGTGGAATTTTAATAATATTAACTATCGAAACAGAATAGCTGTGAATGTTGACAAACAAACTCGAGAGGCACAAAATACTTGAAAAGCAGAAAGTCTCACAATTTCTAAAGTCCCCAATAATTTATGATTTTCATAAAAAACAAAAAATTATATTTTCATGCTGTTTCAACGTTATGTAGAAAATTTCAAGTTTGCTCTCTAAAATCAAAGTTATGAATCTAAAAAATCCTACCGAATTTTTTGAGTACCAGAAGCGATGATTGTGATTTGAATTATTATATAATTTAATTTATTATATTAAATATATATTATTATATATTATATATATGACAAATCCCCATCATCCAGGGGCGAAGGGGAGGGGAGGGGGGGGGAGGTTCAGTTAAAAAACATAATGCTACTTCATTTAATTCCATCCCACTACACTAAACCACCACTTGTGGGTGTGTGTGTGTGTGTGTGTTTGCATTAACTTTCAATAATCCCAGAATTTATTGCATTCCCCAAATGGGTTGACACAGAAGCCCTCAAGGAAAATTCCGACGGTTCCATCTCACGATCTCTCAATTATAAGATATTTAATACACTGAAATATCTGCAGAGCACAATAAATCAATGCTATTTTTACCCGAAATATCGAATTCCGTTGTAATTTAAAGTATCTCTTGTACTGTGCCCTTCGCGGGAAATGAAATAGCCCTCCTACAATCGACTGAAATCGTACTTGCGATACGGAATGGAACGGAACTTTAATTCAAGACTCGAATGTGCTCCAGTTTTGTGATACCAGTAGCGCTGAGGAAAACGCAACAAATTGATGGCCATGTAATTGAGCTCACAATCCAATCAGACGTTTCCTACCGCCGTCCCTCTTTCTTCCTTGTATTCTCTCGCTCATCTTCTCCTTGAAAATCTCACTTTTCTTATTGTTCCCTAGATTGTTTTCATCCACTTTGAAATAAACTATGGAGAATCGCTAGTGCCGGCTTAAAAATAAATAATTAAGGAGTGATTCGGGTTTTTCCCGATCTTGAGGGAAGTTATTGTTTTGGATCCGAAAATCGAAATCGAAAATTTTACCTGATCTCTACGTTTCATGACCCTTAGAAAGGTTTTCGACCATTTTTAGCGCGATGCTTGTCGGTGTGTGTGTGTGTGTGTATGTGAGCAAAATTTTGTCGAACGATTTCTCTCGAACAAATTATCAGGTTTGGGTTTTCTTATACTCATTCGATAGGTTTCCGCCTAACTTAGACCTGATTAGATTTTGAACATAATCGCCCCAGCGGTTTTTTAGTTATTAACAAATTGAATAGTTTATGTCGTTGCATCGTGAGAACGGTTAAAGATATGGAACAAATTATTTAATGAAAGTTGTTCCACACATAAAAATACATATTTGATGTGGTATAACTTTTTTTGCTAACACCGATAGTTAATTGTTATTAACAACTTCAAGCATTTAGATCGCTCTACAACAAGAACGGTTAGAGATACGAAATAAAGTGTCCAATGAAAGTTGTTCCACACGTAAAAATACACATTTGATGTTTTATGACTTTTTTTGCTAACACCCATCAATAATTGTCATTAACAAATTGCACTGTTTATCTAAGTATTACATATTGAGAATTATATTTTTTTTTAATATTTGGAAATTTTGAAAAGTTTACAAAGTTCAGAAAATTCTTGTAGTAACTATTTTTACTTCTACGCAGACAATTACTCGAGAGAAGAATACCATAACTATAGCCGATCACCGTTGATTCGGCAAAATCAAACTTTCGTCTCAGTGTAAGAGGTTGCGAAGAGGGAAATCCCTCTTGCCATATGTACGCTCAACTATTCTTGGGCTTTGCAAATTTTAAAGGCCTTGAACGTATTCAAATTCTCTCATTTTTATCTATACGTTTTTTCTCTAATTCATGAAATTTTTAAAATTTTTGCGTTTGCAATTTCGAGTTCGATTGCTCGAATTGTTGAATAAATTTTCAAAATTCTCGCGAATTGTGATGCCTTCAGAGCCATAAAAATTTTGATATTTGTCAATTTTTATGGCATTTCAAAAACCTTTCTAATGGCAGAAATTATTCACGTTTTGGTAACTTCAATAGTTACCAAGTTCATGTTAAATATTTGAAATTCGTGATGTTTCTTTTATTGATTGTCAGTTTCTTCAATTTTTTAAATTGTGTGAATTTTTCAGGATTTCCTGAATTTTTGAGACTTTATTGAATTGTACTGAGTAATTAGTGAAATGCTCAAATGCTTGGAAATTTTATATATTGCGCAGATTAATTGAAATGCTAAGAATTACAAAGTTTTATAATTTGGAAATTTGCCATTTTTTCAATATTTGAAATTTTGAAATTGTTGAATGTTTGACGCAATTACCGGCGTTTTTATTTTTTTATCATTTTCAGAATTTTCAGAAGCTTTCTCATCTTAGAAATTGTTGAAAATGCTTATGATTTTTGAACTTTTGAAACTTTTAGAACTTTAGAACTTTGCACAATTTCGGACGTTTTGATGTAAATTTTTGAAAAGTTTTGAGTTTTTGAAGTTTTCAAAATTGTTCGAATCGGCCAAGTTCCGGATTTACAATTTTTTTGAACAAAACTTTTTTTTCCAAACTTTTTTTCAAAAATCTTTTAAATAATAAAATCTCTGGAAGCAATCGAACTATTTCCAGATTTATAACATTTTTGTGAGTCTTGAATTTATGAGTACTCCGTAATTATGATTTGTTTTTTTCATTTATCCATGGCTTTTTAACTTATTAAGTTATTGGAATGCACCCACAATGCAAATTTAATGTTTCATTATCTAACTGGGGTTTTAAGTATATCAAAATGATCCCCGTCAACTTATAAGTTAGCGTATGTGTATGAATGTGTGTGTGTGTGTATGTGTATGAATGTGTGTGTGTGCGTGTATGTGTACAAAATTTTGCGCAGCGATTTCTCATGAACGAATGAAGTTATAGAAGTGCTCAATGTCGCGTTCGAAGTATTTCCATATAACTCAGAACTAATTAAATTTTGGATTAAATTGGTGCAGTATATATATTGTTATTAACGATTTCAATTGTTTATAATGTTCTATTGCATAAACTGTTAGAGTTAGCGTAAAATTTATATTATAAAAGTTGTTCCCTATATAAAAAGACGTATTTGATGTAGAATGCTTTTTTCGATAATTTGCATAATTAAGGAGGTATGACCGTCTCAACAATTATGTATGTAATGAGTGAACGAATGAACTTAGCGCTGTCATGACGGTCCCAATCGAAGCGTTTCCGTGCAAAATCGAGCGGATTACACTTTAGATGGGATTCGTACAGTATATGCAATGTTATTAACAATTGTAATTGTTTATACTGTTCCACTGGGTAAAATATTAAAGTTATCGGGAAAACTTCTTAAAAGAGAATCATTCCTTATATGGAGACACACCTTTTATGTGTAATGACTTTTTTCCATAATTTGCATAATTAAGGAGGTATGGTCATCTGAGCAATTTGAAAGATGGGCACAATGTATATCACCCGGTTTGTTCCTTATACAAAAATGCATATTCAATATGACGTTTTTCAATATAGGTTAGAACATATCGCGAGTGGAACTAGAATATACTTGGCGAATGAATATGCCGACAATTACGGGAAGGATGTCAAAGAGCGGGATAATTCAAAAAGTACAGAGGTGGAGAGGGTAACTAGGCGGACGGATTCCAGTTGAATATTTTTATGAAGACCACGGAAACCCCCATGGGAACCACCCAAAAAAATTTCCAATTTGGAATTTCGGCAGTTTTGATTTGATCAAATAACGCAGATAAGAAAAAGAACTTTGCGTATAAATGTTTTTCGTTTCATGGCGAACCATTCAGGTTCCATCAATTATACGCAGACTTGTGGTGCAAAGAGGGACACCGTGCAAAGTCGCTCCCCTTCTTTCTAAGTCAACTTAAATACGCTGTAATATATTCGAAAAACTTCCAAAAAGCATAAAACTTGCCTAATGGACCTTTTCATGCCAACTATTTTATGTTGTTACGATTTTTTCTATATGCACTCCCTTCTTCAACAATTCCTTGCAAGCGCTCGCTGTTCGCATTTACTATGACATACACATACACACATACATAGACATTTTTCGATTTCTACAAATATTGGAACAAATACACATACACACACACGCACCCACCCACACCCACTCGCATACACACACACCCCCACACATACACACCCACCCACCCACACACACACACACACATACACAAACACACACACACGTACATACTTCTCTTACTGTATTGTTGTCGTTATGAATTTTAAATTCTGAGGGATTTTTGAAAAATTCTTTAATATTGAAATTCGTCTTTCAGCTGAGCCCTTTGAGCATTTCACTTATTTCTACTGCATCAGCTCGACTCAACCGGGCCAAAGAAGTTTTCCTTAAAAAAGATGTCTTTCTGTTTTCAAATGACAACCAATTCCGTTAACCGCCTGTGGGCGGTTGCCGACGACAATTTTCTTCTCCTTAATGTCCTCCCCTTTTTCCATCCTCAGCGTCCTTCCTAAAATTTCTCACCCCTGAAATTTTTATCCCACCACTTTTGCCTCAATTTCTCGGAATATTAGATGGTGCCCACTGGAAACGTCTGTTGGCATTACGTAATTTGCAGTAAATGCTGGGCTAACTAAATGTACTCGGGAAAATTGTCATTCCCAGTGGAAATTGAGAAAGCCGGGAAAAGGGCTTTTCCCTGAATCAATATCTGCAATGATACTACACCGAGGGAATGGTCTGATAAAAATTACTCCACCCTTTGCTGGATTGGCGATATAGGCCAGGTTTGAACTTGTTTCATTAAAAAATCTTGCATTAATTCATACTTGCAGAAAATTTGACATCAGATAACTTAGATTGGATTAGCATTATCATTAGCATTTTTGTACATTTTCTTACTCACTCAATTTTTAAACTTGAAACTCCTATAGTCTTAACTCCGCAATTTTCAAAAATGCTCAATGTCTTTTTTTAAATAGAAATTTTCCAATTTTTTATCTCCAATTTTGTAATTTTTAATTTTGTTTATATATGCAGTGTTATAGAATGATAAAAGGTATTTCGGAATTTTTGAATTAAAGAACTTGAAAAATAACGCCATTAGCCAATCGCTGGACCATTTGGAATTTGATGGAAAAATGATGATTCACTGATGCAGTATGTATCGTGAGGCGTTGGGTAAAATTTACCTACCCACAGTAGCAGCAAAGCTAGCGCACTCAATGTGCTTGTGCCCTCCCCCCCCGCCCGCTCTCTGTCGCGAACTAAATAATGTCCCCATTGATTATTGTCATTTCACATCTTTCTTCAAAGTTTTCAAGTGTCTCAATCATCCGTGTGTAATCATAATGCGACGAAGTATGTCTGCCGCATTCAGGGACTCAAGCACTGCCCGCTTATTATACCCACAGTTACGCCTGAAGTATCAGAAAAAAAATCAAAAAACAAAATTTTTTTTTTGCGTAAGGAACATTTTCCTTTTAATGAGATTTGTCCTATTTATGACCTTTCTTAAGATACAGTGGTATAAAAATTATTAGGAAAAGGTATATTTATGAGATTTTATCCAAAATTCAATAATCTGTAAACTATGTGAAGCTACTTTTCAATTCCAACCGGAGTGACCTTAATTGCATTATTACTTTCAGGTTTATCATGTATTAACAAATAGCGTAACGAACACATTTACACCCATGCAAACACACACACACACACAAGTCACTACACACATACACGCACGCACACATAAATACATGTATATATATACACCTATACACACACAAACGCCCTCCCACATACATACGCACATATATACACACACACGCACACACACACACAGACTATCGGAAAGGTGACGGGGCTTTGGTGTAGTGGGTAGAGTGTCTGCCTACTATTCTAAAGGACCCCCGTTCGCTTCCCGCTCACTGCAAATATTTTTTCTGGAAAATATTTTTTCACGGACTCCGACCGATGGCAGGAACATTCCGTGTGTGCTATCGGCGGTATCCATGAAGTGAGACCGTGAGCCGGGACCGAACGCGACCCGTCGCGCGGGGGGGGGGGGAGGGAGGGTTCCATCGTAGACGCCCGCCATCGTATCACAGGGGTTTCTGGAGGTTTACCCTGTGATTAGAAATACGATGAGCTGAAATGGCGAAGTCGGCCCCAGCCGCAATGGGTGGGTACTCTGATCCGTAGTATTGCCCATGAAGTAATGCCTACCAGCGGTTACGTGGGTGAATACGAATAGAGAAAGAGTAGAAAAAAAAAAACACACACACACACACATACAACCACGCCCATACAGTTGTTCAATCTTGCAGCTACGTTGAAAAATGTAGATCCAATTCAAAATGCCTACTTTCCGACAGACCAACAGCTTCCCCTCTTGGAAAGTTCAAAATGACTCATATCCCAGTTTTACCAATAATTGTTGAGAAACTTTTCTCTCCACATATACCATACTACCAGAATCACTCAGTTGACAAGTAGTCAGCCCTAACACAGCACTTATCGAATTAAAACTTTTCCAACTGGCATCCAATCTCAGAAGGGTAAGAAGCTAATTGGTACTTAATCCCAGTAACGAGACGTTAACACCACCCAACCAACCTCCGTCATCCTTACTCTCCACTTTCCACCTGAGGGTGTCTTTTCCCTCATTTCGGAAAAAATAAGACTGGGTCGTTTTACGAAAATTTGACACGATCCGCAACTTTATTGCCCTTTTATTTCACGCATTATTTTTAACGTCATATAAAACACACGGGTGTATCACTTAAATCTAGGGCCATATAGAATTTTCGTCTTTCATCAAATTAAGAGAAGAGTTTGTGAGTTAAATAAACAATGTTAATTGCTACAACAAGACACAGTGGCAATTGTTTATGCTGAAAGGAACCCATTAAAAAAGACGGAAGGTTATGGGAAGAATACAGAATAAAAAAAAAAATTTGAAATTAATTTTCTTCAGAATTTTTTTTACTTATAAGTAACGTAATTTTTTTTTATAAAAAAAAATAATTATGTGAAAAGTGTAAAAAAAAGGATTAAAATTTTCGCGCAAATTAAAACTACCAAGAAAAGTATTCGAAAATTAAAAAAAAAGGCAAATAAAAAAAAATTAATTTTGAAAATTTTATTGGAATTGAGAGAAATATATAAATATTGCACTGACCTTTTGGTGAATCTCGTACACCCCATGCTGATATCGTCAAAAAAATATTGATAAAACCGCATTAGCACAATTTTCCGTAAAAAAATTAATTGAAAGATTATTTCTCACACGTGACGGGAAATCTTTTCGACAGTTTGGGTCTCAGTAGTGAATTTGGCGCGCGACTGTTCAGACTGAAACCACCCCTGAGGCTACTGTGCTAACCAACCCTCAAGCCAGCCTCATTGGTGCGTTTCTCTCAATCTCTCAGATCCCTTCCTAAGCCAACTAACTTCCCCCCCCCCCTCCACCCACCCTCCTACTGCGCCCCACCCCCACCCCTCGGTTGACCTACCCTTTTTCTGCGTTTTCGGATGTCACCCCTTTTCAGATTTTTTTTTTGCACTCTTTTTCACTCTGTTTGCACATTGCTCATCATTACGACCCGTTAATTGTCAATTTTCGGGCCAATTTGGGGGTAATGAGTTTCTGAAACGATCCTAATATTGTTAGCGATCAATTTTATTGATGTATGGGCTTTTAAATGTTTTTGGGGATTTACGCGGGTGGTTGAGGTGACGCGTTACGCGTTTCAACTTGGGTTGTTATCGGTCATTGTGGTGATACCAATCAGCGGATTAAGCTTTTCGGGAATCTCTGGTTTTTTTTCAATGTTTTAAGATTTAGGATTTTTTTTTTAAATATCCAATCTGAAGAAAAAAATTTTTGGGTTTTTTGAGCTTTTGGAATTTTGGGAAATTTCTGGAAGTTTTGGTAATTGCGGTTTTTTTTTTAACTTTTGAAACATTGGAATTTTCTTGAAAGTTCTGAAGTTCTTGATCTACTTGAAGTTTTGAAATTTCTGACATTTTTTGCAAAATAAAAATGGTCAAAATTCTTGAAATTTGTAAAACAAAAATTCAGGTTTCGAAAGTTTTCAATTTTTTTGGATTTTTTAAAATTCGATTTTTGAGAAAATTTCAAAAGTTTTCAAAATTGTCAAATTAGTAAAATTTAAAAAAATTGTGATTTTTTAGTGATTTTTGGAAAACCACCATTGAAATTTAGAATTGCAGAAATTTTCCCGAATTTAAAACGTTAACAATTTCCAAGATTGCCAAAATTTCAATATTGCAAAAATTTCCAAGCTTCTCAAGTGTCATTAAATTCCATAATATTCAAATTCGTCAAATTAGTGTCCCCCCGTTTTCCAATTTCAAAGAGCGAAAAAATTCATAAACCTTCAAAAATTGCACCTCAAAATTTTGGATCTCGAAAAACCCGAAGTATCTCAAACATGCTCAAACTGTTCTCAAAATTTCCCAAAAAAAATCCTGAAGCAATCCTCAACTCCGACTGCAAGAACTTGAAAATTCACGTAGACATAATTCACGAAAAATCACCGAAGCCCTCGGGGATTGCCGGAGGCTCAAATCAGATCCAAAAACGTCTCGTTTACAACTATATACCCCTCCGGCCTATTCCCAATTGGACGCGCATACGGTGTCGTATTTCGTTACATACGGCACGGGATTCACACGCAAAAATTTCGCGGTCCGAGCAGCATCACTTGAGCCGGCTGAATGAAAAAACAAATCACTTTATGGTAAGGTGAAACTCGAGAGATTGAGCCAATTTGGTTTATGCTGGAGCCGACGGGGTAAAGTGAATTTTTGTGATTTTGCTACGACACACACCTCGTCCTTGGTGGAAAGCCAGTGTACGTCTCGCAGTTTCGCCGCGCGTTATCGTCCTCACTACCTTTTGATACTCCTCTCCCACGAGTCATGAGTTAGCGCAGGCGTTCACCATTGCGCGCGCCGAGTTTTCAAAAAAATGTGGTATAGTGAGAAAATCAGGGTACAGTGGGCTTGGATATTTCATTTAGTGTCTGATTGAGGTGGCCGATGATGCATGAATGCTGTTTTATTATTCATAGAAATTAACAAAAATAGACGGAGTGAATGGGGGTGAGCAGTCGGCCGAAACGCGGGATATTCCATCGTTGCTTCTATATCTTCCTTTGTCATTTTTAATAAAGTGTTCTAGGGTGGTTCCTATATTTTATTGAGGGGGCGGGGGGGTGACGGGGGAGTCAGTTGACTGGGGAATAGACGGCGATGGAAAGTATTTCTACAGTTTTTGGAATTTGATTTTTGATGAAATTGGAGTTCGATTTTTGGAAATTTTAACGAAGCTCTGGGGAATTCTTCAGTTTTTCGATTATTGAAATATCAGGCAGGGCATTTGGAAGAGGTCGGTAGTATGAAATATTCGATTAGGGAAAATTGTAATTTAGAAATTCTTAATGTGGGAGGAATGATAACAAAATGGAATGCCTGAAGTTCGGAAATGATAGTGAATCATTAAATCCAACAACTTAGGAAATTACGAATTAAAAAATTTCAAACTTTCCAGAATTTGAAACATTGGAAAAGTTGCAAAAAGATTCAAAAGGTTCGAAAGTTTTTGAAAATTTTCGAATTTTTTTGAAATTTTTCAAAAGTTTTTGAATTTTTTCAAAAGTTTTTGAAATTTTTCAAAAGTTTTTTAAATTTCTCAAAAATTTCATAATTTTTCAAAAATTTCAAAACTTTCAAAAATTTCAAAAATTTCAAAAATTTCAAAAATTTCAAAAATTTCAAAAATTTCAAAAATTTCAAAAATTTCAAAAATTTCAAAAATTTCAAAAATTTCAAAAATTTCAAAAATTTCAAAAATTTCAAAAATTTCAAGAATTTCAAAAATTTCAAAAATTTCAAAAATTTCAAAAATTTCAAAAATTTCAAAAATTTCAAAAATTTCAAAAATTTCAAAAATTTCAAAAATTTCAAAAATTTCAAAAATTTCAAAAATTTCAAAAATTTCAAAAATTTCAAAAATTTCAAAAATTTCAATAATTTCAAAAATTTCAAATACTTCAAAAATTTCAAAAATTTCAAAAATTTCAAAAATTTTAAAACTTTCAAAAATTTCAAAAATTTCAAAAATTTCAAAAATTTCAAAAATTTCAAAAATTTCAAAAATTTCAAAAATTTCAAAAATTTCAAAAATTTCAAAAATTTCAAAAATTTCAAAAATTTCAAAAATTTCAAAAATTTCAAAAATTTCAAAAATTTCAAAAATTTCAAAAATTTCAAAAATTTCAAAAATTTCAAAAATTTCAAAAATTTCAAAAATTTCAAAAATTTCAAAAATTTCAAAAATTTCAAAAATTTCAAAAATTTCAAAAATTTCAAAAATTTCAAAAATTTCAAAAATTTCAAAAATTTCAAAAATTTCAAAAATTTCAAAAATTTCAAAAATTTCAAAAATTTCAAAAATTTCAAAAATTTCAAAAATTTCAAAAATTTCAAAAATTTCAAAAATCTCAAAAATTTCAAAAATTTCAATAATTTCAATAATTTCAAAAATTTCAAAAATTTCAAAAATTTTAAAGTTTCAAAAATTTCAAAAATTTCAAAAATTTTCAGAAATTCTAAAAATTTCAAAGCATTCCAAAAAATTTCGAAAATCAGTCTAAAATTCCAAGAACCCAAAAACCAAGCCAATTTTAGAAACCTACATCGCGAGTATATTATTCATGTCCCGTCAATTGATCTCAATTACTACCACACCACTTACTATCAAATGATCAACATCATACCTTCACATGTACCACTCTCCAAATGAGCCTGAATCCCGAGACCTCCATATTAAAAACCGCCGTTGAAACCCATATAACAAAGCCCTTAAAATCAAAATATCATGGAAATATCACGTATAATCGTGGTTGGAGAGCTTGCGTATATAAATAAGGATCAGCTAAGCCTCAGAGCGGCGCGTAATTACGCTGGAACTAAACCGGGTATTCAGAGGGATCGGTGATCCTTCATAGCGGATGGATGCTCTCAGATCCTACAGGATCGTAAGTAACCGCTTGTCCAAAACCAATTTGGAATTACTGCAACATGACCCGCCTCTGGACCACAACGTGACGCTATTTTCAATGAGAAATCTCCCCAAAATTTCGTCATAAACTCCCACCGGGTTTGCTATTTTAATCAATGCGATTCCAGATATGCGTATCATTCAAAAATTCCCGCCAAACGTGCAAACACTTCCGACGTACTTCATCGAGATACATTCATAGTAGTGTTCCTTGATATCCCTTATTGTGTTATTCTTTATTTTGCTATTTTGCGTTAAATATCCAAATATCCACATAGACACACACACAGACACACACTTTAGTGCAGTAGATATGCTCACTACGTTGAAGGTCCGGTTTGCCCCCAGCCTCTGGAGAATGTTTCACATTCCATGTGTCCTATCAGTGGTACCCATAAAGCGAGACCGCACGGCCGGGCGGGAACCTATCCTGACGCAGGGGTGGGGTGGCTTCCATCACAGCCCGTCGGCGTAAGATAGGGGTTTCTGGAGGTTTACCCTGTCTTTCGAAATACGACGGCCTAAATCGCGGAGATTGACCCTATCTGCATGGATGGGTGCCCACTAGTCCTTCTGAAGAATACTCAGCCAGCAGCAATGGGAGAGAAGGGGGGGGGGGTACAAACGATATAGACGGAGTTTTTTTTATGGAAATGTGTGTTGTAGTTTTTATTAATTTCAGGGAATAAATAGATCGTAAGTGGTGTCCATAGGAGCCATGCAAAAACTTCTCCAAGTTATATTTTGATAAAAATCAGCTGGATCAAAGAATCGAAAATTTTGGATCTATCTCGAAAAGCGATTGAAAGGAAAATCCTAAAAAATCCTATCTAAAATTAAATTCTGCTAAAAAAATATTTAACATCATTTTTCCTTGGAACTATTTGTTAACGCGATATCGAATTTTACCAAGAGTCTTTGAAAAAAGTGGTCAGGTGAAACTTACAAATCGGATTTTTGCGCAGCGATGACGGATCGCACCCATTCGTCCCAGTTTCTCTTTATTCTTTTTGTACAGTGTATAGTGAGACAGATGATGACCGATATTATTTCGTAAAACTGGGATGCGCCATTCATAGCTCTTCATGTAATTACTAGCAATAAAAAAAACTCATTATTTTGCAATGATTCCATCGCTTCTTTCATGAATCATGACTGTTGTTTGAATATCAACGTACGTGGTACCAGGTGTTTCATTTTTTATAGATGGATTAATTCAATAAAAATAATATTGTTTTCCACAGCTGTAGCTGCTCTCTCTCAATTTTGCAAATAAATTCGGATTTAACGCGATAAATATTATATACAATATTTTATACTAGAAGCCGAATCCATCAAAAAGTTCTCCAATGGTATTGTTGGTGAATACAATGAGGTTTAATCACCTCCAATACCACGCAGGCTTCCTGGTTTAACCCTGGTGAGAAGTGACGAACGGACCAAATATAATACCGGTTTGAACCAACCCTTACCAGGCTTGGGGGAAGCTTGCCATCCAAGCTTGAACCAAAACTTACCAAGCTTGGAGGAAGCTTGGTATCCAACTTTGGACCAACTTCGGCAGCGAGTTTCTGCCAATATGTAAATAACATTGGAAAACGATAAAAAAAATTAATAGTTTTTTTTCCTGTTCCTGTGATCAATCACGTCATCATTAGCCGATCCCAGTGCAATTATAGGCTCGCTATACGGACCTTTGGTATTCAAAGCTTGGACCATGATCAAATACGAGATTGGATGCTGGCGTTTAGATTTTTGAGTATACCCAAGTTCGAACTGACCTTGATATGACCATGTGATCAAGCATGATCAAGCTTGGTGGAGCGACTTTTGGTCATCTCGGTCGGTCAAGTTCGAACCCATAATTTGAACTTGCTAACTCCAACTTGATAACTTGAATTTGATAACTTGAACTTGATAACTTGAACTTGATAACTTGAACTTGATAACTTGAACTTGATAACTTGAACTTGATAACTTGAACTTGATAACTTGAACTTGATAACTTGAACTTGATAACTTGAACTTGATAACTTGAACTTGATAACTTGAACTTGATAACTTGAACTTGATAACTTGAACTTGATAACTTGAACTTGATAACTTGAACTTGATAACTTGAACTTGATAACTTGAACTTGATAACTTGAACTTGATAACTTGAACTTGATAACTTGAACTTGATAACTTGAACTTGATAACTTGAACTTGATAACTTGAACTTGATAACTTGAACTTGATAACTTGAACTTGATAACTTGAACTTGATAACTTGAACTTGATAACTTGAACTTGATAACTTGAACTTGATAACTTGAACTTGATAACTTGAACTTGATAACTTGAACTTGATAACTTGAACTTGATAACTTGAACTTGATAACTTGAACTTGATAACTTGAACTTGATAACTTGAACTTGATAACTTGAACTTGATAACTTGAACTTGATAACTTGAACTTGATAACTTGAACTTGATAACTTGAACTTGATAACTTGAACTTGATAACTTGAACTTGATAACTTGAACTTGATAACTTGAACTTGATAACTTGAACTTGATAACTTGAACTTGATAACTTGAACTTGATAACTTGAACTTGATAACTTGAACTTGATAACTTGAACTTGATAACTTGAACTTGATAACTTGAACTTGATAACTTGAACTTGATAACTTGAACTTGATAACTTGAACTTGATAACTTGAACTTGATAATTTGAACTTGACAATTTACTTATTCCAAACTCTGAATTTGAAGATGGGACTTGAAAGTAATCAATTGAATCCCTACACTCCAAGGTGGCACTCGGAGCTAATAACTAATAATGTATCTTCTGGGAATGTACACCGCTACATGAAGAATTTGCATCCATGCAAGTTACCACGTAAAGGGGCTTCGACCTATTTACCTTTATGCACATGGCACCTCTAATTTCCTTTCGTGCACACGGCTTTTCCATCGATTGTCTATGTAATTGTTGAGGGAAAAGAGAAGCGAGGAGGATGATACAGGCGATACTGGCTCACAACGTCAGAGGTGACTTCCAGTGAAATGCAAGAGATTCGCCTCGCTATCATTGTGCATTCCTGCCAGCGAAGGTCAGGCATAATTGCGAATCTAGTTTACATTTCCTCAGAGAAATGTTTCTATTCCGAAGCAAAAGAAAAATATATAAAAATGAATTTCATTAACTTCCTCAAATAAAGGAACTATGTTTTCTATCGACTGAATAATTAGTTAGACGAAAAAGTCTCATAAAATGTTTCATTAAACCTGTTAAAATTTCTATACGTTTCCAATTACAATTTTACACTATATCCCAGGGAGATTCTCCAGAAATCTGATACCGGTATTTTCTGATACGCGATAACACCTAATTTTTTTTAAGTTATTCACCCGGAAGCGATCCTCTATGATATCAAAATAGCCCGAGGAACAAACGAAAGCCTGCGAGAAAAAAAAGCATCAAACCGCTGAGCCCAAAGACAAACTAGCCCGCAAAAACCCGCTGAAGAATCGCCTATAAAATGTGTTTTCGAGTCTATCCTATACCCCGTTACATACGTCTGCCTGGTCTTTTCTGCTGCCAAAACCCTTTTTCACAGTTTCACAGTTTCACACAGCCGGTTCACTAGACATTGGCAAAGATACAGAGGTAATTGATCATTGAGGTATACAGAGTCGCGGGTGCACTAATGGTGGGCGAGAGGGCGGTGAGATGATGTGGTATGGTCCACGTGAATACTTTGAAGCCAGTGTGCGTCATTGCCGAGTATGAAGGATAGCTGTAGGCTGTTGAGAGCGAGTGAGAAAATGAATTGGCCACTTTGAGCACATTGTGCTCGTTGTTTCGGCTAGCGATATTTTAGTTTACATCAAAAGACTGGGATCGCTAGCCAATTGAGCCGTGGATAAACTCTATGTGTCGTTCAACAAGCCGTAACGGCAATCGCTGGCTCATGGAAGTGTTCATGCACTGAGAAGAAAAAAACTAGTGTCTTACCGACATGTGGATTTGAGATGTCACGCTGAGGACTCCAGGTCTAAATGTCCAGTGGAAAATGTCGCAACCAAAATATTCCATTCTAGAATATCCGAGATCAATTGCATATTCTGCCAATATGGACCGGCGATGCTGCGGCTAAATTCCGATTTACCTCACGCACATTTTCTGCGGACTGCCAAATCGATTGTCTTAAAACTCTATAGTATGGATTTCTAATGGCATTGTGCCGCGAGGGCGATAAGCGAAAATTGGTGGGAGTGTGAAGTGTGCCACACGAGACGTCAGTGAGTTCCACCCGAGGCCCCGAAAGTGCCTGCGGCGCTTAAAGATAAACGGAATGGGTGCGTAGAAGGGTACGTGACAGAAGTGAAACTTTTGTGGAATATATCAGGTAAAGAAGATACTTTCGATTGAAACGAAATCCTAATAAATTAAATTGTGCATTAAATGGGACAATAAACAAAAAATATAGTACTTTCGCATTCACAATCGACGAAAAAGTTTTTTGCCCGAGTAACGAACATTGTTTTTTGACAGGAAGGGCGTGGGCGGGTTTTCGCGCACGCGAAGCGTGCGTGAAAACTGGCTTCACGCACTGAGTGTCAAAAAAACATTTTCTGCAATTTGCGTGCAACTGACTGATGAACTTCATCCTGAAATATGGATGTTGGAATATCGACAAAAATATATTTCTCAAGACATCGGAAAACGTATGGTAATAAAATGTGTTCAAGTAGAGAGACTCTTTCTTTAATCACTTTCAGGTAAATAGAAGTGCATCCCTTCGCACTTTTTGCGTTATGACATGGCAGGCGAAGGGGCTGTCCCTTATAGATACATCTAGAAAATAAGTTTAGTCCAGTTTTGTCGGAGTATTAAGCGTGTAAAGATCTTCCTCTCAGTACACCTTATTCATACAAAGAATTTAGAACTCATCTCTCACTCTTTCACATCGGATTCCAGCTGCTAAAACCATGCTACGCACACTGCCACCCCTCCTTCGCTAGTCTCTCATTCTCCCTGATTTCGTCCCCTACTACGCCTGCCGGCCCCTCGCGCCCTGTGGAAATCGATTACATCGGCCTTGCATTTGACGGCGTAAGATCTCGCTTGCAGGCCTAGACCTCACTTTTGTGGAACTGCACAGCAAAAAGTATTCTATCCCCTCTCCCCAGAGCCCCTGTAAATGCCACTTATGAGGCCTGAATGACTAAAATAGTTTGATGCAGTCATCCGATTCATTTCAAATTCTTCAATCACTGATGAACAGTGATAAATCATATTTGCGAAGACATCAATGCGACATTCGTGGAATATAGAGTCTAAGTCCATCCGGATCTTCATATTTTAATATTGAATGAATATTTATTATTCGACTGTTCGGTATTTATTACGTCGAAAAAATTACCAATCCAAAATAGCTGCCAATAATTCGCAATATCATCAATACCCCGATATTCGCTCAAATTACAATGAATAACTAGTGGTGTGCAAATGTGTGTGCCCCATACGGGGCACAAACAAAACTTCCCGATTTGGTATTTCAGCACAGCATAAGCATGCAACCATGGTGATGAGCAAACTCAACAGTGATATCAATAATTGAACTTGTGACTAATAATTACTGCATGCGATCGATTTAGTTTGATTTTTAAGCCGCATAAAAATATTCAACTGGAATTCGTTCGCCTAGTTACCCTCTCTACCTCTGTACGTTCCCAATTATCCCACTCTTTGACATCCTCCCCGCAATTGTCGACATATTCATTTGCCAACTATATTCTAGTTCAACTCGCGACATGTTTTAACCTATATTGAAAAAAGTCATACTGAATGTGCATTTTTGTATAAGGAACGACCCTGGCGATATGCATTGTTCCCGTTTTTCAAATTGCTCGAACAACCATACCTCCTTAATTATGCCAATTATGAAAAAAAGTCATTTCATGTAAAAGATGTATTTTCATATAAGAAATAGTGTTCTTGAGATAAGTTTCCAGCGAAATTTAATATTTTACCCAGTGGAACCGTATAAACAATTGCAATTGTTAATAACATTGCATATATACTCCACGAATGTCATCCAAAATGCAATCCGCTCGATTCTGAACGGAAATGCTTCGATTGAGACCTTCATAACAGCGCTGTATTCATTCGTTCACTCACTACAGACATAATTGTTGAGCCGGTCATACCTCCTTAATTATGCAAATTTGCGAAAAAAGTCATTCTACATAAAATACGCATTTTTATGTGGGGAACGACTTTTTTCATATAAATGTTGCGCTAACTCTAATCGTTTATGCAATAGAACGTGATAAACAATTGAAAGTGTTAATAACAATATATATACTACACCAATTTCACGAAAAATCCCATTCCCTCTAAGTTACATGAAAATGCTTCGATTCCAATATTGACGGCCTCGATAGCTTCATTCGTTCGTGAGAAACCTAGGATCAAAATTTCGGAAACACACATACATACAGACATGCACACACAGACATCGATTCAAAATTTGTTGGGCATCATTTTGGTATACTGCAAACCCCAGTCACAGGATGAAAGGAAAAGTATCGATTTCGGGGTCATTACAATAACTTCCTGGATAATCGGGAAGTTAATCAATACACATGTTGATCTTCGCTGTTTGCATAATACGCGAATCCACCGTACTGTTTGGCGTAGTGGACGATGGCTGCCAATAACGCTAAATCGTTTGGAAGGACATGCGTTTGAGTTCGGCTGGGAATGATGTGTTGGAAACAGCACTTTCCGCTCGTAGCTCGACGCGAATCATGGAGCAAGTAGTGAGATCTAAACATTTCGATGCCCAGCAAGGCTTTATGAAACTAATTTTGGACGGAAAATCATAGAATTTTGGGAGAAAGAATTCAGTACATGAGAGAGGAAATTCAAAAGAAACTGGCTTACGTTCTCACCTGAAAAAATAATTATCTCACAAAATGCTGAGAATTATGAATCCTTCGCTTTCTAATGAGAGTTTAAGTGAAGTGAATTTGAAGGTTGAAAACATTCTTCACTTGAACTGAGAAAAATTCCTGGTTCGCTTTGGAGTACTTACGACGAGGAGAACGTTTAACACTCGGGAACTACTCCCATATTTATATTTGTAGCAACTGCTTTGAAGCAGCAGAAGGAAATAGATGAACTTTGTGAACTACGAGTGCAATGAAGTGGCCTACTGGTCGAAATTTACTTTTTATTGATAAACAATATTAAAATCGGCATGTATCGACGTCGCCAGTATGGAAAGCTGGGAATTACAGGGTGCGCCAGCAGTTCCTCCAGTATGAGAATGGTGAATAAGTTTTGAACGAAACATAGATTACAAGAAATAGTGTTTTTTGATTCCGCTCAATCCTTCACAGTTAATGTGGATTACTTTAAAAGAAAACATCGATTAAATGGTCGATAAGAGGTCTAAGAGAGTAAATCGGTTAAGGGGTAATATACATGTAAATCGAAATTTGTTGACCAAAATTTTTTTTTGCTCTACAAAATAGTTGATCATCTGGCGAATATGCTGTAAAAATTTTTAATTTGAATTCGAACTCTAAGTCCCTCAGATCGAGCATCGAACAAGTAACAAATAACTTGTAATATTCACATTGAAAACTATAAACTGCCTTTTCTCCACTTTTCATTTTTGCATTTTTAACTTCCCGATTATTCGGGAAGTTATTGTAATGACCCCGAAATCGATGTTTTTTCTTTCCTGCTGTGACTGGGGTTTTAAGTATACCAAAATGATGTCCAACAAATTTTGAATCGATGTCTGTGTGTGTGTGTGTGTGTGTGTGTGTGTGTGTGTGTGTGTGTGTGTGTATGTCTGTATGTATGTGTGTTTACGAAATTTTGATCCTAAGTTTCTCACGAACGAATGAAGCTATCGAGACCGTCAATATTGGGATTGAAGCATTTTCATGTAACTTAGAGGGGATTAGATTTTGGGTGAAATTGGTGTAGTATGTATATTCTTATTAACAATTTTAATTGTTTATCACGTTCTATTGCATAAACTATTAGAGTTAGCGCAACATTTATATGAGAAAAGTTGTTCCCCATATAAAAATGTGTATTTTATGTAGAATGACTTTTTTCGCAAATTTGCATAATTAAGGAGGTATGACCGTCTCAACAATTATGTCTGTAGTGAGTGAACGAATGAACACAGTGCTGTCATGGAGGTCTCAATCGAAACCTTTCCGTTCAGAATGTAGGTTAAAACATATCGCGAGTTGAACTAGAATATACTTGGCGAATGAATATGTCGACAATGGCGGGAAGGATGTCAAAGAGCGGGATAATTAGGAACGTACAGAGGTAGGAAGGGTAACTATGCGGACGAATTTCAGTTGAATATTTTTATGCGACTTAAAAATCAGACTAAATCGATCGCGTGCAGTAATTATTAGTCACAAGGGTCAATTACTGATATCACTGTTGAGTTTGCTCATCAGCATGGTTGCATGCTTCTGCTGTGGTAAAATACCAAATCGGGAAGTTTTGTTTGTGTCCCGTATGGGGCACGCACATTTGCACACCACTAGTTTTCGTTCTTATGGACACGATTCACAAAAAACTATGGAGCATAACGGAGTGAATCAAAGCTTATTCTCTTCAGTATTAAATTCTCTTCCATTTGAATCTATATGTTTGTACAAAAAGTTTTTTTTATTATTTTTCAAGGGGATAGAAAATGAAATCTTCCCTGTGAATTACCACTTTTCGTTCGAAACTGTATTTAATTTTTATGCCATCATTTCTTCCGGGGGTTTCAGGTTCAAATAGAAGATTAACTTATAATAAAAACAAATATTTTTTGTTTTTTCATTTCAGGCGCTCTGGCACATACTCCATAAGTCCGCCATTTTATAAAAATTTTTTATGAACAAATTTGTGTAACATCTTTTATGCCACCTTTAAATATATCCGCCGCGCCACGATGATTGCTTGATTATTTCCTTTGAAAAAAATCATGAAAAATACCTCAATTGTAACCGTTTACATGTACCTTCATCTCCCTTTAACAAATGGCGAAATTATTCACTGATTACATATCGGAGGAACAGATAGCACACGCTATATCTTGGCGATGATTCTTCAAATAGACGCTGTCAAAAAGCGGATATTCTTTGCACATGCATCACACAAATTCATATTTCATTATATATAATTGATATTTTTTCGATATCACTTTACTATGTATGCGAGGGCTACGATGGTTTGATCAGTTGGGGGACGGATTTGTAACTTCAAGGTTCTGAGATCTCGGCTTTCGACAACAAAAACGAGTGAAACAATTCTACCATAGCTGAAAACTTTTCAGCCCTGATGAGGGGAGCATCGAACTCTCGATGATTTGTCTCTACTCGCGAAGTGATTTTCAAAATTCGTTGAACCTTCACCCCAGATTCGGCATTCACTTCATCGCAAAATGGCCCAATGAGTATATATATTGATTTAACTAGTAGCAGTTGGAATGACAACAATGTCATGCTCATATCCATTTTTATATTTCCTTGAACTCTGTGTAGCGTACAGACGGAGTGTAACGAACCGAGATGGCAACTTGCAATTCTGCATGAGTCGTGCAGCTAGTCCCGAGAGGGATACCTTCCCAAGTGCGGCTCTATCCGATCGTAAAATAGAGACAAAAAGTATGTTTATCAAGGAATGCTTGGTTGCAGTTAACGGAGCGTTAGTTGCATTTTAACTGACAACACTTCTGTAAAAAGTAGTTCAATTGGCCCTGTATCGAAATTATAAAATGAATTGTTATCTTGTATTGGAGTCCGAAATGAAGGCAAGGAACGCATTTGAAAGAACGCGCCGGGAAAAATATCCTTTACACTAATTTTTTGTTAGGAAGGGTGGCGAGGGGGAGGGAAAGGGGTGTAGCGCTAGCTAGATTCGACACCTTCAGACATGAGACAGGACGTTACCTTGTTTTCCTCACTCCTCCGGTGTCTCCGTATTCGGATCAGGCTAGTCCTCATCCCCACTAGTTCTAGGCGCCTACCTGCCGAGGCCGATGTAATCGCCGAGCTATATCGACCTTACAATTGATTTATACTCAACTGAATTTCGACACACGATTACCCTTGTACATACTTTGTATGTACTTGCATTTAATGTCCTGACTAGAAATTTGGACAGGCTAACTTTGTGTCACATAAGGGCCGAGTTCGGTAGGCCCACGGCTATCTTGATCAAGTTGCCTTATGAGGACTGTGAAAGGGGAATATCCGGCAGCCGTGCTCAAATAAAATTCTATGCTCTATCCAGTTATCTGTACAGG
The DNA here is from genome assembly GCA_026005395.1 of Asobara japonica. Lineage (NCBI taxonomy): Eukaryota > Metazoa > Arthropoda > Insecta > Hymenoptera > Braconidae > Asobara > Asobara japonica. The sequence continues at coordinate 1,398,253 of BQMI01000539.1, read as the reverse complement.
GGCCTCGTTAGGGCCTTGTATGACTATCCGGAGTGAAAAATTGTCAAATCCGGTCAGGATAAGGTAATCTTGATAGTCATAGTCATCATAATCAATGCAGTACTTGTCTAGTTCAGGTACTCCCAAAGCATTTCCGTCTTCATCAGGGCCATCCAAGGTAGCCGGAAGAGGGCATACCAAGGGTTCTTTGTGCGGCCCGGACAAAGTTGCCCTTACCAGGCCCAGATGTGGTCGCTTGTCCGGTTAAGATACCCCCAAAGCATTTCATTCTTCATCAGTGCCGTACAAGGACCGGACATCCGGCGTCCGGCAAACCGTACTCGGGCCATATAAGACCCTACTTAAATTTTCAGTCAGGGTAGTGCAAATCTCGGTCTACTAATGGGGGGAGGCAGTAAAGTTCATCCCTTTGCTATAAAAATCATAAATACATCTCCAAAGTAGAGATCAGCGGGGAAGAGAGTAGATAATATTTCCAGACAAATAGATTTGACCATTCCGCCTCTATCAATGTCAGACTGACCTATGAAAGGAGTGATTACCTGAAGAGGTGCAGAGTAGGAGGTAGTCCAATCTCGATAATCATTACACCCGACGCACTGTTCCACTGTCGTCTCACCCTCTTTCTTCATTCGACGAAGGGCACGAACATGATTTCCATGTCAATGGCAAGTAATATAAATTACTCGTAATTACCCTTGCCGTTCAAGAATTCTATTTTCACAAAATGCCTCACATCAGCAACTCGATCGACATTCGATCAATGCATCGACATTGTGGGGACATCAGCGAAGATTATCGAGGGTCTGATGAGGTCTATTATGCGACTTCACAGTGTGGGAATAAATTTACGAGTGAAATTAATCAACATGATCAATGGAAGTGGGTGTGTAGCGATGGTGGAGTACTGGAATGCATTTTTTAGATGCAGAAAATTTTTTGAAGTGAGATTCGAAGAGGAATCTCAAAGTTTCAATCAATTTTCCTCGCGCCAGTAATTAATTCCGGCAACAGTGGGAAAATAAATTTAATTTACTGTGACAGTTAAATTGTTTGGGTTTAATCCCGTCCCATCTTGGTTATTACCTATTTTTATCTGATCGCTGTAAATCCGAGACATTGTGCGCCCAACTAATTATGAGCGGAATTGTTTTTCTCTCGAATTAACACTCGCTTTTTTTACTGAGGCCTGTTTCGTGTTGTATAAGTTTTTCGACTCTCGAAACTTTTGAGTTGGAACACCTCTGATATCATTGTATCGTTCACTAACAAGATTCGTTTACGGGTTCTTTTAAACGCAAATTTGGTTAGATAGAAATCGTGCGAGTGCGGTATCAAGCGACGAAATTAATTTGATTTCATTATTGTGGCGGATAATAGTCATTTCCATATTGTCTCATTTCAATGGTTTTTCATCGAAGTTTATTCGTTGCCGCGAATTGAAAAGTTTTGGTGAGAAATTTTCAAAATTGGGGTAAGTACAAAATTAATCCCGACGTGTTAGTGGAATTCTGAAACGGTGAAGCTTTTTTAAAAAAAAGCCAATATAGATGGATTCAGAACATTTTTGAAAATTTGTTTTTATTCAATTGTTGAAAAGTTTTCTGATCGTGAACTAATATGAGGAGTAGAAAATTTAATTCCGGATTTAATACCGGATTGATAATTCTTAGACCGCTGTATTTTTCGAAATAATAAAAAATTGATTAAAAAAATATGAAAATTTTCAGCAATTTTGAAAATTTCGAAAACGTCAAAAATTCCATCTTTTGTTAATTTCGAAAAATTTTAAAACTTACAATTTTTTAGAAATTCCAAAATTCAGAAAAACTCATGAGTATCCTCCGGAATGAGTAGCCTGCTGAATTTCTGCTAAAGATGAGATTCTCAGGAAGTAGGCGCATGACTTAATCCTACCAATAATTTCACAAATTTACGAAATTTTCAACAAATTCGAAAACGGTCGAAATTTTTTATAAGGTTCAGAATTTTCAAAATCCTGAAATATTCTAGAAGTTAAAAAAAAATTACAAATTACAAATGAAAAAAAAACGTTAAAAAAGTAAAAAATTTAGTGACTGAGAAAACACCAAAAAAACTGGAAGAGAACAAGAAATACAATTTTTGAATTCATTTTTTAACTTCCCGATCCCAGAGGGAAGTTATTTTAATCACCCTAAAAATGAAACGTCGAATTTTCGAGAAATTTTCACTTTTCTCAATGTTTCAAATCATCCGGACACGATTTTAGAGTGTCTGTAAGTGTGTGTGTATATGTGTGTAGGGGTGTGGGTGTATGTGTGTGTGTGTGTATGTGACCGAAACTTTGTTTAACGTTTCCGGTGAAAGTACTGGAGCTAAAACGCTTCGAGATAGGGAAAAAAGTGTTTAATGAAAGTTGTTTCTCCTTGAACCATAAAATTCACATGGGTCCCCTACCACACCGGTATAGATGGAAATGACGGAGCCGATCGTCTTGCTCGGGAAGCAACATCTCAACCATTCAATGATGAAATTTTACTTCCCTACACCCATTTCACTGAAGTTTATAGGAGAGAATCTATCGTTAGCTCAGAAGAAAAGATCCTGGATATAAGCATTTATACTGGAATTAATTATTTGGAGCATTATTATGAGAGTAGCAAGAAATCTTGGTATTATCGATACCCAAAGCTTAAGAGAAAAACTGATGGGTGAACCGGGCTAGAGCAGATCACTACAATTTAGCTCTGTAAAAAGAGTTGGTGATGTTGAGTCAGCTGCCTGCGAGTGTGGTGATCCAAATGAAAATTTAAATCACGTGCTCTGGCACTGTACTACACATGAGCAGTATCATCCAACACTCATGAGAGGCCTATACAAAAACGGCATTTCTCCACCTTACAGGATCAGAGATATACTGAAAGCCTTAAACGTAAAGATTCTACGACTGATTGACTCTTTTTTTACGTCATGTAAACTAAATGTATGAGGACATCATAAGCCAATCACAATGTAATGTTACAATAATAGGTGAATAAATTATATATCCTTTTTTGTAGTCTTTTTCAGCTGAATAAACTGTACTCCATTTGAATGCTTTAATAATAAAAGAAAAAAAAAATATTGTATGACTTTTTTTCTTAGCACGCATAATTAACTTCCCGATTATTCCGGAAGTTATTGTAATGCACCCAAAATCCAAATTTGTGGGTTCATCATCTAACTAGGGTTTTAAGTATACCAAAGTGATCCCCGTTAAATTCGAAGTTGGCATCTGTGTCTCTGTGTGTGTGTGTGTATGAATCTATATATCTATGTGTACAAAATTTTGCGCAACGATTTCACATGAACGAATTCAGTTATGGAAGTTCTCAAGGTCGCGTTCGAAGCATTTCCATATAACAGAACTGATGAGATTTTAGATGAAATTGGTGCAGTATATATATTGTTATTAACAATTTCAATTGTTTCTAATGGTCTATTGCATAAACTATTACAGTTAGAGCAAAATTTATATAAGAAAAGGTGTTCTCCATACAGAAATACGTATTTTATGTAGGATGACTTTTTTTCCATAATTTGCATAATTAAGGAGGTATGACCGTCTCAACAATTATGTCTGTAATGAGTGAACGAATGAACTCAGCGCTGTCATGAAGGTCCCAATCGAAGCGTTTCCCTGCACAATCGAGCGATAATTAAGAAAGTACAGAGGTAGAGAGAGTAACTAGGCGCACCAATTCCAGTTGAATATTTGTATGGGGCGGTCAATTGTTATTAACATATTGAATTATCATCGTAAGAACGAAGAGATACGACGAAAAGTGTCAAAGAGATTTGCTCCCTACCTAAAAATACACATTCAGATCGGGAAGTTATTGGTTTGACCTGTAGGGGATCACACTCTCTTCCTTTTTATTGTCTTTGATTTTTCCCGCGAATGATGAATTTATAGTGATTATATTGTGTCATGTAGAGTTAATTTCCTTCAAATATTTACTGAACATTGAGAATATAAGTTACATATAAAGTTGAAATATAACACTGTGGGGGTACGGCCGCTCCAATCGAACCACTTATTTCAAAGCTGCGGTTCAATTGCATCGTTTATGGTTTCCACTTCTTGCTGTCTCGCCAAATAGCAACTGTTTCTATGGGAGCTCCGCCTAAGCCGCAACTGCTGTTTGGACTTGGAGGTTGGAGTGTCCACTCTGTATCTCGGTTTGTATCTATCCCAGAAATTGAACATTATCCAAAGTCGATGATGATAAGATTCTGTAGTTACATCATACCCATAATCGTCGCTGGAAGTTTCCTATATTTTTGTCAGTATTTTTGGATATATCGATCGTGTATTAGATATGTAAACTGAATATTTAGAGATTGGTTTTTGGCGAGGGTTGCGCACGCCCTCGGGGAGAGAATCCCTGTTAACTCACGCGAACTATTGCATCCCATCGAAGAAATGGGGAGTGCTTGACACTGATTTACACTGCGAGACTGGGTACGAAGAGTGTATATTATGAATATCTTAATAGTTGACAATCTTGATAATTTTCATGCCTTGTGAAGGAGGAAATATTGATATAAATTGCTTTTTAGTTGGGAACACTGTAGTTTGCACAATTTTTCAGGTTTTCCAGCTTGTCGGCTCCGACAGAGAAGAAAATTAGATGGATAAAATTCGCGATATTGGGGCTGGTATTTTTTCTCTTGCGTCCCTCTCTCTTGTCCTCCTTACGATAGCTGCTTTACAGTATTTCTTCGTAAGCATGTATTGGACACCCATCCATATAGCTGGGACTGACTTTTACCATTCAGCCCATCATATTTCTAAACACCGGGCGAAACTCCAGAAACTTCTGTGCTACGATGGCCGGTGTCTATGTGTGGGTGCATGGGTGGGTAGGTCAATGTGCGGATGAGTGGGTGGGTAGGTGGATAGGTGGTTGGATGGTTGGATGAGTAGGTGGGTGGATGAGTGGGTGGGTGGGTGGATGAATGAGTGGATGCGTCGGTGGATGAGTGAGTGGGTGGCTGTATGAATGGGTGGATGGGTGTATGAGTGAGTGGATGGGTGTATGAGTGGATGGGTGTATGAGTGGATGGTTGGATGAGTGCGTAAGTGGATGAGTGGGTGGGTGGATAAGTGGGTGGGTGGATGAATGAGTGGATGCGTCGGTGGATGAGTGAGTGGGTGGCTGTATGAATGGGTGGATGGGTGTATGAGTGGGTGGATGGGTGTATGAGTGGATGGTTGGATGAGTGCGTAAGTGGATGAGTGGGTGGGTGGGTGGATGAGTGGGTGGGTAGGTGGATGAGTGGGTGGGTGGGTGAATGAGTGGATGGGTGAATGAGTGGGTGGGTGAATGAGTGGGTGGGTGAATGAGTGGGTGGGTTGAGTTTCACCCTCTTCGTATTCATCCTCAGGATTCGCCCCGAGAACTTGCTTTATGGGCAGTACTACGGAGACAAGTACCGTCACCCATTGGGGCCGACTTTCACCATTCAATCTATCATATTTGCTAATCACAAAGTGCAACATATAAAAAAGCCTCTGTGATATGATAGCGTGAGTTTATGATCGAACCCACGCTCGCACCTTCTCCCACGCCCGGATGGGGGTGGGTTGCCGCTCGGCCTTGGAGTCTCATTTTGTGCACCGATAGAACGGTTTTGTTATTGTTAATGAATGAATTCGATTGACCAATTGGCGTGATTCAGTTCTCTCAAATGTCCATTCATTGGTATTAATGAATTGGCTTGTCTCAAGTATGCATGCGTTAACTATTAATTCTCCCATTTGTCAATAGTAAGGGCGTCTCGTTAGTAGTAACAAAACCGTTCGTTAATCATAGCCGAAGTGCCCTCTAGATTTTTTTGCACCGAAGTTTGGTCGATTGAGTTCATTACCTCAGTTCACGGTCGGCAATGTATAGATAATAGGAAAGAGGGTCTATTCATTGAACTCAGTTTTCACGGATTATTATCCCATACAGGTGAATTCTCATACTCTGGATTTTGATCACGCATGTTGTTTACCAGGGTCCTTCACATCTCAGGCATTTCTATATCTTGAATTTTCCGTAGGTCTTATGAGGACTGTTTACGGCTTAAGTTCAATTTTTAAGTCCAAGTCTATATGACTCGCCGTTCTGCAAACTTACATGTGCCAGCTACTCTCAAATCAATTATAAGCTTTCAATTAGGAAACATGAATTCAAATTGATTCTAAAGAATGAATGATTTTGAAAATTCTGAAACAAATCTGGACAGAAAAAAGTCGTGAAATTTCTGGAAATTGTGGGAAATCCAAAAGTTATGGGAATTTTAAGAAGGTAGAACTATTTCGCGCGATTGGTTGATTCCTTAATCTGTTACTTCAGTGGAGTTCCCTTAATCGGTTGTGTAATCAGGCCGCTACTTCCCCGTGCAGCATGCCCCCCCCCCCACAGTCGGTCCCCTACCTCGTCAACATATCGCCCCTCCTTGGAGCAACGTGTGCGCGACAAGCGGCGCAATACGCCCCAACAAACCTTATCCAGCCTTATGTTCCGTTGCCCCACTCCTCTGCTTTCCCCCACCCGCGATCGATATACTCCCTCCAATGCACTCCCCAGCGAAACAGTGGGAGTGTTCCTTAATCCAGACTCTAGGGACGGATTAAGGGAATTCTACTGTACTTCAAATAGTTCAGAAGTTTCGAATAGTTTGAATAGTCGAAAGTTCTTCTTCACGAACAGATCAAAAAATGTAATAAAATTGATAGTTTGTATGTTTTTTTCTGTAGGTAATGGGCTGGCATGTTGACCAACTTTTCAAATGAATTCATTTCTTATTAAAATTATTTGGAGTTTTAAATGAAACTTGAAATATTTTCATTTTCAATTTTCGTAATAATTAAATTTCGGTTTGATTTTGGTTTCTTGAAATTGAATTTAAAAATAGATATGAATGTTTGCATTGGCATTTGAATTTGAATTTGAAAAAAAAAAAAATTCAATGTGAAATTGAATTTCAGAATTGGAAGAATGAAATTGTAAATTTTTTAACTTTCCGATTATTCGGGAAGCTATTGTAAGGACCCCGAAATCGATATTTTTCCTTTCATCCTGTGACTGAGGTTTTAAGTATACCAAAATGATGCCCAACAAATTTTGAACCGATGTCTGTGTGTGTATGTGTGTGTGTGTGTGTATGTCTGTATGTATGTGTGTTTCCGAAATTTTGATCCTAGGTTTCTCACGAACGAATAAAGCTGTCGAGACCGTCAATATTGGAATCGAAGCATTTTCATGTAACTTAGAGGGGATTAGATTTTGGGTGAAATTGGTGTAGTATGTATATTGTTATTAATAATTTTAATTGTCTATCACGTTCTGTTGCATAAACTATTAGAGTTGGCGCAAAATTTATATGAGAAAAGTTGTTCCCCATATAAAAATGCGTATTTTATGTCAATGCCTTTTTTCGATAATTTGCATAATTAAGGAGGTATGACCGTCTCAACAATTATGTCTGTAGTGAGTGAACGAATGAACACAGCGCTGTCATGAAGGTCTCAATCGAAGCATTTCGGTTCAGAATCGAGCGGATTACACTTTGGATGGCATTCGTGCAGTATATGCAATGTTATTAAAAATAGCAATTGTTTATACGATTCCTCTGGGTAAAATATTAAAGTTAGCGGGAAACTTATCTCAGGAAAACTATTCCTTATATGAAAATACACATTTTATGTGCAATGACTTTTTTCCATAATTGGCATAATTAAGGAGGTATGGTCGTCCGAGCAATTTGAAATACGGGAACAATGCATATCGCCAGGGTCGTTCCTTATACAAGGGTTGATAAGGGTTCTGTATGTGTGTGTGTGTGTGTGAGTGATTTTTTGGCGAACGGTTTCTCGTGAATGGTTCGGCCGAATTGAATTTTTTTTTTTTCAAAAATTGCGTTTCGCCAGTGTCCAGGCCGGAAAGGAGTGTCAGCTCAAAAAAACAATTCCTTCAATTGTTATTAACAATTTTAATTGTTTGTACCGCTCTATTGCGAGCATTGTCGGAGATAGGGAAAAAAGTTTCCAACAAATGTTGTTCCCTAGGTAAAAAGACACATCTAGTGTTTTACGACTTTTTTCCATAACTGTCATAATTGAGGAGATGTAAATGGATCAAGCTGCGCGGGTGGATGATGTGAAACGTCGAGAAAAGTGAAAATTTCATGATTCTGACACTTTTCATGTTCGGGGTAATTAACTTCCCTAGATCGGGAAGTTAAAAATGCATATTCAGTATGACTTTTTCCAATATAGGTTAAAACATCTCGCGAGTTGAACTAGAATATACTTGGTGAATGAATATGTCGACAATTGCGGGAAGGATGTCAAAGAGCGGGATAGGTAGGAACATACAGAGGTAGAGAGGGTAACTAAGCGAACGAATTCCAGCTGAATATTTTTATGCGGCTTAAAAATCAAACTAAATCGATCGCGTGCAGTAATTATTAGTCACAAGTTCAATTATTGACATCACTGTTGAGTTTGCTCAACGTATGGGGCACACACATTTGCACACCACTAGTTGAATTTAAAATACGAGCCCGCGCGAAGAGGAACATGTTGACGCACATTTCAAAGCCAATCAGACTGAATATGAACGAAAACAGTATGGCGGGCCACATGACAGCCCATGACAATTGAAATTAGTGTAATGGCCGCTGCCATGACATGCTTGTTAATTTTAAGGAAGGATTAGTGGTGGATGAAGTCGACGATGCACAAATAACACGTTTAGTCGAGGACGTGCCTGGACGAAAAGACGGTTATGACTCTCAGAGTAACTATCGCGCGGGACCACAGTACGCATGCCTTGCAGATGCGCAGATGCAAAAATGTTTCTGCGCAAACGTCAATCGTAAATTGTGCATACGCATTATACAAGTGTCGCTCATGAGAATTCATGTATTTTGTGTCGATTTCTCGATGTCAGTCGCAAAACAATCGATTACTCGCATCTAATCGACTTTCACGTCGATTGTTCCCTGTTCTTTTTATATAATGATTATTCAACATGGATGAACGTTTCCGTACATTACACTCAGTTTAAATAAACATTGATACAATATTGATGTGTCTAAGTTCCCTGATAGGAGTTTCTATCTTACCATTTTGTTCATGAAAATCCAACAAAAAAAGAGGAGCAATGTAACGAACTTGACCTGCAATTCAACAAATGCTGGGTATTTCTCTCCTCAATCTTGAACTCAATTGGTAACCAGTGCACATGAAAGCCAACCACTGATTTCGAAGTCAAGTACAAACAGGTATGCTCAGTTACAGGATAATAGAGGAGATGCTGTGTGACAGAGGTACGAATTTAATTCCCATTTTGAGCGTTGATCTCCAGCTGAGTCAATTCCGGAATGGAGTGGGATATGACAGATGGTGATCGTGATTGGTATTTAGTCAACGATTGCATGTAACAGTGCTAATGAGACTGGTAAGTAGTGTATTCTGGAAGATGAAATATCTTGGCATACTGAATATGCTACCTATACTATATAGGCATTGTCTTTGTCTTTGATAAGATCTTATTGATAAGAATTTCTTTTGCCCATTGGCATCTGGCACAGGCTTGTGTCTTGTCTGCCTAGTGAACGTTTTATAATAATATCTTCCTCATTTCTAACTGCTTTCGATTTTCGAGAATTTTTAATATTAATCATAATTAATATTTTTTGAATTTTTTATGCTTTTCAAAATTTGTATATTTTTTTTTTAATTTGATGAATTTTCGCAATTGTTGAAATTATTGATTTTTCGGAGTAGAAATATCCACGTGATAACCAAAAATGGGAAAAAAATTCTTCGCATTATTATTAATTTCAAGTTTTCAAAAATGATTAAACATTCTTGCAAAAAAATATTGAATCACATTTTTCGATGAAATCACTCGTTCCCGAGATGCTTGGAATTTCTGAAGGGATTTCGTCCACAACAATACTGGAGAAATTTTTGAAAGCGGCGAGATGTTAATGTGACCCCAGAGGTTTTAATTTTTCCATTTATATTGGTTATTTTCGTTAGCCATCAATTGTAATGAGACTCTCAAGAATCGAGTTTTGAAATACGAAATATCTTGTGAAGCCGAATATTCTACCAACGAATAGCCTTTGCCTTTGGTAACCCATGAATTCTTTCCGCACATTGGAATCTGACACAGGTATGGATCTCGTCGGTCCTCTCTGCTGAGCTGGTAGTGCCGTAGCTACGTAAATCCTTTGACCACGTCTACCTATGCAAATTACATACGTCGACACGTGCACATCCGTTGGAGGGGGCCTGGAGCACCCACTGCTAGTAGTGCACAACCTTCTCATTTCAACTACTATATTCTAGGCGTCTACACACGGCTGGAGGCTTCATCCCCTTGAGTACTTCTTCGGGGTGCATTTACGACCTTATTTGTATGGATGTATGCAGATAAGATTACGGAATTATTTTCTATTTATGTTGTTATGGGTATCGCTGATAGAAAAATAGTGAAATCTGTGGAGAAGTGCTTCCATTGTGGAAATCGGGTTGAATTGCTTTCAGCTCCCAACGATGGTTGGCAAGTTTGTTTATATCAGAAGAGCTATAGACCGCCTGACGCCTGTTCCTCATTTCTCGGTGAATCACATGGAGACGGTTTTTAATATGTAATGAATAGGATGAGGATATGACCATAGACGGGCTCAACTCATAATTTCCAGATATGTGTGCAACCACCCACCCATTTAGTCGAACCCCCACCCACCCACCCACCCACGCCAACCCATCCGCCCACCCCGCCAACCCACCAGCCCGCTCACCCCACCAACCCCTACCCCCCTGTCAACTCATCCACCCACCCCGCCAACCTACCCACCCTTCCAACCCACCAGCCCACCCACCCCTACCCACCCACCAACCCCTTCCCCCACTCACCATAAACTATGCTGAATAATTGGCTCAAAATAACGAATAATTCACCAGTGGATAGAATAGGATACCAAATTGTGGTTAATTATTTGTAAGTTCTACTCACCCGTTAAAATTCTTCACTGCCATTTATTGCTACAATTTTCGGCGTTTTTCCGCGAACCAGGAAACCGCATACGTATTAATTACCAGGAGGGGTATCGTGAATGAATATTGTGTTTAATCGTGTGAACTTTAGTAACACTTCACGCTTGTCCGTTTGTCCAATTGTCTGTATGATTTCACGGTGGGGGTCGTTGCCACTGATCGAGTCACGTGCGTCGGGCGTTTGTCACCCCGACTGAGCGCCGATATGCTCAGTTTGCTCATTGTTATCTTCCTTTTTCCAAGTACTCGACAATTTTTAACAATGCTTGTAAAGATAATGGGGCTCACCAACCCTTTGTAGAATTTTGGACTCAATTATGGAAATTAAGTCGGCATTTCTCAACGAAAATTGGTGTCTATGAATAACTAATGAATGCGAAAGAAACTATTCATATTGTTCTTAATTCAGGTAATTGTTCGGTATTGGAACCGAGAAAGAAGAGAAAATTTTGAGTTTTTAGCTTCGCACGACGTTATAGATAATGTCATAAATATGGCAATTTTTGGACAGTGTCGCCTCTGTTTTTCATCTCGAAATTCCCTCTTTCGTTAAATTTCACTTCTTCATAATAGAAGAAAGCAGCCCCAGATTTCCTCGGCATCCGACTATCGACACGAGTGTCACACATGCAGTCGTAAAATTCAACAAGCAACCCTTGTTCGCACCATTTCCAAAAAAATTGGAAAGTTTCGCGACAAGAAAATATGGGCCCTCACACATTTTAGGTTATTTGTAGTCCACGCCTTCGGTGTAGGAAAATTTTGAGTTTCCCACCAATGAGACTGAAGTTACCCTCCCTTCGTCCAGAATAAGACTCCAGTGTATCTTTCCCGAAAAACTAGAAGTTTTTAGTTACTCGTCGTTTTCGTGAGAAGAAAAGACCAATTGCTCTTTCTAAAATATCGAGTTCATATCCAAGGCTTTACAATCATTTTCATATCGAGAGATTTAGTGCATTTCACGTAATCAATACGTTTTTTATTTGGTGTTATTAAAAATCAGTTTTTTAGTGCAATTTGTGTTACACATAATTGACTCTCTTTTTCCTTATTAATTTATTACCTCACCTACATGTTACGTCCGCTTACGTTTCTGTAGCAACAGTTTGGGACTATAAGCGGGCGATTCCAGCATACCTGAGGATTTACGACCCTCAGAGAAAAGGCCCTTTCTCTATGAAAGGTCCCTGCCTTGTTTATACCAAACAGTAATTATGTAGGTAAAATAGCCTCGCATCAGAAAAAAAATATATCCACCATGTTCTTATCTGGGACTTCCATTTTGAAATTCATCCAAATTATCTGATACTTCCCCTCAGCGTATAAATAATCAAGTTATATATTTCAGTATGAAAGAGCTCACGTCAATCAAGTCGCTTTCTGCACGATCTCAGTTTTCACCAAATATCTTCAAATCTAGAGAAGATGACAATGTTATGGTTCTAACCTTTTTTGTAGAGTAGAGCAAGAGCTACAAATGTGTTCCTATAAACATTTCGCTATCTACCGTACATTTTGACATATTTACGGAACAGGGACTGAGCCAAAGTGGACCTAATCTAGTTCACCCCATTCGTTACTGACTTCATTAACATCGTTGCTTCACTTGTATTGGGTAAAATTAAAATGTTTATGTAACAATTACACAATGACCATGCCGAGGAAGATCCGCGACGCGAGCCACGTGGAATCAGCGGAAAGACTGATTGGCCTCGCCTGGAGCCAGGCCTCTTTCGGCCTCAATCATTTGTTCATTTACTTTGTTGTTATTCAATACAGAACGGAACACCGCAATAGGCAAATGCGAATTGCTCCAGTGCGAGTTTGTGTGCGTCAAATTACGGTAACAAATGGGTTGGATGTTGTGGTAGTGGTACACCATGACCTGACGGCAACGCGGGAGCGGCCTTCCGGGTCAGGCCGGATGTGGAAGTCGAAGGTAGCAGTGTTGTAATGCGGATTTGGGATGTATCGCTGTACCAATGGTATGGGTGTGGGTTAGTTGAAAACGTTTATAACTGTCAAGCGGCTAGCATATTCGAAAGCATTGTACGCGAATTTTTGGGGACTCATCCATTTTTTAATGCAGTGAGAATTTGAAGGATTGCAAAATTTACAATAGTAGCTCGAGCCAGTGTTACCACTCAGGGATAGGAGTTTTCCGAAATAGTACTTCTTTTCCGTATTATTGTTTTTCCCGCAGTTTATGCACACACTAATCCGCTCCAGTATTCATCAACATATATCGATCACGCTATACAGTATATATGTATACATGTATATATGTGTATATGTACATATATGTATATGTACATATATGTATATGTACATATATGTATATGTACATATATGTATATGTACATATATGTATATGTACATATATGTATATGTACATATATGTATATGTACATATATGTATATGTACATATATGTATATGTATATATGTACATATACATATATGTTCATATACGCGCCATATATCTGGCATATATTTCGTATATATTCTTAGATATAACTTGGCTTATATCTTTTTTCATACGGGCTCCCAAATACCGTCGGGGTTTCGAGCACTAGGTTTTAGTATTGAACTGAAAATTTTACCATCGGTTATCCATATTTAGAAGAGCATTATACCATATTTTCAAGTATTTGAGTCTAAGTATAACTGAGTAATCGCAAGTCGTCTTTTTCACCAATTTTTTTTTTTAATTAATTCTCACAGCTATAATTTCAACTTTGGCTAAAAATTCATAACAACTTTTTCTTCTCGAAATACCTTGAACCGTCCAAAAAATTATAATGTTGGGGTTGCATCACTTTTCAACTTCCCGATCCAGGGAAGTTATTGTAATCACCCCGAAAATGAAAAGTACCAGATCGATGAAATTTTCACGTTGCTCGACGTTTCACATCATCCCGACACGATTTCCGAGAGGGGGTCGTATGTGTGTGTGTGTGTGTGTGCACAAAAACTTTTGTTTAACGTTTCCGGCGGAACCACCGGAGGGATTTCCTTCTTTTTTTTTGATCGACGTGTTTCAGTAGTGTCCAGATCCGAAAGGAGGGATTTTTCCAAAAACCGCTTCGTTCAATTGTTATTAACAAATTCAATTGTTTATATCGCTCTATCGCAAGAACTGTTTGAGATACGAAAAAAAGTGTTTAAGGAAAGTTGTTCCGCGCCACGAAATACACATTTGACATTTTATGACTTTTTTTGCTAACACCCGTAGTTAATTGTTAGTAACATAAAAGATTGTTTATATCGCAGCGGCGTGAGAACGGTTGAAGATACGAAACGAAATAGTTCATGAAAATTGTTCCGCACAAAAACACATATTTGATATCGTATAACTTTTTTTGCTCACATCGACAGTTAGGTGTTATTAACAAATTCAATTGTTTAGATCCCTGTATCGCAAGTACGGTTGGAGGTACGAAACAAAGTGTTTAATGAAAGTCGTTCCACACGTAAAAATACACACTTGAGGTTCCAAGACTTTTTTTGCCAACACCCATAGTTAATTGTTAGTAACAAATTGTATTGTTTATTTAACTACTTCATATTAAGAATTACAATTTTTTTTAATATTTAGAAATTTCGAAAACTTTATAAAGACCATAATTTGAGACACGGACGGAAATTGTGGCTGTAACATATACGGCGGAACGATCGGGAAGTTATTGGTTCGACCCGTAGAGGGTCATACCCACATCCCGTTTATTATAATAACAAATTCCATTTGCTAATAACAAAAATTTTTTTTTATACTTGTCCCCAGATTTTTTTTTTGGTTCTGATTTCATAGGGTGCATACTTTCTTACAGATTCTATGACATTTTCAGTCTAGGCCCGCAACTAGTGGGAGGAGGCGGAGGGTTCCGCCACTTGTGCCCGCCATCGTAGCATAGGGGTTTCTAGAGATTTACCCTGGATTTAGAAATATGATGTTTTAAGTGGGCCCCCGTCCGCATGGGTAGGTGTCCAGTACTGCGTTTCTAACTACCGTGGGGAATAGAAGAGGGAGGGATGAAGGAAGAAAATACATATGTTGTTTGGGAAATTACCTAAAATTTTTGGGAACACGATGACAGATTCGTGGGTGGAGATTCGATATACAGTCAACCCCCCCACCAATGCACGCCCCACAAGTTGATGGATCCCTATAGTCACTATCGTCATGACCCCACCACTGACTATCCCCTCAAGCGCCGCCTCCCCACCACTGTACAAATGGTTCCGCGTGACTTTGAATGCTACCTCGCTGCGCTTACTAGTATCCAGGAGTGGGAGAAGTAGGGGAGGGTCACTAGTGGGACAGGGCGGTGGAGCGTCCGGTCCCGTGCAGTGCATTAGTGGGAGAGTCAACTGTAATTCAATCGTTCAAATTGGCAGGGAGGGGGGGGGGGCTCCTGGACACCAATTGCTGGACCGGCGTTTGTGAAATGTCCTCAATAACACCTAGAAATTTGCGAATTTTATCATGATATCCGAATTATATCAGCACCAAACCTTCTGATTCATATTGTCTTGTATGCTTCCCAATTTTGTTCGTTCTTTGAACTTTTAGAAGTAATTCTTCCCTCATTTCCCTTGACTACACAACTACATGACCACCCGGTTGGTAATTCCGGGGTAGTGATGGATTTCATCAGCGCTCCGATAAGAAAAAAAGTAGTAAACATAGTCAAAGAAAACAAAACAAGTGGGGAGGGGGGCGGCTCTGACTATCGAGCGAAAATTCATTGGCAGCTCGGCCTACTTTTTTTGCATGTTTTTCGCGTGATGTACTCCCGAAGGATCGCACACCGAATCTAATCAAGCTACGACCAGATTTTTTTCCTCACTCAGAAGGATTAAAAAGTCTGATGCACAGATTTCTTGGTAATATTGATTTCATTTTGTTGTCCCTTCTCCAATATAGTAAATTTAATAGCGATTTGGCATGAAATAGTATTTTTCTACTCATATCTGAATTCGGAAAAATGGAACCGTAATTTACGGCTTTGAAACCGTTAAGGACGAAAATAGTAAATTACGATTGTAACAATCGTAAATTACTATTCTGGGGGAAATTCGAAGATATTGAAAATTCGTGAAAATTGAGATAACACACACACACACACGGGTACCCACACTCACACACACACATTTACACACACACACACACACACACAGACACATACACACACACGCACATACACACACACATGCAGACACACAGATATTTTATTGAAATTGATATACAAGTATTCGACATGGGATTATTAGGTAACAAATTGTAGCAATGCGCTGACAATAAATTCGCGAGTAAAAAATTAGATATAAATCCATAAAATTTGCTGGACAATAGGAGCTGATGGTTTCAAGCAGAGAGGCCAGTTAGAAAGCAGACTGTATAGACTGGGTGTGCGTTCTGCACATACGAACTTCCCGAACAATAGATTCGATCAACTAATGAGGGACCGGAAGTCCAGCCCATCTAATTTCCGAGAGAATTTTCGTGTGTGGAGCCATGTAATTGGGGCGAAATATTTTGCTATTTACCTAGCATGATTCCTCAGCATCGCCATTCATCGCATTTTAGGGTTATTGGTGAAACTATTGATAAGGGAATCCTGAAAGAAATTGTACGACTGGTCTAAATTCTATAAGAGTATCATTTCGGTTTTGCTCCGAAGCTCCCCAGCTGAGAGAAACTCGAAATTAAGGTTGAGGTGAGCTTCCGGTGTTCAACCACAGTTGTTAATCTGTCTGAAATCTCAAAATATTTAATATTGCAGGAATTTCAAAAAAAATCAGAAACCACAAAAATACTAAACTGTCAATAAATATTTACTGTTTTGCCCCACTACCTTGGATTAAAATGGATTTTACGCCAATACGCGCACTAAGCCGCGAATATAACATCGTTCCACTCAGTTAAATTCATGGCCTCTCGCCCCTAATGACATAAAATAAAGAGTCACTGGTCAAAGGAACTATTATTAGGTGAGTTTGATCGGTAAACAAAACAATAAGGGTGATAAACTCTGTTGAGCACTTCTGTGATGCATACTAGGAGTTCAAAAATGAAGCACCCAATTCTAAATAAGTATTATTCCTTGTGCATCTCTTCCATTGATAAGCGGAACTTACACTATTTCACGTCACTTAAGAAGGAATTCGAATACACCTTCCGTCTCACCCACCCCCTTCATCACCCTCTATCCCATCCACCCCCTTCATCGCCCTACACCCCACCCACCCCCTTCATCACCCTCCCTCCTACCCACCCCCTTCATCACCCTCCCTCCCACTCACCCCCTTCATCACCCTCCCTCCCATCCACCTCCTTCATCACCCTCCCTCCCACCCACCCCTTCATCATCCTCCCTCCCACTCACCCCCTTCATCACCCTCCCTCCCATCCACCTCCTTCATCACCCTCCCTCCCACCCACCC
Source organism: Asobara japonica (assembly GCA_026005395.1). Taxonomy (NCBI): domain Eukaryota; kingdom Metazoa; phylum Arthropoda; class Insecta; order Hymenoptera; family Braconidae; genus Asobara; species Asobara japonica. The sequence goes on along the minus strand of BQMI01000539.1, from coordinate 1,380,718 downwards.
CTTCATCATCCTCCCTCTCACCCACAACTTCATCACCCTCCCTCTCACCCACCCCTTCATCACCCTCCCACCCACTCACCCCCTCATCATCCCCGGCTAGATCCAATCCCGAATTTGTCTCAGAAAGAACAACTTCTTTGAAATTTGAATTTATCTTCATGCGACTCCCACAACTTTGAACCTCGATCATGTTAACATTGCGCCGAAAATTTTAGGTCATAATTGAATCCATTTGAAACAATGTTGATGGAGTTATCGTTGAAAAACGTTTCAGTTCACGTACATACAGAAGGTCGTTCGCTAAAAACATCATATTCAAGCTCGTGAGGTTCGATTGAGGCCTTTCAGTCAAAAACATTCAAAATTGTGGATTTGATGAATCCAATGCTTCCATCCGGAAGCGAAAACCCGACTAACCAATAAAAGCCACGAAATCTGTGTCGAGATTTTTTTAGGCGCGCACCGCAGATTCAAATGGAAGAAATTATAATTTTTATTACTATCATATTTTGAAGTTTTACTTCCGTGGCGCGGAAGATCTATGTACATAATTTTTATTTTCAAGAGGATATAACAATATAACATGATACGGAGCGGATGGTAATGGTTGCGGCTTCAGATGGAAGTGTTTAATGAGGCCCATCATACCTTGCACCAGTCACGTTGACTCCCTGTCATAGGCAGACGCAGATCTTGGTTCACCGTATTTGACACTGTCTCACGTTGTTTATAGTCCTCGATCAATATCAGATAGTGCGGATGAGCTTTCGTATTCATTAAGCTCATACAAATTTCCAATTTTATCTCACTAAAAGTTTCCCGATATCTGGATTCCGAGTGAAACATCATTATAACTCTCGAACAGTTCGATCAGCAGATTCAAACTTATGCACACATATTCCCCAGTGATTGTGGCCACCGTCGTTTCCTAGATTGAAGCCAATCAGTAAAATAGTTTTCGCAGATATCAAGCATGTTCTACATCCTTTCATCTGCATTCCACCTTTTTACTGCGCTTTTACGCAACTCACTTTTGGTATGTTTACATTATGGTTGGAATTTTGTACTGCTGTGCTCGCACTCGTAAAATTGACTTAGTACTTCGTATTTCCACAAATGCATACTGTAGAAAAATATGTGTAAATGACTAATTTCAATGTCTACTTTAGATGTTCTGTCCTTCATGAAAGGGGAAGTTATTATAATGACCTTGAAAATGAAGAAAGTGATATCGACCAATATCCCTTGGCCTACATGCGGCAAGGCGAAGCAAGACCGTATTGTCCACTGTCCCCGATCACCATGGGACACCCGCAAGTCATTGCTCCGTTGTATCGGGCATTATATCTGCAGACCTTCCTTCGGGTCTTCCACCGCGGGAACTTCCCGCCGTCAGACCGGGTGCTTACTTAGCTGCGCCTCGCGGCGCAGCTCACTCAAGACCTCCATTGCAAATATACTTGTCGCATCCCATGCCGCCTGTGATGACAGCATGACTCTAGGTGGTCGGCGTTGATGGTTGACCTGTGTCGGTTTCTCATATGCAGGGCTGCAGATATCGCAGATATACGAAAAATACATGTTCCGCATTCTCACTAATTCCTGCATAGGTCGGACAGTCCGGGGAATCTTCGTGCTTGAATTTGTGCAGATATTGCCGAAAAATCCGTGTCTTCAGGGTCAGGGAAGCATCTCAGTCAGGTAATAGTTGGTTAACCACAATACGCTGGTTATGTGTGTGTGTGTGTGTTTGTATGTATGTATGTGTATGTGTGTGTGTGTGTGAGAATGTGTCAGTGTGTGTGTGTGGGGGGGGTATGTGTGTGTGTGGGGGGGGGGGGGTATGTGTGTGTGTGGGGGGGCTATATGTGTTTTTTTTTCTACTCTTTCTCTATTCGTATTTACCCACGTAACCGCTGGTAGGCATTACTTCATGGGCAATACTACGGACCTTTAGAATACTAGGCAGACACTCTACCCACTACACCAAAGCCCCGTCGGCTATATGTGTGTGTGTGTGTGTGCATTCCACATCAGGAAGTTTTCGCCATCACCCTCACAGGTCTCATTTACTCAACTCGTGACACGTGAAAATTTATGTATCATATGTCGCATATATTTTCAATAATATGTACATTGCCATTACAGGGAATCTTCAGCTTCCTCCATCCTTCTCCATTTTTTGCAGTGGTTTCGGCAGTTTCATCTGTTGAATAATGATAAAATTATTATTGCGGAGAAAATTTTCTGAAATGTAGGAAATAGAAAATGACGAATTGCCATATGTCGTAATCCCGAGGTCCACAGAAAATTGAGTTGTGGGAACGATGGACTTTTCATTCCAGTTCTCGTTGTTTTTCTAACATTTAGATTTCGCTGAAATGTGCGCATTATGAAGATGAGTGGGAAACATCGGTTCGGGAGCGTAGCCATGAGGAAAATATTTCGAGGAGCGTGGCGGGTAAAACAAGATCCGAGTATCTTGGTTTCAGTGGTAATGGATTGGCCGTTAAAGATCACAAAACAACCCCCTCGTGCACCACCCTCCCCAACTGATTTTTATAGAGAGATAGTGTTTTGAGAAACGGACCATTCACTCACGAATAAACATTTCTACGAACTAACTATCCGTTCAATTTGGGCACACTTCAAAATATAAATTTGGAGGTTTCATAGAAAATAAAAATAGAATTTTTATCCCAAAAAGAGCTTCATTGAGAGCAATCGAATGGTCCATGGTTTTTCAATGCTGTTGTATCGTTTCAAGGTAATTTCAGTTATTTCGATCAGGAAATAGTGAGGTCTGCGAGGATAGTCATATGTAGTTCCATAATATTGGTTCGGCCCTGGTAGAATTTATATTTCCTTTCGGTACCGCACTTTTCGATTCATTTATCATTTTGCGTCTAAGTTTTATAGGTTCATTCTCATAGCTATAATCACCTGTTTATCTGGGAGTCACCTTCATTCATTGACACTTTCATGCTTCTTCGGTGTTTTAATTTATTATTTGGCCATTCAAAAGGAAGTGCGCCAATACTATGAGTTAAGAACTTTTGATGTGCTATACTGTCCGAGGTACGTGGATTTTAAACCTTTTTAACTTCACGATAGGAAGTTATTGTAATCACCCCGAAAATGCAATTGTGACATTCGTTCCATTGTTATTAACAATTTTAATTGTTTGTATCGCTGTATCTCGAGAACGGTGACAGATACGAGAAAAAGTGTTTAAGAAAAGTTATTTGTCTCGTGAAACTACGTATTTCATATTGTATTACTTTTTTTGCTAGGCATCATATTTTACGAGATATCCATAAAAAATCATAATAAACGATCAATAGTCGAATTTGCGTACTTGATATACAACTTGACTTCATACGTGTATCGTCACACACACACACACACACACACACACACACACTGCCAGTGATCATCAGGCAGTACTCTGGGAGGTGTCGGTTGATTGGAGATCCGCACCCACACCGGAAAGAACAAATAGAGTCGGCTGGAATGTGCGAAAATTTGACATTGCCACCTTCCTTATGGCACTGAAGACTGCCCGATTAGACAGTAAGAATGCCACAGGAAAAGCAGACGAAACCATGCGGAGAGTCACCGACGCCTGCGATGCCACTATGCCCAGGAAGTTTAGTGGAAACCGACGGCCACCGGTGTATTGGTGGAGCGGTGAAATCGCGACCCTCCGCAGGGAATGTTTCGCAGCGAGGAGAGCTTGGCAACGCGCAAGGAAGAAGTCCAACCCCGAAAGTCTCGAAGTGGAGTTTAAAGCCGCTAAGCGTAAGCTTACTAAGGCCATAAAGCTTCGCAAACGAGACTGCTGGAACGAGCTGTTGGAGGAAGTGGAGAAGGATCCTTGGGGCAGACCGTACAAGGTAGTTATGACGCGGCTCAAGAGCCAGCCGATGCCATCACCAACCTGTCCTAGGCTCCTGGAGAGAATTGTCTCAGTCTTATTCCCCCAGCAAATGAGGGTGACTGAAAAGCAGGTGGAGGGTGCTATTATCGACGGAATACCGCCGATTACAGCTGAGGAACTATTGCAGGCCTGTAGTAGAGTGGGCAACAACAAGGCCCCCGGTCTCGATGGTGTGCCAAATATAGCGCTGAAAGCCGCCATTAATGCAGCACCCGGCATGTTCCTCGAAATGTATAATACATGCATCCAGGAAGGTATTTTCCCCAGCAGATGGAAGCAACAGAGACTCGTGCTTATCGCCAAGGGGAAAAAGCCACCGGACGAGCCATCATCATATCGTCCACTCTGCATGCTGGATACGGCGGGCAAGATCCTGGAACGCATTATACATCAGAGAATTGAGGCAGTGGTGGAACCCCTATTGGCCGAAGCTCAATACGGTTTCAGACGACGACGATCCACGTTGGATGCTATAGACCTGGTGGTCAAAACAGCAAAAAAAGCAATCGATGGCAGGCGATGGAAAGGAGGTACGAAGCAGTATTGCTTGGTTGTTACCCTGGACATCAAAAATGCCTTCAACTCGGTACGGTGGGATCCCATCCTCGCGGCATTGTCGAAGCTGCAAGTACCGGCATATTTGCAAAAGATGGTAGGTAATTACTTTACCGACAGAGTACTCAGATATGACACAGAGGTTGGTCCTAAAACATATAGGGTGACTGGGGGGGTACCTCAAGGCTCAGTGTTGGGTCCTCTTTTGTGGAATATCGTATATGACGACTTGCTCAAAATAGCATTACCGGCGGGGGCCAAACTCGTAGCTTTTGCGGATGACGTAGCCATAGTCATCGTGGGCAAACACCTTTCCACGCTCCAGCTCATTTTCGAAAATGTTTTTAACAAGATACGACAATGCGGACCATAAGACTGAGGCACTCCTCATTACGAGCCGGAAGAAAATAGAGACAATTACACTGCAAGTCGGTGAGCACGAAATAATTTCCCAGCCCTACATACGGTACCTGGGAATTATGATTGATGCCCGACTTAGTTTTAGACAGCAAGCTCAACATGCAAGCAGTAAGGCAGGAGCAGTGAAGACTGCTCTTGCAAGACTTATGCCAAATATTGGAGGGCCAAAACAGAGGAGAAGGATCCTGCTATCATCAGTTGTCACGTCGGTATTAACATATGGTATTCCTATATGGAGTGATGCATTACGAAGCCAAGCATCTCGGCGGCAAATTGTTCCAGTCTACAGGCTGAGTGCCCTTAGAGTGGTCAGCGCATACCGCACAGTATCGAACGATGCTGTGTGTGTCATTGCTGGGATGCTACCTTTTGAAGTGCTAGCGGAAGAGCGTAGGCGACTCTACACATGCAAAACATCAACCGAGCTGAGCTCAGTGGAACTGAGGACAGAAGAACGAAACCACAGCATCCAGCGATGGCAGCTGCAGTGGGACGCCTCGAGCAAAGGCCGGTGGACTCACCGACTTATTCCGAAGCTAGATGTTTGGCTTGACCGATCACATGGACAAGTCAATTACTACCTAACCCAGATGCTCTCAGGACACGGGTGCTTTCGGGAATATCTTCACAAATTTAAGCATGAGGATTCTCCGGATTGCCCAAAGTGTCCGAGAATGAAGGAAAACGCGGAACATGTTCTCTTCACGTGTCCGCGTTTCGACGTCCAACGAGCTGTATGGGAAAATAGCGCAGGCAAACCCATCAACGGTGGAAATCTTGTGGAAGTTATGCTGTCATCAGAGGCGGCATGGAACGCGACGAGCGACTTCGCAATGGAGGTTTTGCAGGAGCTGCGCCGCGAGGAGCAGTTGCGGAAAAATCCAGAGTAAACCGAGGATCTTCTTACCGTTAACGAGCGGAAAGGATTCGCTACTGAGGAAGCCAAGGCTATCGTCCCCTACACAACGAAGTATTGCTCAGCAGATGTTCCGTCGTGTTCTGGGGACCAACCGAACTGTATTGTATGTGACAAGGGGTATTGTCCTTTGCACGTTATGTTTTATTTGTTAATTCTGTAAGTTTGTTTAATAAAGGAAAAAGTAAGAAAAAGAGGAAGGAAAGAGAAAGAAGGAAGTGTGAGGAAGGAGGTTGACTTCCTTCTTTCTCTTTTTCTTTCTAAAAAAAAAAAAAAAAAAAAAATATGCATATATGTATATATACATATATGCATACATGCGACGGGGCTTTGGCGTAGTCGGTAGAGTGTCTGCCTACTATTCTAAAGGTCCCGCGTTCGATTCCCGCTCACTGCAAAATATTTTTTCTGAAAAATATTTTCTCACGGACTCCGACCGATAGCAGGAACATTCCGTGTGTGCTATCGGCGGTATCCATGAAGTGAGACCGTGAGCCGGGACCGAACGCGACCCGTCGCGCGGGGGGGGAGGGAGGGTTCCATCGTAGACGCCCGCCATCGTATCACAGGGGTTTCTGGAGGTTTACCCTGTGATTAGAAATACGATGAGCTGAAATGGCGAAGTCGGCCCCAGCCGCAATGGGTGGGTACTCTGATCCGTAGTATTGCCCATGTAGTAATGCTTACCAGCGGGGACGTGGGTGAATACGAATAGAGAAAGAGTGAAAAAAAAAAAAAAAAAAAAAACATATATGCATACATGCACACACATACCCCCCCCCCCCCACACACACACACTATCGGGAAGTTATTGATGTGGCCCGTCTAGGGTCACACTCACGTCTCATTCTTTTTTTTTTGTTATTTAATCTTGTGTTTGTAAACAACATTGTGAAGCTAATGTTGCTGTTTTTCCATTATTTTTATCTGAGTAATTTTTTATTTGGAGCCCGTTATTGCGAGGGCATTTTTGTAGAGATCGAAATGTCAGTCGTTTGTTTACTTGTGTTGGACCCAATGATGCTGCGAGATACTCTCCGAGATATCAGTAGACGCTATGTTGATATCACTCCGAAACCGAAAGTGACATTGACTCTCTTTTTGATGATTTCAGATCAAAGAATCTGTATTCCATGGGAAATTCATCACTTTATGAGCTTCCCAAATGTGGAGGTTAGAAACAAATTGAAATTGAAATCACAAATTCAGCAAGAAGAATACGAAAATCGTGGAAAAAGCTTTAAATTGATGATTCCGCGCAAAATATCCGTGAGCCAACTGTTCCGAAACCGTATGTACCCAATAGAGTATCCCCAGAGAAATATCCCCATATCCTATTCAAGAAAGCGCATTACACACAAATGAACATCGTCAGAATCGAAAGTCGTAAGACGATTCCTTGTTGGTCCGTCATAATTTATTTTTCCATCGTGATTCATTTATTGGTTGAACAGATTAGTCAAATAACATCGTGAAGTTGGTTGGTAATCGCGTTTGCGTCGATAAACATCGATATTTGGGATATCGATTCGGGTTTAGTTTTCAAAAGTATGACAATTGTTCAAGTTGGCATAACTTATGTAGTTATTGAAAACTATATACATCGAATTTTTTTGGACGTTCTGTTAACTTATTAAGTTTTGAGTGTTTTACATATTCTGTTCAGAGTTGAAAATTTTATATGCATACGATAATAACGGAAAAATCAAAAGATGGTTGCTCCAAATTGAAAAATTGACAGCTCTCATTTTTTAGGAATCATTGACTAACAGTGTCTTCAACTTTGGAAAAGATATTGTATCTTCAAATTTGAAATCATAATTCAGCGCACACCACTACGGTTTGCATGTCACTTGGCTGGAAGTGGGAATATTTGGCATCGAATTTTATCACAGCGATCCGCGCGTCCTAATGTCGTGAGTATCTTGTAGGAATTTCGCGGATAATATCAACTACTTTGTCCTGGGAAAATTATCTTCCGCGATATTTTGTGATACGGATGTCTTATCAAGGACATTTTACCCTCAGATATTCATCGTGTTACAAATTTGTCCTGGAGTCATCATTAGAGCATTCGATATTACGAATTTTGAGATTAAGACTAGTGGTGTGCAAATGTGTGTGCACAAACAGAACTTCCCGATTTGGTATATCAGTACAGCATAAAGTTTGTGCCATAATCACGCAATCATTGTGATGACCAAACTCAAGAATGATATCAATAATTGAAATTGCGACTAATAATTACTACACACGATCACTTTAGTTTGATTTTTAAGCCCATAAAACTATTCAACTGGAATTCGTCCGCCTGGTTACCCCATCTACCTCTGTACTTACTTACTTACCCCTCTCTTCGACATTTTTCCAGCAATTGTCGACATATTCACTTGCCAAGCATATGTTCTAACCTATATTGAAAAAAGTCATATTGAATGTGCATTGTTGTCTAAGGAACCATCCGGGTGAAATGCATTGTGCCCATCTTTCAAATTGCTCGGACGACCATACCTCCTTAAGTATGCAAATTATGGAAAAAAGTCGTTACACATAAAAGGTGTATTATCATATGAGGAATAATTCTCTTTTCAGAAGTTTCCCGATAACTTCAATATTTTCCCCATAGGAACAGTATAAACAATTACAATTGTTAATAACATGGCATATACTGCACGAATCCCATCCAAAGTGTAATCCGCTGGATTTTGCATGGAAACGCTTCGATTGGGATCGTCATGACTGCGCTGAGTTCATTCTTTCACTCATTATATACATAATTGTTGAGACCGTCATACCCCCTTAATTATGCAAATTTGCGAAAAAGTCATTCTACATAAAATACGATTTTTTATATGGGGAATAACTTTGCTTATATAAATTGTACGCTATCTCTAATAGTTTATGCAATAGAACATTATGAACAATTAAAATTGTTAATAACAATATATATACTGCACCAATTTCATCCAAAATCTAATCAGTTCTAAGTTATATGGGATGGCTTTGAACGCGACCTTAAAAACTTCCATAACTTCATTCTTTCATGAGAAATCGTTACGCAAAATTTTGTACATATGCATACATACATACATACATACATACATGCATACACACACACAGACACCAACTTAGAATTTGACGGGGATCATTTTTGTATACGTAAAACCCTAGTTAGATAATGAAACAAATTTCGATTTTGGGTGCATTACAATACCTTCCCGAATAATCCGGAAGTTAATAAAATTGAAAAAAAATCCAATTCACGGAAATCGAAGAAGAGTACCAAATCTTGATTTGTAGAATTTCCCGCAGCATCACTTACTGGCGCAGATATGATAGAAATACGCAATGACGAATACCTACATGGGAGTGCTGTTTGAGCCACTCAGAAAATCCCTTGAAGCTGTTTAAGTGAGTTATATCATCCCAAACGAAACTCATGGTCTCTAGGTCCCGCGGAACGGTCGAGTAGCGGATCCCCTTATCATCAACATTTTTGGGTCGCTGGTATCTCAGGGGGTTTGGCGCAGTCGATCCGAAACCGACGATTTTGGCGGGTGGCGGCTCTGCGGCAACGTCGCGGATAAGTTGCCTGCGGATGACCTTGGCCTCATCTCTCTTGCGGCGATTTCTCGTCCCTGCTACCACGGCCGGTACCATAGGCATCTGTTGTATAGGAACCTGCGGAGGTCGATCCGAAATCTTCAGAGTTCACATTTTTTACAAACTCATCTTCTAACGCTATCGTTGATCAGCACTTAGAGTGGATCAAACATAGCGACGTTCAAAGACAATATACAGGCAATTGGGCAATCTAGGACAATGCGCAACTTTGAGCACATTTCATGACGAAAGTGGTTCCGATGAGAAATGGTCACTTTTCACGCATAATACGCATAATTTTTACAAAATGAAATTCGCAAATGGTTGAAAATATTGAGGGCTAATTAACTTTAAACGCCATGTACTGATAATTCTGAGCTATTGGAATCTTCTTTTTTTAATCACAATGGATCCAGCGTTCGCAACGAACTTGGCGTTCGCAATGAACTCCATTTGATAACAAATTGATAATAGTTCATCTAGTGGAAGACTATAATAAAATTTAATTGCCCTTTTCGGTCATTTTTCCCAATAAATGAGAAGATTAATTAAAGAAAATACGTGAACATTTTCATTCTTTTCTTTTTTTCTCCCAACATTTCGGGCACATTTTCGTGGCCATCTTCAGCCTTTATTTAATATGTGTATGTTAATCTATAGATATCCAAAGGAATAGTCACCAAAAGATGATATCGGAGGAATGAATCTAGTGGAAGACAGATGAATTTTGCGGTTCACCACATCAATGATAAATTGACCTACATTGCAAGCAGGAAATTCATATTCTCCTTTGGAAATTCTATTGGCGCTGTTTGTTTATTCGAGCTCGCAAGAGTCAATGAATGAATATGGTAGCATGATATTTGGTAAATAACTCGGATTACCGGAGGAAAAAATGAAATGGTCTTACCCGCATGGTTCTGCACGCCTCAACACTAAAGTCTGTCTTGAACATATCCTTGAGCATTTCTTCATCAATTGTATTATACGATCCTCCAAGAGACCTCAACCAATCACAGAAATCCTTACAGATTTTGTCCGTTACTTTGGCAGCTCGATTCTTCAACATTGAGTCCGGATCGTAACCTTCAAGATCCATCGCTGTTAACGGTCTCCAAATGACGACCTGTTGAAGAATTACACTCAAAGAAAACGGGTTCAATTCAGTACTATCTCTCGAGTTGAACCAAATGGTCTCCACCGAGCTACATCACCATGCATTCAAAATCGGTCATTTATTTCACGAGCTCGCTTCAACTCTTGTTCACCAGATAATCAAAACAATCGTAATTGGATTCCGTCAATCAGCCAAAGAACAGAGTTGATTCCTGGCAGACTCAGCGACAAGATATCGCCTATGTATGATATCCTTAAGTGGTTACATTTATTTGTTAAATCATTTCGTCCTACCTAAAAAAGTTGTACCTAATTTAATTGCATTGCATAAATGTAGAGAGTGACTGATTCGACTAACATCATAAATTTACCGTTCCCATATTGTATTCATTATACTGTTAATACCTTAGCTATTTACGTACCGTTGTTTTTTTCTCACTTATTTATTTATTTAATGATGAATTTATATCATTCAAAAATTAGTTTTTGTCCTTGTATTTTGAAAGATTGTTCATGTGTAAATTTGATCCCGTAATTGGCCACGTGCTTTTGGATCTCGATAAAGACATGAAATGAAATGATACCATTTTTGTCAAAAGTTGACAAGTTTTATCAGCTGAACAATTTCGGAGGAACCGGTAGCCAAAGATTTGCGTGCATACCTGGACGTACATATAAAAGTGCAAGATGTCGAGTCCTTGGTTCAGTGAATACAGTGCCAGAAGGATACAAGACATCAACGATCCACCATTCGCGCCCGGCCACTTGATATTATTTTCCACGATCAAAGTTTCTCATGGATTCCCACCGATAGAAGATAAAATTCGCGTCTGCTATTGGCGGGATCCATCAAACGAAACCGCCAGGCCGGTTGAAAACCCAACCTCTGCGGTGGTGAGGGATTGCGTTCCGTTGTAGGCATTATTGGGTCATAGAATTTTTCGAATGGCACTATTAAACGTAGATCCAATCGGTATTTTAGACCGGGATAGCGATTTAAAATTAACTGTATTAGCGTTTGAAAAAGCAAAAGAACAGAATATAAGAAATAGGAAAGAGATAACCAAAAATAGAGACATTAAATCAACTACACTAGTATGCATCTTGCGAGGTATGGTATGCATTGAACTATGTTGTATTTCGAGAATATACTATTGGCATATTTGTTATGTCAATTAAGTGTTCGATGATTAGGTGGGGCGGATCAAAAATCAATAACATAAGTGGGAACATCGGTCTGCAATACAATAGTCTGGAATACCTGATCTAGGAAGTTAATACCTGACCTAAACACCGTGTAGACTATGACTGGATACTCATATTTTCAGCGAAGGGATGTCATTGATTCTTGGTGCTGGGGTAGAATGGTAATCAGTTCATAGTGCACCTCAAAATCATGTTACATTTACCTTTCGTCTCGGTTTACTGATGAATGAAGCATACGGATTCGTTTTCTTTTGGCCTTCAGGAACTTCTGCAACTGATGCTCTAGGTGATGGAGGATGGACCTGATGATATAAACTAGTGGTTATTAGTGTATAAGATTTGGCGAAAAGTTACAGTAGGACTTGTTATTTACCAGTTATACATATCAGAATCTGAATCTGTACTGGCTTTAACCTATACGCGTGCCAAGCACGCGCATTCCCTCTTTCGGTCTTACGTCTTTCGATGATTTCGATACATAGATAGAGACTACGACTATCCACGTAGGTGCGGCCGTGCGCATTGTGGTATGACACTGTTCCGAGATATCGCAAGTTATCGATGTATTCTGACATTGTTTGCATACCCCGAAGCATCTTCCTTAAGGCCGTTCGAGACAGCACTAAACTATCAACGTAACGGAAACTAGTCTCGAACAGCTACTTCCCGCCTTTCGGCAGATACATTTTTCATGACGGACGAATATCCAACTTATTTCAGAATTCTAATATCACCAGTCGAGTCGAGTCGAGTTATTGAACCTCATTCTAAATTTTGTTTCGAAAGGCTTTTGAGGCCTCAGTGAGGTTGAAAACTCAGTTAGACCTCACTGCAATCTCGAATTTGAGAACTGATCCGACAAAGAGGTCGAAGTAAGGGTAAACGGAAAGCATTGAGGTTCCAAAACTCGACGGGTGAAATCTGACTTTGAGCAACTGAACAATCCTCAGTAGCCACTAGGAACGAAAGCAAAAGAAAAAGGATCGATTAATTATTGCTCAACGGCAGTAGGTTTACTTACAATCAGATCGAAATCGTTTTCAGTGTCCTCCGGCGTGGAGATGACAGAAATTGAAGCTACATCTTCGGTCACTGCCGGAACTTTCTTAGGTTTAAAACTAGCTCGTAAATTGCTCGCACTCTTCAAAGCAGACCAGCGTTTTGGATACCACTCTGGCATTCCCAAGATAGGTGCAACTAAATTATAGGATTTAAAAGGGAGAAACCGCCTTAGCTGCTGGGACTTGCAGTGAGCTTTCTGTTTGGAGGAAAATTGAAGATTAGAGGATGATAATTCAGGATTAAGGTAAAGTTTAGACTCTATAAGTAGTGTCAGTAAGCGGCTAGTTATTTTAGTAATTCTTTGGGGATCATGATCTGATGACTCATTATCTGTTTTCGTTGATAGTCTCTGCATATATTGATCTAGTAACAAATGTAGGATATCTTTGATAGGTTTATCCGCTTCAAGTGAGGTCTTGGCCATCTCCAGCACTTCGTTGTCGGACATGATCGTTGACACTGGGCGAAATGAGAGGCTAGGATTATACTCGGTTGGTTTAATCTTCACATTCAGCTGATTGTAGATTGCGTCTGATATGGATCCGGCACCGGATCTTCGCAGGATGCGCCGTTCATCTGATGGCGAGCGACCATCTCTAGAAATGCTTTTCTTATCATTGGTTGCTGATTGTTGTGCTCCTGCCTGGGCTGAAGCCTTATCCGTTTTTGTATCGCTTACCTTGTCTTCGGCACACTCCAGAATTTGGCTATCCTTCGTCTTCAAAGAAGGTCCTCTTTTGAGTTCCTGCTCTCGTATTCTAGGTGCAGGCTCCTCAGCTTCATCATCGTCGTCATCACTCCGATCCTCGCTCCCCTCGTCCATTGATTTTTCGAGCGAAGCCGATCGCGACTGTATCGACTTAGACTTCTTACCTTTCAATGCCATCAGCGGGTCCAGACTTGGCCTCAGGTTTAACGGAGCATGACATGGTGCTCGAAATTTCGAACCACCACTTGGCAGCTCCTCTCCAGCCTCCGTTGCTGGCTCCAATCCTTGGTCGGAATCCTCCTGCTCTGAGATCGTTCTTGATTGATCGGATGTCAGTGATAACGTTGAAACAAATGATTTTGCAGAGATAAGATCCTCTCTGAGTGAGCTTTGAGTAATTTTTCTCTCCAAGTGATTTGCTTTCATTGGTCGTTTTTCAAAGCCCTCGACATCGGATTCATTCGACTTAGCGCTCAGCCCAGTATCCTCGGGGATTGGACTGATGTCGTCGTCTGTCAGGTCAGGTCTGAAACGAGATTTCGTCATTCTTTCCTTGAATTTAGCAGCCACCAGGTTATCGAATTCGGTGATAAGGGATTGTTGAGATAATGTAAAGTCAGATGAAAACTGATCTTCAGGTAGTTTGAAGACTGGCTTGAGACTGATTTTTGGGCCACACATGCATGCTAAACACTTATTATGTTTCCTTCGTTGATACATTCCACCGATAGGTGGCAAATCCTCAAGTCTAGATGGGACGGCCTCGAAAAGGGGAAGTGCGCGAGACCCTGCTGATAGTTGCCCATGGCTCTTCGAAATGGTACGCTCTGGCATGTCATTCGACGACGTCGAACTTTCCCTCGAACTCTTTTCAGTGCTTGATGATGACGTAGCAATGGAAGATGGTTTGTGAATACCTGGAGCTATAGTAAATTTCGTCATCCTCTGATGGGACTTCTCTTGCAATTTCATGGATTTGAGGGCTTTTATCGTATTGATAATGGTTTTCCGAGGCCAATGGTGGTAACCCTTACCAGCTTGGGCTCTGACATTAGCAGGATACACGCTTTTACTGGGATACTGAACAGCCGGTGCTTCTAGGAAGATTTTGGGTCTCAGGTCTGGAATTGGTGATTGCAGTAGAGATCCCCCTTCTGATACGTTTAGATCATCCGGTGGGCTTTCTATGGAAGATCGACTGCCAACAGAATCCGAGTATTCGAGAGATGATATCATCCTGCCAAAACTGGGCACAAGACTGGCCACTCCGAGACTTGGAGCTCTAGGTCGTGAAATCCTTATGTAAGAAGTTTCAGCCTCCTCCGTGTTGTCATCTCCAGTGTCTTCGAACACGACATGTTTCTGCGGCGTTTCTGTTGATTTTGGTTCTTCCTCAAGAAATTGATCTAAGTCAACTACCGGGGACTCTGCCGGATGCATTTGATCATTGAGGTTCATTGGAGCCTCCAATGTTGAATGACCTTGACCTCGCTCTGCCCGTAACTCACGCAGAGGATGAACATGGTTCTTAGGGGAAATAGATGTTTTCATTTTAACTTTAGTACTTGCGAGAAAGTTGTTAACGTACCTTGATATTCTGGTGACTGACGAAATTTGGGAAATTGCTGACATACCCAGGGGCGCCTTTGATTTTTGAGGATGCTCCATGTTACTCTCATTAGTCATTGTGGATGTGCCGGACGGTTCCTCATCTTCGGTTATTTTGTCCTTCTCCACGGAATTTTTTGGATGCTCATCTAGACCGAGATTGTCATCCGAAAGGTCCAAATCAAAGTTACTGAGGTCATGTCGTTTCAAGTACTCAAGAGAATCTGTCAATGATTTATCAGGAAGACATTCTTCGGCGCCGGTGTGCGATGGAGATGGTGGTGATATTTTAACGATTGGCTCACTCATGATGGTGATGGTATTCTTGTCGGGAGTTGTGGATTTTAGGAAGGACTCGTCGCGAATACTGACACTACTTTCGGATAGAATAGCTAGGGAAGGAGGGAGTAAGGAGAATAGGGGTTGGGTTACTTTTGAGTGGCTCGTGTCCAAGTCGTCGAAAAGGTTTCGCCAGTAGGACTTGTGCTTCTGCCTCGGTAATTCCCATCTTTATGTGTTGTTGAATTGAAAAGGAAAAAATTTATGAGAGAAAATTAAAATTGAGTAATGTAGGCAGCTTATATGTGGTTGAAATATCTCAGACCAGAGAAAAACACTACCCACTACATCAAAGCACTAATTGAGAGATGTGTGTATGTGCCTGCGCGCGCCTGTGTGTGTGTTTTTTTTTATGTGTGGGTGAGAGTGTGTGTGTAGGTGGGTGGGTGAGTGAGTGATTGAGTGGGTGGGTGAGTGGGTAAGTGAGTCGTTAAGTGAGTTTTTTTTTTTTTTTTTTTTTTTTTTTTTTTTTTTTTCACTCTTTCTCTATTCGTATTCACCCACGTCCCCGCTGGTAAGCATTACTACATGGGCAATACTACGGATCAGAGTACCCACCCATTGCGGCTGGGGCCGACTTCGCCATTTCAGCTCATCGTATTTCTAATCACAGGGTAAACCTCCAGAAACCCCTGTGATACGATGGCGGGCGTCTACGATGTTAAGTGAGTGGGTGGGTGAGTGGGTCGGTGGGTGAGTGAGTGAGTGGGTGGGTGAGTGACGGAGTGAGTGAGTGGGTGAGTGGGTGGGTGGGTGGTTGTCTGAGTGGGTGGGCGAATGGGTGGGTGGGTGTGTGGGCGAGTGAGTGGGTGTGTGGGTGGAGTGTGTGTGTGTGTGTGTGCATAATTATATAACTCACTTCGTCTTTGGCACAAATCTTAAGGTAGATTTTTTGGGAGCAGTGCTGTTGGTATTTTTCGACATTTTCCAACAAATTTCGTAGCTTTAAACAGCAGTATTACATCGTGGAAATTTAATAACCTACTACAACGATTATTGATCAAACATCGCGTAGGGTTAGCACACCCTCGTTCCCGAGGTTATCAACTGTTTGTAGTGTACTTCAGTCGGCAATGTATCAAATCCGCGACAACTCACTTGATAACAAATTTTCAATGATTCAAAATTGAGGAAATGTTAGTTTCCCTCTGCGAGTAAATGGCACTCGATATCCAATCCATGAAAAATACAATTTTTACTCAAATGCAACGATTCACGTGGAACATACAGCCACTGTAACATTTAATCTCAACTCCCAAAAGCCGTAATACTTCAGTACTTTACGCAGAATGAGTTGAACCGGTAATAATCTTTTCCGACTGAATGATCCATTTTCATCGGTCAGAATCATTTAAGCTCTCCACTTCCGGTATTAAAGTTACTCAGGCATGTGTGAAGTGTGAATCAAAATGGAATGCTGCAAAATCGGGCGTTTTTTTTTTTATTAACAGGATGAATCTGTTTTCCAGTTCCAAATAGCTTTTTTTGTTGATATCCAATGGCAATATATTTTGCGTTTCAGCGAGTACTGGGAGTCGAGGGCTGCGAGAGTGGCCTACAAATAAAAGCTCTATTCAGTTATTGACATGTTCCACTCTTCCGATAGAATCTGGAGTTGTTTTTTTATTTATTTATTTGAAGTTTCAAAAAGTTTTACGGGTGAAATGATACAGCAATGTGCGTTAT
Source organism: Asobara japonica (assembly GCA_026005395.1). Taxonomy (NCBI): domain Eukaryota; kingdom Metazoa; phylum Arthropoda; class Insecta; order Hymenoptera; family Braconidae; genus Asobara; species Asobara japonica. Next base: position 1,363,558 of record BQMI01000539.1, on the reverse strand, counting down.
GAAAATTAAATGTCAATGAAGCACTTAAAAATTTTACCTAGCGAGACAAGTGGTATATATCCTATCCAAGAAAGCGCATAAACGAAAATGAACATCGGCAGACTCGAAAGTCGTAAGACGGTTCCTCATTGGTCCATCATAATCTATTTTTGAATCGTGATTCAGTTTTGGTTGATCAGATTAGTCGGATCACTTCGTCAAGGTGATTGGTAATCGCGTTTGAGTCGATAAACATCGATATTTGGGATATCGATTCGGGGTTAGTTTTCAAAAGTATGACAATTGTTCAAGTTGTCATAACTTATGTAGTTATTGAAAATTATATACACCGAGTATTTTTTGACATTCTGTTAATTTATTAAGTTTCGAGTGTTGCACATATTCTCCTCAGTGTTGAAAATTTTATATGCACACGATAATTACGGAAAAATCAAAAGCTGGTTGCTCTAAATTGGAAGCTCTCATTTTTGCGGGATCAATGGTTATCAATGATTACCAGTATCTTCGAATTCGGAAAAGATATTGTCACTTCAAATTTCGTAACTAGGGTTTTAGGTATACAAAAAAGTTGTGAGTGTATGTGTGTGTGTGTGTATGTGTGTGTCTGTATGTGTGTGTGTGTGTGTGTGCCTGTATGTGTGGGTGGGTGGGTGGAACCTAACCCGCCGCCGGAGGGGGGGGTTCCATCACAAACGCCCACCATCGTAGCATACGGCTTTCTGGAGGTTCACCCTGTCTTCAGCAATACGATGGACTAAATGGCGAAAGTCGGCTGTAGTCGCATGGATGCCCACTTGAAAAAAACGATTGGACTACTTCAAAAAGATTCACGTGGAAAATTGAGATGCAAAAGGAAAAACATCGCACCACTGACGATAAAATGTGCACTTGGAGGCCTTGCTTTTTCGTCAACTTTTTGCTCAAATTGCCAGCAAATCTGCATAATCTCGATTGAATAACTTTATGTGAATGGCAGAAAAGCTTTCGGACAATCCATCAATCCATTTTCCCACTGCGCTTTTCCTGGTACATTCTTCATGTTGATTCTCTCATTTTTCCTGGTGGTTCCGGCAGGGCGCTGGGCGGGGGGGGGGGGGGGGAGTAGGGGGGGTAGGGGGTGGTGGTTAAAACCGCACAGAGAAATTATTCCATCCCAGTGTGGTGCACTCGCGAGCACTCGAACTTTTCAGTGCCACTGACGGCCGCTTATGCAAATGAAGAAGAATCCTAATCGCGTATTATAATTGTTAATTCGCTAAATGATCCAGTGCCTTTATCTTCCACTCGTTTCACTTTTCTAGGCAAGTTCTTAGGGAAGTGGTCCACGGTTGCGACTCAAGTCCGACTCATCATCCATAAACTTCACCGTTACCAATTACTTTGGTCCACTCGTATTAATTCGCTTGATTGTAGGAATTAGGGTGATACCTATGTATGAGCTGGAGACTGAGTATGTGGCAAACTCATTTGAGTTTAGTGGATGGCCATGTCTAAACTTTAATCATTCTAAATGATGGGGAATTTTTATTAGTGGGGTACGCCCGAAAGTTTTTGATGATAGAGCCCGAAAGCAAATTCTTTCGGGGACAAGTATGCGTATTTGGAAATTTGGATGATGCTGCTGAATAATTTTTGCACGCTCCATTGCAATAAATAACTAAAGCAAATCTTCAAACTGAAATTCCTGCCCTGAACCATCCACTCAATATATAGCTAACGCATATGCTCCACGTTACATTTTTGGCCGTTATACATCGGGTCGCACGTGATATCCATTCCCGACTGAAAACTTTCACAAAAATACTCCGGGCCGAATAAACCGCAGCGGTTGATTTAGGCATTCCACGTATTTTAATTCTTCACGGTCAATATTAATCCCAACTTGAGCCCGTGCATTCAGCGGGTATCGTTGAAATGTAGGAAGTAGTTTCAATGAAAGACCGCCCCGCTAGGCCAGCATTTCTGCGGATGGACTGGCTCAACAAACAGTTGGAACGAATGCACTGGCTCATGAATGTTGAATCGAAAATCGAAATGCGAAACATATTGGACGCTCGATTCGATCGTTTGAGATACGTCGATGTGTTATTGGAGGACAGTCTGCGAGGCTCATTTAGCAAGGAAACTTCTTTCGAAAATTACCATCTATTACCAAGTACGTATGAACTATCAGATGTCAGTATCAGCTGAAAAGCTCAGCCTAGTCGAGCGAAAAAAAATCATAATGATCCGAATCAGCGCTTCCATGGATGACCTGGCTCCATCGATCAGTTGGACCAAAAGCACTGGCTCGAGAATGTTGAATCGAAAATCGAAATGCAAAACGTATTGTCCATTGGTCTCGATCGTTGGAGATATATCGACATGTGACAGGCGGACACAGTTGGTATACCGGCTGTATGGTTGGTGTGTCCGGTTGGGAAACGGCCGCTCCACTGTTACCTGGTTATACTCACCAGTGCAGCATCCTGTGGTCCATTGAGTGTCCATCGACTCGTCGCCAAGGCTAGTTTCCGCAATTGCGCCATTACCGATGTACAAGACCCCAGTGCGCAGTACGCGAAAGTTCCTGAGTAATTAATCCATTTTACAGCCGTTACAAATGTAAATTGAGCGATATTGTGGAGTATAATCTTCAGCGATTGACGTTGGAGGATTAAATTTTGTTTTTTGGTAAAGTGGTCGAATTACTGACTCCGCGGGTATGTGAGTAATTTTAATACCGGAAGTGGGCAGTCAATGGATTATGAAGGTTGTGAAAATTGGTGGTTCATTCAGATTGGTCCATTCGTTAGGTTCTGTCAGGGATGTGAGTCTTCATGCGTCCTTGGAGGACACAAAAAACGGGGTTTTTTCTAATAGTTTCGGAAAATTTGGCCGTCTGCGAATAGTCGGGCGCAGTGCGCATGCGTCAAATTCAAACACGAAATCACCACCCCCGGATTCTATCTATAATCACGCATCAATTGGGGAAGTTAGGAAGCAAATCATAAAATATAGAATGTGGATTTTTGTGGGAGATATATTTCTGCTTCTACATGGTTCATTATGCATGGAGTAATTATACAAGGCCTCCTAGTCATTATACCTGAAATAATATCCCCGATAGAGGAAGTTATTGTTTTTCCCCCGAAAATGAAAAATCGATTTTCCATCAGATCTCCACGTTACATGGTATTTCTACACTATTTAAAACAAAATGTCTGTCTGTGTGTGTGTATGTAGCTAGGTATTCATGTGGTCAAATTTCTCGCCCACGATTTCTCGCGACTGAATTATGTGATCGAGGTACTGAATGATTCAACCGAAGCATCTTTACCTAACTTAGATCTGATTAGTGTTTGAATGAAATTGCTCCATTAGATATATAGTTATTAACAATGGAAATTATTTATAATGTTCTACTGCATAAACTATTAGAGTTAGGGCAAAATTTATATGAGAAAAGTTGTTCCCCATATAAAAACACGTATTTTATGTGGAATACCGTTTTTCCATAATTTGCATAATTAAGGAGGTATCGCAGTCTCAACAATTATGTGTGTAATGAGTGAATGAATGAATCCAGCACTGTCATGAAGGTCTCAATCGGAGCATTTCCGTTCAGAATCGAGCGGATTACAATTTGGATGGCATTCGTGGAGTATATGTAATGTTATTAACAATTGTAATTGTTTATACTGTTTCACTGGGTAAAATATTAAAGTTATCGTCTTTATTGTGGCCGCACATCTATTGGCGTCTCACTCCCACCCAAGTAACGTCCATACGTCTCATTCTCATGCTCATTATGCCTCTACTCAAATAGTCATCACTATCTGCTTCATTAATGACTCAGAATTCTCAAATCTGCAAGTTTTCAGTATGACACTACTGATTAATCGGGGTATATTGGAGAAGAATCAATTTATTATGACGTACTGAAATACCAAATCGGGAAGTTTTGTTTGTGCCCCGAGTGGGACACATGAGCCACACCCACACTCACCCACCCATTCACCCACACTCATCCACCCACTCACTCACTCACCCACCCACCCACACACGCACCCACACCCACACTCACTCACCCACACACCCACTCACCCACACACCCACTCACCCACACATGCACACACCATTAGTTACGCCTGAATTGGGGAAGTTAGAAAGCAGATCATAAAATATAGAATATATTTTTGTGGGAGATATATTTCTGCTTCTACATGGTTCATTATACATGGAGTAATTCAGATTGATTTTAATGATAATAAATGGGATGTGGGTATGACCCTTCAATAACTTCCCGATCGTTTCGCCGTATATATTATATCCACAATTTCCGTCCATGTCTCAAATTATAGACTTTATAAAGTTTCTGAAATTTCTAAATATTAAAAAAAATTATAATTCTTAATATGAACTAATTGGATAAACAATACAATTAAAATTAAGAACAATTAACTATGGGTGTTAGCAAAAAAGTTACGGAACGTCAAATGTGTATTTTTACGTGTGAAACGACTTGCATAACACCCTTTATTTCGTATCTCGAAGCGTTCATGCGATAGAACGATCTGAACAATTGAATTTGTTACTAACTATTAACTACCGGTGTTAGCAACAAAAAAGTATATAACATGAAATATGTATTTTTGTGTGTGGAACAACTTTCATTGACTAATTTATTTCGTATCTTCAACCGTTCTCACGCCGCTACGATATAAACAATCTTTTTTGTTACTAACAATGAACTACGGGTCTTATCAAAAAAAGTCATAAAACGTCAATTGTGTATTTCGTAGCGGGGAACTACTTTCATTCAACACTTTTTTTCGTATCTCAAACCGTTCTTGTGATAGAGCGATATAAACAATTGAATTTGCTAGTAACAATTGAACGAATCATTTGTCGCATAAATCGTTCCTTTCAGACCTGGAGAATAGTAAGTAGCGTCGATCAATACAAAAAAACGTAAATCGCTACGTTGATTTCTTCGGAAACATTTGATTTTGGGTTGAAAAGAAGTTAATAATTATAGAAATATTCTCAATAGCCCTCAAAACCGGTGAAGAATTTTCGACCATCTCAGCACATGTCAATTTTTTGGATATCATGAATTTTGCTTTTCTTTTATTTCCACAGTTAGTAATGAAAAAAAAGATAAAATGCGTCAAAAAATATAACATATTCAAAATAGTTTAGGGAATGAGAAATGTTTTGAAAATATGCTTATAATTTCATTTGTACAAGTGTGAATTAGAATTCCAGAATAGCGATTTTCGAATTCAGAATATTGTGATCGACGATTCTGCAAGTGTAGATCATGATTCTAGAATCGCATATCACGATTCTGGAATCGTAGATCACAATTTTGATATGGCAAATCACAGTTTCGGAATCGTTAATCATGGTTCTGGAATCGTAAATTCCCATTCTCAAATCACGATTTTGGAACCGTAAATGAAAATTCTGGAACCGTAAATCACGATTTAGGGATCGTAGATCAATTTTTAGAATGGTACACCACGATTCTGGAATTGCAAATCCCGATTCCGGAATTACAAATTCCGATTCTGGAATCGTGGATAACGATTTTGGAGTCGTACATCGCAATGTAGGAATTGTGCGTTACAATTTCGAAACTGTCGATCACGATTCTGGAATCGTAAATCACCATTCTGGAATCGCGCACCACCATTTTGGAATCGCACATCCTAATTCTGGAATCGCGCACCACCATTTTGGAATCGCACATCCTAATTCTGGAATCGGAAATCACGATTCTGGAATCGGAAATCATCATTCTAGAATCCTCAATCACGATTTTGGAATCTTTGCCCACATTTCTAGAATGGTATACCACGGGTCGGGAATTGTAAATCCCGATTCCGGAATTGCAAATTCCGATTCTGAATAACGATTGTGCGGTACAATTTCGAAACTGTCGATCACGATTCTGGAATCGTAAATCACCATTCTGGAATCGCGCACCACCATTTTGGAATCGCCCATCCTAATTCTGGAATCGTCAATCACCATTCTGGAATCGTAATTTGATGTTTTCAAATCCTCATTTACGATATAGAAATCGTGAATGACGTACCGATTTTTCTGTTTGTCGTCTCCTAGAAACACCAAATACTCCGTTTAGTGCTACTACTTATTGGTACATGATAACACCGGTCGGAAACACCAATTGAAGCATCCTGACGTCGATACTGTCCTTATCAATTATCACTGACACCCAGCCAATTACAGGTTATCTTCCAAAAATGGTCAATAATAATGACTCCGATAATTTCCAATCATAAAAACAATCACACTAACGATTATAAACGAATGGAGATCTCCATGCTTCGCACCTAGAATGGGTTCACCGACAGCAATTTTTTCCCCCAATTCTTGGGCTTTAAAATTCATCGCTTGTTCAGAGGTGTTTCCACAAATTTACCGAAATACAGGTGAAGGGGGGCGGAAAAAACCTGAAAAAAATATCGACTCTCATACGTGATGAATAGCGCCCATCCAACCCTCACCAACAGTGCAATACAAAACGCACATGCAACACGTGCCACAGCGTCACCTGTATTACACCTCCCCCCCACCTTAGCCCCTGCCACCCTCCTCCCCCGCCCCGCTCACGTCAAGTCAAAACATCCTCTAAAATTCCGGGAAAACTCGACTATAACACTTATAAAACATTTCCCCATCCAAGAAACAATATCAACTATATTAACAATCACTTGCGCATTAAAACTTTTTCCCCCCAAAAGAATTTTTAATTTAAGCCGCTGCAATTTTCCTGAAGACCCAACAGTTTATCCACTTCTGGAGTTTAAAAAAAAACAGGCGAGTGAACCGAAGAATCTCTCAGCGTCAAAAGTATCCTCGTAAAAAAATAGTAAACTTCATCATCTCGGTAAGCGTTACACCGTAACGATGCGATTTTGCATTGGGATGAGTCTTTTTAATATAAAACGATAGGTATAGACTTTCAGTGTTGAGGTATGATACCGCGGTTAAACCTTCCTCCTCCCCCTTTCCCTTCCCCCCCCCCCCGCCGCCGACCGCCATCCAGTTTTCTCTGCGTAGCTTTGTCCCTAGGGCCTTGACAAAAGGTGCCTCTCACATGTCGAACTTATGAAAATTAATAAGAAAAATTGCTCATAAATTTGTTACCGCCTGAACGGGCGCACGGCCGGTACCAGCAATAAAATTAGAATTATGTCGTTGCCCGTCGTGTTGGAGATACCGAGGAATTGGGTGGTGGCGGGCGGGGGGGGGGGTGGAGGGAGTGTGGAGCTTGGGTAAGTATGAGCGTGGGTACGTGAGTGCAACGATGAAAGCTCGAAAGTAGAGAGGGGTGGAACGTTTGTTAGTCGTTGGAATGTGTCCTATCCCGGTCCTTCCCGTCTTCTTAACGTACGAGTTAGCCCAAGATTACATGTCTAAGGGGTGGTGGGTGGGGAAGGGTGGGAGGGGAATGGGAACGTGGAATAGTCGCGAGGCAGGCACAGGCTTCGCGAGAGAGCCTCGGTCGTTATTAAATTCTATGGCCCCGAATATGTGCCGAGGCGTTGACTTATCATCCTTACTCCAAACGGGTACGGCAGATGGCGGAAAGGGGAGGCGGGGGGTGGTTCTATGAGGATAATCCGGAAGTGTGGTTAGGGCGGGACGAATAACCCTGGAATGAGTAGTGTTCGATTTATGGGACATTAGGGTGAATGATTAAGGGCATTGCGGATGGAGTTCCAAGGGAATTAATATTTTTGAGATGAGGTGGGGGGCGCGGAAATGGCTTGTAGTTGAGATGTAATGGGCTGCAGACAGGTGCAATGAAGAAAGTCGAATTATACTCATTGTACAAGTAATTGGAGTAATATGATTTTAGTAACATTTTTTGGGATGATCAGATTGATGACCATTTCATTTTGAACATGAAATATCATTCATACATTCAACTTCTGACCGTACACGAATAAATCATTTTTCGGTTAGGGTGGGTGTAGTTGGAGGGTGAGAGATGGAGCTTCCAGACGAGCATCAATAATTAATATGCGGCAAGAAACTGCATGGGAAGAAAGCGCTGGTTTTCGGAGGTATGACTACGAGAAGTGAAGCGCCACGAAAACTTTCTCTAGCCCTGCTGTGTCAGACACTTTCACCCTTAACCCCTCGTATACTCGTATATTCACTCAGCTTCTTGCCGGGCGAAGGGGTGTGGAGATGCAGTGGCCCTCCGCCTGAATTCTCCGAGGGCTCAAATTTCGTTGACGCTCGAATTCTGTAATTTTCGAAACTTTGTCGTTTTTGGAATATGGTATTTTTTTTGCAAGGAACTCTCAGGAATCTTAGGAAAATGATTTCTGCAATTTTTATCGGGAAGTTATTGGTGCGACCCATTAAGGGACGCGGTCCCATCAACTTCATTAACCTCTATATTTTACGAATGTTCACTTTTTTCAAATCAAAGGGAGCGAAAATAAAATAGCCCTACCACATCAATTGGTGTAGCGTAAGAGGGTCTGCAATTTTCCCGAGAGCCCCATCAACTTGAGCCGCTTAACTCACACCGTCCAATTGGACTTGACTACTTCGAACCATTGTTTGTCTCGTAAGTAGTGCCATCACCTTGTTTCTCTTTTTGTTTCCTTGTAACCACGTTCTCTAGTCGCGCTGAGAAGAATCGTTTTCATGCTCGATTTAACAACGCTGTTACACAATATGGCTGCGTTTAAATGCCGAGTCTTCGCCTTTTTTATGCGGACCAACAATCTCAGTGGTTTTCGTTCAGATCGTTATTTTTCTTTTCTCCAGTTTTCTTATTAACTTGTGCATGAAGAAAATGATTATTTAGCGCCTCTGAAAATGAAAAATCAATGTTTCATTATATGTGCATATTCTAAGACCTCACCAACATTGCTGACGAATTTTTAATAAAACCTGTATGTATGGGCGTCTACGTGCGATACCTATGTATGAATGCGTGTGTGTGTGTGTGTGTGTTAGTGGATGAGTGGGCAGGTAGGTGGGTGTGTGAGTGGGTGGGTGGGTGTGTGAGTGGGTGAGTGGGTTGGTTGGTGGGTGAGTGGGTGTGTAAGTGGGTGGGTGTGGGTGTGGGTGTGGGTGGGTGGGTAGGGGAGTAGGTGGGTGTGGGAGTAGGTGGGTGTGGGAGTCGGTGGGTGTGGGAGTAGGTGGGTGTGGGAGAAGGTGGGTGTGGGAGTAGGTGGGTGTGTATGTGTGTATATTTATAATAAGTTTAACTATTAAACAGTTCCAAGCATTTTAAAAATGGACAATAACATATGTTCTAAATTAGGTACACTTATTTATGCTAAGTTTTATTTGAGAATAATTAGAACGATGTATTGAATTCATTTGAACTGTATCCGGCTTATTAATGAGTGAATATTATTAGTTTCATTTCGTATGATAGGGTCATTAAAACCAAGTGTATCAGTCATCATACAGATTATCATCTCCCAATTATCTATGTGTAGCGCGCAGAACAGACATGAGCATACTAAATTGACAATGATTAGTTTGTCAATTCAGAGTATTCGATCCTGGCATTTGCTAAGCTATTGAAAACAAGCTCCAACAAATTCAAGCATATCAAAAATTTTGAAATTCTCAAGAAACCGCACAAAGACCAAAAATTTCAGCAATATCAGAAGTTGTATAAAATCACACTTTTGAAGTCTCAGATTTATAAATTGTAAAAAATCAACTTTTTTCAGGATGATCAAAAAATATCAACATTTCAGAACTTGAGGCACAATTTGAAGAGTTTCGAAAATTTTTAAACTTTCAAAATTTTAAAAATTTGGAAATTGTCACAAAAATCAGAAAAAAACGGAACATTCAAAATGTCAAAAATATTTAAATTCCGAACAAAATTAAACGTCAAAAATGTCTCAAAATGTCAAGAACCTCAACGATTTTACAAAATTAACAAAATTAAAAAACAGGCCAAAAACTTAAACCTAATGTCATGCGTAGTAAATAATAAATTAAAGAATAATGATTCATTTTAAATATACACATTTGTATATTAATGTTATTATTAATGTTACTATCATGTAAGCTTGTATTCGAACCCACATTAAGCAATATAGGAAGCAAATCTTCTGGATCCTGCCTCTGTATTGGATAATCTCTCCATGGGTCCATTGAAGAAAATTTTACTTATATTTTCGTAAATTAATTTCAAATTCAATCGGAAACTTTGACGAAAATAACGTTACGCTCTGTTTTAACAGAGGTAGTTGCACTTGTCCAAGTAAAAAATGAGTTTTTCCTTATTAACTTCCCGATAGGAAGGGGATTGTAATCACCCCAAAAATTGAAAGTCTCAGAATCATGAAATTTTTACGTTTCTCGACGTTTCACATGCTCCTGATTCGTTTCCAGCGCGGGTTATGTGTGTGTGTGTGTGAGCGTCCGTATCCTCATTGTTTGGCAAACGGGTCCGGCCAAACCGCTGAATCGATTCGAACTTTTGTTTTTTGTTCGACGCGTCTTACTGGTCTCCAGGTCTGAAATGAGTGTTTTTGTAATTGTCCCATTCGTTCAATGGTTTTTAACAATCTAATTGTTTATAACGCTACATTTCGAAAACGGTGATAAATACGAGAAAAAGTGTCTAACAAAAGTTGTTCCTCTCATAAAACTATATATTTCATATTTTATTACTGTTTTTTCTAGGCATCATATTTTACGAGATATCAATAAAAAATCGTAATCATCGATTGATAGTTGAATTTGCGTAACTGATATACAACTTGACTTAATATGTGTATCGTCACACACACACACATACACACACACACACACACACTCACCCACACCCACACAGACTATCGGAAAGTTATTGATGCGACCCGCCGAGGGTCAGACTCGCGTCCCGTCGATTACATTTCTGACAATGCGCCGGTCACAAAAGTGGTATGCAATGTGATTGATCCGGCAAGCCTACCCAATCAGCTTGCTGATCCCGAGAATGTCGAGGAGACATGTCCTTCGGAGTTCTCCTAGACAGTCAATTACGTCGTCAAAAAATGGTGCCCAAAAAAAGAAATCAGATATTTTTTGCAAGAAAATTCAATTTGCAATTGCAAAAATTTTGTTACGCTTTTTTCTCTAAATCTACTTCTTAGTTAGCAAAATCTGGAAGTGTTCCAAAAAGCAGCATTTTCTTGAAACCACAGGACCAATCACTGGACCCCAAACACGCATCAATGAAGACATAACCTGGATACTATCCAGAGTAGGAAATTCCCATTGAATCTCTACAAAAAAAATTGCAATTGGAATTAGAAATATTACGGAAAAAATGAGTGCGTGGTAAGCTACACGATAGAAGTAAAACTTTTGTGGCTCATACTGTGCCTTACAATATTTCTTACTTCTTTATAATCTCAACATAAACTACATCTCGTCTCGGCACATTTTGATATTGTTCTAATGATGCCGCATGATAGAGGCACTTTTCAATATTTTCAGATTTTACAGTTTCAACTTTACAGAGACTTTTTACACAACGTGGATTATGCTCACTGATTCCCCTAATATATACACAATGTTCACATGACTTCACAATTCAGTTACAAATTTTTCATAATGCTTTATGAGCTCAACTTACACGATGCAGTTTAAGCGACCAACAGCTGATGCCGACTGATGTAACGTATTCTCGCTCTCTCCCTCACTAAACGCATTTCTCACTCTTTCACATCAGATTCCAACTGCTAAAACCATGCTACGTACACTGCCACCCCTCCTTCGCTAGTGTCCCATTCCCCCCGATTTCGTCCCCTACTACGACCGCCCGCCCCTCACTCCCTGTGGAAATCTGTTACATCGGCCTTCCATTTTACGGCGTAGCGCGCTAGAAATAGTTTCACTTTAAAAATCATTAACGACCATGCCTGCCCTCAAGATCGCTCATTAATTTAGTATTTTTGGCTGCACCAATGGAGTTTTAGTTTCGTCAATGTTGAAATTTCGAGTTGTCTTCGAGCGCCGCTTGAGGTGACATTTCAATAGAATTAATTTTCAATTCAATTTTGAGATAAGTGGTTGCACTTTGATAACTGAAAATGCATGAAAAATTAAAGTTTATCCTTTCAAAAATGTTGAATATCAGAGGACCATGTCTCCCATAACGAATTCGTTTGCCAAGAATGCCGGCGCATATAATGATTATTCAAATGATTGAAAGTGGTACGTTTTCAAGGCAGCACTAAAGCCTCCACTCGCGGTGTGCTCGTGACTATCCCTTGAGTGCCTCATCGCGGACCCGATCTGCGGTATGTGATCCACAGGGCCATTAGAGTGAGTCACCGTTATCTCTCAATCTCTTTCTTACGTACCCGTATATTGCTATCTCATTCTCCCTGGCTACTTCAATAAAACGCTTGCTTTGCATAATGGGGTGAGGAGAGGGGGGGGGCAAGTGATGAATATTAATGAATAACGAGAGGGGTAGCTTGATACAAAATCCAAACATTTGAGTATTTAGAAAAAAATATTAGCTGTTGCTGGAGATTGGAAAATTAATATTCACATAGTTGTTTTGGTGCGTCTGGTGGAAGAACTTTTTACTGGTCAATTCAAATTTCTTGCAAATGTCGATAAAGTGAATTTAGAAATTGGCGGTGTTTCATGTTATCCAAAGGTGAATCATAGCTCGATACATTTCTAACTATTGATAATGAAGTGCGTAGATGCGTACTCATATATATATATATATATATATATATATATATATATATATATATATATATATATATATTGATATATATGCACGTACTCGCGGCTGCGTGTGTTTTTTCTCATGCGCCTCGCCTTCTCTCTTATTGAAGGCATCGTAGTTCTGGATACAGGGTAAATGGCCAGAAACTCCTATGCAACGACGCTGCATGCTTAAAATGGATGCTCCCCCGACTTCCAATTAGGGTCTGGTCCCGGAACCGTTAAAAAAAGTGGTGATGATCAGGATGTCAGTGATACGAAAATTAGAATCGCATCCTCCTTCCAACGTTCTGTAGGCGCTCATTGAGAGAATCGCTCCTATTTTGTTTTGAGCTGGCATGTGGAAATGTGGAGTACACACTATGGGTCCTATAATAAAGATTTACATGAAGATACGTCAGTGATCTTAGGTTTGAAGACATATGCCAAAAACATCGGTCGTTGTTATTCGATTTCCCTATAAGTGCAGTTCCGGGAACTGAAATTTCATCTGGAACCGTTCCTGGAACTTAAGTTGCGTTTCGCAACTGACATTCCACCTTGAAAAGTTCCCAGAATGGACCCCCCATGAAAGATAATTCTTGGAACTGTTTGTTCCCTTGGAACTGTTTGTTCCCTTGGAACTGTTTGTTCCCTTGGAACAGTTTCTGGAACGGTTTCCGGAACTTGGCATACACCTTGGATCGTTTCCGGAATGGACCTTTCATGGAAAATAGCTCTTGGAGCTGTTCGTTCACTTGGAACCGTTCCTGGAACAAAGAATGGAACTTTCATCATTTCTTTTTCTCTTGAAACGCAATTTACGTTTAATTAACTTTCCGATAGGGAAACTTATTGTAATGACCCCGAAAATGAAACTGTGTCAGATGGATGAAATTTTCACTTTTCTCGACGTTTGACATCATCCTGACACGTTTTCAATTTAAGGTGTGTGTGTGTGTGTGTGTGTGTGTGTGTATGTATGTACGCATGTGAGGATTTTTTTGTGGCACGGTTTATCCTGAACAGCTGGACCGATTTGAATTTTTTTTTTTCAAACATTACATTTAGCTGTTGCGGAAAGCGGCATGGAATGTCAAGTCTAAAACACAATTCTCTCAATTGTTTAAAACGTTGTATTACAGAAATTGTGGGAGATGGAGGAAAAAGTTTCCAATGAATATTGTTCCCCACATGAAGATATATATTTTACGTCTAATGACTTTTTTCGATAATTGCGCTAATTTACGAGATATCACTTAATTAACAATTTTAATTTTTTATAGCGCTGTATTTCGAGAACGATGACAGATATGAGAAAAATCAAACAAAAGTTGTTCCGCTCGTGAAACTACATATTTCATGTTGTTTTCCTTTTTTTGCTAGGCATCATATTTTACGAAATATCGATACAAAATCGTAATAATCGATTAATAGTTGAATTTGCGTTACTGATATATAACTTGACTTCATACGTGGATCGTCACACACATACAAACACACACACCCACTATCGGGAAGTTATAGATGCGACCCGTCGAGGGTCACACTCATATCCCATTTATTAACTTCCCGATCTTAGGGAAGTTATTAATTTCCCGATTTTAGGGAAGTTATTAACTTCCCGATTTTAGGGAAGTTATTGTTATGGGTCTGAAAATTGAAATTGCAAATTTCACTTGATCTCCACGTTTCATGACCCCTAGAAACCTTTCCAACCATTTTGCGCGAGATGTTTGTCTGTGTGTGTGTTTTTTTTTCTTTTTTTTTCCTCCGTCCCTCTCATTTGTACGCCCCCGGTAGCGGCCGTGTAAGCATTCCTTCAGGGGGCGTACCGGACACCCACCCATGCGGCTGGGGCCGACTTTCGCCATTTTTAGACCATCGTATTTCTAAACACAGGGTAAACCTCCAGAAACCCCTGTGCTACGATGGCCGGCGCCTATGATGGAACCCACCCTCCCCCCTGCGTCCGGTTAGGTTCCCGCTCAGCCGGGAGGTCTCATTTTGGGTACCGCCGATAGCACACGCGGAAGTTCCTGCATCGGTTGGAGTCCATGAGAAAAATATTTTGAAAAAATATTCTCCGGCGGCCGGGTGCGAACCTAGGACCTTCGCAATAGTAGGCAGATACTCTACCACTACGCCAAAGCCCCGAAATCTGTGTGTGTGTGTGTGTGTGTGTGTGTGTGTGCGTATGTGACCAAAATTTTGTCAAACGATTTGTCCCATACAAATTATGCGCTTTGGGTTTTTTTATACTCATTGGATAGGTTTCCGCCTAACTTAGTCCTAATTAGATTTTCAACATAATCGACCCAGCGGTTTTATAGTTATTAACCAATGAATTGTTTATAGCGCTGCACCGTGAGAACGATTGAAAATACGCAAAAAATCATTAAATCAAATTTGTTCAACACACAAAAATACATATTTAATGTTGTATAACTATTTTGGCTCCCGCCGACAGTTTATTGTTATTAACAAATTCAATTGTTTAGATCGCTATATCGCAAGAACGCTCAGAGATACGCAACAATGTGGCAAATAAACGTCGTTCCACACTAAAAAAAACACATTCGATGTTTCATGACTTTTTTGGTTAACACCCATGGTTAATTGTTATTAACAAAAATGATTGTTTATATCGCTCCATCGCAAGAATAATTCGAGATACGAAATAAAGTGTCTAATGAAAGTCGTTCCACACATAAAAATGTCCATTTTATGTGTTATCACTTTTTTGCCAGCACGCATAGTTAATGGTTATTAACAAATTGAATGGTTTATGTCGCTCCATCACGACAATAATTAGAGATACGAAGTGAGTTATTGAATGAAGGTTGTTCCACATGTAAAAGTATACATTTGATTTTTCATGACTTTTTATGCTAACACTCAGAGTGTTTCACAAATTGAATTGTTTATCTAACCCTATCGGAAGAAAGGATATATTTTTAAAATAACCTCTTCATATTTCAAGCATTATAAAATTTCACATATTTGGTAATTTTGGAAAGTTTAAAACGTTCACAATTTGAGACGCAAACCGAAATTTTGTATATAACATATACGGGGGAACGATCGGGAAGTTATTGGTTCGCCCCGTAGAGGGTCAAACCCAAATCCCGTTGATTTTTTTTTAAATACAGGATGTTCCAAAACAGTGCAGTCTCCTGTGGAGGATCGAGGGAGCAATTCCGTGTTGAAAGTTCCAGTTTCACTCTTCAGCGGTTTCCCCTGAAACATTGAAGTAGAGATGTGAATTCAGTGGCTATTTCAGGTTGCCAGTTCTGCCACGGCTTCGTCGAGTTGAACTGACCAAGTCACCAGGCCACACGTTTGCTGGCGACGGCGATGCTAGGATGAGTCAACTTCAACGTTGATGAGCCTGTAAGAGAAACTTTCGACTCCAAGACAGTCCCTTTCTATCTCAATAGAAGTCCGCAAATTTAAGACATCCTGTATATAGATATAGTCGAGAATATTGGCCTCGGGATTCCCAAGTCGTTCCCAAATTTACTGTCAGAGATCCACTTATAGTCTCCTTCCATCACCGAACAACAATCGCCATTAGCATCTTTCGTGTACTAATAGCTGTATTAATACTCTTATTTTAGTCCCGAGCACGTACGTTCTGAGTAATCATCTCTATTCTTGCCAGCATTCGTGCACTCTGCGTTGAGGTTAATCCCGCCTTTAATATCGTGCAAAATTGTTGACAGCGGTACAATAATTACATTCAATTTCCTTCGATACAACAACCACGAACGAAAGTAGCTGAATGGAAGACGAAATTCTTAGCCTTTGAGCTATGATCCGAATATATCTGATAATTCGGCGGCCTTGAGCAAGTGGACTGTACAATTAGAGTTCGGGTATAATTTTACCTGTGAGTGCGAGAGAGTGGTTTGAGGGAATTTAATTTTTCTCGTATTTCCACGACCGTTTGGGTGACTTTCCAGTGTATTATACACAAATTGACAATGTGAAGTCAATAACTTTTACAATAAAACCCGTTCAAGTCTATCGTGAAACACTGAGCGATAATTAATCGGAATTAGTCACTGAAGCTGGGTAGATTAACAATCTATGACTATAGTTAATCTTCTGGGCGGATTACCAATCCGGTGGTTTCTGGGCTAAAGTTAACACGTTGTGAAAGAGACTGCTAAAAACATTGAGAGGGTTGCCACAACACGTGTTAACTCTAGAGCGGTGGAAAACTGAGTCCTCGAGAAATTGGTGCACGTGAGGAATCGGATGCGCCGGGGCAGTGCCGGATAGTGCGGCCATCCACGGCCGATAAAACAGCATACGCAACAATATCTAATGGTATATGTCGCATATATTACGCTTATAACTATTATATAAGAGGAATATATCCACAAGTAGTGAAGAGAATATATCTCAGTAAAAATCGAGTATACATGCAATATATGGCTCTTGTATAGTCGACTCTCCCACTAGGGCACTGCGCGAGACCGGACCCTCCACTGCCTTGTCTGACAAGTGACCCTCTTCTACTTCTCCCACTCCCGGTTGCTAGTGAACGCACTGAGGGAGCATTCAAAGTCACGTGGGACCATTTGCACAGTGGTGGGGATCCATCAACTTGTGGGATGTGCACTAGTGAGAGAGTTGACTGTATATGGATCATATATTCTATGACAGTTCAAGGACGTTTTTCCGATCTTTACAGCATCAACACAGTTTGAACCAATAAGCACAATGCCTAATGGTCGTTATATTTCTTCGCCTATCCAGTAATGCGAGGAAAACCATGGACAACCTCAATTTGTATAGGCGTTTCGTTGATGAAACTTCGTTCGATGACGCTTCAGTATGAGCTACAGCCTGGACAATTCCAACTGCTCTACCGGCAGGGGACTGCCACTACGGAGATTCCATCGTTGGAACTTGTGTGCCAAAGGCGAGCGTTCTCACCAGTCAGCATCTGTTACATAATTTGTTCAATACATTCGGAAGATACATCATGGAAATAATCCTGATTCTTTTGATTCAGAGGTTAGACCTGAAGGCTGCATAATTAAGTTGCCGATAATTTAGGAAGTTATTGTAATGACCCCTCAATCAATTTTGTTTATGTCGATTCGTAACTAGAGTTTTAAGTATACCAAAATGCTTCCCGTCGAATTCCGAACAAATATCTGTGAGTGTGTGTGTGTGTATGTTTGTATCTGTGGAGTCGGAATTTTCCGTTAACGGTCTCTCACGAACGGGTCTAACAATCTGGGTCATCGAGATCTTATTGGGAGCGTTTTCATGAAACTTAGATCGGATTGGTTTTTGATTCAAATTGACCGAGCAGTTTTTTAGTTATTAACAATTGAATTGTTTACAATATTCTATTTAAAAAACGGTTAGAGATACGGTAAAAAGTATTAACCAGAATTTGCTCTGTAAGTGGTAATGCATATTTAATATCGTATCACTTTTTTCCATATTTGTCATAATTAAGGAGGCATGACGGGTTTAAACCTCGAGCGTTCGTACTCCTATTGGTGTCTCATTCCCACTCCAGTAACGCGCATAATTCTCGTCCACATGCTGACTATGCGGCTAGTCAAATATTCATAATTATCTGCTCGATAAATGGGATTGAAACATTCAATTGACGTACTGGAAAATCCAGGAATGGCAAACAACAATTACAAATCGGGAAGTTTTGTTTGTGCTCCCAACGGGGTGACACACACTTTAATCCCACTAGTTTACCCTTATAATGAGCGAAATTCGTTTACACATTCGATAATATCTTTAATTGACCCGAATATGATTTATAATTTTTATACGTAATTTGCTGAAAACGTACATGAGAGGTGTTCAATATGGGAACAGGCAAAATTGATGTAAGCTCATTTTAGGGCCACACCCTTCAGTACAGAGAACGTATAGAGGTAGTTCCGGAGGCTGCCCAAAGATGGTGCCATTTATAGTTCTTCATCCTCTTTTTCATCACCCAAGTCACTTAGGACCTTGCGAAAAGTGCCTGTTCGAACTTTCATCCGTACATATTCTGAGTCTATGTAAACTCCACTGTTAAATATATAGGCGATGAGTATTTACAGCTTGCCATTGATCAAATCCGCAGTGTTTGATGTCCAGAAATTTTTCGGACAAAACCTCAAATTTACAATTTAATTATATATTTCAAACCTGTCATTCAATGTCTTTTGTGGTGGTCCCTGTTACTCTTTTATCCATTGTCTCCTTTTTATTTGCACCCCAACTGATAAAAGATTCTCAGAGAAAAGGACAAATGAATGATCCCTTGATCCCGCGAGCAAATCAGGGAGTACTAACTCTCGGATTTCTCACTGGGTCCTTCACATTTTTCCACCATTGCCCACCTTTTTATCTCATTCATTTTCATTTTTTTTTCTACTTATTTCACCTCCTCTCTGTGAGGAACATCCAATTTGCCTACGTTTGATTGATTGAGCGTGCCTCCCTCTATTCAACGGAAGATGTAGAATAAAGAGAGGGCAGAAGTACTATTAATGCCCAACCTCGAGGTAAATTCAAGCTGCGAATTTTGAGAGAATACGAGGAAACTCTGCTCTTCGGATTTTAATGAATTTCATGATTAATTTTTTTTCCCCCGACTTCTTCAGCTTCTTTATGGCAAAATAGGAAAATGTGAGTTGCAAATCGTAGAGGAAAGTTGTTAAACCTTAATGGGTCTAATTCCAAAACAAGTCCCCGGCCATGACTCTTGAATAGGCACTCGTTCCGTATCGTCGTCTTGTCTGATTTCTTGTAATTATTCTCACCTATATCGTTTAGTTATATGATTTATTGTAATCATACCATATACACTGAATAATTAAAGTTCGGTCATTGATTTGGCGATTTGCGTTAACAATTATTGTGTCCATCGTCCACAAGAGTCGTTTTCAAAGTTATTGTAAGTATCTTGTATATCCTGTTAATTATTCTTTCTCCTCGAACTTTTCATTGGGTCACCAAAGTCGAACCAGCCCGAATTATTCAAACGTCTCGTCAAATTACTTATTAGCCTATCAGAGTCATTTCATTTCTTGTCCATTCATTGTAATTGGCTGGCGCCCAACATTCTAGAAAATTACTTTGAGCCTCGGCAACCTTTGTACCTCGAAAATTTTCATAAAATTTTATATGCCACAAGAGGTCTTGTTTCAATATCACGCGGAAAAATAGTATAGTTGATTTTGGTTTATTCTTCTAGGTTTCGGCTTCTAGATGTTTCTCAGTTTATAAAAAAGTGGAAGCTTGTGAAAGAAAGTTTAAGTCCATTTTTCAATGGAACAGATGGATCCTAGGACTCACAGTTTAATATGTTCTAAGGACAAATGACTTTTAAAAAACTATGTAAATAATGAGTGTACTAGAGTTCAAGCAGATCGTTGGAACCTTAGCACATCCCCCAGCAGGTGATGAGCTGCATGAGCGGTTGAGCTGCGTTGGCTTGAACATGGAGCGTGCTGAACTCAGATTTTTCAGAGGTCCATCTAAGTTTGATCTTAGTTACCATCATAGTTGACATTTCCGATGCAATTATCTTTTAGATCCAATCATCCGTCTGCAACGTTCCTGCGTCCAATGAACCGAAGGATGTAGCAGCGCTGTGGTGTCTGAACGGCGTCCTGTGGTTCATCGGTTCTCGGAGACGAGATTGAGGTGAGAGCGAGACGAGAGTGAGACGAGGGTGTGACGAGGGTGAGACGAGAGTGGAACGAGAGTGGAACGAGGCGAGAGTGAGACGAAAATGAGTCGAGACTGAGACGAGAGTGACGCGAGAGTGAAACAAGAGTGAAACAAGAGTGACACGAGAGTGACACGAGAGTGAGACGAGAATGAGGTGAGCGTGAGACGAGAGTGAGACGAGAGAGAGACGAGAGTGAAACAAGAGTGAAACGAGAAAGAGGTGACCGTGAGACAAGACTTAGACGAGGTCTAAAATTGGGGTACAGAGAGAAAACGATACCGTGTTTAGCGATGGCGAGACGAAAGTAGCGTTTCGAACTTTTTCTGAGACCAGCTCTCGTCTCGTCTCGTCTCATGTGAAGTCCTTGATTCAAGGCCGTATTGACATTGTATGAATATATATGAAAACGGTACATGTAGTCTAATATGTGCTCAAATGAAAACTAGTGGTGTACAAATGTGTGTGCCCCATGCAGGGCACAAACAAAACTTCCCGATTTGGTATTTGAGCACAGCATGAGAACGCAACCATGGTGATGAGCAAACGCAACGACGATATCAAAAATCCGAGTTCAATTCTAGCAATTGAAAAATTGAATTACACTAGTTTTATACACAAGCTTACCAGTATCATTCGAATAAAGGACATAATGATTCGGTTTTGTCATTGGTTCATTGAGAAGTTATGAACAGCTACGTTCTTTCTTCTCGTATGATGTACGTAATTGGTTAAACGGCCATACCTCCTTAAATATGCGAATTACGGAAAAAAGTCATTGAACGTAAAATGTGTATTTTTGCATGTGGAACAACTATTGTTCAGTGATCATTCCGCTAGCTGATACGATTTTCGCCATAGAGCGTTATAACCAATTGGAAGTGTTTATAACAATATATATATATACGGTCAATTGCACTCAAAATCTAATCCTCTCCGAGTTACATTAGAACACTCCGATTCAGACCCTAATGGCCGGCATGGCTTCATTCTTTCACTTATTACATACATAATTTTTCAAACGCCCATACCTCCTTAATTATGCAAATTAGGAAAAAATGTTATACTATATAAAATGTGTATTGTTGTATGAGGAATAACTTTTCTTTCAGAAATTTTTCGCTAACTTTGATAGTTTAGCCAGTAGAACGTTATAAACAATTGAAATTGTTAATAACAATCTATATAGTGCATCAATTTGATCCAAAATCTAATCCCCTCGATTCTGCATGGAGATGGTTCGAGTGCGATCTTGAAAACCTCAATAGCTTCATTCGTTCGCGAGAAACCTAGGATCAAACTTTTGTGCACACACATCAGACACACACACACACACACACACACACGCAGACATTTGTTCAGAATTCGTTGGAGATCATTTTGGTATACTTGAAACCCTAGTTATAGGCCGAAATGACAAAGTTCGGTTTCGGGGTGATTACTATAACTTCCCTATCGGGAAGTTAAAAAGTCATCGGAAAGAAAAAACAGCAAAGGTAAAATGATCAGAAATGTCAGGAAACGTGGAAATATATTGAAAAATTATTTTTCTCAGATCGGGGGCACTCTGATAACTTCCCCTACCGGGAAGTTAATAATAAAAGGTAGGAGCATCCACAAAAGTTCCACGCTATTACCTATTAGTAAGTAGTGTGATTTTCACTCGAACTTTGCTTATATGCTCGATTCACTGTAGATTCACATAGATTAGTATAAATTATATATGATTTGAAAGTGGGAATCAGGATTGTGTCCATTGATAATCTTCATTTCATACTTATTCACGTACTTGTCTGAATTTGGCAAGTATAAATTCACAGTTATACTCATAAATCACAAATTTCGGAAAATTCACTAAGTTTGTAAAAAAAAATAGTGAACAACCTGAAAAATTAATGAAGATTTATACTTTAGACACTTTTATATACAAACAAAATCCCAGAAATCTCTTAACAATTAGCATCCACAATGTTATTATAAAAATGCCAACTGTTTCGAAACAGTTGGTCAACAATTTGCTTTGGAGTTTCGCTTTTGCAACGAATCGCCAGACCTTGAATTCAGAGTTTCAATCTCTTCTATAAATAACCAATGAGTTTCATATTGAAAATTTTTCACAAATAGCGAAAAATGAATCAATTATCGAACAAGGATTTCCCGTCGAAATTACAATTTGAGGGTGGAATTTCGCGCTAGAGAAATGGCTCTCACATTCCAGAGGAAAGCCGAGTTTGGCGAGGGAATGATGGGGTTGAAATGGGGAGAGGGGTGGGGATGAGAGGAGGTAAAGTTAAAATGTATGGGGTTAAACGGAACGGCTTAGACAGCTTGAAAGAGAGAAAGATACAGAATTAGATGGGTGGATTGGGGGATTTATCAACAGCTCGTTTCGTACTAACTAGACGTTGGAGTTATGTCGTGGGGACTTGGAAGATATTGCATTTGGTAGGAATGATGGGGTAATATGGTGCATTAAATTGCATCTGGTCGTTGAGGAGAATTTAGTAGCTCATTCGTCCGTCCCTCAGCTTCTATCGTCCCTGGAAGACGCTGATGTCTAGTTTGTGGCTTTCTCCGTTTTTTTAACGATCATTTGATCACAGCAAGAGTGGGTGGGACCTACAGGGAAAAAAGTATATACAATTTTCACCCGAAAAAAAAATCATATATATACTATTTATATCCAGGCAGAAACACTGTGCCAAGGTTTTATAAAAACTTGAACGAAATGTTGGTATCACTTCAGCAAAGGTTCACAACTTTGGTCGTAAGCAAAAAAATGGTCTTACGGAGAAAACCTACAGAAAATCCGCGGGTTTTTTTTTCAAATTTGCGGAAAATCGCGAATTGCAACACAGTTGATGATTGACAAAAGAAGAATGATTTGCAAAAGTCGTTGAATTTAGCTAAACCCCAAATTAAGTTAATTAAGTTTTTCAAGTGTTCTGAAAGGTTTTATTAACTTCCCGATAGGGGAAGTTAGTGTTTTGCCCCCCCAAAAATGAAAAATCGATTTTCCGTCAGATTTCCACGTTTCATGGTGTTTCTGACCTTTCTAGACTATTTAAAGCAAAATTTCTGTCTGTGTGTGTGTGTGTGTGTGTAGCTAGGGATGTATGCGATCAAATTTTTCGTCCACGATTTCTCGCGACTGAATTATGCGACCGAGGTCCTGCATGATTCAACCGAAACATCTCCACGTAACTTAGATCTGATTAGTTTTTGGACGGAATGAGCCCATTACATATATTGTTATTATAACAATGGCAATTGGCTATAATGTTGCACTGCATCACCTATTAGAGTTTGCGCAAAATTTATATGACAAAAGTTGTTCCCCCTATAAATCTACGTATTTTATGTGAAACGACTTTTTTCAATAATTTGCATAATTAAGGAGGTATAGCAGTCTCATCAATTATGTATGTAATGAGTGAATGAATGAATCCAGCGCTGTCATGAAGGTCTCAATCGGAGCATTTTCGTGCAGAATCGAGCAGATTACATTTTGGATGGGATTCGTGGAGTATATGCAATGTTATTAACAATTGCAATTGTTTATACTGTTCCTCTGGATAAAATATTAAAGTTATCGTCTTTATTGCGGCCGCACTCCTATTAGCGTCTCACTCCCTCTCAAGTAATGCCCATAAGTCTCATTCTCATGCTCACAATGCATCTACTCAAATATTCATCATTATCTGCTTCATTAATGACTTAGTTTAGAATTATCAAATCTACAAGTTTTGAGGATGACAGTAATGATTAACCGGGGTATATTGGAGAAGAATAAATTTAGTACGCTATGTTGAAATACTAAATCGGGAAATTTTGCTTGGGCCCCGAGTGAGGCACACACATGCACATACCACTAGTATTTTCAATTTTTATCACAATGGTTTCATCCGTGATTCTAAAGGCTAAGATAATTGTCTTATAAATCAATGAATTGCCAATAAATAAATAATCCGTGAGACATTGTATAAGGTATATTTGGACGACATCATGGATGCACTGACAGAAACTCGCAACATGCATTACAGAAGTCTTGAGGTATGGAATACCTAATGACGCCCTTGAATGCAAATCAAGTTCAGTTACTGAGTTTATGGTTCTGCCGGGAAAACATGTATATCAGATTAATTTAGAGAAAATTATGCGAATCCTTACTTAGTATGTTGGAGATGCATTGAATGCAGGGTTGAAATATTTCAACGTGGTTAAAATGAGTCCACGTTATTGCATGCCTTTCGCTTTTCTGGTAATTAGGTGAAATCCCTGGGTCTGATACGGAATAGTGTTGCCGCGATACGAGAAAAGGCGAGAATTTCAATTCTCTCGTTTTGTATCGAAACTAGTGGGATAAAAGTGTATGTGTCCTCGCTGGGAGCACCAACAAAACTTCCCGATTTGGAATTTCTGTTTGCCATTCCTAGATTTTCCGATACGTCAATTAAATGTTTCGATCCCATTTATCAAGCAGATAATTATGAATATCTGACTAGCCGTATAGTCAACGTGAGGACGAGAATTATGCGCGTTACTGGAGTAGGAGTGAGACGCCAATAGGGGTGCCAACGCTGGAGGGTTAAACCCGTCATACCTCCTTAATTATGACAAATATGGAAAAAAGTGATAAAAAATTAAATATGCATTTTTACTTACAGAGCAAATTTTGCTTAATACTTTTTACCGTATCTCTCACTGTGTTCAAAATAAAGCGTTGTAAACAATTCAATTGTTAATAACAAAAAAGCTGCTCGGTCCATTGAAACCAAGAACTAATCCGATCTGAATTCCATGAAAACACTCCGAATAAGATCTCGATGACCCAGATTGTTCGACCCGTTCGTGAGAAATCGTTAACGGAAAATTCCGATTCCACAAATACAGACATACACACACACACACACACAGACGGGAAATATTTGGTATACTTAAACCCCTAGTTACCAATCGAAATAACCAAAATCGATTTAGGGGTCATTACAATAACTTCCCAAAAAATCGTTCCGTGGTGCGTAAAATGAGACCGCACGGCCGGGCGGGAACCTAACCTGACGCAGGGTTAGTCGAAAAACTGCAAAAATCATAAAATGTTCAAAAATTGGAACAGTTGTAAATTCCTAAAAAAACACAGCTTTCCAACTTTTTGAAAATTCAAAAAAAAACCCCGATAACGCTCAAGTATTTCATGAGTTGAACGGTGTAGGATCAATGAAATTGAGTTTCGATAGGGTAGCCATGAGGGTCGTGGTCTTGCCACAACAGAGGATGATATCACTGCTAATTTGCATCAGCGCTTTAAATAAACGCAGGATCAGCACGGAGATCTACTGATACACGGTATCTCTTCCTGGGCTGAGAAATTTTGTGTACTCTGGCAAATTATTCTGCCACCCGCACATTAAGTATCGGATTTTATGTCCTCAGCCCTCGGAGGCTTTACAAAAGTTAACTTATTTCAAGTACGGGATTATGATATTCTGAGTAGTCAGAAAAAACAATTCATTGAAAATAGAAATAGTTGGGTACGAAGATGCCCGGCATTAGGGATAGAATGAATTATTGTGGTATGAGGTCACCTATAAACTATATGGTAGAATTATATAATATATGGGAGGGCACGGGTTAATGGGACATGAGCACTATACGAAATTGATGAGTCACTTATAGCTGTGTGTAATTGAACCATGTAACATGAAAATTTTGCGTTTACACTTAAGAGGTTGGACCACTGTACACTCATCGAAAAGTTGATCCGTGGCAAAAAAAAAACTAGTGGTGTGAGCATGTGTGTGCATCATTCGGGGCACAAACAAAACTTCCCGATTCGGTATTTCAGCACAGCGTAGTAAATTTATTTTTCTCCAATATACCCCGGTTAATAAGTGTGACCCCTATTAGTGTCATAATGAAAACTTGCAGACTTGAGAATTTTAAAGCGAGTCATTTATGAAGCAGATAATTGGGAATATTCGAGTAGACGCATGGTGAGCATGAAGATGCGCGTTACTTGAGTGGGAGTGAGATGCCTATAGGGATACGGCTGCAATACAAACGATAACTTCAATATTTTACCCACCCTAGTAGAAATTTAACGTCGCATGGGCCCCGCCGCGGTCTTGCGCTGCGGCACTGGGCACCGGGGCGAGTCTCACTATGAGAACCGCCGCTTCTCTGCCGTGCACTTCTCTCGCGGCGCCTACGTACTTCAGCGCAGTAGGCTGACGCGCGGCATAGTGGAACCAGTGGTTTCTGACCTCCTAATCTAAATCATAACCCGTTTATTATGTTCAAATTCCATTTAGTGATGAAGTGTGCAATATTTAATGTGTATTCAATGAAAAAAGCGTTAGTCAGGGTGGAGTGGGGAAAAGGGTGAACATTTACTTTCATTCAAGTGCAATTGTATGGTAATTCACCAAATATTTAGCTGTTTTCGTTATTAAATTTCCCTCAATTAAGTCTACAAGTAATATTAATAATGGTAATAATGCTGAAATTCGCTCCGACAAATTTAATTGAAAAAAAAGGATGATTGAAGAAGCTTCATAGCTGATTTACCAACCTTTTTGTTCATTGAATAAAGAAGTGCATTCTTGTGTTCTATCCTTAAAATTATAACTACATTATTGACAATGAAAACAAGAGTAAAATTTTATTTTTAAATGTAATGACAAGATTTTTTTTTATCAATAAATTTTGGTATAATAATATAAAACTGGTGCTGTTTTTAGAAATGCTTTAGCACAATAATTTGTCCAGGTGCACATCTGCGATTCTCGACTCAATCGCCCATGAACGGAGTTCAATGATTATTTCCGTATAATCTGGCTGGATTTCATTCACTTTTATTAGTCCACTTTATTGTTATTATCTTTTCTCTTTGCAATTTTTGTTTTCTCGTGGTGATACACACGCCTGTCAACGAATGGACCTAACCTCAACGACTAAATGCACTCGAGCATGCGCCGGCAGCCCCGCCAGTCACCGCGTCTACGTCAAGCCGTCCAATGCCGCGCGCCCTGTGCGGTTCAGCGCGGCGGTGGTAGACCTAGATGCTCGTCGCGGGGCTCAACGCCGCAGGATCACATCCAATTTCTACTAGGGCAGTGGAACAGTATAAACAATTGCAATTGTTGATAACATTGCATATACTGCACAAATGCCATCCAAAATGTAACCACTCGATTCTGTGCGGAAATGCTTCGATTGAGACCTTCATGAGAGCACTGGCTTTCTTCATTCACTTATTACATACATAATTGTTCAGACAACCATGCCTCCTTAATTATGCAAATTATCGGAAAAAGTCATTCTACATAACATACGTAGTTTTATATGGGGAACAACTATTCTAATATGAATTTTGCGCTAACTCTAACGGTTTATGTAGTCGAACATGATTAACAATTGAAATTGTTAATAACAATTGCAATGGTTAATAACAATTGAAATTGTTAATAACAATGGACATGGTTAATAACAATTGAAATTGTTAATAACAATTGAAATTGTTAATAACAATGGAAACTGTTAATAACAATTGGAATTGTTAATAACAATTGAAATTGTTAATAACAATTGAAATGGTTAATAACAATTCAGATTGTTAATAACTGTTGAATTTTGTGAGAAACAAAATGATACAAAAATCAATCTCATACTTCTCCCAGTGGGTTAACACTCAGATACGACGAATATTTTTATTATCGATAATTCTTAGTAGAGTGAGGCAAAGTGTTTATGCTTCGATACTTGAGACAAAATAAAGTCCAATGAATATCACCCATTGGGTGTTTATCACCAACGGTTCAGGGTATAATGTTCCTTTGTGAAATGGTTAGTTCCTTTACGGAATCTGTATCGAGTGGATGTGTCTTCCGAGCGTCTTAATTAATGAATAAATGACAGTTCTAATACACATATACATTGATTGACTCATTTAATATACCCCATTTCTAATAAACAATATATGTACTGGACCAATTCGATCCAAAATCTAATCAGATCCAAGTTACGTGGAGACGCTTCGGTTGGATACTTTAGAACTTCGATCGCATAATTCAGTCGCGAGAAATTTTTACCACATACATACCTAGCCCCCCCCCCCCTTCACATTTTGTTTAAAATAGTGTAGAAATTTTGAAACGTGAACATCCGATGAAAAAATGCTTTTGGTTCTTCGAGGGCATTACAGCAACTTCCCTATATCGGGAAGTGAAAGAAACACAGATATCATCCATCTCATTTTACACAGTTATTCTCATCAAGTTCCACATATGATGTATCACTTTTATCATTTTTATGTAACTTCTTCATTTACCAGGCCGAGTCTCCGATTTCACAAAAAAAAAAAAAACGAACGAAACGGACAAATTTTCCCTCTCTCGTAAACAATCCCTGAACCGTTTGTTTCATTAATGAAGCAAGAGTGCATCTGCCAAAAAATTCCCCGGTCTGCTCTGAACCCTCCACAGCATGAATACAAAGTTCTAGCGATGGATCCCCAGGATGTCGTTATAACGTATATCCCTACACCTTTGGAATTCATGCATCAGTGGAATGAGGGGTCTACAGCCATAGGACATACAACTGGCAGCATTAAATTCTAAACTTACCTGGACCCATTGGACGACGCTCCATCAGATGTAAACAGAGATTCGCATAATGTTTGATGACACAGACTGGTAAACCCTGTCAACCTGTCTCTTGCACTCAAACTCGAGGAGTTACGGTTCGTCAGTCTAGATAGAGAATTTACATTGCTCCCTCGGCGTATGTGCCCGGCCCTCCACACAAACAGACTTGGATCAAACAGCTATGAGTTTTCGTATTTTCAATCTCGCGACAAAATCAATTTATCTTTCTTGAACTACGAAGGGTTATGTCACTGACTTCAACCAAGTAGACGATACACATCACCACTAACCATTCAGATCGTTAGACACATCGCCCTTCTACCCCCCCAGCCCCCCCTCCCGGCAAGACCCGCAGTTTTGGGACACCCTTTATAGTTCAGTGGGAGACCCGCGGTGAACCTCACACGTCAGTGTGCACAAAATCCCCATTATGTGATGACGGGATGTGGTTCAAATTGTATTCAAAGCATAATTATGAGCGACGTATGCATACTTTATGCACATTAAGTTCATGCAGTGCGGCCGTGTTATACCTAACATAAAAAAGCATCTGACTGCATTATTTCGTGCACATTTTCTGGATGCATGCATTACTATTCTCGAAAAAGAAAATCCCCATTTCAATATCTGATATGTTGGAATACGCACTAGGGAGCAATTTGCATCAACGTGAACCGTAAAACCACACGTCCGTTCGGGCATTACCGAGATATCCCCCGGACTAAATAAGCTCACCGGCAATTATAAATACACCGGGACGTGCGTCGAGTTGGAATCGAATTTTGTATTTTACTCGTCACGCTTGATCGGCGAACCGTGACTTCCTGCCACTCGTCCCACCCTACGGACGATTTCTCCATACAGGACGAAAATATTCGGCTACTGCGTTTACAAAATTTTAGCCTAGCAGTGTTGCCAATCGTAGAAGCGCCAGTGATGGTACATGTAGAGGCAAATTTGTGGAAAATCACTATTCTTGAAGGATGTGTGTATGTATTATTGAAGTGAAACTTCTTATGGAACTATTTGAAGATGTTACGTTGTCCGGACACTTACGCTTAGGTATCATAGCAACGCCTCATAGCAACAGGCCATAGCAACGCCTCATAGCAACAGGTCATAGCGACGCGCCATAGCAACACGCCATAACAACGCAACATCGCTACGTCCCATAGTAACGCGTCATGGCAACGCCCCGCAGCAACAGGACTTAACAACGGACCATAGCAACGGGACTTAACAACGGGCCATAGCAACGAACCATAACAACGCGCCGTAGCAACGCCCCATAGCAACGCCCCATAGTAACGCGTCATGGTAACGCCCATAGCAACGGGACTTAACAACGGACCATCGCAACGGGACTTACCAATGGACCATAGCAACGCGCCATAGCGTTCCTCCCCAACTGGGGATGAAATGAAGGAGTGAATGTATGTAAAATAAATATACGGAACCCGCATTATCTACAATGAAACCGAATCAAATGTTCTCATCGCCTCCCGTTATACTAATGTTTTACCCTTCTACCCTTGCACCGTGTTATTTGAAATAATACCTTGGTATTATTTCAAGAGCATAAGAATAAATTTTTATTTCTCTTCAGAAGTTTCACTTTTCTGGCGCCTCAGGAACTACACGTCTATTTATTATTTCTTCGTTTTTCTATCCCCAAAGGTCAGCCAAGGTTGCTAAAGGACATATATCCCTCTACCATATAGCTAACGAAATTCTCGATGTCAAGGCGTTGACCAAACCTTGAAAATTGTGCAGCTTCCAGCTGGACCAAACAGTGTTATGAGATTGCCAACGTGGTTTTATTAGGTAACGATTACTTCTTAGAAGTCTGTCACGTAACCTGCTGTGATTGGCCCTGTTCCGCATTGTCATTTGTTAACTTTTGAAATATTTCAAATAGCGCGGGAGTACCTAGGGACAAATAGCGCTGCGAAACGAGGATGGTGCTAATCATGCCGTTAGCACTCAGCTGATCGTGAATGTCGAGCCTCGTGTTGTCAATCGTGCGTAAAAACTAATTAATGAACAACAATGTATAAAAAATACGGTGTGTCATGAAGACATGCGACAAAAGTGAAACTTCATAGGGAGTAGCTGAAATAATAATTCGACTTTTCGGTTTCATGGGAGAGAATTCTGCGTTTTCAGCTATCCAGGTACATAGAGATCAGTGAAGGTAAGCGAGTCACGGCCCCCACTCTCTCGACGCTACGTGTTACCCCCACCCCCTACTTCCGTCACAGAAAAGGTTGCCGATCCGATTTTCAATACGCTCCCATAAGAAGTTTCACTTCAAAAAATGTTTCCATCGAATATTCGTAATTTTTCGCCAATAACGAGATGTCCTGGCCTCCTGCTAGTAACTGTTCACTTGGCCGTAATGTGGTGCATGAAAATAGCAATTTCATCATACTGTCCGTAAAATCCTATTTTACGAACGCTCCGCGTCTTTACACGGGATTTTACGCACAGTATGAAGAAAAATTGAGTTCGTTACACGGTCGTAAACAAAATTTCTAGCGAGTGTGTAGCGTTTGAGTGCAGGACATCTGACTTGAATTAAACTGGAAATTTGATGGATTCCGAGCAAATTTCTTTGGTTTATGACCAAAATATGAATGATGATTTTTGCATAAATTCTCGTAACATTTTCGTCAAGTCCGCACAAAACTGGTACATTAGTCCGTGGAATTTTTGATATACCATGATAATGGTATTGTTGGCAACGCTGCAGGCGAATGAGTGAGAGATTGTGGATGGGGCGGCAGGGTGGAGATGGGTTGAAACTGGACTGGTGCACGTGCACTAGATACACGAGGAAGCGACATGGCGGTGGCCATTTCCACGTGCCCCGGGAGCCACTAATTCGTATTTAAAGCTTTATCGTACGTACCCGTACCCCGTGCGATAATTTCATGGTTCACAGGAGCCCATTTCTCCTCTTTTCCACTGTTTCAGGAGCATCCGGAGCTACCGTGGTTCTATTCAAAATATCTCGGGGGTGAGTGTTTTATATAAGGGGGATATTGTACTGTCAGTTGAGGTAAAATTAGCCGGACACCGGACATGAGAAATAAAGAGTTATTGAGGTCAAAGTTCTTTGGGAGGGGGGGGGGCGGTAGGGGGAGGAGTGAGGTGTTAAAAAAATGGTAACAAGTAGATTGCGACGGTGACCTATGGCGATGACCGAACAAACTTCCGGTCATTTCCCCGAGGATGACCTTGTGAACGGCTTTTGGAAAATAATCAAGTATCCTGCTAATGGGATGTTTTGGCGACCGACAGATAAATACTATAAATAGATATTGTAGTTTATTGTTTAGATGGTTAAACATTTAGATGGTTACATAGAAATTATAACATAATAGAAAATAAAATATAAGTAAATTTTTGAGAGTATGAGCGTTTCCTTAGAGACGACAAGGAATGATGTAAAGTGGATCAAAGATGAGTAGAAGTGATAAATGGAGCTGTGGCAATGAAAAAGGAGAACGAAAGACTCATAATAGTGATAGTTTTCCATTTTTGGTGGCCAATTAAAAGCTTCTGCTATCGGCAAGTTGGAAAATAAAAATTCGGAGAAATCATGTTGGAGATCTGATCATCCAGATCATTTGCATTCTTCAATGGTCATCCACGGTCGTATTATTTCGATACCATACTACCTAGCTCCAGTAGTCGTAAGATAGCAGTATCTTCTAAGCTGTGCAAGTGAATGAGGTGAGGTAATACCGGATAACGGAAGTGGGGAAAACGAGAGATAATGAGCTTGAATCTTTGGTACAACCTGCTTGAAGCTCGATGTAATCGGTCCTTATATATCAATTCTGGTTGTAGATTGGTTCCAAACTGATTATCATACCCACGAAATAGGATAAGGATCCAGAGTCCTGTTAATGAGGTGAAACCAATGGTTTTGATTCGAGTTTTACGAGAGGAACAGGATTACATCCAATTGAAAGACGAACATTTGATTTGAACGTCTAATTCCGTGAGGTTCCTAGTTGATCGAGGTGGTGATGTGGCAATTCAGATAATGTCTGTTTTCATTCCTCCCCTTTCCAGAATGACTCAGTACGTCTCGCTAAGTTAACGCGTACTGTTGCGAATCACTTTGATTTTTGGGCTACTTCACTCCAAGCGAACCCCCCTCCCCCCCCCCCCCCCCCGACCCAGAAACCGAAAAAGCAAAATAAAGAAAAACATGGTGCAGTGAACGGGAAATCATTTTGCTAGGACATCTTGTTATTGGAAAGAGTCGCTTAGAGAGATGACGAATATTGTATGGAAACATTTTTTATACGTTTTTTGTCACACTTTGCTGAAATACGCCATTTTAGAGCGTATTTTTACGATGTAAACTGGGGTTTTATGTCGTAGGACCGCTCCCTGACCAATCAGATGGCATACAGTCAAAAACGTATCCGTAAAAGGAATGACTCCTCGGATGAAACAAGATATGAGCCAAATTATATCTAAGAATATATATAAAATATATGCCAGATACCAGGGGGCTTCGCCCCCTGCTCGCACCGCTCGGCAACCCCCCCGTCGGTTTCGGGTGTCGCATGATAGACTCAACTTCGGTAAGACGCTTTCGTCTTAGGCTACTCGTAACATTTCTTGTTTTTTTTTCAAGGGAAACGCTCCATCCACCGCCTTTTCCTGTGGGACTCAACCAGATGATTTATCGATTATTGATTATTTAAAAAGAACATATGGACTGTTCCTCCCTTCCCTTTGATATACCCCCCCCCCTCTTAAAATGTCTTGATTTTGAGTACCAATTTTGTGTCAACAGAAGTCGATTGGAATTTTTATAATATAGTCAGATGTGTCGCGTATACGGTACATATGTCTAGTGTACGGTAGATATAAATATATCATGGATAAGCAAATAGTAAGGTTTTCATATCAATGCGAAAAAAATCGCACCCTGTCGGGCATTTGAACCTAGGAACCCACGGAATAACTTTTGCGGACAGTTGTCACGTAACCTGCTCTGATTGTCTCTTTCTCGTACAACCTTTGGTTAACTTTTGAAGTATTTCGAATAGCGCGGGAGTATCTAGGCAACTCCCGCCGCCAAACGAACATGGTGGTCATCAGGCCGTTCCCAGGCAGCCAATCGTGAAGATTCTCAATCATCGTGTTGTCAATCATCTGTAGTTGTAGAATCGTCTTCCTGTGGATTTTCCTCGTGATGTACTCGGTTCAACAGAAAATAACACTAATCTTTTTTGTT
The DNA here is from genome assembly GCA_026005395.1 of Asobara japonica. Lineage (NCBI taxonomy): Eukaryota > Metazoa > Arthropoda > Insecta > Hymenoptera > Braconidae > Asobara > Asobara japonica. The sequence goes on along the minus strand of BQMI01000539.1, from coordinate 1,329,222 downwards.
GAAAATTGGATTCTCTCCAACAAAAGATCTGCTGACGTTTTCCGGAAAACCAATTGTAACGGAGTTAATTGGCTTAATGAGAGGAAAAAAATGGTATCCTCTCCTACCGCTATGAACATTTCTATTTGTGGTTTTTCTTACATTTTATTCAATATGACCGTCTGGAAAATCAGTCTTCAGGAAATTAGGTTTAAATTAGGGTTCAGTTGGGTCTGCGTTAGGTCTGCGTTGGATCTGAGTTGGATCTAAGTTCGATGTAGGTTGGGTAATTTTTTAGTTTTTCAACTTCCGATATAGTTATATACACATGCACATAGATATCAAGCCAAAAATGTTTCAGTAGGCTATCAAATGTTGAAAAAATGTTGGGTTGCACCGATTTCACACCTTTCAAAATTGATATCATTACACTAATTCACTATATCGGAAGTTGAAAAACTACAAAATCAGTTTCTGCTTATGTACTGCATGAAACTTAAAACGGATACATAACTTTATACGCCGGAGTCGGAGGAATATTCTGAAAAAACAAGTTAAAGCGGTTGAATTCAGGCACCTAGAAGTTTTTGAAAGTCGTATGTTACATATAGCATGACAATGTGTGATTTCGCATATGTGCATGAGGCAAAACTCAATTGCATGTACGTGAATATCATTTTTTGGCAGTCCCCCACAAGTTCTGAGAGTCGTCCAATGGTTTAGCACACCAATCGGGAACTTAGAAATTTCAGTTTTTTTTTCACGAGTTTCTTCTCTTAAGAAACTGGTATTGTCACCTCCGAGCATATATCTATATTTTTCTGACCTGCGTTTTTTAAATAATGCATACGATAGTAATTCCTAAAGTCGTTCATTTCGAAGACGATGTCGCCCCGAAAAATAATGGGACTCCTCAAAAATGGGTCACAATAATCTCCTTTTGAAGTAAGATCTTTTATTTCCAATTACTACAAGATTATTAAATCAAGCGACCAACAATAGGAAAATGAGAACAGCAACGTAAACATTTGAATCCTCTTCACCATAACACAAATCTCTCCACTTCAACTCCACTAAAATAACCCCTCAATTTACTCAGCATATACTTTCATGGTTATTCTTTCATTCGAATGCCACTAATTCACGTTTTACCTCATGCCTTTTTCTCCACCCTCCCCAATTTGCCCTCCAATCCACCACTCTGAGGCTCCCCTTTCACCTGAATTGTCCCCTTGTGCTGTCTGCCGTCTGACCGCACATTGTTTCCTCCCCTTTCTCTCTCAAGATGCAATTTTAATCTCGAATTCCGAGAAAATTACCTCTCCGTCAGACCTCCTTAAGCGGCTACTAGGCAAGATTGCCTCGGAGCAACTGTCGTGCCAGCTTGATGTATAAGGGTGGAGGTGGAACACTCAACTTTTCACCAAACGGAAAAGCGACGCCCCTCTCTTCATTTCTTTAACGTAGCATCCACCTGTCGTACTATACTTATATAAACTCCGAGTATTATTTTATTCCCTCAGTGTTTTTCTGATAGATAAGCATTGGACTGACGGTATTCTTAATGAATCATTTCTTGAGGATTGAGGATGTAATGCATGTCTTATTGAAATGTCAATAAAAATTGAGTTCTTCCTGTTAAGGAGAAAGATGAAAATTGCGGTTGCATCCTGGATTCCGCAAGTAGTATCGGTCTTGATATATCGGACAACTCATGATGGTTCAATGATTGTTCAAAAATTCAGGTAAATTATCGATTAAAGCTTAGAGAAATCAGGACTCATTGAAGATTTTAGGTATTTTGGTAATGAAAATTGAAAATAGTTTGGAATTTGGAAATAATTATTTAATTATATACTTTTATATTGATAAACATCAATTTGCGTCGCAAAGTTGATCGATTCTTTTGAAAGTTCGGTGAATTTCATAACTCTGCATTGGAATTAAATGATGACAGCGAATATATTTTTGTCGCATATTTTATTTGTCAACATATTTTTTTAATTGAACGTTCGATAAATGGAATTAGCAGGGAGTTGCTAAAATTTTAACATTTGTGAAATAATTAAGGATATTCCCTTTAAAAAATTGCGACAATTTCGTGAAATGTTCAAATCTTGTGAATTTCAAAATTATAGAAAATTTGAAGCCTTCCAGACGTACCACCAAGATCGATTGATGGCTCTGTGATTATTAACTTCCCGATAGGGGGAGTTATTGAAATGTCTCACGATTTAAGGAAATTGATTTTTCAAAATTATTTAAATATTGAGCTTCAAGATTAGTAATAATTGATTTTTATGTCTTCTTTGTGTCTAGACATTTCAATACATTTAGTGAGTCTCCCTTTGACAATAAGGTAGTTTCTCAAGAAAATTTCATTCTGCTAGATATTTAAGATTAGCTCGACTAAACTACTTTTAGTGCGGTATTGTTAGTTGTGTCTGGAGACAGAAATCTAGACACTTCGTCATTGCTCTATTTTCTCACCCCATCGGGGCGCATCATCAGATTCGAAGGCAATCCTCGCCTATACGCAAAATTTCCTACCTGGCAATTCTCATTACCTCAAGTTTCTCTCCCATCCACTTTCCTTGTTTATCGTATCACCATGTCTTTGTGCGATTTCATTGGCTCTGTATTAGTATGTAATTTTGGATTTAAGCTTAGGTTTTGAAATTTTAAGTGCAGTTGCATCCTCAATTGAGTAAGAGTACATGTTGTTGACCTCTGCTCAAGTTCAAATCCAGTCAATTTACTTATTCGCGACCGACTTTACACCGTCACCAGCCCGATCCCGTTTTTCTCAATGTTATTTAGTGTTAAAGATTAATTTAAATACTTTAAAAAGATTTACAACTTAATGAATATAAGTGTCAAGCAAAGGTGTTCTCATAATCAATTAACCTACATTAACCCACTGGCTCATTCTAACGTCCGGAGTAACAATAGACTTTTTCATCGTACAAATATATCTCTACGTTTCATCACTTTTGTGACCATTCGAGATAATTTTTAACAAGACGTATGTATGTGTGTGTGTGCATGTGCGTGTGCATGAATTCAAATTCTGTCTCCAACGATTTCTCACCATCACATTATGCGACTGAGATGCTGCATGGTGCAAAACACTTGTCGGCCTAGTCATCATTTACTCACTCGATTTGGGACACACAACTCTATAGCGGAGGAAAGCGAATCTTCATAAATTGGTGGAAGGTTGGTGAGAAAAACAGTGCAAAGTGACGTCAGTTGTCCCATTCGACGATCTTCTACTACAAAGTTAGTTAGCAATTGATAGATATCGCCTTAATCATGGGTATTATTAAAACATACATACAACAAAATATGTTTGTTTCTACCTGGGGAACAACTTTCATTGAGAACTTTTTCAATTATCACTTACCCCGCATGGAAAAAAATATATACGAAATTATAAAGGAGATATATCTGAGTCATATGACCTATAAAGCGGCAAAATTTATACTATCTGAGAAATATCTGAAATATATCCCAAAACATTTTTGAAAATATATCTGAGTATATTTCCCATTAATATTGGACATACATAAGCGATATAATCGACATATACCGCAAAATATATGTGAGATAAAACATTGTATATTTTGCCATATGTTCCGGATATATGTCAATTATAGAGCATATGTAACTCAGCAATAACGAAATTATATTTAGTATACTTATAAAATATTGAAAAAAAATTACGAATAAACGGGATGTGGGTTTGACCCTCTACGGGTCGAACTAATAACTTCCCGATCGTTCCCGTATATGTTATGTACAAAATTTCGGTTTGTGTTTCAAATTGTGAACGTTTTAAACTTTTCAAAATTACCAAGCATGTGAAATTTGCTAATTTTTAAAATATAAAGAGATTTTCCAAAAATATATCCTTTCTTACGATAGAGTTCGATAAACAATTCAATTTGTAAAAAACTATGAGTGTTAGCATAAAAAGTCATAAAAATCAAATGTGAACATTTACGTATGGAACAACTTTCATTCAACACCTCATTTCGTATCTGTAATTATTGTCGTGATAGACTGGCATAAACCATTCAATTTGTTCAAAACAATTAACTATGGGTGTTGGCAAAAAAGCCATAAAACATCTAACGTGCATTTTTTTGTGTGGAACGACTTTCATTGGACACTTTGTTAACTTCCTGATAGGGAAGTTATAGTAATCACCCCGAAATCGAACTTTTTCATTTCGGCCTGTAACTGGGGTTTAAGTATACCAAAATGATGCCCAACAAATTCTGAGTCAATGTCTGTGTGTGTGTGTGTGTGTGTACAAAACTTTGATCTTAGGTTTCTCGCGAACGAATGAAGCTATTGAGATTCTCAAGGTCGCAATCGAAACGTCGCCATGCAGAATGGAGGGGATTAGATTTTGGATCAAATTGATGCAGTATATATATTGTTATTAACAATTTCAGTTGTTTATAACGTTCTACTGCCTAAACTATCGAAGTTAGCGAAAAATTTCTGAGAGATAAGTTATTCTTTATGCAACAATACACATTTTATGTGTTACGACCTTTTTCCTAATTTGCATAATTAAGGAGGTATGGGCGTTTGAAAAATTATGTATGTAATAAGTGAAAGAATGAAGCCATGCAGGCCATTAGGGTCTGAATCAGAGTGTTCTAATGTAACTCGGAGAGGATTAGATTTTTGATGCAATTGACCGTCTACACAGTATATATATATATATTGTTATAAACATATATTGTTTGTCCACACACATACAGACCCTTCTCTGAAATCACTTCCATCGCACTATATTAATAATGTTCTAGTGTGTATATATGACAAATGCTTAATAAACGATTTTTAAGTCAAGTCAAGACGTATGGGGAAGTAGGTAAGATGCCCGCCTACGGATCCAGAGGGCCTGGATTCAAGCCCAGGTACCGGTAGATTTTTTCTGCTCAAGTAATGGGTACCGCAAAAGTAAAAGCAGTTCACCCCCAAAAGTTCCAAACTATGAGTATCAAAAACAGTTTACGACTGAATGATCCTACCCTCGTAACTTGACTTTGTTTCACAATAGAACCCGGATATATCCATCATATTAATTGTTTACATTTTTAATATATTTTCAGATATATAAATTCGGCAAAATATGCCCTATTCAAAATATATGCAAATTATATTCCATATATAGGGTGCATGTATGGAGATATATTCGACATATATCGAAACGACATTCTGTTCTATATTTTTGGGTATAATTTTGCTTATATTTTTTTCCATGCGGAACCGTTCGTGTAATAGAGCGATATAACCAGTTAAAACTCTTAATCGCTGATATGTCCTGAGCTATGAACGTTCTGAAAAAAGTCATATAACAATATGTGTGTATTCTTGTATGAGGAATAATATTTATTCTGCTTTTTTTCTCGTATCGCTAACCGTTCTCGTGATAGAGCGTTTGGAATAATCAAAATCGTTAATAACAATTGAAGGAAGTGTTTTTCAAGATTCTCACTTTCTTCCCGCCTGGACATCAGTGAGAGGTGATTTTTAGTCGAAAGTAGAAACAAATCGACGGAGCCGCTTACGAGGAACCGTTGAACGAAAAATCACTCTCCTACGACGGCACACATACACAGAACCCTCATCTAAAATCTGTCAGAACGTTGAGAAAAATAAAAATTTTCCATTTCTGAGTTGCTTCATCATCGGGGTCATTAGAATAACTTCCGTAAATTGGGAAGTTAACAAATCATAAAAATTTGATTTTTTTGAATGAAAAAAAGTTTTCGTAATTAAAAAATTTTGAGGTTTTTAAAAAATTTCAAAACTTTTACAATACCCAAGATAGAAGCTTCATATTATCCTCCGCAGTTTCTGATTTTTTTTTACAATTTCGCGAAAATTTTTTAATTCGAATAATATCTCATTTTGGGGTCCCAGGGGTCACTACCTGGGATACCTGGACAGCCCTGGTACGCCTCTCGCTTCGCACTCGGGGTTTTAATTGGCCAAACATTTTACTTATCGCTACACAACGAAACTATCGAGAATTATCCGATAATTTTGAAGGTTTTTATTATAACTGATAACACAGATAACCTAACTAGCGATTTGCAAATCGGCTCAATGTGAAATACAAGGTTCTCTTGACTCAACGCTAGCATGGCAATTGAAGTAAACGTGATGGATTGTATATTTTTTTATTAGACCAGAGTATTTACAAATTCTGTTTACTCGGAAATTATTTCCGCTTACTTGTTGAGTTTGGCGGCCGCAAAGTGACATTTTCCACCCGCTGCTCTCCACCCCCAGGTAATGGGCCAGTATTTTTTTTAAATTAGGGACTTATAATGAAGAAGGCGCAGCCATCTGCGCAAAGTAGTAATCCGGCTGAGCATCTCTTGTTGGATCTCCCTATTCAAGAGTATTTTTCTGGCCACATACACGCGGAGCGAGCATTCTACCCTCGCTTCGCTCGGTTAGAATGCTCACTTCTTGGGCATGTAGACAGAAAAATTGTATTCAACCCTCGGGAGGACAATCAGACAACCATTCCCCACGTGCTTCCGTCGCCTTCGGCTCGCGTGGCAATCTTGCACGTTGGCAAGACTTGTCTGCTTTTTCTCACTAAGTGAGTATTCAATTTTACAAGCTTCAGTGGAAATTATGATTATTGTATTTTGAATATTCTTGAGAAAACGTGAGTTTTTCTCTAATTGAATGATTAGAGGTTTTAGTCTGCACCTGCGTAAGTAAGGTCATGTTTATGACCTCTACAATATGTCGCAGATGTTCACCGGATGTGTTCATTGACGTTTTTTTTTTGTTAACTGCAGTACCTCCCCCCTATAGAAATATCTTGTACCTCCTTCGGGTAAAATGTATCAGCTAGGATAGAAACCCAGCTAGTTAGTTGCGCATTAGCATTCTTACTGTACCAGTCGTGTTACTTTACATTACGTTCATTTTTTACCAAATATATTTTCACTTTCGTTCTGTTTAAATCATTGCTTTCTTTTCTTACTTCTTTGTAGAAGGACAAAACCTAGGGAGGTAAAATAAAGAATCCACAAGCGCGTCTCCTATCAGCGGTAACTGGCGGTGAGAGTCCTTTATTTCTCCTGCCGTGCGCAGAACCTAGCTTTGGGTTCCGTGCAGTCGTCAAGACGAGCCGAAGGCGAGTTTTACAATACAGGAGACAGAAAACTTACTTCTGCCCATGTGTCGAACAATATCTTTTGATACAATGTGCGTGGGCAGGCGCAGCGTACGGGGAACGTTGCTTTGCGCACAGTGTATGAAAAATGCGTTTATTTCATGAGCATAGATGATGCAGTTGGAGGTATTTGCCAGATGATGTTGGAGACGCTCTTCTTGGAGATAGGTAATTTTATACATCCCTAAAGTATTAAGGAAATGCCGTTATCATGGATTGCCAATGGTGAATGAATCATTGTCGAGGTTGAAATAATTACCAGTAACTAACGATAATCGCATGATTTTATTGATATACAAGATATACATCGCGGGGTAATCTCGGCACCGTTGTTCCTCCGAACATCCAATACAATCTCTAGATTATTTCGTAGTTTCATTGTTTAACTATTTGCATGGTACAACACTCAATGCCTTATATTGACTCAATCAGCTGTCAAAAAATACCAACACAAGCCCAATCGTTGTGATTGAGTGCACGAGAATTGGATTAAAAAATCATTGTTTGCAGGTAAAAATATCATTTTTTTTTACCTACGGAAAATTGAACACACCTTCGGAGAGTGAAAATATGATGAACAAAATGATGGCGCGACTTCCCCATTTGCATGAAGAAGATGACTTGCTGGGAGATGTCAAATCTTGAATTAAGGGTTTTAGATGTGTTATATTTTTCTGTACAATCGCGTAGTGGTTAGTAGAAAAATTTACAATTTTAGGGTTTGGCGGTTGTAGTTCATCCGGGAGCTTCTAATAGAGATTTTCGATAGCCTTGGTGTCAGTCTATCATAACTTTAAGAGTAGAACTTTCGGAAATTTCAGTGATTTCAAAAAAAATTTGATTGGAAAATTCAGCAACTTGAATTCCCTAAATTTCACAATTTTAGTTTATGTTTAAAATAAGACAAAAATGACAATAATCATTTTCAATACTTGTAAAAATTCAAAAATTTCCTAGACTGCGAAAAAAAGCATTAAAAAATGGGAAAATTTCTGGCATTTTCAAAACTCGATAAATTTGATCCATTTCCCGAATTTTTAGTTAATTCCAAAAACCTCAAAAACTCACAAAAGTAGAAATTTCCAAGAAACTGATAACAAAATTTCAGTCGCTTTGATCGATTTTTAAATTTCCAAACTTTAAAAATTACGAAAATCGCGGAAAAATAAAGAATTAGAAACAATTGGCATATTTTGTAGATTTAAAAACATTTCCGAAGCTATCGAAAATGTCAAAATTTGATTCAATTCGATTTGATTTCTAAAATTGATATTAAGTCAAGAACTTTTCACAATTACATTTTCCGTAATCAGTTCTCGATGTTAATTCTCCCGGTGCCAAAACGTCATCAACATTGAGTCCAAGTTTGCTACAAAATTCGGAAGAAGTCCAAAAAAATTCGAAATTCACAAACTCAGCGAGGCCGGTCCAAAAACTCGAATCAATTTTCTCCCACATTCAAATTTATTTCAATTCATGTTTCTGACAAAATATATTTATGTTCTCAAAATAAATTTTCCAGAATTTTTTCTATATAGCTGCAACAGTTCAGAAGAAACCGGAATTTTTCATGAGATGTATAATTTTTTCTGAATTGCTGAATTACAGAAATTTACTGTTGAACCAGGCCTATGACTTTTGTAAAGCGAAATCGCTCTCTCCAAAACAAGTCATCTCTTTTTCAACGTGGGAATCGCTGTCAGTCGGCATTAGCAGATAGTTTTGTCAGTCTGACAAATGCCTTCCGCTCTCGCTAGGAACAATTTTCCATTTGCGCATGTGCACAACTGATAAACACTCGTATCCCTTTCACTCGATGATCTACTGTTTCTCTGTCGTTGTTGCTCTTTCACTGAGTGCCTCTGAATAGGACTGCCAACTTTGAGACCCTTGAGGAAGACTGAATTTGCGTCAAACTTGATTGAGCCCTCGATACTCTGAAGTGTCAGATGCGACAAACTTGATGCGGATATCTCACCAGCTCTTGACTCTATAACGACACGCTCTGGTGCTTTTATTTCCAGGGCTCGTGTAGCCGACTCCAATCTGTTGACAATAATCAAAAAAAATTCAATTAACCCATTTCATATATAAGGAACAAAAATAGAACAATCAGGCTGAATGACCGTGCCCCATAAGGGCTACATCAATCACCTCCGGCTTTAATATTGCCGCCAATAACATTGAAGTGAAACTTCTTATGACGCGTAACACAAAATTCGATGAAGCATTTTTAAGAGAAGGGGTGCACCGCGAGTGGTGGAGAGGGCGTTACGAAAATTCCGACATGCCACATGGCACTGTAGCGGAGTGGGGAGAAGAACGTGAACTGAGTGTATTGCTAGTGTCAATTATGGGGAAAACCAATGCAGAACGTTGCAAAGAATATCGTGATCGTTTACGTGAAAAGAATGCTTTAAAACCAAAGAAAACGAAAACAGTAGCGAAAAGTGCGGCCGAACGTATGAGGGATCATGGGGCCAGGGCAAAAGCAATCAATGTCAACGTTGAGGATCATAACCTCTCACATGTGAATCAACCGAGCAATGATTAGAATATTTCAACTGTACCAGAGCATGTCATTTCGAATTTTATCGGGACAGTTACCAGACTAAGTAAAATAAAACGTAATCATGGTTGTAATAAATTAATTCAGTTGATAAGTGGTTAAGGATAGAAGAGTGATGAGTAGATTTTTTCTATGTTATTCACTGAATTGATTGATCGAAACAGCAAAGAAAAAGACTAGACTGTTCCACTGGGTAAAATATTAAAGTTATCCGGAAACTTCTCAACAGAGAATTATTCTTTATATGAAAATACACCTTTTATGTGTCATAACTTTTTTCCATAATTTGCATAATTAAGGAGGTATAGTCGTCTGAGCAATTTGAAATACGGGAACAATGCATATCACCAGGGTTGTTCCTTATACAAAAATGCACATTTAATATGACTTTTTTCAATATAGGTTAGAACATATCGCGAATTGAACTAGGATATACTTGTCGAATGAATATGTCGACAATTGGGGTAAGGATGTCCAAGAGCGGGATAATTAAGAAAGTACAGAGGTAGAGAGGGTAACTAGGCGGACGAATTCCAGTTGAATATTTCCATGGGGCTTAAAAATCAAACTAAATCGATCGCATGCAGTAATTATTAGTCACAAGTTCAATTATTGATATCACTGTTGGGTTTGCTCATCACCATGGTTACATTCTTATGCTGTACTGAAATACCAAATCGAGAAGTTTTGTTTGTGCCCCGTATGGGGCACACACATTCGCACACCACGAGTTTGTTTATACAAACCGCGTTAGACCTGTCTTTGAAAATTCCCTGAATCATGAAGAGCGTACGGAAACATACCAGGAACGTCTCACATTATGGGCAGAAAAAAGTGAACCGCCAAAGTTTGGCCAGCACAATTCGTTGTTAAATTTGACCTATTGTAATTTAACAGAGACATTCTCCAATGCCATTTTGTCTTACAGAGATATTTCATATCTGGCGCAAAATCCAATTCTATGAATATAATTTTCCGCACGAGTGAAGTTTTATTGTAATCGTAAATCCGTCTGTAAATTGCCCGTCGCTATCATGATCTTATTCGATTTCCTTTCGTTCGAAAATTGAAATTTCAGATTGGTTTTTCATCGGAAAATGGTAAAATATATTGTCATTCGTCGAGTTGAATTATTTATAAATAGCAAAGAGGAAAAAAAATGGCGAGGCACCGGTCATTGAGCGTTTTATTAACCACCTGATTATTAGTCACCTGATTTGCTCATCCTTCGGGCAAGCGACTCTAAGCGCTTGTTCCTGAATAGCTTGCTAATCATTTTTAATCTACCCAAGAGCGCATGAAGAATATCACGACTTTACCAGATTACAAAATTTTTCACGTCCATAATTACCGCAGAAGCGCCTTCAGAAATTCTGAGGATTCAATTGAATAATATATCGAAGGAAAAAAAGTAGAGAATGAAGTTCCTATTTTCATCGTTGAATGAGCCTGCGACCGCGAAGATGATAGCGTTGATCGAGGGATTCTAGGGCATTACGATGCGTTGTTATTCGATTTAGTTGGATCGAGCGGTTGAGGAGAATGTGATAAAGAGAAAACAGGAGAATATGGTAGGTAAGACTTCATCACATTCTGCTTTAGAGGTGCTAAAATATATCTTCGGGCTTTTATTGGATTTTCTCCCAGCCCTGGCGTATATAAGAGAATAAAATTGTGATTCTTTTTAATAGTCGACGATTGTGATATATCCACTCATGATATCACGATTGCCAGCCCCAGTCTTCCCATGAGTTTTTCCCCTTTAATTCATCTTTTTTTTTCTTCTTCGTGATATCTTCTCTCTGTATACCTTACCTCAGGCCATGGCCCGACTCGGCTCGTACCAAAGGAGTCTGCACGCTTCCACGGAAGACTGCACCCCCGACGCCCGTTACCTTCAGCATCGACGCTCCCACGACAACCTGCTCTCGGTCTGCGGAAAAAAGCACTCCGCCTCGGGGATCTGTTATCCGAAAGCCCTTCGATATGCAGTCAACTCGGTCCTCACCTTTGGGTACACAATTTTTACATATACATGTATTACGAGGAAAAAGTTTGATACATTATTATGAAAAATACTCAGGGCAGGTTGTGCGGAAAGATAACGAACAGTCAAGTTGAATTTTTTTAGTGCTGGTTAGTTTTCACACGTGATATATGACTTTAGTATTGGATAACCTCGCAGTAGAGCACCTTAACCGAATTTTTAAAGTGAAACTTCTATAGGCGCCGTTGGGTGTGAATCGAATACACGCGAGTCCCGATGTTACAAAAACCGACACCATTGGGGAGGGGGAATTGCCGTATATGGAGTGCGTACGTACTTTACTCGCTAGGATGTAGAGACGGTATGCGTGGTACGGGGAGGGAGGCGTGAGAGAGAGAAGAATAGAGCATTCACGCACATCTAGACCCATTTGCAACGTGTTGCATGGGAAAGCCGATAATGACGCGTTCGTCATAATTCAACGCAAGGCGTGAGATGGCGTTATGCGCATTGTCTATCCGCGGTTAAAACCCAGCTGTTTTCCAGTCTAGTGTATCAATGTATACGTTATATATGTGCCGAGCGTTATTTTCGATATCATAATTTATGTCCGGAATAATTTGGTGTATGTGTTAATCAAAAGTTTCGTTTCTTACGTCAGTTAGCACAAACCGATAATTTCATTTGTAGAAAATCGTGAGATGGAAACAGAATAAAGAATCTTTTGTATATTGATATAATTGGATTGTTTAACATCATAACCTCCGATTTACACTGATATTAGAGCCACTGATCCTATTCTATCCTCAGCGGTATAAAATATATTTACAGAATATCATAACATCTCTATAAATTCAGCCCCTACGAAGTTGCATTTCTGTAGCGTAGTTCTCTAAGCGCGGTTTTTATCATTTGAAATCTTGGAGGCAATTAATTTGGAAACTCATTTTTTCGGAAGTCATTTTTTGTCCATGCTCTCTCCTTATTTTAAAAATACGATATTAGCAATATTTTAATGATGATGAAAAATATAAATAATTTAGCAGAACGAAGGAGTATGTGAAATTTATCATTCAAACATTAATTACGACCAGCAGCTGCATTCTTCTGGCTCATCATTTATTACACATCATCATTTTTGTAATTTCCATTGAAATAATCATTTACGCTGAAGTAAAGTTGAATTTTATCACGATGTAATATCGTATGAAACGATCAATGAATTATGATTAATGCTTTAATTACAGAAATGTGTAAATTCTTACCGAGCGTAAATCTAGCTAATAGCCGTCCATCGTGGGATCTCGCTGAAGCCGTAAAGTTGCCCCATGACTCAAGCACTAAATTTCTACCTCTTCTTGACCTCACACTTGATGCAATGAGGGCGTCTAAAATAGCAGCTTGACCCCTGAGTTCGACGCCACCTGGTACAACCTTCAAGGAGCCAATGCCTTCCTGCAGCACAATGAATAGAACTCAGTTATACGAATTTATGTAATGAAGGATAATTACATACCAAATTTTTAGAAAATAAAAGAAATATGGAACTCCCATCCGGTAGATCTTTTTTTTTGAGTCCAATTTGGGTATTGATCTACCTAATAAGAGTTCCATGTTTATTTTATTTTCTAAAAATTTGGTAGATTTTTTGCAATTTTTGTAAACTTTTTTCAGGATTTTAAATGGGGGCCTATTTTTGCTACAGATTTATTTTGATACAAAAAATCTGAAACATTTGGGAGTATTTTTTTTTCAGGGTAGAACCTCCGAAAAAATCGCCATCAAAATCTGAAGAGGTAAGGATCACGGGTTGTCCAAGTTTGTATGGAACCATTTACATGTATAATGGACAGATATCTGACAACTCATTCAAGTCCAATCATGAATTCACGTAAGAGTTCAATTATTGAAACCAATTCTCTTCGCTCAGACGAATGGCACATTTGTGACAGATTTTTCTGTGATTATAGTTAACTAGTTAACGAAGGGTAAATTGATCCATCAATACCTAACGAATGCATACTCGCGACAAGTTAATCGATTGAATATTTTAATAAAACTAATGGACCGTTGGGGGAGTTAAATCAGGCCAATCTGTCAATTGAATGCATTTGTTAATAGTAACTAAACCGTTCTATCGATCTATAACTTTATATGTTGACAGACCATGTGAATTATCTGCAATTCCAGGTACATATCTGTTGCAAATCTCACCAGATACCAATTAAAAACTGTTACAAGTCAGTAACCGCCATTTGTCACATGTTAGTTGTGACCCAAAACCAGAGCCGGCAACGTGGCGCGTCAAATTTCCACGACAGAAGTGGCTGCACACGGAGGAGAAATTGACGGACAAATTACGGACCTAGTCACGGCAATCGTGAGCGAAATGCCAATTTGTTGCGGGGCATATTTTACCATAAGTTGAATTTTAAAAAACTGGTGTGTCAGGGCGACACGCGATAGAAGTGAAACTTAATGGTTATATTGAAATGATTCAATTTGTTTAAACACCACTTTAATTGCACTGGCAGACTGCCCACAAATTACAATGTTGATTAGGAATATGGCATCATGACTTTCCTATTATTTATTAGCCAACAGCTGTGTTGAGAGATCGGCACGCCACCTGGCCCAAAGAGTGGGAAGCGACACCCCTCTCCTCACCGTATCGTCACCGAAAAGGTTGCCGATCCAGATTTCAAGAGCCTCACAGAAGAAGTTTTACTTTAAAAAAAATTACGAAACTCATACTGTGACTGTTACGAATCTCGCACAGTAAATCTTACGGACATCGTATGTAATTTTTCTGGAACTTTTCTGACCAATTTTTCGTATATTCTGCCCTCCATGCAAGACGGCTGTTGCGCGGCAATTCCTTGCCGGTCCTGCATGTGCAACCCGATCGTAGTTGATTTAACAGATTGAATGTGGCAGAATGGTCAGCAGTGATATGATTCTGAACGGTAATGCCCGTGTGGTTAGAAAATTAGCCTTCGGCAGACAAGGCTAAAGGATCAACCCTCCATACGGCAATCTCCGTTCTGTATAGTACTGTAGAATTTTTCAGGCTCTAATTCATACGGATTCATCATCGAACAAGGTTTCGTCAAAGAAACGGCTGTGCCAATTGAGGTTGTCCATGCTTCTTTTCTTTAATTATTGAATAAACCATGGCATATCCTCATTGGGCACACAAAGTGTGTGTCCCCCCGTTGGGAACACAAACAAAACTTTCCGATTTGTAATTTCTGATTGCCATTCCTAGATTTGACGACACGTCAATTGAATATTCAAAGACCGGGTTCAGAGAAAATAAATGGGACGTCAGTGTGACCCTCGACGGGTCGCCTCAAAATTTCATTGCTCATTGAGACATTTCATATCCGGGGTGATTACAATAACTTCCTATCGGGAAGTTAAAAATAGGAATCATGACATTTCGAATACTGAAATGCAACAGGAGGTGCTACCTGCGACTATGTCACGTGACGCACTGACCCATCACAGTGCACACCGCGCATTCAGACTCTCCTGTGCAAATGCCGGCAAACACGCATGCGCCGGCGGTAGTCGGACAACTTCGGATCTAGACCGAATATTAAAGTTTGGATAGTCATTAAAATTTCACGTCACTCAAAATCAACCAATAACTAATAATTCATTACATGAAAGTGAGTCTAATTTTGACTGAAGCTAAGGTACGCCGAGAGACTCCAATTGCGACATTGATTGGCTCGATCACAACTTTCCTTCGTAAATAATGATTCTTTAAAACTTTTGGCGAATTTCATGCTTCATGTTAAAAAAAAAAACCGGAAACTAATGCCTGAATTCCTTTTAAAATCTAATCAGCTCTCAGTAGCGTGAGGACGCATCGATTAAAAACAAATGATCGAATCGGGTGATTCGTTTCCAAGAAATCGTTGTCCAAAAATTGCACATACGTACGCACAAACACACATACACACATACATACAGACATTTTGTTAAAAATGCTCGAGAACCATTAGAGAGACTTTGAAACGTGGAGATATGACGAAATTTCGACTTTTGATTTTCCGGGGTGATAACAATAACTTCCTTATAGCGGGAAGTTGAAACATAATATGATTATATATCAAGTTAGGGTTAATAAATTGGTGGTCCGTCAATCATAACCGTTCAGCATTTATTGGAAAAAAATACAAAAAAACCCTGAGCCCCTCGCGCCATGCATGGTCAATTGGACAGTGTCTATTTACCCACATTACCATAGTCTTTACCGTCTCTCTAAGGATCTTTACTGGGTGTCTAAGAAATTTCACCGTCTGTCCAAGAAACGGGTTTTCTCCTTCGGGGATCTTCTACCCGCCACACCAGACAAAATGTGGTGTCCGTTGCCGAGTGATGGACCCAGGGTCTCTGATATATCGCTTCACTGCTTTAGTAAATGTGGGTCGGTTAGCGGAGTGTTCGTATGCTACTGTACCGTATGTGTTTCTACTTCATGGAAAATACAGAAAAAATTCTGACTTGTAATTCTTCTTATCTGGCATTTCGTCTGTCAAAAGTCATAAACATTTTAAGTACCTGTGGGTAATCTGACCCGTGGTTACGCCTCAATTATGCAAGTTAGGAGAGCAAATCACACAACATGCAAGTGTAAAGTTTGACGTGTAAGAGATTTTTCTCTTCACACAATTTTTCGTTTGTGTTCCGGTTTTGGAAAACTGTGTTATGCGCATTTCCAATGGTTTATGATATGAGAATTACCTAAATATATAGTAGTGTGTGCATGTGTGTGTCCCACTCGGGGCGCAAACAAAACTTCCCGATTTGGTATTTCAGTACAGCGTACTAAGTTTATTCTTCTCCAATATACCCTGGTTAATCAGTAATGTCATACTACAAACTTCCAAATTTGAGAATTCTAAACTGAGTCATTAATGAAGCAGATAATAATGAATATTTGAGTACATGCATGGTGAGCATGAGGACGAAACTTATGGACGTTACTTGAGTGGGAGTGAGACGCCAATAGGCGTACGGCCGCAATAAAGACGATAACTTTAATATTTTACCCAGTGGAACAGTATAAACAATTGCAATTGTTAATAACATCGTATATACTGCACGACTGCCATCCAAAATGTAATCCGCTCGATTCTGCACGAAAATGCTTCGATAGAGGCCTTTATGACAGCGCTGAGTTCATTCATTCACTTATTACATACATAATTATTGAGACGCCCGTAGCTCCATAATTATGCAAATTATCGAAAAAAGTCATCCAACATAGAATATGTATTTTCGGATGAGGAACAACTTTTCTTGTATCAATTTTGCGCTAACTCTAATAGTTCATGCAGTGACACATTATAAACAATTGAAATTATTAATAACAATATATATCCTGGACCAATTCCATCCAAAATCTAATCCGGTCTAAGTTACATGAAACTCTTCCGTTTGAGTCATCAACAACTTGGATAGAATGATTCTTTCACAAGAAATCGTTGACCGAAAATTTTCACCACATAGATACATCGTCACGCACACGCACACACACACCCTTGAAAACCCCCTGTGACGGGGCTTTGGTATAGTGGGTAGAGTGTCTGCCTACTATTCTAAAGGTCCCGCGTTCGATTCCCGCTCACTGCAAAATATTTTTTCTGAAAAATATTTTCTCACGGACTCCGACCGATGGCAGGAACATTCCGTGTGTGCTATCGGCGGTATCCATGAAGTGAGACCGTGAGCCGGAACCGAACGCGACCCGTCGCGCGGGGGGGGGGGAGGGAGGGTTCCATCGTAGACGCCCGCCATCGTATCAGAGGGGTTTCTGGAGGTTTACCCTGTGATTAGAAATACGATGAGCTGAAATGGCGAAGTCGGCCCCAGCCGCAACGGGTGGGTACTCTGATCCGTAGTATTGCCCATGAAGTAATGCCTACCAGCGGTTACGTGGGTGAATACGAATAGAGAAAGAGTGAAAAAAAAACCCCTTGAAAACCCACAATTCCGGCATTGGTGACATCAATGGCTTCATTCGTGTACTTTATAAATAGTTTATTTTTGAAATAGCCGTACCTCCTTAATTATGCACATTTCACAAAAACCGCATATAACATGAAATGTGTATTTTCGCATGGGGAATAACTTTTGTCATATTCATTTTCCGCTAACACCAATAATTCATGCACTATAGGGTTATGAACAATTGAAATTGTTAATAACAATATATATACTGCACCAATTTCACCCAAAATCTAATCAGCTCTAAGTTGAAAGAAGACGCTTCGATTGCGCTATTGAGCACCTCGCTCGCATCGTCCGTTCGCTAGATATCGTTCGAAAAACATTTTCGCCACGGACAGACACCTTCACACATACACCCACACACATACATACACGTGTAGACGGGGCTTTGGTGTAGTGGGTAGAGTGTCTGCCTACTATTCTAAAGGTCCCGCGTTCGATTCCCGCTCACTGCAAATATTTTTTCTGAAAAATAGTTTCTCACGGACTCCGACCGATGGCAGGAACATTCCGTGTGTGCTATCGGCGGTATCCATGAAGTGAGACCGTGAGCCGGGACCGAACGCGACCCGTCGCGCGGCGGGGGGGGGGGGGGGAGAGGGAGGGTTCCATCGTAGACGCCCGCCATCGTATCACAGGGGTTTCTGGAGGTTTACCCTGTGATTAGAAATACGATGAGCTGAAATGGCGAAGTCGGCCCCAGCCGCAATGGGTGGGTACTCTGATCCGTAGTATTGCCCATGAAGTAATGCCTACCAGCGGTTACGTGGGTGAATACGAATAGAGAAAGAGTGGAAAAAAAATACATACACGAACACACATACATCATCGTAAAAATGATCGGGGAGTGTGGTGGAGACCTTGAAACGTGAAGCTATGATGAAAATCGATTTTCGGGGTCATTATAGCCTTTGATGACTTTTAGGAATAAGTCTGCAGTTTTGGCCCACTGACTATATGTAGTCAAGAATTTCCGGTGGTAATGGAACCGAATAAAATTATGGTACAATGTAATCGAGTCACCTCCACGTACGACATTTCTATTTTGCTGGAAGTCAATATAATGGTATTTTTATCCCATTCACGAAGACGCTGAAAAAACATGAAATTTTATTATTACCAATTTATTTATGATACGAGTCAGTGTAGACAAAAATGCCGATCCAGATTTTTGTCTGAAATGAAGTGATCTCCACGAATCAACAAGATATTCGACTTTCCATGAAAAGTTTGTGTCTAAAACTGATTATGGGTTTTCTAGTATTCGACAAAAAAGTATATTACGTTACAAGTATGAAAAAGGGAGAATATTAAGACAAGTGGGTTAATGTTTTTAGCGATAGTCGTAGGCCATGCGCAGCCGAGTGATAGACTCATCGATGCAAGCGGTGGGAACCAGCAGCGAAGAGGCCCGTTCGCTGTGGTAGTACACACGGAACGTTCTTGCTTACCAGGTTTTGGCTAGAATCGCATGTAGCGCCACGTATCCTATTCCAGTATTCCAAATTTCGTGAGTCCTATTTCTTTCTCTGAAACCAGTCTTTAAACATTTAATTGACATGCCCGAAAATGCAAGAATGGTAAAGAGAAATTACAAATTGGGAAGTTTTGGCCGTGCTCCCAACGGGAGCACTCACACTTAGATCCCACTGAGTGTTTTCAGAAATTCAGAATGATTTGGCAATCCATCTTTTGCGTCGGATGCACGTCAGTGAAGGATACGATTGTGTCGCTTATGTATTGATTTCCGATGATTGGCTACTTGATCGGAAGCAATTTCCAAACCGCATATGCGAATGGTTCGGACTAGTTGCAAATATACATAGCCATCGCATTGTAATGCACGCGAGTTGCATTAGTCAACCCACCATTTCTGGTGTTTCTGGCATGAAATAATCGTTCGACAAAACCGCCATTTTTCTACCGTCCCGATTTTTCTAATCTATTGAGACACTTGATTCTGGTATATTTTGTATTTAATTCTAGTATAACCCATACTTGATTCTACTATACTCTGTATTCAACAGAAAAGATGACTAGTAAAGTCACTGGAATTTCGGAAACTGCTATTTCATGTTATTGCAGTTAAGCAGTCCGCCAGAAAGCAGAGTGTTCAAACGAAACTCGAAAAATAGTTTTTTGGAAAACCAATAGGCCACTTGCCGATCATAAATTGGTCTTCTTTCTATATTTCATTTCTGAAAAATGATTTTATTTTAGTGATTTTTCTTTGACTAGTGTTGATCCCATGGTTGCCAGAATTAATGTTGATCCATTGAGTGAATTCAATGGAGGGGTCATGTTGTCGAAGACCAAGGCGCGAGAGAAAGTGGGAACGGACTGCTGATTGGGTCATAAACACAGGGGTCAGTGTTTTGATGTCTCCTGATTCTTCCACAATATATAGAATTAAAATTTTTCATGATGTTTGGTGGAGATAATTTAAGTTTTGTATGTGCTCCCAACGGGGGCACACACACTTCCATCCCACTAGTTTTATATGTTTGTCGAAATGTGTTCGGCTAGTACTTTGCCCTTGCTCAGATACCCGAAAAAAACTGTCCAATGCCAAAGGGACGTTCTAAACGCTTGACGACTTGGTTCAAGAACATTATGAGTCGTAGCCGTATCGCCGCGGACCTCATCGTCTCGCCATACTTATCGTTCAGTTTATCATCTGTTCCGTATCATGAAGTTACAAAATTGATTAAATATTTAGCTTCAAGATTACACTGATAGAAAAAATCTCTGACACCAAGAATCCATTCTCTTGAGACAACAGATTTTCTTTGCAAAAGCCAAATTCTCCAATTTGGGTGGAAACCCTCCACATGAGGATGTTCGAATGAATTCCCAATGTTGCTTGAACTTTATATTACGTGGTAAATACATCATATATCGACATGTGCTAAGGTTATACAGAAAAAAGGGAAAATTTAAATTAATAACAAAAATATAATTTTAGAAAGAGACATTCAATAAACTGATATGTAACACACTCATTCGCAAATATCTAACTATCGTAAAATATAAGAATTATAATAGACGGCACGAGGTACAAATACCGCTCAGATTTGAGCATTCGAAAACAAATCTCTTGTCTCAAGAGAATGGATTTTTGGGGTCGGAGATTTTTTGTATCAGTGTAGTAATAATTGATGTTTATGCTTTCTTTGTGTCTAGACATTTCAATACATTTAATGAGCCTCCCTTTAGCAATTAGGTAGTTTCCTTAGGAAATTTCATTCTGCTAGATATTTTAGATTAGCACCACTAAAATACTTTTAGTGCCTATTGTTGTGTCTAGAGACAGAAATCTAGACACTTCGTCATTGCTCTATTTTCCCGCCCCATCGAGTGAATCATTAGATTCGAAGGCAATCGTCGCCTATACCCAAAATTTCCTACCTGACAACTCTCATTACCTCAAGTTTTTCTCTGATCCACTATCCTTGTTTATCGTATCACCATGTCTTTGTGCGATTTCATTAGCTCACTATTAGTATGTCATTCAACATTTAAGCTTAGGTTTTGAGTTTTCAATTTCAGCTCCATCCTCAATCGAGTAAGAGTACATATTGTTGACCTCTGCTCAAGTTCAAATGCAGTCCATTTACTTATTCGCGACCCACTTTACACCGTCACTAGCCCAATTCCGTTTTTCTCAATGTTATTTACTGTTAAAGATTACTATCAATACTTCAAAAGATTTATAACTTAATAAATAATAAAGCAGTGTCAGTCAAAGGTATTCTCATAATCAATTTACCTAAATTAATCCACTAGCTTATTCTAATGTCCGGGGTGAAAATAGATTTTTGCACCGTCCATCATCCAAATACTTACGTCTTTTAGACGTTTTTGAAATCCTATCGATTGATTATAGCGACTTCTGCATATGCTGATGATTTTAAAATTGATTCCCTCACATGTTTCACGACTTCACAGTGCAACGATTTTCTCTCATATCATCAAGATAATTGAACTACCTGTGACTAAATGCCTATGTGATGTCATATGACAGTTGATAATAATTGTGATAATTAATTGACACCATGAGCAGCACTTTCCAATCATGTATTCACTCCGCTCCGATCACGGGCATCGCTCAGTTGATGCCCATCGTTAATGTCGATAGCTGGATGAGCTTAATTTATTGACGGAAAATATTTTTCAACCGTTGCGTCGATTCGTCCAATATTTCACGGATAATCGGGATAATGTAAGGAACTGAGAAAGGCACTTCAAAAACTCGGAGATCTGCCTTCTGCATAGTTTCTTAAGACAAAATTTCTGCCATAAATTGAGACTTCATCGTCTATTCTGTAATTGAGAGTAAGGAATTAAATGAGATACATTCGATGAGCAATTACATTCCCCGTTAAATGAGCCCAAAATGGATCCCTTAATCTTTATGATAAAAAAAAACCCCATTCCCAGAAAAAATAAAAATTTCTTGACACATGACGTCCGGCCGTGAAGAGAGTCGCGCGCTTCGCGCGCCATTCAAATATTCCTCTCTCCTTCTGTAATTGAAATTGAGAAATTAATTAAATTACTTTGAAATGGGTAATTGAATTTCCCGTCGAATGGGCCCGAATTGAGCCCTCAATCTTCATACGCAAAAAATAGAAGGAGACGTTCCAGACAAATTTGATTCCAAAGGCCGCTGTAGGATGAAACATCGATTCCGTTCTACGTTTGGACTCGGAGGCAAGCAGGTATTCCAGAAATATAGCGCACGAGGCCACAGGGAACCTTCCCCTCATTTCTCCTTGCATTCTCGTCAGAGTCGGAAACTGCAACATCTCTGTCGTTCGACGCGTGCGCATGACCCAGAGTTGGTGGCGGGAAAAGTTATTCAAAGACAGGTAGTTTGTCATAAAGTAAGATTAGTGATTTCGAATTCGAAATTATATTTTTCACGTGAAACTTCTTATGGGACTCTTCTGGTTACTCCTCGTAATTTTGTAAATGTTCATGAGATACCGTTTTTGGGGGAGGTAGTTTTTATTTTTTCTCATCCCCTGCTCCAACGGAAAATACCTAGAACTTGTGGATTATGTTTCTGGCGCTGAAAATGCAGCTTCTGCTGACAACCTTTCCTGATTAACGTATTTGGAAAAAAAAAACAATTCAGTTTTAACGGTAATGACACAAACCATTTTTTTTTATTAACCGAATGAGTCGCAGTGGCCGGTTATTGATACATCCAGGAAAGGGCTCCAAAGGGAAAGAGCTTCTTATTCCTTCTCATCGAAAACGTTATAGTCTTGAAACTACATACTTCTCAATAATTTCTTTGCCAGGGAAGATAACGCGAGATGAGGGTTTTTTCACCGACAAATTTAAATTTTCCCACTTAGTAGGTGTTCGCCTAATTTCATCATATCTCGGCGTTTCAAGCTATTACCAATCGTTTAGAGCTATTGTAACAAAAATGCCTGGATGTATGTAACGCTGTGTATGTGTATCTGTATGTATGTGCCATAAATTTTTGTCCAACGATTTCTTCAACACCAATTGAGCGATTTGATTATTTTTTTTTAATTGATGCGTGTTCACGTAACTAAGAGCTGATTATATTTTGGATCGAATTGATACAGTGGTTTCAAATTTATCCAGAAAAGTATGATACCCCAAAACCATAAAAATTTTCAATGGATCAGCTTTTCTTAGCGCATGTTAGGATCGAGTTAATAAAAGTCATAATTGAAAGATGGATGCTGTTCTCAGGCTTGTGTAAAATTTGGCAAAAATTCATCTACACATTTAATAGTTATTCACTTTTTGCAAGTGGCGCGAAATTTTTCTTCACATTCAAACTTGCAAAGTCCCATATGCGCCATCTGTAGAGAATGACTCTCAACTTCTGCCCAATAACTTCTCTTTGGCTTGGGCCTAGTGTTTTCCGATACACCAAAGAGTATCAATACTCTGCAGTGAATCGAATCGAAGAGTTCAGTATGGATCCGCCAAAGTATCGATCCTGTATTGGTAAACAGTACTTAGGCCGGTATAACTGTGCGTGCTTTGTGCAATTTCATTTCGAAAAATTTTGCGATAAAACATCCTACTTTAAAATTTCACTGTCAATACATTCATTTACATCATCAGAAGAGATTATAAATTTTGGAGCTGGGAATACCGCTGTGTAAGTAATGTCACACGGGAAGTTGTATGCGTGGCCCGATGGGGACACATAGATCGCACTACTCAAAAATGAAATCCAGAAAGACGACTAATTAGCTCTAGGACAAAAGCCTTTTTTTTCCCGAAAAAAATTATATCAAAACTGTGACGATCCTAACGGAAAACCTCTTTTATAATACACTCACAATAAAGCATTATTATTATTTTGCCGATGTCCAATTGCGCGAGAATAAATATTCAGCAAGTTAAATATTCAGAAATATTCAAATGGCTCTGTGAGGCGAGAAATAAAAAAAGAAATGTAAAATTCAATTATCCAAGCGGTACTTTTCGCCCTCCCGGACATTCATTGCTCAATTCCCAGGGGTGAGTTTACTAAGAGCCCTTACGACTAGCCGTAACAATAACGCTGGAGGATTCGAACGGGGTTGCCCGGATATTTTCATGAGCATTTAACGCTTCAGTCTTGGCTACACATCCGAGACTCATCCAGTGTCAGGAGTGTATGGAGGAGCTTTAAACATATAGCAATATTCGCGTCTCCACCCACCCCCCCTCCCCCTCCCGCATCTTGCAATGGTGGTAAGTACTTTGCTACTCCACCCGTCTCATCCTTCGACAACGTAGATTGCGGCATAATGAAAACCAAATAATACCCCTTAGGCGCGTATATCAGGATAACGATACCCCACCGACCAACCATCGTGCTCATGTCGTCCATAAATGAATCCAAAGCGCACTACTTACAATGACTCGAGTGCCGGCTTATTCACACTAGATTTTCACGGAAAAGCTTGAGGAGCTTGAAAAGGATTTGGCAAGAAGTACTTGCTTTAGAATCAGATGTAATCAAGAAACTCGTGAGATCTTTTATATCAAATGAATCCGCGAACTATTATTTTCAATTCATGGATGATCAATATCAATCAGAGAGGTGATGAATTTTGCAAATCGACTTAACTTGCACATCGCTTATATTGAAAGCCTAAATTTAGAAGGACAATTTGGGAAAAGAGTAAGAGCTGAAAGGTTGATCAGATTGGTCTAAGCATAAAAATCAGCTGGATATTCAATTCATATGAAGGTGGGTAACGGCCGTGTGGTTAGAGCGCTGGCCTTTGGCGCAGGAGGTCCAGGGATCGAATCCCTCTAAGCAGAGTCTCCTTTCGGTAGTGTAGAATTCTCCAGGATATAATTTCTATCGTCGAGCAGGAGTTTCGTAAAAGTGGTGAAAATGGCTGTACAAATTGAGATCTACCATGGTTTTCCTGAAATTACTGGTTAGAGCAAGGAATATAATGTCCATTGAGCATGTCACCAGTGGCTTCAACTGTGTGAATGCTGTACAGCTTTGGGAAAAAGTCGGTGCCCATTGGTACCGCTAGGAGGTCTCGCGGTATATCGTAAATCGGATCGAAGCGTAAATAAAAAAATCGTAGATAGGTACCGATGAGCTGACATTATTATTGGTTGTTTGACATACCGCATTTTCATTCATCACTTTTTTCCCACTACTAGCGCCACCCCGGCCGCGAGCGGCCGGGATGTTGACCAACTTTTCGAATTTACTTTTTTCTTATTTAAATGATTGGGAGTTTGAAATGAAATTTGAAATATTTTGATTTTCAATTTTTGTAATTACAAATTACAATTACAACTATTAATACTTGAATTTGAGTTTGATTTTTTTCAATTGAATCTCAAAATAGATATGTTTGCTTTGGAATTTGAATTTGAACTTGAAAAAAAAATTTCAACGTAAAATTGAATTTTAAAATTGGAAAAATAAAATTGTAAATTTTTTGAATTTAAAATATGAGCCCGCGCGAAGAGGAACATGGCGACGCACATTTCAAAGCCAATCAGGCTGAACATGAACGAAAACAGTATGCCGGGCCACATGACGATTGAAATCAGTGCAATGGCCGCTGCCATGACATGCTGGGTCATTTTTGGGAAGGATTAGTGGTGGATGAAGTCGACGATGCGCAAACAACGGGTTTAGTCGAGGACGTGCCTGGACAAAAAGACGGTTATGACACACAAAGTACGTAACTATCGCGCGGGACTAAAGTACGCATGCCTTGCAGATGCGCAGAAGCAAAAATGGTTCTGCGGGAATGTCGATCGCAAATTATGCGTACACATTAGACAAGTGTCGTTCATAAGAATTCATGTATTTTGTGTCAATTTCTCGATGTCAGTCGCAAAACAATCGATGACTCGCATCTAATCGACTTTCATGTCGATCTGTCGATTGTTTCCTGTTCTTTTTATACTAGTTCCTTGCCGGTGGCCGCTGCGCGGCCACATGTGATTTCCATTTCAATTTTTATCATGGCATCGATAATCGAGATTTTCCTTCGATAATCGAGTTTTTTCTTCGATAATCGATTTATTGCGATTTTCATTCGATTCGTGGTCGAAGCTCTCAATTATATATAAGGATAAGGATTCTGATGATGTAAATGGATGTATTGACACTGACATCTTCAAGTAGGAAGTATTACCGCAACATTTTTCAAAATGAAATTGTACAAAGCACGCACAGTTATACCGGCCCAAGTACCGTTTACCAAAACAGGACCGATACTTTGCAGGATCAGTACGGAACTCCTTGATTCGATTGACTGCAGAGTATCGATACGCTTTGGTGTTTCAGAAAACAATAGACCCAAGCCAAAGAGAAGTTCCGGGGTAGAAGTTGAGAGTCATCTTCTCTCCAGATGGCGCATATGGAACTGTGCAAGTTTGAATGTGAAAACAAATTTCACGCCACTTGCAAAAAGTGAATAACGATTAAATGTGTAGATGAATTATGACTTTTATTAACTCGATCCTAATATGCGCTAAGCAAAGCTGATCCATTCCAAATTTTCCTGGTCTTGGGGCGTACTTTTCTGGATAAATTTGGAACCACTGTATCGATTTAATCCAAAATCTAATCAGCTCTTAGTTACATGAAACCGCATTGACTAAAAAATAAGTAATCAAATCGGTTCATTGGTTTTGAAGAAATCGTTGGACAAAAATGTACGGCACAACCATTTTTCAGTTACGTCTGTACAAAATGCAAGCATCATTCTTGTCAAACTTTACATTAGTTTGGGGGGGGGGGGGGAATAATGATTCCATCTCTATTCGCAGGTGTGGGCGTTACGAATGGATGTAATTAAAACCCATTCCATACATCGTTGACGTCAACATAAGCCATGATCCCGACGAGGAAAAGAACCTAATGTGGATTTCTCTGATTTAATCTCGCGGCGGTGGCTGACGATAAAATAACATGAAATTGCTGGGCAGTCGGAGAGCCGGCGAGCCCACAGGGGCTCAAATGAGAGAAAGTGCTTTACTAACGCGCTCACGGAGTCGTATTGCGCCCCAGTCAAAAGTTGAGGCTGAAAGGGGCGTCCATTCGGCAATGGATAATTGTATGTGGTGGATTAGTTTGCGTACCAACATACGAGAATTAAAAAAAATCAACAGAGAGGGTTGTAATTACTTGATGCTGAATGTAAATGCAGAAACAGCATTTCAATAGCTGAGGTAAATTTTGTGTTTGGTGTAAATCTGAAAAGGGAATTATTTATCGCCATAGCTTCATAAAAAAATGCAATTCGTTTTATGCTCCATTATATTGATTTCATCATAATTATCCTGAACTTGGATGGGTCTTCTACGCCAGTAGACTCGCATGGTGAGCGAGGCGCCGCCGGTAGTTTCGACGGCGCAGATCATCTCAAATGTTCAAGCCGGTGAAGGTGGCTCATAAAAGTAATTTCAGTCAGTTGGTCGCATAGGACGGCACAGTGCCGCCTTACTAGTTTTGTGTTGAAAACCGTTGGGGACGTAGTAATTTTGAGTATGACAAAATTTGCTATGTATATAACAGTAATTTTGTGGAAACAAGTGAGAAATTGCGACGGGGTGAGAAAAATAATGCCGGTGACGATATCAAAATCTGGTGAATTAAATTCTCACTCCCTTCGCGAGGAGCCGATAATTAGGCAATAATGAACCACTCCACTCCGTATTATTTGTTTCCTACAAATGATGAGAATTCTTCAAACTCCAATGAAGCAGGTTTAGCGCGTGGGAATGCAACAAACTTGATTCGCCAAAGGGCATCATTAACAGACCCTGCAGTGTCCTCGCTGCGTTTTTTTTCCAATTTATTGTTATCACTCTTTCCATTCGCTCCGGTCACTGAGTAATTCCATTAAATTTTGCGATTGGCTATTTTAATGACAGTTATTGGATTGCACTCATAAAAATATATAGAAGAACCAACAACTACTCACTGTACATCCTCATGTCCAGACCTTATTCATCTATTTGCTTCTACATTGATATCAATTATTGCCTCTAAGATATATATAATAAAGAAATTATGGGATTGTACATTGTGGCAGCGGATGGAATGAAATGTTCTTCCCGATAGATCGAATCAATAACCTCCCGATATTTGTAAATGTATGTGGAATTTTGTAGTATGCCGGGATATTGCATTTTGCAATGAAGATGAATTGTTCGACAAAAAACGGTGATGGACGTGAACACACATACACACATACACACACACACATACACAGCGACCCACACGCACACACCCAGATGCAAAATGGGATCGCAAGACCGGACGGGAAACTCAACCCCGGATGACCGCGCGGTGGAGGAGGGGGAGGGGGGTGGCCGGGGGCAGTTGCCTTCCATCATAGTACAGAGATTTCCTCGGTTATATACTCCATAATTAGGAACTATAGTGATTTGAATGCCGGAAGTGAACTTCGATTGCATTGAGTGGACACTTAGCTCCGTAGTATTGCTCACAAAGCAAGGACTCGCGGCGGATCCTGTGGGTGAATACCAAGAGAACAAGGAGTGAAACAAAACACACGTGGAAGATCGGGAAAGAATCGCCCATGTGCGAAGCAATTCCAGTCCTGAGGGATAAAACGATGGAAAACAACTTGAATCCTACAAATGCCATGTGATTTCTCGCAGATTTCTGACGCGTTAAGTATGGCTCTTCACATCAACGTATTACTACTTGTTTATAGGAGGAGCTGTTCATCTGGGCTAGATATATGCAAAAAAAAATAGGTGGGAATAATCCGAGTGTTAATATTGCATAATGGGTGCGAAGGTGTGCACAGAAATATATTACTATATTGGTGCAGAAAACTGCGTGAGTGTAGATTTATAGTGTTGATTTTTTGGAAATTTACATGAAATTTCAATACCCCCGAGAAATTTGACCGTAAACAGAGCTAGATTGCTTCACACAAGGACGTATTGCAATTCTTGCAGTCCTTGGAATAGAATTCTGCCCAGGCATTTTTCAACGCATCGATATGCATAATATGTACAATAATATTGCACATGTATCCCTATGTCATTGGTCATATGTAAGCAACGTATATTTAATGTGTGCACCTTATATACAATATATAATTCCGGATAGTTCTCGGATGATCTTCCTGTGATACATGGATCTGATTGTTAGTATAATAAACGGGATGTGGGTTTGACCCTCTACGGGTCGAACCAATACCTTCCCGATCGTTCCCCCGTATATGTACAAAATTTCGGTTTGTGTCTCAAATTGTGAACGTTTTAAACTTTTCAAAATGACCAAATATGTGAAATTTTATAATTCTTAAAATATGGAAAAGAGAAAATTTGGAAAAGAGATTTTCCAAATAGAGATAGATAAATAATTCAATTTGTGAAAAACTATGAGGGTTAGCATAAAAAGTCACAAAATCAAATGTGTACTTTTACGTATGGAACAACTTTCATTTAACACCTCATTTCGTATCTCTAATTATTGTCGCGATACAGCGACATAAACAACCCATTTTGTTAATAACAATTAACTATGGTTGTTGGCAAAAAAGCCATAAAACATACCTAAGATCGGGAAGTTAATTAATGATAATGAAGAAAGATGAGCGGTAGAGAATGCACAAAGATTGTTATGAAACATATGACATTCACAGGTAATTTTGAATTTTTTTTTTCAAATATGAACCTTATTATACACTTTTATCAGGCTACGAACCCATCGTAAAATACGGGATACTTTTAAGTTTTTTTCCTGCTTCATTCTCTTGGATCAGAATTGTTGTGTTAAATTGAGCACCTGGATACTATTGATTAATTAAGACAATTACACAACTCTAGTGAATTCGTTCAGATAAACAGATAAATAATTGATCCAGTGTTCATCCAATCAACCCTGCATGTGACATTTATCATGTTATTTTCCCACTAAAGTGGTCGGCAATATTCCTCACTTTGTTTACACTGAAAATACTGAATGAAAGCGTTGATTACCGTTAAATTGAATCAACATAAAAACTCCCATAAAAATTGTAAATAAATGCGCACAAAAACAATCCCTCATACAAATATGGCTGAAAAAATGCTAATACGGGTTTAAGTTCGCAAGCACGAACTTAAAAAAGCTCGAAATAATGACCAACTCGAATGTCCCTCTCAGAACCCTACAATTTTTGTTTCAAACATTTTTTTGTTACATGGCCCTGTTGAAAGATATTTAGGTGCAATTTTTCAAATGGGACACCCTGTATAATTCAAAAACCTTCATCATTGGCGGAATTACTATAAATTAGGCATTACCATAAATTCCCCAAAATAAGTATTCGTAAATAGTAAACTTCCATTTTTTCTAACAACAGATCTAGATCACAAAATAGATAGAAAAAATATTTTTCGCGGTTTTCCAGGATGTCCTAATCCTTGGGGGATTCCAGTTTTGGTAAAGCAAGCAACGGTATTAGTTGTAAAATTCATCGTCTGCAGGAACTAAGTCATCTTTTTTGGCTAGGCATACACCTCTCACTGTTTTGGAAATAACTTTCGTCTCCCTAGGAATACCCACATAGAAAAATATATATGTTGGCCATAAAGCCATGTATTTCACCATTGTCAAAATACATGGCTTTTTGGCGTCGTATATAATTTTCGGTAGGGGTAGCCAATAAAAATTGTCAAAGGGAAATTCTGCCCATCTCATTGGTTACCGGTATGTATTTGTAATTCCCAAATGTTCAGTACACCATGGTATGTATAAAAATCGAAAAATGCGTTACGCGTATCTCAATCTCAATTACCGCAATGGTTCATCATCATTCAGTGATTAAGTTGAACGATGTGTAGCAATTCATCTATTCGCTATCAAAATATCTTCTCATCAATTAGCGTTTTGGTCTTTAGTCATTAGTTCAAACCAAATTTGACCCTTTTTCGGTCATTTTCGGCTTACTATCTGCTTGTGACGAGTTCGGGAAGTTGGGTCGTAGTACTACAAAAGTATACCTGAGATTTACGACCTCAGGGAAGAGGCCAATTCTCAACTTTATCACAGGCTGCGACTGCACCGAACACCTAGAGAGTTGCGAGACACCAGCACCTCGCTGACCACTGAATGATTGACATCAAAATAGCCGAACAGAATTTAAACCATTATCATTTTTTCAACTTCCCGATTAAGGGAAGTTATTGTAATGGCCCCGAAAATCAGAAATGGAAATTTCATCATATCTCTACGTTTTAAAGTTTCTCTAGTCGTTCTAGACCATTTTTAACAAAATGTCTGTATGTATGTGTGTTTGTGTGTTTACGCGTACGTATGTGCCCACAATTTTAGGACAACGATTTCTTGTAAACGAGTCACACGATTTGATCATTTTTTTTTAATCGATACGTCTTCACGCGATTGAGACCTGATGAGATTTTGAAAGAAATTCATGAACTAGTTTCCGATTTTTTCTTAAACATGAAGCATAAAAATCGCCAAAAGGTTTAATCAATCATTATTTACGAAGGAAAGTTGTGATCAAGCTAATCAAGCTGATCAAAATTTGACTCACTTTCATGTAGTGAATCATTTGTTATTGGTTGATTTTGAGTGGGGCGAAATTTTGATGAGTATTCAAACTTTCAGATTCGGTCTAGATCCGAAGTTGTCCGACTACCGCCGGCGCATGCGTGTTTGCCCGCATTTGCACGGAAGAGTCTGAATGCGCGTTGGGCAGTGTGATTGGTCAGTGCGTCACGTGACACAGTCGCAGGTAGCGACACCTGTTGTATTCCAGTATTCAAAATTTCATGATTCCTATTTTTTTCTCTGAAACCAGTATTTGAACATTTAATTTTTCGGACGTATCCGAAAATCTAGCAATGGTATAACTTGAATCCTAATTCCACAATTCTTGAGAAACCTATCTATTTTGAGAGGCTCTAAGTCTTTATCCGTCAATAACGCAGCGATGGCAAACGGAAAACGATTATCATCTTGTGGGTAATTCTGTAATGTGCCGAAATGTTGATCCTGTCTAACTCTCACGTATGGGTTTCACACATTCAATATTCACAATTTTACAGTCATTTGAGTTTAAAAACCATTCTATCTCTCCATATTATAAATTACTTTTATATTTTCCTCTTTTCTCTATGACAGAAACTGCCTGAACACTGTCAGAATATACGGAACAATTTTCCCCACGGGCGCCAATAAATAACCAACCTGCATGATTTTAATTGCCATAGGATGTCCCACCTGTCTAAGAAACTCTCAATGCACCGAAGCAGTAAGTTTTCCTCATAAGGACACACTGGTAAGTACAAGCCGGTAGGAAAATCCCCCGAAACAATAAAGCAGCGGTGGGGTATTCCACCCAGGGAGTTTCCTTCTTACCCACTTTACTCACTACAGGAGAAATGTTATACCTCGAGACACACATTTGACTCTGTGTATATCTATGTACAAGTATATGTGTGTGCCTGTGTATACACAAATACTGGGTATTTCGCCATCGGTAGCCCGTACGTTATACGCTCAAAATTCATGGCACCGTACTTGCTATATATATGCACTTGCACTTGGTGGCTCCGGTGGCTATAATGGATATATCCTTTACTACTATGCTAGAATGGGTGGCCTACTGAGAACGATGGTGGGAGAGGGATGAAAGGAGATTTTGGGTGCGCCTGTCTATATGACTATATGACCGTATGTCCTATAGAGATACCATGGACCATGGGTTTTAGTAGGTAGAGGTATCGCATCGGTATGGGCTACGTATGTTAACCGTTAGTATCAATATACGGCGTTGTCCGGTATGACCCAGCTTCCCCAGCATCTTTAGAATTACAAGCCCTGTATAAAGATCATAATTTTCAACAAGCCGCGTAGAAAGTTATTGCAATGACTTCGCCAGGAATAATTGCCGTTTCAAACTACGTAGCAAAAAAATGTTTGAGTGCGTACATGCGCGTGCGTGCGCGAATTTTCTTTCGAAGTCAAGCTTCTTTAGGTGTATTTGGGTGTGAATTGAATACACGCGAGTCCCTATGTTACAAAAACCGACCCGATTGGGGAGGGGGAAGCGCCATATATGGAGTGATTCCGTACTTTACTCGCTAGGATGTTGAGACGGTATGCGTGGTACGGGGAGGGGAGCACGAGAGAGAGAGAAAAATAGAGCATTCACGCACTAGACCCATTTGCAACGTGTTGCACGGGAACGTCGATAATGACGCCTTCGTCATAATTTAACGCAGGGCGTAAGATGGCGTGGTACGCATTTTCTATCCACGGTTAGAAACCAACTGTTTTCCAGTCTGGTGTGTTAATGTATACTTTATATATGTGCTGAGCGTTATTTTCTATATCATATTTTATGTCCGGAATAATTTGGTGTGTGTGTGTAAGTCAAAAGTTTTCATTTCTTACTTCAGTTATCACAAACCGATAAGTTCACTTGTAGAAAATCGTGAGATGGAAACGGAATAAAAAATCTTTTGTATATTGATATAATTGAATTGTTTTAAATCATAACCTCCGATTTACACTGATATTAGAGCCACTGATTCTATCCCATCTTCAGCAGTAGAAAAAATATTTACAGAATATCATGACATCTCTAGAAATTCGGCTCCTGCGAAGTTTCACTTCTGTCGCCGAGGTCTCTACGCACATGTTTTTTTTACTCTTTCTCTATCCGTATTCAGCTACAGGGTCCGCCGTAAGGCCTCGCTTTGTGGCTAATAATACGGAGCAGAGTACCCACCCGATGCCGCTGGCTTGAACGTTCATGGCTGCAGAAGCTATCATATTTTCAAGTCACAGAGTAAAAGACCCAGAAAACTTATGGAATACCTGCGCCTGTGATGGAACCAAGTGCTCCCTCTGCCGACCGCCTTGGGTTTCGGTTAGGGTTCGGGGGAACTGTCTCATTACATGGGTACCACCGACAGCACACACGAGAGGTTCCTGCTGTAGATTAGAATCCATAACACAATATTTCATCACGAACAATGTTTTCCAGGGTAACTTAGGACCTTTGACGTAGTACACGGAAAGAAAAAGAACATAATTATTAGACCCCTGGTGACTAATCTGAGGACGAAATTTCCGTGAGTCGAAAAATTAGACTTTTGGCCGACTCTTTCTGTTGTTTCGGGATAGTTTTTATACTCACTGGGATGAATTTTTGGACTCTCGGAAATTTCGTCCTCAGATTAGTCACCAGGGGTCTAATAATTATGTTTTTTTTCTTTCCGTGTAGGCAGAAACTTCATCGACCTCTGGGCGTGTGTGTGTGTTTGCGTGTATGGGTGTGTCTATGCGAGTATGGGTATGTGTGTGCGTGTATGTGTATATGTGCATACCTTGGACCGAGTAAGTAGGGAGCAAAATGAAAAAAAGATTATATGGGTTGGTGAAAACTTAAATTTCGTATGTGTAATGTTTAACACCCTCTCTTGCACGAAGACTTCTTCATAAAACACCTCATTTTTTAGGAAAACGATTTCCATGTACATTCTCTCATTTCTATGCACAAATAATGAAGTTGACCCGTAAATGCTGACCACTACCTCTCTAGTTTATTTTCATTGTTGAGAACCACCTGTCGAAATGGTTGTCTGAATAATTCCACATTTATTGCCTCAGAGAGTTATTTGTCATTATGAGATTGACAAGTGAAATATCAAAATCATTCAAAAGTCCGCTCTAGCGTTCTGAAGTTTCAAAATCCTTTAAATTTTAAATCTTCGTTAAAATTTAAGAATATCCAATTGTGGTAAGAAAAGCGGGGATCAGAATAAAACATGTCAGCACTAAATGTCCAAGAGCCGTTTTAGCATAGAGCTTTATGATGCATACACTTTATTACTGCAAATGGATGGAAAAGTCAGTTCATAAGTTATGAGATATAAGTATTGACCATGTCGTTCGTTCTGTTTTCTTCATTTAACACAGATGTTATCGGAATTGTGACAAGAATCAGAAGATCACAGCTGCCATGTAGGATTCAGATAGATAAGGTTACAGTAAGTGCAAATAGGGGGCGCGCGCGCGTGTTTGTGTGATTTTTTCAAGAGAAAAAAAGAGAAATAAGGAAGTCAACCGTCTCCCTCACACTTTCTTATTTCTGCTGCCTTCCTCTTTTGCAGTGAAACTGCTATAGGTGGCTTTGGGTATGAATCGAATACAGGCGAGTCCGGATGTTACAGAAACCGACACCATTGGGGAGGGGGAATTGCCGTATATGGAGTGCGTACGTACTTTACGTGCGAGGATGTAGAGACGGGATGCGTGGTACGGGGAGGGGAGCACGAGAGAGAGAAGGATAGAGCATTCACGCACATCTAGACCCATTTGCAACGTGTTGCACGGAAACGTCGATAATGGCGCGTTCGTCATAATTTAACGCAGGGCGTGAGATGGCGTTATGCGCATTTTCTATTCACGATTAAAAGCTGTTTCCCGGTCTGGTGTGCTAATGTATACGTTATATATGTGCCGAGCGTTATTTTCTATATCATAATTTATGTCCGGAATAATTTAGTGTGTGTGTTACTCAAAAGTTTTCGTTTCTTACTTCACTATATAATTTCGAAGGTTTCAAGCGAGTCGCTTGATGAATTATTTGCGTTCACATCACTCAATATGAATTAAGTCGCAAGTCAGAGTGAGAATATATTCAGTCTTGACCTGTGTTATTTTGATCTAGTGTCTCACCAGAATTGGATGAAATTAAATTTTAATCGACATTCAAAATGTGGAGTATTTTAAAGCTTCAAATTGTATTCCAGAGATTTTTTCACCATCTACTATTCTAGCTGTATTGCCAAGCCCATAATGAAGAATCATCATTAAAGGTTACAACTGTATAATTGTGCAGATGTATATATCGAATTTGACATACCAGTCAAAATCAATAAAGCCAAAATTTGATTCTGATTGTGACCTACGCAGTATTGTTGCCGATGTGTAATTTTAATTTGACTCGGTATCGAATTTCGAATCCTCTTGCGATTTACAACGGGGGGGGGGGGGGGGGGGGGGAGGGTGGGTTCCATCATAGGCGCCAGCCATCGTGGCACAAGGGTTTCTGGAGGTTTACCCTGTGTTTAGAAAGACGATGGCCTAAAATGGCGAAAGTCGGCCCCAGCCGCATGGGTTGGTGTCCGGTACACCCCCTAAAGGAATGCTTAACGGCCGCTACCCGGGGCGTATAAATGGGAGGGACGGAGAAAAAAAAACACACACACACGAAGTCTCAGGGCTTCGGTCCAGTGGATAGAGTTTATGTCGATAGTATCAAAGTTCTTGGATTCCGAACCATAAAATCGGAACGCTAAACCGGACGAGAACCCACCCCGACGGTGTCATCATCCTCCGACGCGGGGGGGGGGGAGGATAATGACACCGTCTTCGATACTAGTTTCTTGAGGTTTACCCTGTGTGCAGAACTATGATGGCTCAAATGGCAAAGGTCGGCTCAAATGGCAGAAGTGGGTGGTCAATACTGTCTTTCGAAGCAATGTTTAAGAACAGCAATCGTGAAGTTGCTGAGCACAAATGGGATGGATGCAAAAAATGCTCCTTATGTCAAATGAGTGAAGATACTTACTTAACGTCCCAAAAAAGTGAAAATTGCATCCACAATATGTTTGGCATTTGAGAACACTTGGAAAAAAAGCAATGGTAGAGCTTTGAAGATAGCCCACCCGGACGTTTTACTCGTTGAATTATCCGGAAATATTATTCATTTTATCATGAAAAAATTCTTCCCGTTATGAGCGGAATTTTTCCTACATTATTGATCTTTAACTTTTAATTCAATTGCGATTGAAAGGTGAGAAAAATAAACAGGCTAACTCGTGGAATATGAATGATGCATAACGGGAGGAGCTGAGAGTTGAGGCATAGAATATTTTCAGATATATGCTAAGTGTCCCACACTTCCAGCCCCCCTCCCCCCCCCCCCACCCCCGCCCACTCGTGAAACTGTGAACGTATACCGGGAAAGATTGAGAATGCCCGTTGTTACGATTTATATGACGTCTTTTGAAGTATCGGGTAAGTTTTTAACTTTGACTTTTATCTTTTTCCGTGATATTTTCATCTTCAGACTTTTACATAGAGTAAAAACGGGTGATATGTCGTATTGGAAGAATTTTATCGACTGAGTTATTGTTTATTTTTTATTGCAAATGGAAATATTGAAATGTTTATTTTTTCCAATCTCAAGTGCGGTTGAAAATATACTTTGAAAAAAGGAATTTGAATTCTCCGAATCTTTCCATTGCTTTGATGAGCTGATTGTGATCGAATGTCGGGGTAATGGAGTCTGATAAATGAGATGTGAGTGTCATCTTCAATGGATCATATCAATAAAAACCATATCAAGAAAACCAAAATTGTTTTACAGATTCAAAATTTCCTTTCCTCACCGAACGGACAATTTCTCAACTGGTATAGGAAGCTTTTGGGGGGTGAGAGTGATATAAAAGTCGTATGGGGAGCCTCAAGAACGGAAGAGAAAGCAGGACTTCCCCGAATGCCAAGGTAGCAATAGGGAGGTCGGATAAAAAAAAACTTACTAGAGACCTTACATTTCCCATGGGATATTTTCCGTGATACTGACTGCCTTACAGACTCCTCACTTACGGATTGATACTCAATTCCCGTCGAATTTAGCTCTCCATCGAGGGATCATTGGAGAAGATCGCCCAGAGTCGCCTCGATTTCGTTTAAATTCGATAACACCGGCAGTGCCGCCGACAATGACGAGCGCGAACAAGTCCTTCAGTTATCGGCCTTTTTTGCACCCCTATTTTCGTGAGTTTATACCACTTATCCAATCATCTCTTAGCCCATTTTCCCATGTGGCATAAGGAGATTTCCGTCAATAGGGGTGGAAGAAAAATTGGCATGCTATGACGAGTGGGAGCTTGTAGATGCATTTTGTTTGATATTTTACTGCTCGGAAGTAGTTGTGGCATAATTCATATCGTTGAAAGGTGAAATGTTGTGAACATAACGATTGCGCAACGAATAATTTATAGAGGAGGTTATTCGAAACACACACACTCATCAACCCACCCGCCCACCCACCCACACACACCCACCCACCCACACCCACTCACCCAGCCACCCACACACACACACACACACACCCACACACCCACACATATACCTACCCACCCATACACACAGAGACACATACATATATATACACACACGCAGTAATTTGCTGAACATTATCCCAAATGTGCCGAAAATCTTGTAATACGAATTCAGAAGTTTCATACAGGCTGGCTCTAAATTCCACCAGTGGAATAAATTTCCACAGTGTACAATCAATTTAGGTCGGCTCTCATTTGAATCGTAGGGCGAAAGGGAGTTTGTCTAAATCTGCGAATGACCCCGTATTATCAGCATCAGACTCATTAAAAATCATCCGTCTTGATTTTACAAACTTGAAGCTGGATGTCACCGGAGAATATAAACGTGGAATGCTCTGCAGCATCGATGAGCAATCCATTTTTTCTGAAGTTCTTAATATCGTATCTCATGCGGATATTGCAATATGGCAATATTCCGATGACGCACTCACAACTATTACGTGGTACATCGGATTCCCGCCTGGCGAAAATATTTGTAACTTTTCTCAGATTCAGATTTCCAGTCTATTGATTGATATAGGATATTCTGGGGATGTAGATGTGGCAGCCAGTTTCTTGAATGATATTAGCAAGATACGATATGTGATACCAATTGAGAAACATCGATAACGTTCAAGAAATTGGATGAATTTCATGTTTTCTCTGTCGGAAAATGATAACACGATTTTATGCCTCTTTGATAGTGTGTTTTCGCTATTAGTTTTTTCAACTTTCAACATATTTTAGTTGTGTCAATCCCCCAATTATCTATGAAAATTTTTCCAATATTCCAGGTCACTTAAAGTTTAAACTTCACACAGCGTTCACTTTCTTTTCTACTTCATTCTGGTTCCAATTCACAGGTGGAGTGCCATGAGAACTTTGTCTTCAAAAATTCAATGGGAAGATGAGAGGCTTGCTCAACGGATGAACCGAGTGGTCTTTACCTAGGCTATGTGCAAGGAGTTGAAACTTTTCGGTAGCTATTAGAGCAGACTTCTGTCTTGCGGCTTAAAATTAGTTTCACTCTAGTTACAACCATGGATAACAGGTTAAACCGCTGGACCTCTTGGGATATGTAATACCATAGGATACCCTCATGAAATGGTCAGTTGAAATTGATTTGTAATAGTTCAGCATAGTCGTAATTAATTCTTCAAACGTATAATTCATACTTACTGAACTGAATTCCATGACCTTGAGGAGCCATAGAGTCAATGCGAGGTTGAGTACAACCATAATCATGAGACCCAGCACTAGGGAGTAC
Source organism: Asobara japonica (assembly GCA_026005395.1). Lineage (NCBI taxonomy): Eukaryota > Metazoa > Arthropoda > Insecta > Hymenoptera > Braconidae > Asobara > Asobara japonica. The sequence goes on along the minus strand of BQMI01000539.1, from coordinate 1,289,531 downwards.
AAACATCGCTTTCTCCATCCATACACACCAAATCTGAAACCATTGCATGAGGGCGGATGATGGGTGTCATCGCGCTGTGGTGTACATGTTCTTGATGTAGGTGAGGATTGTCGAGGTGATCTACTTTGTCTCGATATACTATTAGCATTACCCCCCTCGTCCGTCCAATTTGTTTGCCCTCTAGACATCCTGAAACAGAAATGGTGAACGAAGATTCGTTAAAATCATGCATTAGGACATGTTTAAACTATTCACGAATATATCAAATGTAAAAAAAGTGAGGCGTCATGGGATTGACGGTAAATTGATCCAAATTTTTTGACGATTTCTCGAGAATTATTGGAAATTTTGAGATACTCAGTTCTTTTAAATGTTTGAAAAATTTTTCCAAATATTCACAAAATTTTCTCACATTTTTAAAAAACCTGCAAATTATTTAAAAATTGTTCCACACTTTTTCTAAATTTTTCCACAGTTTTTTAAAATTATTAGAATTTTTCTCCAATTTTGTTCTAACTTTGTCCAAGTTTTTTGTAAATCTTTCCAATCTTTTTTTTTCGGAATTTTTAGAAAAGTGCTCCAAATTTCTTCAAACTTATAGCAATTTTTTTTTTCAATTTGAAAGAAAAATTGCAAATTGTTTCAAAATTCCTCTGAACTCTTCCAAAAAAATTTCAATTTTGTTGTCAATTTTTCTGTTGTATTTTGTTAATTTTTCCAAAAAGAGCCAAATTTTTTCCGAAAGATTTTTCCAATTTTTTCAACATTTTTCTAAATTTCCGAAACATTTCCAACATTTTTCAAAATGTATTGAAATTTTTTAAATTTTTTCCATTCTTTCAAAATTTTTCCCAGCTTTGTCAAAATTTTTGAGAAATTGTTTCAAAAATTTTCTAATTTGTTAAAAAAAAATTTCAATTCTTTTCAAATTTTTTTGAACCGCCGTAGCGTATCTCGATATATACATACCACTTGTGCGCATCGCCTTTGCGTCGATGGCAGAGACGGGGAGATGGGTAAGCAGTGGAGTATATCTATATATTTTTGTCAAAGAAAGTTGCCTATCCCGAGAGCAAATGTATCCGAGCCCACCCGCGGCATTAGATGTTCCACATCAAAAATCCTTGAAGCAGGCTATTGACATTCGGAACCAGTTGCGCTTTACAGAATTACAAATGAATGGTACCAGCATTCGAACCCGGGTCTCGTTCTTATAACCACTACGTAACGATAAAACTGTCATACGAGTACGAGCGTTCCTTACCCTCAACTCTTCAAATAACATATTGCTTCCATCAGCTGTACATGCAATTTCCTCGATACTTAATTAACTAAATCATTCATTACCTCCACCAAACACCATTCACCCCCCTACAATCAAAGCAATAGCCCATTCAATTCTCGTACCCCTATATTCAACCCACTATTTTTCCCATTACCCCCAAATTATTCTAACCCCTCATAATAAATTAACGAGCAATAAAAATTCCACCCAAGTCGCGAGTGGCCCCGAAACTACCCACTCACGAAATCCATTTGCGGTACATGTGGACGTGGAAAACACGAACAAACGAGCCACCGAGAAATGCAAACTTTTGATCACTTCCTACCATGGTGACTACACCAGTCGCCTCTTATTTGCAAATTAGCGTCCGAATAATCAGTGTTAAGCCAGCAAGGTGGCATGGGTTACGCTATGGGTTGAGTGAACGCCCGCAACGTTTAGCGGAAACCCCATCCACCCAGCCACCCCCAACCACCTACACAGAACTGGGGCTTTCAAAGTAAGCACATGAGTGCAACCAGTGCGAGTGTGAGCTAGAGAAGGCAATAGTCAGTACAAGTGGATAAGAGTGTGAAGAAACGAATGCTGCGGGAGAGGGGAGGAGGGAGTGAAAAGTACGAGAGAGTGAAGAGACTTATGCAAAGCTGGCCGCAAAATGCCTGACATAACTTTTCTCCTAATCCCTGGCCGTAGCCCGAAGGCCTCGAAACCGACCGAACGAAACCACTTTTCCCATCTACCTCCTCCCCCCGCCCCTCACCGACCGCCGCATTTGGTCCCCGGGCTGTACCTGTGTTCGTTTTATATTTTTGCAGCAGCCATCCAGGATGAAATATTCAATGCGGTTGGCCCTCTCGCGGGTAATTATTCGTCCCGCGGGATGTAAGCTGCATATAGGAAAGTGGGGAGAGCAAAAATGTGATGAAACGCGGGAAAGGGGTAAAAATTGTTGAGAGGAGGTGAAGCAGTGGAGACTTGGCAGATGCAAATAATATTTGGGTTGGAAATGAGGCCTACGATAGCTGGATCAGTTAGGCGGTGGATTCGTAACTCAGAAGCTCTGAGTTCAAATTAAAAGTATTTCTCCATGAGTGCCGCGGTGACAAACATCGTAGACCTCTCGCGGTGATGAACAGTTATGGTAGCACAAATACATACTTCGTTATGGCCGGTTACCTTATGAAAAGGTATGGTACAGTTGATGCAATATCATCAGTTGAATTATGACGAGATCACGATGCGCTTCTTAGAGCAACTAATTGTTCGGACATTAGTCCTTTGCGTGCATGGCTAGTAGCGCCGTTCGAAGAGTGCGTACGCTACCCAGTGGTGGTTTGATTTCCGCGGAGTTCGCAGTTGAGTAGACCGACCCAGTTCATACGCAACTGGTCAGGGATGTAGGATATTGTCACCGTGACTGTGACCTACCTAAGGACTTGTGAACTTTTTTACTAACACCTATAGTCAATCGCTATTAACAAATTGCATATTAACTCAATCACAAGAAAGGTTATACGTTTCAAGAATCGTTTAATATATATTTAAATGAACGGGATGTGGGTATGACCCTCTACGGGTCGAACCAATAACTTCCCGATCGTTCCACCGTATATGTTATATCAACAATTTCCGTCCATGTCTCAAATTATGGACTTTATAATGTTTTCAAAATTTTTAAATATTAAAAAAAATTATAATTCGTAATATGAAGTAGTTAGATAAACAATACAATTTGGTAATAACAATCAACTATGGGTGTTGGCACAAAACTCATGGAACATTAAATGTGTATTTTTACGTGTGGAACGACTTGCATTACACCCTTTGTTTCGTATCTCGAACCGTTCGTGCGATAGAGCGATCTAAACAATTGAATTTGTTAATAACAATTAACTATCGGTGTTAGCAAAAAAAGTTATACGACACAAAATATGTATTTTTGTGTTTGGAACAATTTTTATTGGCTAATTTCTTTTGTATCTTCCACCGTTCTCACGCCGATGCGATATAAAGAATCTTTTTTATTACTAACAATTAACTACGGGGGTTATCAAAAAAAGTCATAAAAGGTCAAATGTGTATTTCGTGGCAGGAAACAACTTTCATTCAACCCTTTTTTTCATATCTCAACCAGATCTTGCGATAGAGCGATATAAACTATTGAATTTGTTAATAACAATAGAACGAATAATTTTTCGCGCAAATCGTTCCTTTCAGACCTCCAGAGCAGTAAGTCGCGTCGATCAAAAAAAAAAAAACGTGAATCGCTACGGTGGTTCCGCCGGAAACGTTAAACAAAGTTTTTGTTTACACACATACACACACACACACACACACACATACAGACACTTCTCTGAAATCACTTCAGGATGATACAAAACGTCGAGAAACGTGAAAATTTCATGGATCTAGCACTTTTCATTTTCGGGGTCATTACAATCACTTCCCTAGATCAGGAAGTTGAAAATTATAAATTTCTTTAATATTTGGAAATTTTGAAAAGTTCAAAAAGTTCATAATTTGAGACATGAACCGAAATTTTGGATATAACATATACGGCGGAACGAGGGGAAGTTATTGGTTCGAACCGTAGAGGGTCAGACCCTCATCCCGTTTATCTATTATGTCATATCTATTATGTCATATCTATTATGTCACATATCTATTATGTCACATATAATTGAACATACATTTCATGTATACAGTATTTATATCCATTTACATTTACACTTTTGTAATAACTGGATATTTTTTCACATATTGAATGGACATCTGATATATATGCTATATATTTCGAGTTAGGAATATATATATATATATATATTGTGCATCTATAATACAAAATATTTATTAATTATATCTCCATTACAAAAGTTGATATATCGAAAAACTATTCAATATTTATCTAACATCTCAAATGACATATATTCTAGATATATTCTCATGTAGAAAAAAAATTGGCGTGTAGTTCCTGACGCGCCAGAGAAGTGAAACTTCAGAAGAGGAACGTTATGAAAAACACGCCTGCGCCTTTGCGCCCTCAACCCCCGGCCTTCACCCCCCCCCCCCCAAACCTCACCGCCCCCCCCCGCGCACTCGACCCTCACCACCACCCCCCGTAAGTGTCCGGACAGCGTAACACCGTCAGAAAACCCATAAGAAGTTTCAGTTCAAAAATATATATACCATATGGTTATTTTTTAATTATTTAGAATTCGCTATTGTTCAGTTTTTACGTCTTCGCATTTTTGATTTCTGATTAAAAACCTTTAAAATCTAGAAGTATATAAAATAAATAATATCAGAGACTATTGTTCTTATTGACGAGTTTTATTGTACACCAAGAGCTATGTTTATGATTAATTAATTTTACGAGTGAATCTTCTTGAATCATCAGCGTAAATTTAGTTGTCAGGGTAAGTTTTTGGCCGTTCGATTAACATTAGTATCTCCAGGTGGAACCCAGTGTAAAAAATCAATCATAGGATTTTCAGGCGGAACTTAGGTCTACTTTAGACGCTGTAGGGGGAAACCAGGTCGAAATATTCGACTCGGGCAAATACTGAATTTTTGGGTGGCACATATATCATGTGCTCCGCATGTATATGAGATATATACCGTCATATACTTTCGTTCTGTGCGTGGTAGTCTAATTTTCCACGTTGTTTGACCTAAAAAGAAACGAAAAGTCATGCAGGATTAAGTCTGAATGTTGGCATGTCACAATATGTGAATGGTTGCTGCCGCCAAAGGCTTCGTCGAGATTATCTAATTGTTTTATTTATGAAAGCAATATTTATGACGATTACAATAAAAAATGGACAGAGTAGTCTAGAAAATGAAGCTGTGTTAGTTATTGTTTTGCAAGCAGTCATTCACCTCCACAAATTTCAATGCACGAAGATGCACCTAAAAAAGGAAAATGAAAGCCTAACGACCGTACGACACCGCAGTTACCATCGACTTGGGCTGGGGAGGACCGGCCCGCACTACTAAATATTTCAGAGACTGCGGGCCTTCGATCCCCGTTGGGAACCTGAGACACACATGAGCCAACAGATTAGTACCACTTGCTACCATGCCTCGGCAGCATCGCTATGCGAACCACGCTTGCCGATACAGTACAAAATGGTGTTACCAACGAAACTTTCCCACCTCCTGTACCATTTTATTGTGAAGCAAAATTGTTTTCCTATTTATGGATGTTTTTTTCTGGGGAACAGAGTGAGCAAAGTCATGAATGATAAAAATGAATTGCGCATGAGCCTTTCCAAAGAATATTATTGGTTTCAAAATTGAGGGGTTGCGGTTGTTTGAAGTTTGAGGAAATGACGCACCTTGAGTTTGATAGATCATCATTTAGTTGCAGTGAAGTGTTTGACTCAATTGAACCTGTCATTGAGTTCTACAGAATAGCTGGCACCCTGATACTTCTGAAGGGACTATTATTGATTTTATTCATGGGTTCGATCTCGAGGAATTTTTTTGCAGTGATGCAGACAATGACGAGTGTGTGTGTGTGTGCATATATGTGTTCGTGTATGTATGTTCGTGTGTGTGTGTGTGTGTGTATGTGTGTCTACTTTTGACTCACTCAAAATGCGAAAATAAATTATTATTATTTTACTGCATTATTTTTCAGCTTCTCTTTCCTTTTTCAGTTCTCTTGAAACACTCCACCAAATGGACGGAAAATATAAATACGAATAAAAATCTCACTAATTGCAGAACCCTGACAACATACTTTAATCCCAGTAAGTTCACTCTGTTGCTAATTATTTCCCCCCCCCCCCCCCCATAGGTATAGTACAGAGGATGGACAGATGTGACTTTAATTGAGGATGCGTTATCTAGATAATGATAGACACGTGTGTATCGATAAGTAAGCAGCGAAGTACAAGATTTGTGTGCAACTGACGAACTCAATTAACAATAGCTGTGAATAATTTCCAAGATGAAACTAAGGGCTGGCAAAAGTGCATTGGACAACGAAAAGTCAATAACTCATACGGATGGTTTCGTTATATCCTTGACGATTGATAATACACAAACAAAAACTATTAATTAATCAATCCCAGGTGGGAATTGACCATGCGATGAAGCTTGATCGAAGCTTGGACGAGCCTTCTCTAAGCTTGGCCAAAGCCGTTTTGAAGCCTCGGTCAATCTGTGCAGAACATGCGAATGTAAGACTAATACCGCCTTAGAGAATAAGCTTCGTCCTAGCTTGGTTACGTAGGTCAATACAAGCTTCGAACTTTATCTTCATTCCCGTTTCGGACTTTATCTTGGTACAACCCTCGAAATTCATTTTCGTCCAAGTTCCAAAGTTTCTCGTGGTCGAAGCATCGAAATTAATCTTGGTCCAAGCTACAAAATTTATCTTGGTTCATACTTCGAAGATGGGAACATTGAGGTTGGACCAAGCTTAATTGAACATTCGTTTCCAAGCTTGGATGTCGGCGATGCAGCAATCCTGGATGTAATATATTTGAAATTTCAACTACGTCTGATATGGTTTGTGTATCAGCCGTAAGTTATCCAGGTACACGTTGCTAATCACCCGAGCATTTTGGGCAACGTATCAATAGTCAGTCGTTCACGTGTGCTCGAATGGAATAGACCATTCAACTCATTTTGTAAGAAATGAAGTGAATAAAACGAATGATTATCCTGGCACGAGTTACCTATACGAGTTTTGTTTATTCATCTCCATTTTGTTGAACTGTTCGAGATCACTACATGGATTTATATATGAATCCAATATTAAGCAGAGTTTCGCTGAAGCCGGTCAATCGAAACTAGGAAAAATATGGTTCAATCCAGCTTACTTCAACTTTAGTTCCGAAGCTTGGGTCTAGATAGTACGAGCAATACGGGATTCATGCTTGTTAAAGCTAAGATTCAAAGCTAACAAAGCTGAGCTAGGACCAAGCTTAGCACAACATGGTTCCTGAAGCTTGGGTTTGGATGATTCTAGTAAGCTTGGATGTATGTATGTATCCAATATTGGACGTAGACTGGATTCTGCCTGTGGACCAACGCTAGGGACGCTAAGATTGAGCAAAGCTTGGCACAAGCTGGGCCAACAAAGCTTGGATATCTTCGATATAACTAAGCTTGCTTTGATCTAGGCTTATACATGGGCTGAAGCTATGTCGATGCTATCCAGTCCAAGCTTCGGCTTCGAAGGCCGGACCAAGATTGATCTCATCGTTCAAGCTTTGAATTCCCCACCTGGGATGTACGCAATAATAACAATATAAATTATATTGATATTTTGAAGTCACACTAGTTCTCGTGCTTAACCCCAAATTCGATGCAACGTGAAAACATGAATATTTGCACAAAACAATTTTTTCAAATTTTTCTCGTCTTCAGTTGGTGACATGTCACTAGATCCTCAAAAATACATGTTCGAAAAAAATATATTGGAGGGAATATGCGCGGAAAACATTCGCTGATACAAAAATGCTACCACTCACCATTATTGTTTTACTCAAAAAATGATGACTAGTTTTGTATTCATAAATTTCCCACCGCTCTAAATGGACGCACGTAATCCTTGTTCATTATTCAATATGGATGAAACCACAGTTACAGTTATGCCCTTCTTCCCTTTACGCTTCGGTCATATTTGGGACATATCGCGAGCCTCCCGCGGGTGCCAACGCAAGCCGACTTTTCCTTAAACGGTACAACATTCACTCAGTTCAAATCAACGAATACAATGCCCTCTGGGCATTGCAGTGCTTGGATAAATCGGTTTCTCTCCTGAAACTCCCGTTTGATGATGAATCCGTATGAATCAGAGGCCGAATAATTCCACAGTGCCAGAAGGAGCGTCGTCTGTCTGTCCAAAAATTCAAAGACCACTCTTCCTTCTCAGTATCATTCGCCATTCTCACAAATAATTCAATCAATCTGGAGTACAATGAATCACCCAGAATCAGTTGTAACACAATCAGCTCTCGAGTCATGGGAATAGGCTACATTGTAATTCACCCAACAATACAGCGAATGAGACAATGAGTCAATGCAAGTAAGTAGTAATATTCATGCATCATCGTCAAAGGGCCCATTTGATATCGTCGTGCATTCGCATGGGGCGAATGAAACAACGGCCATTACTCTCCTGAAAGCTTTTGGCTGGCGTACGCCGTGAGGTTAATTATTTTCCGCGGATGGGTCAGTGAAATATACCAGGGGGCTTATCGGTTGGTTAAGCGGAGGGACCACAATTCTGCGGCTCCTCTGTAGAGATTGGTCAGATGAGTGTACCATTGGTGAGCATTAAAACGAGCGCCAGGCGTATGCAATCCTCTTGTAGAGAAGTAGGTGTATCCGAGATTTCTCAACCCAAACGTTGTTTGAATCAATTTAGTCCCTGGTATTGGATTGCTATGATGGAGATTTTAATAAAAAATCAGCCATACCGAGCCAACTTAATCCGTTTTCATATGAGGATTCTATTGTGCCTGCAGTGCTGATGACAATTAGATATTTTGGGAACAATCGTACACACAGAACAACGTAATCGTAAATGAAGAGTTACTACACGTAAATTGCCCTTTGGAATACGTAAATTATGATTAACACGTTCTGCAAAAGCGTAATTTACGACCCTTTAGGTGTCATTTACGGATTAGGGTTGTAATCCCAGGTTTTATAACCGCCTTATGTATTAAGAAACGTAATTTACGATTCGTAGAACATAATTTACGACTCCCAAAACGTGATTTACGATTTCTAACACGTAGTTTGGGATTCGTAAAAACGTAATTTAGGATTCGTAAAACGCAATTTACGATTCGTAAACCGCAATCTACGATCCATAAACCGCAATTTACGACTCGTAAAACGAAATTTACGATTCGTAAAACGTAATTTACGATTTCTAAGACGTAATTTAGGATTTGTAAAAACGTAATTTAGGATTCGTAAAATGTAATTTTGGATTTGTAAAACGCAATTTAAGATTCGTAAGCCGTAATGTACGATCCGTAAACCGTAATTCACGATTCGTAAAACGTCATTTACGACTCGTAAGACTTAATTTACGATTCGTAAAACACAATTTACGATTCGTAAAATGTAATTTAGAATTTCGTAAACGTAATTTACGGTTAAGAAATTCTCACATTTAGAAGTCTTTGGATATTTAAGAACAGATACTTGGGAACTTTGACCCCTATTGCCTCCGCTATAGTGCGAGTATTGTTTTTCCTTATTTTCAGAGTGTCATGAATTGTACGAGCATCTATAATAATCTGAATTGATATGTCTGCTGCGCATAACTAACGATTCCATGCTTACGTAATCGCAGAATAATTAGTTTATTTTGGAGATAACCAACCTAGATACTTGAAAAAAAATATGCTGTCCTACACTGGAAGTTGGACACCGACAAAGCGCGGCGGCGACAGCGCAATCGGCGAGATAGGGACGGCGCTTCGCTCATCATGCGGGTCAAATAGGTGCACCACAGTACACTCAAATACGTCGAGTGGAGAGGTGCGGGCAAAGAAGGGTTAATGTTCTGTGCTCGTATGCGATTGAAGATCAAATCAATCATGAAATTGATGAAAATTCAGGTTTTCATACGAAACTTCAATAGTAGCTCAGATTTGTCAACTCAAAAAATCCATTTCAAATATCCGGTTTCCAATTTCGTCTCAAAAATCATTTAGTTCAAGTTCATAATAATAATAATATAATAATTTCATAGGGATCAAATTTCGTTCATTTTTCGGGAAAAAAAGTTTTCAAGTTTTCGATTAAATTTGATGATTTGGAATCTTCAGAATTTCTTTCAAATTCGGATCATTTGGAGATTTGGAAAATCTGAAAACTGACCACGTTATGGCATTCCAGCAAACCACATGGTTTCAACCAACGCTAGCGCCCGAATGGGATATATCATCTTTCGTTGATCGCGATCGCGGGGAGGGTCACGAGGGGGGGGACTTCGCCCCCCCCCCCTCGCGCAATAAAGAACAAATATTAATTGCGACGAAAGTCTACGTGATGTATTTGCCAAAAAAAACTTATAAATGCATTACATTGCTGTGTGTATCAATGGGCGGGGCCTCAGAAAAAGCTAAAAAACAAAAATTTCATACCATTCATACCAATATGTGTTCAATAACATTTCCGACCATGCTCAATTGTTTTTTCTAAATTATAGTTATACATTACACGTGATGCCTATCGGTGCTACTGACAATGCGTAAATTACGGAATATAATAGCACGTTACTAATGATATAGATCGCATATAATCGATGATAATTTCAAATGTTGAACATGCAATTGTGGAATCTATGTAAACGAATTACTAAAAATGTGGACAGCACCAATTACAAATAATACTTCCAATGTAGCTTGATACACCAATGTAATGATGTTGAAATGATTCAGACTGAGTTTTGTTCATTATATGTATGATCTGTACAAATTGTATAGCGGCCGCTTACAATTCAATTATTCATTTTCTAATACACAGTACAAATTAATCATTCATTGCGGTAAACGATCACGATATTCTTTGCAACGTTCTCCATTGGTTTTCCCCATAATTGACACTGGCAATACACACGGTTCACGTTCTTCTCCCCACTCCGCTACAGTGCCATGTAGCGTGTCGGAATTTTCGTAACGCCCCCTCCACCACTCGCGGTGCATCCCTCCCCTTAAACATTCCAATCGAAAGATGTAGAAATAAAACATCAAGTGCACTCGCCTAAGAAATATCTAAAGAAGAAAACATTGTACCTTGCAACCATCACATAATGACTAATCAGGGTAGGATAGTACGCTCAATTGCAGGTAATTGAGCCATGATTTTCAAAGCAAACTCAGGAAAAATCACTTGAGCCTCATAAATTCACCCATCAAGTGAATTCGTCTCGTTTCTCTCTATTGACGAGAGTTTAAACATGGAATCAGCAGTTATACTTCCGCGGATAATTTTCCGCTGAGCAAAGAGGTTTCATGCACTCACAGGTAAATTGATTTCACTTTTTTTTTCTTCCATTTCTGCTGGCACTGTGAGTTGGTATTTGATTTTTGAAAATTGAAAACTCACTTCTTTTGATATCCGATGAATCCGTGATTTAACATTTATGGGATGTATTTTCATCGTTGGAAAATATATCCGACTGGGGAAATTGAAATGAAGCGTCAGTGCATAATTATTGAATGCCACAATGCCAGTTGATTCAGCATCATGACAATAATTTATGGATAGATGCAATAAAATTTCAGAGTCAGTGGTGGGGAGGGGGAGGGGAGGGGGGAGGAATTCGTATAATCGAAAATGATTATTTGGTCGTTGGCGGGCGTTACTCGCGATTATTTTCTCGCCTCCAGACTAATGAATAATTTCACTGGGAACACGTGGTATGGATGAAATTCGATGCAAAATGATTTCATTCATTTACGATTTTTGGTTTATTTATTTGAACTAGATTCAGGGAAAATGGAGTTTTGGATGAAATCGATTTACTTAGGACAAATCGGGAATGCCGAAATTGTTACGGGGTTGTTGCTTCCGAAAGGAAGCTTTGTAATCGCTCGATTTTTATTGTCCATTGTTCGGTGTTTACGCCCCCAAATCGAAGCATTGGAATCAATTCAATTGAATTTTTCGCTCTTTTCCAGACGCAGCACTACGATTCCTTCAAAACAATGGCAATTTGAACCTTGAAAGCCACGTTGGCCAGTTAGAAACCACAGTTTTTAGGCCTTGTCCGTATGTATGTGTGTGTGTATGTGACTAGACATTTTAGTTATTTCCTGAATAACCGCCACATCCAATTTCATGATTTTTTCAGGGTATGTAGAGTTTCATGAGAGCTATCACTTGCTAACAATTTAACTTTGATCGGTCGTCTCATTTGAAAGATATTGAGGTTTTTTGAAATTCTGTTTTTCAACGATTACTCAAAAAATAATTGTCCGCATTCATTCAATACGCGCTTAAAAGATTCGTCTCAATACCATCTTGCCCGAGTTCGATAATGGTGACGATTGCATCATTCGTTCTCGAGTTATAGCCCTTCAAACATCAACTTTAAGCAGAATATGCGATTTTTGTTAACTGTTGGTAATTTCCTCCTCAACTCTCCCATCGAATTTCGTGATTTTTACACGGAATATAGAGTTGAGGAAGCCATATCATTTGTCGTTACTTAAATTTCGATCGGTGGTATACTTTTGAAGATATTGGTTTTTAAACAAATCCCGATTTGTTTGACAATTACTCGGAAGCTACTGATTGGAACTGTCTTTATTAGGGTTAAAAAGAGTCGTCGCAATGCCATCTTCACCGAGTTCGCTAATAGTGACGATTGCATTATTCGTCCGCGAATTAGAGCCCTGAAAAGCAACGGATTGAGTCGAGACCTGGAAGATGAAAGCCATTCGGAAGTATTTTGCTAATGGGTTAGCAAAAACGTCGTCCCACTTGTTTTTGAAGTGAAACTTCTTATGGCGCGTAACACAAAATTCGATGCAACGTTTCTGAGGGGAGGGGTAGAACGCGCGTGGTAGAGGGGGCGTTACGAAAATTGCGACATGCTGCGTGACACTGTAGCAGAGTGGGGAGAAGAGCGTGAACCGAGTGTATTGCTAGTGTCAATTATGGGGAAAACCAATGCAGCACGTTGCAAAGAATGTCTTGATCGTTTACGTGAAAAGAATGCTTTAAAACCAAAGAGAACAAAAACAGTAGCGAAAAGTGCGGCCGAACGTATGAGGGATCATCGGGCCAGGGCAAAAGCAATCAATGTCAACGTTGAGGATCATAACCTCTCACATGTGAATCAACCGAGCAATGATCAGAATATTGAAACCGTACCAGAGCATGTCACTTCGAACTTTGTCGGGACAGTTACACGAGTAAGTAAAATTGAACTTAATTAATTCAGTCGATGAGTGGTTAAGGATAGAAGGGTGATGAGTCAATTTTTGATATGTTATGATCGGCCTGATTGATCGAACAGCAAAAAAAAAAGAAGAATTTTCCAGTTGATGAAGTGACCAACTAGCAAGTTTCACTTCTGTCGCGATCTCAATTTCCCCGCCTCATCTCAATTCTGTCGACTACTCGTTCCCCTCTCCATATTTCGTATCTCTCGCCTCCTCGCTGCATCACGCGTTTCCCCCTAAAATCCCTGCTTTCACGCCCTTCTTTTCCCTCAGCACGAACCATTAGGTATGTCACATAAAAAATTCATAAGTACATTTTCATTCAGCATACACCTTTAATGAAGTTTCAAATGAATCCGCAAATCTCGCAATATGAATATTTCAATTCCATCATCATTACCAGTTTGCAGTTCTTTTTCATCGAGCACTGCCGATTGTTTATTATTTATTTTCCATTATACTCAGCTCTGCAAAAATATTTCTCCATTTTTTGCGGCCCCCCCCCCCAACTCAAAAAAATTCGTTGGTAAGCACAAGTGCATTACACCAAGAATAATCCTACAATTAATATGCGATTGTTCGCCGAAAATAATCCCCCAATTTTTGCCAGTATAAACTCCAAATTTCATTTCATCTCACTGAACAATAAAGATGAGCTTTTATTGATTGCATTCAATGCAAAATAGAATAATAAAAATAAAAGTTAAAAAAGAAGAAAAAAAGGTGAATGTGAATTTCAAAGTACAGTGTTGCAGCAGTAGTTACCCTACGTAATCCCGCATTAGCCCCGTTGCCATCCAAATGTTTTCGCTCCCTTCCCACCATTTCCTGTTTGGCAAACTCCCACTCCACTGTTCCCTTCACATTGGAGTACTCTGTTGAGTCTCTGCCGTTAGCCCGTTATACCTACTCCAGACACACTCCATGGAGAGTCTATTACACTCTCACTTTGGCTGCTTACCAGAATCACTTCGCTAGGCTACCAACGTTTTCAGATTGTTTAGGAGCCACTCCATTTCTCTGTTAAGCCCACAACTGATCGTTTGATAATTAAAAATATCAATACTCAAGGTGTAAAGGATCTTATATATATCCAAAGAGCAACAGTCTGTGTAAAATCATACTAGCTGAATGTTCAATTCAGTCTATCTGCTTAGATCTAGGAGCAGTAACAAATTGCGCTCGAGAAGAAACCGCGCACAAAATTTCGGACAGAGTATAGGAAATACACACGCACACATACGAACATACATACACACTAACACGCACCCCACACACACACACGCACCCACACACACGGTCACACACGCTCTCGCACCCATTCTCACATACTCTCTCTCTCTCACACACACACATACTCTCTCTCTCTCACACCCACTCACACATACACATACTCTCCCACACACACACACACACACACACACATCTCTCGATCAGTGCTTTGATGTAGTGGGTACAGTTTTTCCCTACTCTGATATATTTCAATTACGCATAAGATGCCAACATTAATTTTTAATATGAAGCATTTCGTACTTGCAAATAATCAAGAACTTTCACGTTTCAAGAAACATATAGATGAAGAAAACGTTTTTCCCGCCGTATAAAAGTTTTCACATCGTCTTTTCGTGGAAATTGAGTGTTCTTGATGTAATTTGTCTAAACAATTTCAATAATTTGAAAACATGTCGACTCATTATTTTCCTTATAAAACCTCTTTTCAGAAAGTGAATACAGCTCTTGTTTTTCCGCCCACTCAGACGTGACTTTGCTGTTATCTTATTGAGCTAGGAGTTACGTGTCTCCGACTAGAAGCTACTATTCTCCAAAATTGCACGTGCTCTACCATCGCAAGACCTTTATCACCTCTAGGCACGTACGATTAGAGGACAATATGATGGGAATCAAGGGGAATGGATTGACTGCTAGTGTTGCGTGTGTTTTTAATCGTAAACCCCAGCAATTTTTCTGATGCTCCACTGACGTGAAAAGGAATTCTACAGAATTTCCTATAGAAAATAAAATTTGGTACAAATTACCCTCGTGTTTTGTGGAGCTGAAGTTCTAGGTCATTTTTCATCTTTTGAACTTCTCGGAGGGGAAAGTATTGTAAGGATGCTGCCGAATGATTGCTACCGATTTCCACGCAAGTGTGTATCGTTCTGGGTCTTCCGTTACTCTCTCTTGCACTCCAAGGTAGACGCGCTTCAGCATTTTCTTCATAAGGGCCTACCGGACACCCATCCAGTCGGGTTCCCGCCCGGCTTTGCAGTCTCATTTTATGGGTACCGGCGATAGCACTCTTGGAATGTTCCTGCTATTTGTCGCAATCTATGACAAAATATTTCATCATGTGAAACATTCTCCGGAGGTTCGGCGGAAATGTGTGTGTGTGTGTGTGTGTGGTAGTTTGTATGAGTTAAACTAATTTCCGTTCAGTCTTCTCGGGAACCAGTTGGTCGATTCAACTTTTTGTTCTCAGTCGTTGTGGATTTGTTTCACTCAGGGCTGAAGTGAGTTTCTGAATTATTAAAGGGAATATCGCACAAATGAACATTTGTAGACTCCATTGAGTATACTGATCAGGGTGTTACAAATAATGAAGTTCCTGTATTGTCATGAAATTTCTATTCAGAATTCTGGTGACATTTTTCGGGGTAATTGATGACTAACAAAACTAGTGGTGCGCAAATGTGTGTGCCCCATACGGGGCATAAACGAAACTTCCCGATTTGGTATTTCAGTACAGCATAAATACGCAAGCACTGTGATGGCCACTCTTAACAGTGATATAAATAATTGAAATTGCGACTAATAATTACTGCACACGATCGCTTTAGTTTGATTTTTAAGCTCAGAAAACTATTCAACTAGAATTCGTGCCCCTGGTTACCCCATCTACTTTTGTATTTACTTAGTTATCCTGCTCTTCGACATTTTTCCAGCTATTGTCGACATATTCACTCGCCAAGTATATTCTAGTCTAGCTCGTGATATGTTCTAACCTATATTGAAAAAACTCATAGTGAATGTTTTGTGTAAGGAACAATCTGGGTGACATACATTGTGTCGATCTCTCAAATTGCTCAGACGACCATACCTCCTTAATTATGCAAATTATGGAAAAAAGTCATTACACATAAAAGGTGTATTTACATATAAGCACTAATTCTCTTCTGAGAAGTTTCCCGATACCTTTAAAATTTTTCCCGGTGGAACAGTATAAACAATTACAATTGTTAATAACATTGCATATACTGCGCGAATCCCATCCAAAGTGTTATACGCTCGATTTTGCATGGAAACACTTCGATTGGGACTGTCATGACTGCGCTGAGTTCATTCGTTTACTCATTACATACATAGTTCTTGAAACGGTCATACCTCCTTAATGATGCAAAATATCGAAAAAAGTCATTCTACAAAAAATACATATTTTTATATGGGGAACAACTTTTCTAATATAAATTTTACGGTATCTTTAATAGTTTATGCAATAGAACATTATGAACAATTGAAATTGTTTATAACAATATAAGTACTACACCACTTTCACCCAAAATCTAATCCCCTCTCAGTTACATGAAAATACTTCGATTCCAATATTGACGGTCTCGATAGCTTCATTCTTTCGTGAGAAACCTAGGATCAAAATTTCGGAAGCACACATACGTACAGACATACATACACACACAGACACACACACACACACACACACGGGAGAAACCTAACTCCCGAAACCAAGGGTGCCAAGGGTGGGCTCCCTATAACAGCCTACATATTAAAGAAGAAACCATGGCCAGTACAACCATTGGAAAAATGATTACGGTGCAGGGGAGGGATACCCCAGTACCGGCGGGTGAGAGTGCCGAAGCAGGCTCGAGCTCGTCGAGATCCGACTACTGCAGCCCTCAAGAGGTGGACCACTTGGCCTCTGATGGGTCTACTACCCCAAGTGAAGAACTTCTGAAGAAAAGGCAAGCTGAAATGGTTAAGATTGATAACCTTTTAAAAGACTTGTTGGAGTATATCACTCCGAAGGCAAACGTTCACAAGCACATTAAGTTGCAGCTCAATAAGATGAAAAGCAGTTATGACCGTTTCGTGGCACTTGACAAAAAAGTGATCCCACAACCAATGGTGCAGACTGCTGACGCCCAAACTTTACCTCACCCAAGTGGGCAGCCGAAGAGAAAAGATATCTCACCTCTGGAGGAGAGAAAACTTCCACGACAGGTGAAAAGAAGGAAGGAAATGACCTTGGAGAACTCTGAGACTGCAAACTCAACCGAGGCCACGGAGAATGACCGAGTAGTTCGAAACCCTACTATCCAGAACGTTACCTCGGATACGGGCGAAAGTTCCAGTTGGACAAAGGTCCAAAGGCAGGGAAAAGTGGCGAAGACACACCAGAATCAGCCTCGGACGAAGAAGAAAGCAGTAATCCGCCCTGATGCGCTAATTATTCGTCCCACGGGGAAGGATCCGTACGTTGAAATATTAGGACGTATAAAGAAGGACCAAGGTGTCTACGCGGCTAGCTCATGCGTGGACAAAATCCGTAAAACAGCCTCCTGGAACTCGAAATCAAAGACCTCGTTGACGTCACTACCAAAGAAGACATACTTGATGCCCTGAGGAAAGCTGATGGCGCAGATAGTGATATCTCATTGAGTGCCATCAAGTCTCTTCGCAAGGCCTACAGAGGAACACAATCTGCTACGGTGGTACTCCCTGACGCTACTGCAAGAAATATACTGAGTAAGGGTAGTAAAATACGAATAAGCCTGGTATATGCTCGCATCGTGACAGTGGTAAGACCCATCAAATGCTTCAAATGTTGGCACTACGAGCATCTTGCCGTCAATTGCAAGAGCTCCATTGACCGATCAGACCTGTGTTACAAATGCGGCGAAAAAGGGCACAGAAGCGCCGATTGTAAAGCGTCTCCAAAATGCGTTCTATGCGTAGAACTGGAGCCCACGAAAGACAATGCCCATGTAACTGGTAGTATCAAATGTCCAGCCTACCAGGGTGCACTCCAGAAGATCCGTACACAGTCATAGTGCGGGTGTTACAGGTGAACCTGGCTCACTGCACCACAGCACACGATCTGCTGACGCAGACGGTTCGAGAATTGATGTTGCCGTCATTTCGGAACCTTACAGGAACCTATATACCCAAAACTGGGTTACTGATACTAGCAATAAAGCCGTCATTTGGTCCTGCGGTGCTCTACCGCTTGAAGCATATGACGGAGACCAACAGTCTGGATTCGTTGTGGCCAAGGTGAATGGTATCTATCTTTATAGCTGCTATGCACCACCAAGCCTTTGCTATGAAGACTTCACAGCATTCCTAGATAGACTCGTCGTGGATGCAAAACAGCATTCCCCAGTGGCAATCGACTGGGGCAGCAAGGAGACGAATCAACGAGGACGGGCTTTACTGGAAGCCATGTCGACCCTAGATGTTGTCCTATTGAACGATGGAAATAAACCGACATTTCGCAGAGGACAAGCGAGCTCATGTATAGATCTCACCTTCGTCAGCAGCAGCCTGATGAAAGGAAACTGTGCATGGGAAGTATCCGAGATCTACACTGCCAGTGATCATCAGGCAGTACTCTGGGAGGTGTCGGTTGATTGGAGATCCGCACCCACACCGGAAAGAACAAATGGAGTCGGCTGGAATGTGCGAAAATTTGACTTGACCACCTTCCTTATGGCACTGAAGACTGCCCGATTAGACAGTAAGAATGCCACAGGAAAAGTAGACGAAACCATGCGGAGAGTCACCGACGCCTGCGATGCCACTATGCCCAGGAAATTTAGTGGAAACCGACGGCCACCGGTGTATTGGTGGAGCGGTGAAATCGCGACCCTCCGCAGGGAATGTTTCGCAGCGAGGAGAGCTTGGCAACGCGCAAGGAAGAAGTCCAACCCCGAAAGTCTCGAAGGGGAGTTTAAAGCCGCTAAGCGTAAGCTTACTAAGGCCATAAAGCTTCGCAAACGAGACTGCTGGAACGAACTGTTGGAGGAAGTGGAGAAGGATCCTTGGGGCAGACCGTACAAGGTGGTTATGACGCGGCTCAAGAGCCAGCCGATGCCATCACCAACCTGTCCTAGGCTCCTGGAGAGAATTGTCTCAGTCTTATTCCCCCAGCAAATGAGTGTGACTGAAAAGCAGGTGGAGGGTGCTATTATCGACGGAATACCGCCGATTACAGCTGAGGAACTATTGCAGGCCTGTAGTAGAGTGGGCAACAACAAGGCCCCCGGTCTCGATGGTGTGCCAAATATAGCGTTGAAAGCCGCCATCAATGCAGCACCCGGCATGTTCCTCGAAATGTATAATACATGCATCCAGGAAGGTATTTTCCCCAGCAGATGGAAGCAACAGAGACTCGTGCTTATCGCCAAGGGGAAACAGCCACCGGACGAGCCATCATCATATCGTCCACTCTGTATGCTGGATACGGCGGACAAGATCCTGGAACGCATTATACATCAGAGAATTGAGGCAGTGGTGGAACCCCTATTGGCCGAAGCTCAATACGGTTTCAGACGACGACGATCCACGTTGGATGCTATAGACCTGGTGGTCAAAACAGCAAAAAAAGCCATCGATGGCAGGCGATGGAAAGGAGGTACGAAGCAGTATTGCTTGGTTGTTACCCTGGACATCAAAAATGCCTTCAACTCGGTACGGTGGGATCCCATCCTCGCGGCATTGTCGAAGCTGCAAGTTCCGGCATATTTGCAAAAGATGGTAGGTAATTACTTTACCGACAGAGTACTCAGATATGACACAGAGCTTGGTCCTAAAACATATAGGGTGACTGGGGGGGTACCTCAAGGCTCATTGTTGGGTCGTCTTTTGTGGAATATCGTATATGACGACTTGCTCAAAATAGCATTACCGGCGGGGGCCAAACTCGTAGCTTTTGCGGATGACGTAGCCATAGTCATCGTGGGCAAACACCTTTCCACGCTCCAGCTCATTTTCGAGAATGTTTTTAACAAGATACGACAATGGATGGACTCGATTGGGTTACAACTTGCGGAGCATAAGACTGAGGCACTCCTCATTACGAGCCGGAAGAAAATAGAGACAATTACACTGCAAGTCGGTGAGCACGAAATAATTTCCCAGCCCTACATACGGTACTTGGGAATTATGATTGATGCCCGACTTAGTTTTAGACAGCAAGCTCAACATGCAAGCAGTAAGGCAGGAGCAGTGAAGACTGCTCTTGCAAGACTTATGCCAAATATTGGAGGGCCAAAACAGAGGAGAAGGCTCCTGCTATCATCAGTTGTCACGTCGGTATTAACGTATGGTATTCCTATATGGAGTGATGCATTACGAAGCCAAGCATCTCGGCGGCAAATTGTTCCAGTCTACAGACTGAGTGCCCTTAGAGTGGTCAGCGCATACCGCACAGTATCGAACGATGCTGTGTGTGTCATTGCTGGGATGCTACCTTTTGAAGTGCTAGCGGAAGAGCGTAGGCGACTCTACACACGCAAAACATCAACTGAGCTGAGCTCAGTGGAACTGAGGACAGAAGAACGAAACCACAGCATCCAGCGATGGCAGCTGCAGTGGGACGCCTCGAGCAAAGGCCGGTGGACTCACCGACTTATTCCGAAGCTAGATGTTTGGCTTGACCGATCACATGGACAAGTCAATTACTACCTAACCCAGATGCTCTCAGGACACGGGTGCTTTCGGGAATATCTCCACAAATTTAAGCATGAGGATTCTCCGGATTGCCCAAAGTGTCCGAGAATGAAGGAAAACGCGGAACATGTTCTCTTTGCATGTCCGCGTTTCGACGTCCAACGGTCTATATGGGAAAATAGCGTAGGCAAACCCATTAATGTTGGAAATCTTGTGGAAGTTATGCTGTCATCAGAGGCAGCATGGAACGCGACAAGCGACTTCGCAATGGAGGTTCTGCAGGAGCAGCTTCGGAAAAACCCAGAGTAAATGGAGGATCTTCTTACCGTGAACGACCGGAAAGGATTCGCTACTGAGGAAGCCGCGGCTGTCGTCCCCTACGCAACGAAGTATTGCTCCGCAGATGTTCCGTCGTGATTTGGGGATACTGGGATATAGAAGGTTATCCTTCTACTAGTGTAGGCCAAGGGGTATTGTCCCTTGTTTTTGTTTTTTTTTTCCTGTATTTGTACTTTTAATTTGTCAGTTTTTTTTTTGGTTTGTTTTCAATAAAGATTTAAAAAAAAAAAAGGGGAGGAAAGAGAAAGAAGGAAGCGTGAGGAAGGAGGTTGGCTTCCTTCTTTCTCTTTCTTTTCTATTAAAAAAAAAAAAAAAAAAAAAAAAAAACACACACACACACACACACACATACATCGCTTCAATCATTTTGGTATACTTAAAACCCCAGTCACAGGATGAAGGAAAAATATCGATTTCGGGGTCATTACAATAACTGCCCGAAAATCGGGAAGTTAATTATGGAGAATCAGCGTTTTTCGTATAAATATAAACTTTATATATGTTAATTGACTCTGGGTTTTTCCTCCGAGAAGTTATCACTGCGAAATTCATCTGAAGAACGTATACTATACCGCCTACTTGTCCAGGCAGCGAATGAGGAAACGGAACAAGCTGAAGGACATAATTTCGCAACTATTTAATTCAGGCGTAGGAAATTTTACCTTACACAACGATGCTTCATACAGAAATCTGAATAACGATTCTGGATAAAGTTGGGTACTTCCCACACTTAGTTTCGGGAAAATACTATACTGGTAGGATGAAATTCCTGTACATCCCTGCACCCCCCTTCCCATCCATCCACCCACACCCCAAACCTTTCGTTAAACACTTTGCGTTTCAAAAATTATTTCCGTTTGATATACCTGAGAATGTGCTCAAAGTGGCAGAAACTGGCACAGTGGTACTAACTCATACACCGACGGTACACGGAGGACGAGATCCCATCACAAGTAGGAGGGGTGAACTTCGCGATAGGGTTTCGCCATCGTCCACTGACAAATGAATTCGGTTGATACATTAGAGTGAGTTAGTTCTCGCAGCCACTTGTTGGCTAATAGTTAACGTCTCGAGTTGTTCTAGGTGTGCTTTCTTTAACTATTACCCTATCACTTTGTTACTCATTAGCTATCAATAGTCATTTGCTCATATTGAACTGCGCTATGCGTCAATAATTAACCCGTTGGTAAACGCGCCCTTCTATCAGTGGGTGCCAGAACTTCTCTGAGTGCTTTACGCTGGCCATCAAATAATGATAGGTTTAATCGCCAAAGTCCGCCCCAGTCGCATGGTTTCGCCGCTGTTCCCGTAGGTACAAATAATGATAAAGGAGGAGCAGAAAACACATACATACATACATACACACATCCGGACACGAGCTAAAAAATATCTTAAACCCGGAAATGGAAAATCAATCCTTAGGTTTGCGAGCAAAACAAAACCCAAGTGGGGTCCGTAACAAATAAAGATGCTAATGATGGATGTCATGCTGGAGGGGAAGCTTTTCCTAAATGTCACGTAACAGTTCACCTTTATCGTCATGAATGCCTGACATTTTGTGGCCTCGTAGTTGTAACGGCCCCCCCAAGTCGACGGAATTAAATTGTATCGCTTTCGTCAAGAAGAGTTCACTGACCATTTTGACAGCACCTAATTTTAACCCAGTGAAGACATGAAGTTAATCAATTGCAATAACTCTTGTGATTGCGAAAGAAGAGAAAGTTCGGCAGTGCTGTTGATGGTTTTAAGGCACCTTGACGAGGACACGAGCTTCCAGATGAAATATTGAAAACAAAGTAGTGGGATGGAAGTCTGTCTGCCCCCCTTGGGAGC
Organism: Asobara japonica; assembly: GCA_026005395.1. Lineage (NCBI taxonomy): Eukaryota > Metazoa > Arthropoda > Insecta > Hymenoptera > Braconidae > Asobara > Asobara japonica. The sequence continues at coordinate 1,266,461 of BQMI01000539.1, read as the reverse complement.
ACAAACAAAACTTCTTGTTTTGTACTTTCTGTTTACTATTCCTAGATTTTCCGACACGTCAAGTAAGTATTTAGAGGCTGGATTCAGAGGAAGAAATAGGAATCGTGAAATTTGAAATACTGCTCGAGAGACGTAAACAAAATTTAGTTTTTCGAATATTTAGTATGTCGATATTAGTCGTCCTACTCTGTAATAAATACCAGGTCGAAAGTTGGAAAAATGCAGAAAGAAAAAATTAGTAAGAACTTAAATAAAGAAAAAAAAAAAAAAGGAGAGTGAAGTCAAATATTCATGGATCTGGAGAAATGTGATAATATCCGGGCGGAAAAAGCTGTGTACAGGGTTCATCAACTTCCCCATATAGTAAAGTTATTGTGATACACCTGAAAATCAAAAATTTACTGTTCTTCGGATGTTCACGTTTCAAGGATGTTCTAACGTGGTGTGTGTGTGTGTGTAGCTAGGTATGTATGTGGTCAAAATTTTGCGTTCACAATTTCTGGCGACTGAATTATGCGATCGAGGTGCTGAATGATTCAACCCAAGCATCTTCACGTAACTTAGATCTGATTAGATTTTGGACGGAATCGGTCCGGAACATATGTTCGTATTAACAATGTCAATCGTTTATAATGTTCTGCTGCATAAACTATTAGAGTTAGCGCAAAATTTATATAAGAAAAGTTGTTTCCGATGTAAAAATACGTACTTTATGTGCGATGCCTCTTTTCGATAATTTGCATAATTAAGGAGGTGTCGCAGTCTCAACAATTATGTATGTAATGAGTGAATGAATGAATCCAGCGGTATCACGAAGGTCTCAATCATTTTCGATGGTATTCGTGCAGTATTACAATGTTATTAGCAATTGCAATTGTTTATACTGTTTCACGGGGTAAAATATTGAAGTGATCGTTTTCAATGCCACCGCACTCCTATTGGCGTCTCACTTCCACTCAAGTAATGCGCATAAGGATAAATTTAGTGCGCTGTGCTGAAATACCAAATCGGGAAGTTTTGTTTGTGCCTCGAATGGGGCACCGACATGCCCATGCACACCAATAGTTTTTTTCAATCTGGGAGAGTTTACACTAATTTATTATATTGCAACGGGATTTATTAAAATTAATAAAATATGTAAAATGCCTGGCAAGTTGGTAGACTGCCGACAGTTACGAAGGTACTTCCAGCGATGAAGTAGCAATGTACGCGTATTATCAGCCAAACAGATAGTAACTTGTTAAAATAAATTGCATGAGAAACATTTGGAAACATCTATATGCCGTCAATATATTATTTATACTAGACCTGCGCCATAGGGATAGAGACATGATTTTTGTAATTCTACCTTTCCATCATTGCTACACCCCCGAACATAATAAATACTAAATTCATCATATCTTTACGTTTCATGACACCCTGAATGATTTCGAGACGCCTTCGAGATCACGCGTGTGTACGTCTGTATATATGCGTGTATGTTTTTTTTTTTACTCTTTCTCTATTCGTATTCACCCACGTAACCGCTGGTAGGCATTACTTCATGGGCAATACTACGGATCAGAGTACCCACCCATTGCGGCTGGGGCCGACTTCGCCATTTCAGCTCATCGTATTTCTAATCACAGGGTAAACCTCCAGAAACCCCTGTGATACGATGGCGGGCGTCTACGATGGAACCCTCCCTCCCCCCCCCCCCCCCCCCCCCCCGCCGCGCGACGGGTCGCGTTCGGTCCCGGCTCACGGTCTCACTTCATGGATACCGCCGATAGCACACACGGAATGTTCCTGCCATCGGTCGAAGTCCGTGAGAAAATATTTTTCAAAAAAAATATTTTGCAGTGAGCGGGAATCGAACACGGGACCTTTAGAATAGTAGGCAGACGCTCTACCCACTACACCAAAGCCCCGTCGCTTATATGCGTGTATGTGTGTGTGTGCGTCCGGGTGTGTGTGTGTGCAAAATATGAAGCAAAGATACTCCAACACTCAAAACCTATCGGGAAGTTGTTCGTCTGATCGAGTCCACGGATCAAACTCAAGGTTCTATGAACTCACTGCACCCTGTACACTATAACTACCCCTAATTCTTCCATCTATCCACACTACGCATCGTTTGGGAAAATGATCCATGTGAATTTGTTGTTTTTGGTTGGAGGAAGAAGTTGAATACTGGTATTGATCCATTGCCAGAGCGTCGCCAATTCATCATTTAGATCTCATAACGAAAAGTGGAAATCCTCATCCGATAATTATTCACCATAATTAACAAAATAATTTTTAGAAAGTGGAAGTAAAATTGTAGATACTTCGAAGCTGGAGGTAAAAAAAAATTCTAACAAATTCCATGAATAAGTGTGATCCAACTCTAACCCATATGGATCAAATGTGTCATTTCGTTTTTGCCTGAACTCGTGCGAATTGATATAATGACCGTCCGCATATTCATCCTTATCTCCAAACAGAATTGTGCAGTTATCGTCAATAGTCCAGTTTGTCCCATAATATGCTAAGGTCCCATAATCCTTCTTTTGAATATAATGCAACAGTGCAGATTGAAAATCTGTTCCCAGATTTTAAGTAAATTTACTGTACGTGTCCAAAAAATTTATCCTCCCATCCCAGATTTATCTCGAGCATTGAACCAATAGTTAGAAAATTATATAATTTTCACCATAAAAGTGAATGATAAAATAACAAGAATATCGCATGAATCCCTACAATAAACAATTCACAGAATGCTTCAAATCGGATTTCGTGGGGGCAACACAGAGTAAATCTTTTCCGATTTATGAAAGCTTTCAAAGCTCAGCGTATTAAACATATCTCCGTAGTCTTGTTGCTCATGCGGTCGACCTGTTCCATTCACCGGCCGGTAACACGGGCCAACAAGATAAATTGTCCTGCCAATAGTTCAACCACTGCTTGGATTAGTCTACATTCGCACCTACACCGGGCGCAGGGAAAATTGGTCTTTCCCCTATTTCTCTGGGACGCTGGTCTATGTCGGAAAGGATGGGTCATAAATTTCCATGGATACTCGTTATATATTCAAGCCCACGATCAAGCCCCCCCCGACCTTTCCCCTGGACCTTTCCACCCACCTTTTCCTTCTTTACATTCGACCTCGTAGCCGGACGCGAGAACCTCTCCAAATCCGGTAACGAATCCCACTGAATTACTCTGACCCACTTTAGCATTCTCACTGTCTACTATTCTTTTCACGGGATATATGTGCACCTCCACTTCTTCTTGGAATGCTCAGGGGAGTGGAAAATGTCGATGCTATTGAGACAGTATTATCGATTGATGACGACCAACGGGGCTATTCTTCCAGGGAACAGATCCTATTTCGACTCGGGCTTTCCAGTTTTCATTATGATTCATAAATGATGAATTGAAGGAGTTTTCACACTGGATCAATATCACCACTCAATCTTTCCTTCTTCTTCCGGAGGACTCGGAAATGATTCCATATGATTGGATTTGACTCTTGGTATGGCTAAAAGTAGTTGATAATATGGTCTTCATGGCTGTACGGCGAAAACGTCTATTTTTACCCAGGACTTAGAATGAGCCAGTGGGTTAACTTAGGTTAGTTGATTATGAGAACAACTTTGATTGACACTTATATTTATTAAGTTGTAAATCTTATTTTTTGTGTATTTCTATTAATCTTTAACACTAAATAACATTGAGGAAAACGGAATCGGGCCGGTGACGGTGTAAAGCCAGTCGCGAATAAGTAAATGGACTGTATTTGAACTTGAGCAGAGGTCAACAATATGCACTTTTACTCTATTGAGGATGGGACTGATATTGAAATTTCAAAACCTAAGCTAGAATGCTAAATGGCATACTAATAGCGAGCGAATGAAATTGCACAAAGACATGGTGATGCCATAAACAAGGATAGTGGATGAGAGAGAAACTTGGGGTAATGAGAATTATCAGGTAGGAAATTTTGGGTATAGGCGACGATTGCCTTCGAATCTGATGATGCACCCCGATGGGGTGGGAAAATAGAGCAATGACGAAGTGTCTAGATTTCTGTCTCCAGACACAACTAACAATAGGCACTAAAAGTAGTTTAGTCGAGCTAATCTTGAATATCTAGATGCATGACATTTTCTTAAGAAACTACCTAATTGCCAAAGTGAGACTCATTAAATGTATTGAAATGTCTAGACACAAAGAAATCATCAAAATCAATTACTACTAATCTTGAAGCTAAATATTTGAACGATTTTGCAACTTCATGATACGGAACAATGGGATTGATTTCTCGGACAAAATTTGTGGAAATCGTTATTGAAACTTCCAGGGAACATAGTGACTCAAGAAAACTCTCCCAATTACAACAGAAGATACAGATTTAATACCTGAACATATTTAAATCTTGCATTAGTCAATGGATCACAACTTCCAAGTCATCTCCAACCGTTAGGTATGATTTGAAAGGTCGAGGGACTGAACATCCCATGCACCTGCACTTTCTGCATTTTGTCGATTCCAAAATACTAATACTAATTAAACACCAACTAATAGTGAGAAGAGAGCGAAATAGATTAACATGTTGAGCCAACGGGGCCTATAGAATGTCATAAACCAAATAGGGGGGATGTCGGTATGACCTTTGACGCAGCAAGTCGCTAACTCTCCTGACGTGTGTATGTGAAATCTAGAGTATTCGTAGCTCAAACATGGGAAGTTCTCATCGCACTCGCTTTCCAAAGCCAAGATACTGGAAGTAATGTGATTTTGAAGAAAAATGTGATCATGCATTTCTCCTCATGGCTCAGATGAGGAATATAGTAGTATTTATTTACTCCGTTTAGATTCATATTCCTACAAACGCACACCGAATCATCCCCGTGGAATTCCCATATTTACATAGATTATTCAAAAATAATTGGGTCGGACTATCGTTTGACCCTCACTACTTGTACAGTAGGCAAATTTTCACTTCTTCAAATAAATGTGAACATGAGAATGGATAATAAGTTTCAATGGACATTCGTCATTATTTCATTTAATTTTTCCATAATCCAAAGTAAACATCAGAATTCTGTCCTGATGGTACGGTGCTCTAAAGGATGTGGGACGTCGAAATGAGAGTGAGAAAATTGTTTGACGAGGGTACAATCTCATTCCGAGTCATCTCGCATCCTCAGTGATTCGAGGTCGGACAAATGTGCGGGGGTGGTCGTTTGCTATGGGGGGGGGGGGGCATAGAGGGGTTAGGTGGTCTAGGTACAACCCTTCCGCTCTTACTACCTTTCTAGAACGACTGCTTTCCTCTGCCTGGGGCCGCGAGTGCTCGAAGTTGGTATAAACGGATTATTCGTCTGCCCGACGAGGCACGAGGTACAATGCACGTAGTATTTCGGTTGGCTAACGCGCCATGGAGTGACGGTAATGTGATTCCACACTGAGTTGCGGTTTTGGGGTCGGGGTAGAGGGGGGGGGGGGGAGGGTGGGTTTGGCCCTGTCCGCCAACTCGAATAGTGGCTCGCGGCCTCCGCCGTGTCCATCTCCTTAGACGTTGTCGTCTCGAGGGAATTCTCACCAAATTTATTCCAGAATAGATGGACAACAACTCGAGGCTAAGAGGATGATTAAACATAGTGGCGTTAGATGGAGAGATGTGATACGATGCTGTAATCATGTAATAAACACGAAGAAAGCAAGGAGGTGGTAGAAGTATCTATATGTCGAATGTGGTATATATAGCTAAGGTGAAGTAGATCGCATGTGGAGCTTACGTGCGATGCCCCGAAACTACGACTTCTCGATCTATGTGTATTGATAAGCATATTTTGTGAGATCCCGAAATCAGTTCCTTGAGAGGAAAAACTGGGGTGACATACCAGACCAGTTATTGCAGGGTGATTTCCAGTATGGTTTTACGAGTTCTATTTCGGGCTCATGATACAATTATTATGGTATATGCGGCCTAGAATCAACAGCAATTATTAATAACTTTGTTCAATCTTTGGGTTCATTAGGTTTGTATGTGTGAACAATGATGAAAATCATCCACTGAGGGTTATTGACAGCATAGACATCATACTCAAATGTATCACCTATGGAACCGTGAGTGACCTTGAAACAAGTGACCCGGCGAACAATGCTGTTTTCATATGAGTTAAGAAGTCGGGGGTTGTGTACACTGAATCTATGTATGTCAGCATGTGTGCGTGTGTGTGGGGGTGAGTGGGTGTTTATGTGTGGGGGTGAGTGGGTGTTTATGTGTAGGGGTGAGTGGGTGTGTGTGCGTGGAGGTTGGTGGGTGTGTGTGTGTGTGGGGGGGGGGATGGGTGGCGGTGTGTGGGGGTGGGTGGGTGGATGTGTGTGTATGTGGGGGGTGGGTGTGTGTGTGGGGATGAGTGGGTGGATGTTTGGGTGGGTGGGTGGATGTTTGGGTGGGGATGGGTGGGTGGATGTTTGGGTGGGTGTGTGTAGTTTCTATTATATTCTATGTGCACTATCAAGTCCCATGCACATTGCACACACACACACACACACACACATGCGTACAGATCCACACTCAAGCTTTCAGACACATGGAGATTAAGTTAACAATTGGTTTGAAATTGAGTTTGAATTTGAAAAGATGGTTAGAAAAATATCGAAGTTTTCACCGTAAGCCACCAAAACAAGATTGTCTTTCGCTATATTGACTCATCCAGGAGCGTGTGCCCAAGAAATAACCGCTTGTAAATTGGAAAGTGGAGAAAACGAAATTGTGGTGAAGCATCTCCCACAGGTAACTCAAACATCGGAATAAACATTCGTGTTCCCGGAATTCTGTGAAACCTTGCTGAAATATAAGTCAGAATGATGGTGGATATGATAGAGAAGAATGAGATGGCTATAGGCGGTACAACGACAAGTACACATGAGTATCATCGAGTGTGTACGAGACACGTTTTCCACAACTTTAAAATGTACCCAGACATTCAGGGGGGGGGGGGGAGAAAACACCTGTGGGCAGGTACATAAACAGAGTGCAGCAGAGCGGAATGTTGGTAAGGAAAAGTAAATTGATGGAGATATGCTGTGGTGGGAAGGATATGGAGATAAATGGGAAAGAAATCCGTGTGTTTGCTTAGTCAGATGTGGTGGATCGTAAAATCGAGAGCATTCTAGGGAGGATTTGAGTGAAATACGCTTAGCAGAACTGAGTGCTGGAGCAGATCTTATCATTGTTATAACTTTTTGTAACCTGATTGATGATGGACTTTGCAATGTGCTGCAGTTTTTATTGCAGGTTTTCGAAATTTTAATAGTCGAAGCATTGATATAATTTTTTTCACGCCCTACTGAGAACCTCGATTCCATGGCGCGTTTCTAATACAGTGGAATCACGAATCACGACGCATTTCCGTTCCCGAAATTTTACGGATTCTTTCCCTTGGATCGTGCCGTCATTGGATGAAAAACGGACCGCTGTGCATTGATATACTTAAAAAAAAAGTTGTCTAATTATTAGAAAGGTTTAAGTTTCTTTAGCAATTTCGAATCCTGGAGGGGGGAGGGGGGGGGGGGAGTTGCCCCCCAGGACCCCCCGGGCCTTTCCTCGCCCCTCTATAGTGACTTTCACAAAAGTTGCTCCATGGACAATCCGTGATGCTAGATAGGTCGAGGATTCCGGATAAGAAATTAATAAAACTAATAGTCGCTAATCACTGTTAGCGACTTGTTCACAATTTATTCTTGCACCGGTTTTAGATACAATGTTCTAGTGTAATTTTTGGTTTTCTTCGCTGAATGGACTGTATTTTATTCACACGTGTTCTCTCGATGCAGGGTCATTGGCGAAAGCCGTCGAAAGAAAACGATTCGGAAAAAGGAGCAATACTGCCAATAAGATTGCTCAAAAATTGGTTCGTTTGTCCGACACTACATTGTGTTACCAGTTCAAAATTGTGAATTCATTAAAGCTAATCGACTGACAGTCCGTACCACATGCCGCTACCAGGTTCCAAGATCTCCCTTTCTCAGAAAACTCCCTTCAACACCACCCTGTCAGATTGATTTCCGAATGAAATATGTGCCTGCACCTCCTCCCCCCCCCCCCCCCCCCCCCAGTTCATGCTCTCAGTTACCCACCAGCCTCATCAATACTAAGTTCTCCACATAGAAATGCCCGGGGGGACTAGAACTGTGATGATAGCATAAAGCACACATCGCCAAACCCAACACTCCCATCTGCTCATCATGCTAAAATTCAGCGAATAAATAAATTACCTGACAAGTATGTACACACAATCCCCTATTATCCCCGCACACCCACCAAATCTTATAAACCCCATAATAAACTATTAATTAATAATGAATTACACCTCCATAACTCGATTTCCTTATCTCTCTCTCATATTCCGTAAACGACCATCGACATCGCGTGTCATGCCACCTTCGCTATTCGCTGGTGTACACTTGGTGTATAATGCATGGAGCAAGTGGTTTCAGCTTTATGCCCTCAGCCAAGTTAAGCAAAGTAATAAGTTGGGTTAGTGCAACGCACGGCACGTACTAGTTGTCTAGGTTACCGCATGAGGGATAAGGATGAAGATAATAGAAGGCAAATCACCGGAGTGAAGAATTCACTGCACTAGACGATGATGGGTGGTAGTGTGGTGAAGTTTAGCCCAAGATTTGAGGAAAATACAAAGTTTGGTTGTTAAAGTCCTATTTCAATGCAGTCTATATCAACTACTGGGTAACAAAATTCACCAACGATATATTCGTTATGCCTGCGTTTATTCCATTATCACTGTTGATGAGTCGTTGGAGTGAAATGCCTCCAAGATGACAAGCATTCGTCTTTGAAGGATTTAGTCAAACTCAACTGAGGCGAATTGTTTGCCTCAATGCTGATGGACTTTGTCAAGCGAACTAATGAAATGTCACTTGGTGAGTCACAATATTCAATGGATCCTTAGTCATTCTACGGATTTATGCAAATGGAAAGGCATTTCGGGGTAAATATGTAGGGTGCCTGCTTGACATAGGTGAGTATTTCTTCGGTCTCAATAATATATGTGTTCTGTCGCAGAACGAAGTTATTTAGAATTTTTATAAACTTAGAATTTCATATATCTGTGAAAATTTCCAGTTTATAATTTCGACTATTATTTTGATGATAGGTAATTTTTAGATAGTGTCATGCAAGTTCAAACAGGCTTTGACAATGCGGCTTCTCTGAGCCATACTACTCCGCCTACTCTTTCGCGTCTTAGTATTGTGGCCATTTAGAAATCCGATACAACGCTACGCAATAGTTGTATGGGATTCTAGCTAAATGTCGTCAGCCGTCCCTTCAATGGCCTGAAATTCAGGGGTTCGGAAGTCACCTCATTAACTAATATATGAGGAGCAAGTGTCTAAAATTTAGTCAGTACAAAATTCGTGTTCACTGGTAGAACTACTATAGCTCTGACTACCAACTCGACTGTAGCATTACCTATCAGTAATTCTCCCATTTACTATCCATTTTCGACATTGCTGCTACGTTCAGCTCGTGCCGAAAAGTTACTTTTCGTTAACTAGTAAACGAAAAGTCTTTTCGTTTACTAGTAAATGAAAAGTAACTATTTCATAGTTTTCGAAAAAAAACTATCCTTCGACACACGTGCGACGGGGTGTTTCAGCTCGTGCAATTGGCAGCCCTCGGCTTCGCCTCGCGCCGCCAGCGTCGCACTCGTGAACACCCCATCGCACTTGTATCGACATATACTATTTTCGATTCATTAATAACCTATTTTCATCAACATTATAAATCGTGAATAATATTGTGAACCTCTTTTAAATCCGCCAACTCCTCCCAATTTCAAAAACATCTGTTTGATATCCGAAGGAAATATTGTAACTAAAGACTTGAATATATAGTACCATAAACTTCGCCGCTTCTAATCAATTAAAATTTCCTACGTTCAGCTCTACGCGAGTGAACAATATGTTTAGTACTCCATAACTACATAGAGATTACCAATGTCAACTAGTAGGATAAAAGGGTGTGTGTCCCCGTTGGGAACACAAACAAAACTTCTCGATTTGTAATTTCTGTTTACCATTCCTAGATGTTACGATACGTCAATTAAATGTTTCAATCCCATTTATCCAGCAGCTAAATATGAATATTTGACGGCATAATCAGCGTGAGGACAAGAATTATGCGCGTTACTGGAGTGGGAGTGCGAACGCTCGAGGGTTAAACCCGTCATACCTCCTTAATTATGGTGAATATGGAAAAGAGTGATAAAAAATTAAATATGCATTCCTACTTACAGAGCAAATTCTGCTTAATACTCTTTGCCGTATCTCTTACCATTTTTTAAGTAAAGTATTGTGAACAACTCAATTGTTAATATAAAAAAAACGAGTCCGATCTTCCATGAAGAAGCTCCGAATAAGACCTCGATGACCCAGATCGTTCGACCGATTCGTGAAAAATCGTTAACGGAATATTCCGACTCCACACACACACACACACACATTTGTTCGGAATTCGACGGGAAGCATTTTGGTTTATGGGCCATTACAACAACTTCCCGAAAAATCGGGAAGTTAAATATAAAATCTGAACAAATATGAATATTGAAGGAACAACAAAACAAGTACTTCAGACGTGAAGTGTCATTTTTTCTCTGAAAATCCAAATCAGTTTAGGCCCAAAGATTTGTTTCTCAAGCTCTGGGTAAACATTTCAGTTGAAGAGAAAAAAATAGTAGGTGAAAAAAACAAGTGTACTTTGGAGGCTTACTACACGCTCCAAAAAATTCAGAACAATCAAGAACTGAATTTGAGCTAGCATATACCGTTAATGGCGTGTCAAAGAAATCGTACACTTTGAGAATAAAACTTGGGTTTCGGGACGATCAGGATTGTTTCCCCTCGAAATCCGATTTATCTCCAATTTTTTTCTTTTAAGTGAAACTTAATATGGCGCGTGACACACAATTCGATGCTACGTTTCTAAGGGAAGGGGTACAGCGCGTTTGGTGGAGGGGGCGTTACGAAAATTCCGACATGCTACATGGCACTGTAGCGGAGTGGGGAGAAGAACGTGAACCGAGTGTATTGCTAGTGTCAATTATGAGGAAAACCAATGCAGAACGTTGCAAAGAATATCGTGATCGTTTACGTGAAAAGAATGCTTTAAAACCAGAGAAAACAAAAACAGTAGGGAAAAGTGCGGCCGAACGTATGAGGGATCATCGGGCCAGGGCAAAAGCAATCAATGTCAACGTTGAGGATCATAACCTCTCACATGTGAATGAACCGAGCAATGATCAGAATATTGAGACTGTACCAGAGCATGTCATTTCGAACTTTGTCGGGACAGTTACAAGAGTAAGTGAAATACAACTTAATCATAATTGTTACCAATTAATTCAGTCGATAAGTGGTTAAGGCTAGAAGAGTAATGAGCAAATTTTTGATATATCATTCACTGAATTGGTTGATCGGAACTGCGGAAAAAAAATTGGCCATTAATGAAATGAACAACTAGCAAGTTTCAGAAATAAAAGAAAATTCCGAAATGTTAGTTTCTCAGTTTGGGACTATGAACATGCGAATTCCAGCATACTGAAGGATTGGCGACCCTTGAGGAAAAGGTCCTCTCATTACTAGAGGCCCCTGCGTTGATCATATCAAACACACTTCTGTCGCGTATCCTGTGCGCATCCTCTTTTTTATGGGTCTTGGTACCTTGCCATATTGTCAGTCAGCCCTTAATCGTCCCCAAAAAATGAAAAATAGAAAATAAGTAGGGTTAGGAGTAACTTTTGTCCTGGAAAATTAAATTCTCTAGGGACAAAGCTTTGTTTCTCCTTGAAACAAAGTGTTACCCAGATATTTCAGAAAAATCTTTGAATGAAAACATTTAGATGGAAATTACAGACTGGGAAGTTTTGTGTCCCGAGAAACCTCACTCCTTCAGCTCCCTTGTTATTGATTTTTCCTTCATGTATTTTATATATCTTAGACGTACAAACTGAGTCAATTCAGCAATTGAAATAAATATCTTTTGAGTATGTAGTCTTTGCTTCGTAGGCATTCATCTATCAAGGAGCCCCTGAAATACACGTATTCACTCTGTTGGATTGTTTGGTTGATGGCTCTCATCAGGGGAAGTAATGAAACGTCATTTGGTAAGTCACAATATTCAATGGTTCCTCACTCATTTTACTACGGATTTATCCAAATGGAAACTCATTTCATTTCATGTCGACGCAATACACATCCCCTCGTTGAGTTGTCATCAAAGTGCCGTCAGAATGGAGAATATCCAGCTTCTTTTAATGGAGTTGTTTCCTGCTGTGGATTTTATGAAATACTCGGGAATATTCTGCAAGCTGCGATAAATGTGAGAAACGAGACGATGTCCGAAGGTGTGTTAAATCTCGATACCAGAAATATCGTCTGGAGTACCCATCAAAGACTGCATAGAGTAGGATAAAAGAGCTATCAATTCCTCTTTTTTTCTATTGGTCCTCTATGCTTTACGAAAATTCTCAGCCGATACGACGACTCAATCTTCACCAGCCAAGCCCATTTAGATTTTACCCCGTGTGTTAGGAGCGCCGAAGCTAATATTGTGTACCAAAAGTTTTCCTGGGATATTCGGCTAACGCTGGAAGTGGGTGCGGGTAATACCAGTGCAAAATGAGGTAGAAACTTCATTTTTTACGTTGAAAAAATCTTTAGATCTTGGAGCGCATGGGAAGAATTTTCATACAAACACACGATTAATTAACTTCCCGATATAGGGAAGTTATTGTACACTCTCGAGAATCGAAAAGTTTTTTTTCATCCGATGTTCACGTTTCAAAATTTGTCTAATATTTATAGACTATTTTAAACACACTCTCTATCTGTGTGTATATGTGTGTGTGTGTGTGTGTCGCTAAGTATGTATGGGATACAACCGAAGCGTCTTCACGTAACTTAGACCTGATTAAATTTCGGATGGGATTGGTCTAATATATATATTGTTATTAACAATTTCAATTGTTTATAATGTTCTACTGAGAGGTAGAACATCTAAGAAAAGGTATTCCCCATATAAAAATACGTGTATTATGTAAGATGACTTTCTTTGATAATTTGCATAATTAAGGAGCTATGGCCGTCTCAACAATTATGTACGTAATAAGTCAATGAATGAATCCAGCGCTCTCGCGAAGGACTCAATCGAAGCATTTCCGTGCAGAATCGAGCGGATTACATTTTGGATGGGTTTCGTGCAGCATATGCAATGTTATTAACAATTGCAATTGTTTATGCTGTTCCACTGGGTAAAATATTGAAGTTATCGCATTTATTGTGGCCACACCGTTATTGCCATCTCACTCCCACTCAAGTAATGCGCATAAATCTCATCCTCATGCTCACCATGCGTCTACTCAGATACTCATAATTATCTGCTTCATAAATGAGTCATTTTAGACACCTGGAATCTGCAAGATTTTAGTATGACACTAGTAGGGGTCATAGTGATTAAGATTGTTATTAAAAAAAATCGGTGTAGAAAGCTCGCGCGCGGCGCATACCATCGCTCGACACAGAAATGCTTTGACTGCAGCGCTGATTTTTGATGATGTCCACTCTCAATTCTACAGGCCAGATGCGCCCACAGCCGGTCGAGGCAGAAAATGTTGACAGGCAACGGCGCTGAGGCATCCCACTTTCTTTGCTCCCTCTCTTTTCCTCTACCCCCTCTCCATGTATTTAAAATACGTCCAGACTACCGAATTACCGCTCTAACCTATTGTCGAAGTCATGTGATTAATAAACAAAAAGTAATAAAAATGTCGGAACGATTTCGTTATAACGGAACTTTTGTAACTGGACGTGTTTTTAAAATACAGAAATTTTATTGCAATTACTGTCATTTGTCCCGACGAGCCGCCATCTGTGCTTACGACGATCTTCCCATTTTAAATATTGCCGCGCAGTCCAGAGCGCAGTTGCCATGTTTTTCAGTCAAAGTTTATTACCCTCCCCCGAAACCTCATGCTTTGAGGTTTTGAAATTAATTTTCCTAATTAAACCCTGCCATTCCATATTTTGTTTTTGTGTACAATATTCTATGCCATGAGCTCTACCACTAAGTTTTTTTATTTAGATAACTGTCGAACCGTTGAATCGAAAAAAATTATAATCTGTGAAACCCCATTTGATCCCATATTGAATCTCTAAAAATTTAAAAAATCCTAGTTCCTGTTCAAACCTGCCTTAGTGTAAATTGAAAAATATAATTAAACACCTAATATTGTTGACGTTCCACCAAAAAAAATTTGAATAAAAACTGTCCAATAATCTCTTAGGGATATAGCACCCTTAACCGGGGTATATTGAAGAAGAATAAATTTAGTAGGCTGTGCTGAAATACCAAATCGAGAAGTTTTATTTGTGCCCTGAACGGGGCACACACATGCTCACATCACTAGTTTGGTTTGAAAATCCCTCACAAGACAAAACCCATAAAGCAGCCATTGGAAGTCAGTTGGTCCCGTGAAGCCGATGAGTCTATCTAATCCAGATTAGTAAGTGCTTCATGGTGCTCGCCTTGTTGATTTCTATTTTCTTCCGCTGTTGTACCATCAACGACCTTATATAGTCGTAGCTGTCGATCCACTTTAAGTACACACTTCAATATTTCAACTCCATCGTTGTCCTTATCTCGACCCACTTGAGGATTAAATAAACTTCATAAACAATTCACCGTCACAAATAGATCCTGCGAAGACGTCGAGAATGCGGTGAATACGTTGTTGCCGAATTGCAAAACTCTATTTCATAATTTTTCCTCTCACAACGCGCCTATTTAGGTAGGTTGGCATAGACAACACTGGAGACTGGGAAAAATGCAATCAAGAAAAGAAAAAAAAATGAGATCCAAAAATCCAATGGAGCAGATAGAAACTGGCAAGTTTTGCCGCATACCAATTCATTAAAAAGTCCTTTCGCATATACGATGAAAATCGTCACAATGGCCGCCGAGGGCATCCTGGGGCGATTTGAAAACGGCTTTTTGTTAGTCGTATACGTGAATTTTTTATATCTTTTTTTTTTGTTCCCCTTTATCCGCAAGTTTTCACGAGTAACTGAGTAACTCACAAATCTCGGTAATACATGGACTTGTGCGGGTTATGCCACTGTAGTTTTTTGTAACGCTTGTAAACTGACCTGCGCGGAACTTTTTTTTACCAGCGAATGGTGAGCGGATACGTGGAAAGAGTGAGTACACTCTCATTATTTCCTGCTATGTGTGATACATTGGATTTCATTGTTAGTTACATTTTGTGGAGTTGCTGGTTAATTACGTTAACCTGCGCCAGTTTGGCTCCCTAGCCCTTTTTAGAGGTGATCGTTAGAGTTATGTGAAAAGAGTTCGCTCTACGAATGGTTTGCTGATAAGTGTCCGGAGTGGGAATGGGTTTCAGGGCCGGATGAAGAGTTTATCGAGGCACAGCTGATGATAGATCAGGCACGGGACGATCAGGCTCAGTTCAGTGGAATTGGATAGGACTGAGCTGAAGTCAGCTACACAATTTGATATCAGCCCCAACTGATCGGTATATCACCGAAAAAGTTGTAGATGGGCAAACTTGAGTTGGGAATCAGACTTATGCAAACGTGATCAGAATGGTTGTTGATGGATTGAAGTGAGATCAGGTCAACCGCATCAGAACTAAATCGACGGAATGATTGGCGGACGGAGTTGTTTTCCAGATGAAGACAACCGAAATTGAAATTGACTAGCGTAATTATATCGAAATCTGCACAAAATCATCGTAGAAAACCTAGAAAGGTATTTTTTGTCTCGGTCCCATTCGTCATTCATTCCCTGTGCCACGATGGTTGGCACCTACGATGGAACTCACCCCCGTGCGTCGGGTTAGGTTCCCGCCCGGCCTTGCCGCACGCGGATCGTGTGCTGGTTCCCAGTATCGGTCAAAATCCATGAGAAAATATCTCATCATGGGTATTTGCAAAAGCGGTGTAAACGTCCAGGAATCCTGTACTGAATGATGATGAAGCATTGCGGTAATTGAGATGTAGATATGCTAACCAGATGTTTGGTACTTTACAGGTAAATTCAACAGAATACGAGGAATTAATGTCTTGTCTCTGCGCTATCGCGAAGCCAACTAACTATATTTTCGTTGCTTCGATGCTCAAGAGAAAAAGTGTATTAGGAATTTGAAAACTACAAATACGTGCGAATCACCAATGAGATGGGCAGAATTCTCCTCTAACAATTTCTGTTTTTGTACATTTATTCTGTGAAAGAAATGATATATATTTTTTTCTGGGGCAATTGAGTAATATAGTCGGACGTTAGGAAAATCGAAGTATCCGTAATTCGGTATTTTTAGCATATAGACCATCAATGCTAAATTTTCATGATAAATTCACACTTCGTTTAATAATAATAACGGGTGATGTTCCTGCCCTAATTCCAGGGCGCTAAATATTGAGCGGAAAATTTGGAAGATTGATATATATCTAGTGTGAGAGTCTCTAATTTTATCTGCTTTAACAGAAGATATTCAGCAATAGGGTCAATCAGATTGTTAAGGTTTATCAGGACACTGAGAACAAAATGTCACCGATTTGAGGCAATACGACTTTATTTTCAAAACAATTGACCACACCGTACACTCGTTTCTGTCGTCTCGCGCCGACCTTCACACATACACACAGGCATACCATCAACAAAGGCATCGCTCGTCAATTGCCTTACACTAGGTAATTTTGCGACTGTCCTTCTTTTCTTCATCACCACTAAAATCATTTTTTCCGTACCGCCTTGTACTTTTCCTCGTTCGGGAATTGGTATTAGCCCTGTTCCGAACTTGGAAAAGTAAAAGTCACTACGGAAAAATGTTGTCCAGGCTGCCATTGTGGGGATTTTTTGCTCGCGCCATTGCCTGCTCTCGGCTTCGCCTCGAGCGCAAACTTTGCACGAGCAAAAATCCCCAAAATGACAGCCTGGAAATATACTATAAATTTGACTGTCCGGTCTATGATGTTTTACTTAGGAATTATTAATACAACAATCTCCAATAACTTGAAATCCTTCTTACGTCGATGAACTGTTGAACTTAATCCAGCCTGTCCCTTCAACTCATCTACTATATAATTTACCAGCTTTATTGAGTCGAGCCGTATAAAGAAGAGGGAATTATCTTTCATTTTTATAACTAAGTGTAAATGTGCGGTGAATAAACTTTTCACTCTGCTTTTTTGAGGCCCGATTTGGGGAAGCCATAGTAAATACCTTGAAAATTGAAAGTGTCAGAATAAGGCCATTTGCACTTTTCTCAACGTGTGGAAGTGTATAAGTGTGTACGATAGCGGGCGCCTATAGCGGAACCCCCCCCCCCCCCCCCCCCCCGGTGCACCTCCCACTATGCGCACTCGGTTGGGTTCCCGCCCGCTTGGGCACTGGAGAAAAAATTGATTAACCGATTTTTTGCATGAAAGAACTTATGAATAGTATAAAATGCACTGTGTGGTTTATTGAGGGCTGGTCGCTCAAACGGTTCTCAAATAGTAGGAATTTTCTGACGTTGCCAAGTAGAGAAAAAAAAAAAGTGAATTTTTCTATGCTGGTATACACGCTAAGCTTGAGGTTAACTCACTACCACTTGATTCCACGTATTCCCGCTCCCTCTCTCACTAAACGCATTTCTTACTCTTTCACATTGGATTCCAACTGCTAGGACCATGCTACGTATGCCGCTACCCCTCCTTCGCTAGTCTTCCGTTCCCGCTGGATTCGCCCCTACTACGACCGCTCGCCCCTCACGCTCTGTGGAAATCTGTTACATCGGCCTTTCATTTTATGGCATAACCTGCCATAAAAAGTTTGACTTCAAAAATTTTCATAAGCAACCCAAACCTGTGACATAGATTCGTATGGAATTCCCCGTTCATGCACAAGCTATCACCCAAAGCTGAACCGTAATTTTTTTACTCCGCCCAAGGAATACCTTAATTTGAAATTCTAGTGGATTAACAACTTCCTCAAATTAGTCAAGTCCCTTAATTAAAATGACTTGTGAAATAATTCATCATAATTTTTTTTCTCTAGACCGTGCGTGCAGTTGATTTCCTCAGAAGTCAGAGATTTATGAGATAAAAGTGCGTCCTGGAAGATGGCCCGGGGTCAAGTGGCTTCCGGTAGTGGCTGTTACGGACAGCTGCTGCTATGTGAACGCTAAAGAATCCCTTTATCCTCTGTGTCCTTTTCCAGTGCTTTTGCCAGCTTTATCTATATCTCTCTTCAGCCACGCAGTTTTCGCCTCATTTCCTAAACGCTCCAACCGCTCACAAAGCAAAACCGTTCCTTTTGAATTTTGTAAAATACATTAGCGAGCAGCTGAGCTTTCACGTTCGATGGTCAGTTTGGGATAGATAAAATTCTTGGAGGATAAGCTAGCGCGCCTTTGGACATCCTATTACAACGTCGTTCAACATATTACGTTGTACAAATTTTCCAGATTTTTAGCTACTGGAAAAATTTTCAATTTCACTTCTCCGATTACTGGTCACTATTTTTGTTTTATGTCTCCACAGAGACAAAGCTTACATATTAACCCTTAGCGATGAAATTGCTGTGGTCTCAAAAATATCGAGGAAAGAATTTGAGGAATTAGGCACATGTGGAAATTCCAAAAAATAAGTTTCACATATTTTTAGAAATTATTCCCCGTACTATTTAAGATTTCCAAAAATTGGAAGATTTATAAAATGCCGAAAGTTAAGAAAATATAATAAGAAATTGTTTCGCAGGATGTACTGGGAGTGACCCAAATTTTTCTATCCCCAAATACCTGCGCTCCTATTACACAACAGAGGAAGAAAATTTCCGAGTTAGTCCCATAAAATTTTTAATACTTTTCTCCCCATATACGCTTCAAGGGAGATTGTCTCCGCTCCTAGCTTGACATAATTGAAATCTCGGTGTGAAGAGACATGTCCCTTGCAGCTATCCCATTCCTATCAGCACAACACACGAGAAACTTTATCTCGTCGTCTGTTTTGGCGCGTCATCTCGGCCGAGGTCCACTCCCTCGGGGATAAGAAATGCGATACCTACCGACTTGCGCTCCCCCCTCCCTACACCGCTTCCCACCTGTCCGCCACCTACCCCTGTTCTCTCGAGATTCTGAAACTTTTACCACGACCTGCCAACCACGTGAGCCATGTATATGCATGCCGACAGTGCAGGAGAGGGGCGGGTGAGTAATCCATGGAGAAATGTGATGAGAGTCGGAGACAAAAAACAGGTAAAGTCAATTTAGCGGGAGCGCTGTAGAGAGAAATGGTTCAAATGAATCTTTCAAAAACCAGTTAAAGGATGGCACCTCAGTTGAGCAAGGGATGTTTTATGATAACTCATTGATTTGGTCCACCCAAATCACTTCTCGATGTTCTTTCATATATATACACACACACATACACACACCTCCGGCTACACACACACAGACAAGTCGGACCATTCATCGTTTTTTCTCTCCTCCTTTCCAGCTTTCCTTGTACTTCTATTTCCAAAACCAGTATTCTAAGAATGTCTACTCGCATCACACATGAGAAAAATCTTGTCGCAGATATTCTTATATCGCGTATTATCATTCTCATATCATATAAACCCTAACAAAATTGTTGCTGAAATAACCATCATGTTCAAGTGTTGGATTGATCATTGTTTAGTGTCCACTGATCCCTCCTCCCACAAGTGCTCATCCCTTTTTATTTGGAACAGCTACTTAAAGATTCATTCTGGATGTAGCAAAGCTTGCAAACATTGTTCTGTACAGGTCAGATTTCTGGAATTTACAAACGCAGGAAGTCAAAAACGAACGCAATATTATTTACACTGGTATAACTCAAATTGGACCACATGTATACGTGTTTTATCTTATTTAATCTCTACAGAGCTTGAAGAATACGTGTTTATAACCAAGACGGTATATTTAATATTGCCAGGATAAAAACAGTGTAACAGCACTGATTAAAAGTAGTGAAGTTCTCAAACCAATAGAACTCCTCTGGTCCATTATTGATATTGGCAATTGGCGACGATGAATCCCAAAAATTATTTATGCCGATTTTTATACATAACGTATATGAGATATATTATTGGTTGGACATATATATCTGCAACATATACGTATCGGAAATACAGCTACGCGTCTATTCACCATATATCGCACATATTTTATTGTTGGCCAAAATATAAGTGTATTTCAATATGTGTCGAAATTTACAAAAACCTATTTCCAACATTCTCATGTGAAATATTTCTCGAATTTAAAAAAACCACGCCCATAACACGAGTATATATACAACAATAGCACAGTTCTTTCTTCGAGTAATAGAATAATTTCTTTTGGGAGGTATAGGCATTTGCCACTGAAGGAATTGAGAGATAATTAGAATGCGTATGGAATTTATATTGGGAGGGTTTGAAAAATTTCAAGGACAGAGATTTCAAGAATATCCCAAATTTCCAAGTTCAAAAATTTCAGAAAAATCTTACAATTCCAAGAATTCCGAAAAAACAACTAAAATTCCAAAAAAATGAAATTTTCAATAACTCCAAAAATTTTAGACATCTTCGATATTACAATCATTTAAAAAAAGTCAAAAATCTAGAAAAAAAACCTGAAACTTCAACAATGTCTCCAATCTTCAAAATTCCCTAAATTCCTTTTGGGTAGATGGATAAGGATGTTTTTTTTACTTAATAAAGGTCCGTTATATTGTCCACGAAGAAAAAGTAAGATTATCAACATTAACGGAGTGAGAGTAAAGCTCATTAAAGATACATTAAAAAGGAATTGGTTAAGAAAGTAATAAAGCTCTTAGTGGCAATTTCTACTTTTCTACAAGAAAAAAGAAAAAATAGTCCGTAGTTTGACCCACAACTAATTTGAATTGTAAGGAACACTCTGTGAACTAGATTTTGACGAAGTTGAGTGGACAAAATGTACTACGAAAAATGAAAATACATGCGTTAATATCCAGCTGATTATGCTAAGTCTAATTTCTGCGGAAATACTATACATATATATCTGCCATTGAATATTTTTATCAAAACTTCGTGCAAAACTTACCCACAGATAATTTTTTCTCCGAAATTTCTCGTGATGTGAGGATTCAACATTTTACGTGAAAAGATAAAAACCAAAAAATAATGGATTGATGAATATGCAAGCAAGCAGCACTTCGCTGCTGATATAGTTACCACCTATCTGTCATTTTTCGTATGAGTATTTTAAAAATATTCGACAGAGAATTTGCCACCAGCGCGTGCGAGTTTCGAACAGTTGTGAATAAACATCATGATTCCAAGCACAGACTATTGAAACTTGATAATCATTGTTGCACCTCAGACAACCAAAGTAAAGGAAAATATTCGCCGACTTGGACAACGTTGACAATCCAAGTTGGTATTTTCCCACCTGAAATCTGCATCACAATTCAGTAATATAATTATAATTACCGATTACGATTCCATGGGTTTGAAAATAAGTGTACAAAGAAGCATAAGTATGAACCCTCTTCCCTCGATATATACAGCGGAACGCTTGGCACTTGGGGAGACTGTCAAGATCACTGCTGCTCATCCTGACCGCACTTTTATGACTATAAGTGATTCCCTCAATGCTCTTCAATGCCTATCACAACCTATCATGAGTATCCGAACAAATATATATGAGGAGTTAAGGAGACATGTAGTAATAATACTCTTAGAAATGTATTTGAGTACCATCACACGTGGGTATCGAGGGGAGTGACGAGGCAGATCGCCTTGCGGGAGAGACGACACCTTTATCATCCATGTCGAGTTTAAGCTTTCATATTCAGATTTAACAGAAATGTTCAAAAAAGAATCTGTAGCTAAGATGGGGGAAAAAATCATGGAACTAAGTGTGGCGAAAGAAGAAGAATTCTTTGATTTATACTATAGTAGAAAAAGAAAACCCTGGTATTCTCGACACGAAATATTACCACGTAGAGTCATCTCATGGGTCAACAGGGCCAGAGCTAACCACTACAATCTCGCAAGTTCTTTGGCGAGGATCCATATTATTAGTTCGTCTGATTGCGAATGGAGTGATCCAGAGGAGGATCTAGATCATGTGCTCTCGCACTGTTCAATCCATGAGCAAAATCGAGAAAAAATGATAAGAGCCCTTCGAGGAGAAGGCTTCTACCCACCCTATAAAGCTAGTACTGCTTTGAAAATATCAAATAGAAGAACCCTTTTAATAATGGACTCCTTCCTGACCTCGAGTAATATATCCATCTGAGAACTAAATGTACTACCACTGATGTAAAATAGAATATAAATAGATGTTATATCATGTCTCACTATATTATAAAAATTCAAATCGACTTCTGGTGACACAAAATTGGTACTCAAAATTAAGACATTTTAAGAGGGGGAGGGGGTATAGCAATCGACGCGGGGGTTACCGAGGGGAGAGAGCAGGGGGCAGTGCCGCCTAGTCATGTCATATAATTGTAATGTTGTTGGTTGTATAGCAGAATGGGCCGTGAGGTTTGTGTGTTTTAAATAAAAGAAATAAAAAAGGGTTTGAAAAAGAATTGGCAGCTATTCATTACTGTCTGCAAGATGTATTCCACAACCACCGTCGTCGAATTTCACGGTAGCGCCACCTTCGTTTCATCGATTCGCTCTGCTGAACGTTCAAAAAAAAATATGTTCCAGTCTTCTATGAATAAAATTTACAGAATTTCTAACAGAAACAAATTCGTTTCGTGGTCATATGGAGTGAGCTTAGGTCGTACTCATGTAGGTACTGTAAGGTGTAAGTAATACAAGGTGCAGTTAATCTGTTGTGGAGGCCGTCGGGAAAAATAGCCAAAATCACTCTTTCATTAGATAGTTGAGCATTCATTGCTGATTCCAAGAGGCCCTTCCAACAATTTCAAACAATCGACGTTTTAGTCATTGCTAATCCATCCCGTTGTCCCCGCCGACAAATCGCAATGTCTCGACCCAGCAAGGTTTACGTGATCTCGTAAAAATGTTAATAGCCTAGGCGGGATATCGCTCGGAGAATGGCAACTCTCCGTGTTTCTGTATTTATTTGTTCCAGCTAGAGGACTCGGAAAGAAGGACCCTCAAGTACGTGGCACCACGTGCCGCGTATACTGCTCCACGAAACAAGCAAGACACTGGGACAGTGCTCCAACTATTCTCCTACTCCCTCCTGCGTGGATTTTCACCCCCTCTCCCCCCCCCCCCTTTTTTTGTTTTCATCTCCCTTCACTTTTCTTCTTAACGTGCTGCAACACGTCTCATGTCCAACCAACTAGTACTCAGCTTCCTGCAAACTCCAACTTTTCACCATCGAGATTCACTTTCTAACACTCTTACATGTTTTTTGGGATTCTCTTTTCTCACTAGTCCGAACTTGTTCGTTTTCTTTTTTTTTTTGGGCAAACGGGTTTTTAATTGGCGAGGGATACGGAGGTGAAAGCAGTTTTACCTAGTTGTGTGGAGAGAAAAATCAATTTACCCTTCCTACTTCTATACCTACTTAATTACCCCCTCTTTGACATGCTTCCAGCGATTATCGACGTATTCGCTCGCCGGGTCTATTCTAATTCAAGTCGCGGTATCTTCTAAACCATACGAAGTAGCGAAAATCACAGCAGCCACAGGAGCACATATTTTTTGCTCCTAATTTTCTCTCTTATAACATACATAACCTTTTCGATTATGCAAATTATAAAAAAAGCATTACACATAAAACGCGTATTTTTATTTGGGAAATAACTTTTGCTCTTCAATCATTCCTGTGACTCTAACCGTTTGCTCAATATAGAGTTCTAAACATTTCATATTGTTAATAGCAATGTATGCTTAAGATTTCGAAGATCTTGGAAACTGGCATTTTTGCAAGTTTTTAATGTTGGAAATTTGGGAAATCTGCGGAGAGTTTGACATGTTCAAAGGTTTTGAGGGCTTGCAACATTTACAATTTGCGATTTTTTCACTGTCCTTGACACTTGTAACACAAGAAAGAAAAATGTATTGCATGTAGGAAGAAAAATCACAAAGACTGCGGATAAAACAATAAATACAAATGGTTTTTTGTTGTACAATAAGTTGAAGACTTTTGAAAGACTGCTAAAAGAAGAAGTGAAAAATGGTGACATTTGAGAGAAATGTATTTTATTTTATTTTTGTAATGTATTTTGAAATGTAGCCTTTGGCTAATTAATAAACATCAACTAAACTAAACTGTAACTAATGCAATTTCCAATGGAAGCGCTCGAAATGGAAGAAAGAGAATAAAATATCGAAGATCATATTAACGAATTTTTGCATGATCCTATGGTAAAACGGAGAAACGAAAGAAACCTATTGAAAAATCTCAATATTCTATCGATATCAGCCTAAGAGACTGATATCGATATTAACGTAAGAGAGCGATATCGATATTACCGTAAGGATGAAACCGACGCGCAACCAGTCAGTGCGGCGCAAGAAGGCAATGCGCGTGCGGAGCATGCGCTGCCGGACTTGTATGAACAAATAGTAATGAATATAGCTCCTAATATTGCCTCCTGTAATATTGTGAAGTTTCCATATTCTCGCGTAATATTTTTAGCTGTAATTCAAAGAATCCACAATGCTTCATTTACTTACACTTACAAATTGATAATACCGAACACTATATATGAATATCATATCAGAATATTTTCCCGGGTCAACAATGCGATGAAATTGGCGTTTACGCTTGCATCCAATATCATTCTAGTGGTAACGACTTTGATTACACTGCCACGGCGTAATTCTTATCAGTGTAATCGAAGCCCTGTAGTAAAATGTCCCCATGAAATGCTCGATTGAATGTAATCGCGCTACAAGTAACTGGCTTTTCGATGTGAATTACGACAGCATTGTTAAACTTATTGAATGCTATTTCACTTCTCATGTCAGAACACGTCTCATCTTTCTGTGTTGCTGATAACAAATGGTGTTGATACCTCTCCTCCATCGCTTGTTTTTTTCCGCCATCCCTGCATCTTGTAATCCCCAAGTTAACTGCTCTGCAGCATTTCTGCGGTAGGCCGAACTGGACACCCATCCATGTAGCTGGGGCCGATTTTCACCATGTAGGCCATCGCACTTTCAAGCAGAGGGTAAACCGCCAGAAACCGCTATGCTATAAATTGACTGACCAGTTCTGGCGGAATCCTTGGCTTGACAAATTCACACACGTACACCCTCTCCCCCTTCCCCTCGCACCAACACAGGCAGATATATTGTTATGTCCGAAAAACTATGTTATTATTTCCCAACTTGATCCGGATATGATAACACGAAAGTGGTACATATTGATCAGAATGAAAATCGGAATGAAGATCGGAATGAAGATCGGAATGAAGATCGGAATGAAGATCGGAATGAAGATCGGAATGAAGATCGGAATGAAGATCGGAATGAAGATCGGAATGAAGATCGGAATGAAGATCGGAATGAAGATCGGAATGAAGATCGGAATGAAGATCGGAATGAAGATCGGAATGAAGATCGGAATGAAGATCGGAATGAAGATCGGAATGAAGATCGGAATGAAGATCGGAATGAAGATCGGAATGAAGCAACGAAATGAAAAACGTCCAGTAAGTGCATGTGAATGAAATCGACGGAACATATATTTACTGGGTGTGTTCCACTAGGATACAACCCAAGCACTTCATCACTCCCTTGAGGTTGTCATCCAATATCTCGAAGGTGGATGAAAACAATGGTCTGTTGCAACTCGATCCAACGTACAATGAATATCCATAAATCAGTTGTCTCTGTGCTAGTAATTCAACGACGGTCACCATACTAATTCTGAGTTATACTTATGTCAATTTTCGATAAATAGGAATTATGTCTTCTATTAATCGAACGTGTGGTCAACCCTCCATCAGAACCCATCCGCTCGGGTCCATAACAATATTATCCAAAATGTGTCAGGAGGTCATGAAATGTCTAGAAAAGTGAAAAGTTCATGGATCTGACATATTTCATTATCGGGGTAATTATAATCACTTTCCGTCACGGTCTGAGCAAGCTGACATTTGCTTCCCCCTTTGCGGGATTCAAATGTCCCTTTGCTCCTACAATATAATGGAGACCAGTGTTCCAACCGCGGATATAGAAGCCTATGCCTTATCAGGAGGTTTCAAAACGTTGGATCCTTACATTGGAGTTGTTGAAAACGTTCGACAAAATCATTGTTTAGAGTTCTAAGTCATACACACAGATACACACACACACACACAAACACACACTCGAAGACACAGACCTACCCACTCACACACACGTACACGATGATACACCCACGTACACACACACATACCCGTATACGACGACACACACACACGCGCAGTCACAATTTTGAGTATTATTGAACTTTTTTTTCTATGCAGGGTCGACCGGTGAAAAGTAGGCTAAATGCAGAAAATGGAAAAACATAAAAGTAGGAGAAAATTATTTTGCT
The DNA here is from genome assembly GCA_026005395.1 of Asobara japonica. Classification (NCBI taxonomy): domain Eukaryota; kingdom Metazoa; phylum Arthropoda; class Insecta; order Hymenoptera; family Braconidae; genus Asobara; species Asobara japonica. The sequence continues at coordinate 1,239,897 of BQMI01000539.1, read as the reverse complement.
CTCGTTTATTAAGCCGTTATCGGGGCGAAGTGGATTTGAGCAGAGCGAAGATTTTCCTGTTCTCACAATCTATTAAATTCATGTCTTAATTTACGACTGTCATAATTTTCGGACACATGAATAGTATCTCTCACCCGCGGCTATCACATCACTGATCTAATACGCCTCTCACATCCATAACTCGCCAGTTGTACTGTATCTGCAAGGCCCCGTCTTGCTTTATCATTTCTCAGGCATTAGATAACTCGAGGGATCCTCGAAATGTACAAAGCGTGTGTCGCCTACCGTTGCCTAGTCTTCTAAGCTCCCTTTGTTCACCCTTTTCTCTAGTTACGGTATACTCTATGGCGGTGTAATGGACGATGTCTATAACACAGCTAGCATAGGTGCACCTAGGGTACCCCAGATAACCCCGAAGCTCGTTTCTCTGCCCGAATTAGGAGAAACGTATCACCATTTTCAGCTAGCGGAGAATGTAATTATCTCGTACGAGACATTCTTCATTGAATTTTACGAGTACAACCAATATTTAAACAAATGTGGAGTGAATGAGTGTGACACGTTGGCACTACGTCTAACAAATTCTCAAACTGTAATTTTTGCATAAGCTTCTGAATCCCATTAATTGTTTTCTGCGCTTTTTAGCACAACCACATACACACACATACCCCAACATAAACCCCCTCCTCACGCACACACCCACCCACCCACCTACACACAGCGACCCAGCCACCCACCCACTCAGACACCCACCTACCCACCCACTCAGACACCTACCCACCCACTCACACACCCACCTACCCACACACTCACACACCCACCTACCCACACACCCACCCACGCACCCACCCACCCACATACCCACACATACACCCACACGCAGAGGTTCGCGCCCCGCCTCTGGAAAATGTTTTACATAATCAAATATTGTCTCATGAATTCCGGCCGATGGCAGGAATACTCCGTGGTTCGAATGGAGTCTAAATATAGAGGTAAATTTCAGTAGGTTCATTTCAAGTGGTACGATTCATAAGGTTCAAATATAGTCGGTGAGAAACCATAAGCAATTATTGGCGTAAATCAAAGTCCGATATGCTTACACGAAATTCCGAAGATTGGTATGAAAGAGTCGCTGAAGCCACGCACACAGCCTTAGTTTCAGGGTATTTTGACGGGATTCCCTCGAAGTTTCAAGTGGCCGAGAAACCTCCGGTGGTTTGAAAAAAAAAAAGAAGACTTGAACTATTTTCCGCAATCTTGAATGGTCCACCATTCTGATTTTCCACAGTTATGCGAAACATTCTTACGGGTTTTGTGTGACACTAAAACGATTTTTGCCAAACGTTGACTATAAATAACCCAGCCGCATAACCGCAAGCGCTTGAGAAAGACATTTGTAATGGTCTCTTGTGACACGAAACACCTATACTACATCACAAAATTTCACGTTGAAACCGATATGTTTGTATCACGGAATATTTTACGTTGATAAATGCGAGCATCACTGCATCCAATAGATAACTAGTATTGTGTTCCCTTGGAATTTTAGGTTTTTTCATTTTTTTTCACCGACCTTCATGCTGTTAATAAATGTTGCTACTGACATGGGAGAATGTACACTTAGAAGGGAGGAAGAAAAAATTGTCAGGGAATTCGGAAAATAGATGAATCACAGGAAGCATTTCGATCAATGCCTGAGGTAGAACAATGTCTTCCCACACTTGCTGGATTTGTTCCTAGGATGGAGACATGATCGTTTATATTCCTGGAATAGAGCATTTCATGGGGTCACATCTGGAACTAAGCTTTTTCGCCACCACTTTTCTCATCATTTCCTTGTCCGCTTGACATAAAAAAAAAAAATTTTCACGTCGATGCCGAATTGGTGCACAACAGTAACTCATCATTGATGACCTGATTTATGAATGGTTTGTTGCAATGATTAATTGACCGTGATAAATATGAATCTCCCGCCATCTCGCGAGAATACAATTAATTTTTTGGCGTTCCTGCAAAATTGGTTATTTCTTACAGAAAATAGAGAAAGCACGTTTAAAAATTCTGAGATTACAAACGTTGAGTTTTTAATTTCCAAATATCTGCGAAAAACAAAAATATCGTCTGTATTCCACGCTACTATCATTGCTATTAATTAGTATCATGCGCCGCATGTAGATCATTTCTGCTACAGAGAACGTTTGATGAAGATTATCCTTCCGCATAATGGAATACCTGGTTGCGCCGTTTTCAATGTTTTTCGATTCAGAGAGCACAGGCATACTGGAATCACGTTAAACGTTAATTGTGCAAATTAATTCGTAGCTTTCGTTAATATTATATCATATTTTTCCGAATATATTGATTCGCCCCGAAATGCAAAAAGTCGATTTATCCTTGAATCGCCATGTTTCAAAGGTTTTTAAATAGATATGCGTATATGTGCGCGTGTGGATTTTCTATTTTACTCTCTATTCGTATTCAATCGTATTCCTTTACAGCGCGCGCCTACTACGCCCCCCCCACCCACCACCACCTCCCCACCCGCCGCCCACCACCATCCCTCCCTCCCCCCCCCCCCACCCACCACCACCATCCTTCCCCACCCACCCACCACCGTCACCCCCCCCCCCCACCCACCACCAGCATCCCTCCCCATCCACCACCCCCACTCCACACATCCGGTTGGGTTCTCATCCGGCGTTGCGGTCTCCTTCTATGGTTACCGCTGACGCATAGGAACCTGTGCGCCGATAGCACACGCACAGTGTTCCTATTATCTATCGGTCGACTTTCCTGAAACAGTCTTTTCGGAACTTTTTTTCCGGAAGTCGGACGCGAACCCAAGACCTTTGATGCAGAAGGCAGAGACTCCTATTCATGCCCCGACTATAAGGAACAGGTGGCCGCTGTTATCTAGCAGACGCTACGGCTCCCTACTCCAAACCTGCCGATTCATTCAATTCAATATCGGAATCCTTGCTAATAAAAGTTCGTATTAATTCGTAGTGCAGAGCGAGTAGAATCACTCAACTATAAATTGCGCCGATCCACTTTGGCTGACGATAACGTCTACAAAAAATTATTCCATATTTTAATGCGGCCAATAGAATCGTAATCATACCACTTCAATACTCAATCTTTACACTGTATATTCAGCTTCCGAGAGTGTTCTCTCCGATGAGTACTAAAGAATTGAGTTGAATTGAAAATCTATACCAACTAAACTGTTGTTTCCTTTATTTGAAGGAATCTGATCGCGGGCGAATTCGCCGTCTCTAAGTACGCCGTTTTCCACAGAAGCAACAGACTAAGGCAGTATAAAAGGGAGAAGAAGGGACGAGTGAATTACGATGCGAGAGAGATGAAGAAATAAAATGTCAAGGGTAGACGAGCCGTTTGGGACTTATGATTGGTTCATTTGATTTGCATTGGAATTGTAATGACGCGACACATGGCACCGGCATTTTTCTCCCATCTTGTTGAGAGACCTCTGGCATCTTGTGCTGGAGTGTCTCACTGAGGAAATGAAATTCACCGATGTCCGATAGGATAATACCCACCAGCTCGGGGTGGAAGATTGCTGGAGAAAATAGAGGTAGAAATAAGGTGCTATGGCAACGAAATAAAATAGAATTAAATTGACGCTGAAGCTGATGATTGAGGCACTGAATTTTCGGCATTTCCCGCGGGACGATAGCTTGGAGGATTTTGTCGTAGACGGACAAAACACTACGAGATGTATAGTACAAACCTATTATTGAACAAGATGAGGTGAAACTTTGTTGTCTTTTTTTTGCTATTTTGGACAATATGCCCAGAATTTACTCATTACACTTCTATCCTTAACCACTTATCGACTGAATTAATTGATTACAATCATGATTAAGTTTCATTTCACTTACTTTTGTAACTGTCCCGACAAAGTTCGAAATGACATGCTCTGGGTACAGTTTCAATATTCTGATCATTGCTCGGTTGATTCACATGTGAGAGGTTATGATCCTCAATGTTGACATTGATTGCTTTTGCCCTGGCCGGATGATTCCTCATACGTTCGGCCGCACTTTTCGTTACTGTTTTTGTTTTCTCTGGTTTTAAAGCATTCTTTTCACGTAAACGATCACGATATTCTTTGCAATGTTCTGCATTGGTTTTCCCCATAATTGACACTAGCAATACACTCGGTTCATGTTCTTCTCCGCACTCTGCTACAGTGCCATGCAGCATGTCGGAATTTTCATAACGCCCCCTCCACCACTCGCGTCACAGCCCTTCCCTTCACAATGTTGCGTCGAGTTTTGTGTTACGCGCCATGAGAAGTTTCATTTCAAGAATATGAATAAGTTGAAAATATTTACACACGCAGGATGTCTTTGGAAACCTGTCAGGATGATGAGTCTTTAAGAAACGTGAACACAGCTTAAAAATGTCACCTTTGATTTTCATTCTGATTAAGAGGTGACTTCCCTAGACCACGAGGTACATATAGAAAAAAAATGAAAAAATTAAAATAATCCACGGCAAAAAAAATCCTAGTTGTCCAGAGAGTTGTGAACAGTTGCTGAGGCATTACTGGAAAATTAAGAAATATATATTCATCAGTTTCGACAACACAGAACTGAATAATGAGAAAATCAAATAGAATTAAATTGAAGGTGATGACTGAGATAGAATTTTTTTGGGATTCCCCGAGGGACGATATTTAAAACGATTTTTTTCTGTTATTTTCACGGTTGGAGGAGCAAGATGCCGCGTCTCTTCTACTCTGGAAAATTCAGGAGACGAAGAATATTCGAGTGAAATTGAAAGCGGAAGTAATGAGCGGATCTATTAAACCAGGCGTAATCGATAGAGAAGCGCAAAAAAAAAAGTGACGAAGGCAATTTTGTGTTTAGGAGTAATGTATAGTAGATATACGATATTTGTGGCAGGAAAACTTCATTGGCGCTAATGATTTCAAATTTAAACGAGTACTTTATTTTTCTTTAATTGGTCAACTAAATAATGAGAGTTCTGAAGAATGCAATGGTTCGATTACCGGTGTCGAATTTCACATCACTCTTTCATTCGATTGCCGAGGAAAAAAAATATTCATTTTTATATTTTTGGTGAATACATTGTTGAACTTGGGCATAATTGGTCATCAGCGGTTTGCTCTGATCAGGAAAGCAATTTAATAAAAAACATTTGGTTTTACTCAACTGTTCGCTCGGTTAGATCACGACCAAGTGTTTTATGGGAACATTTTTTAAGTTCCCAATTTTTGGGAAGTTATTGTAATGACCCCGAAATCGAAGTTTTTTCTTTCGTCCTGTGACTGGTGTTTTAAGTATACCAAAATGATACCCAAGAAATTCTGAGTCGAAGTGTGTGTGTGTGTGTGTGTGTGTGTGTGTGTGTGTGTGTGTGTGTGTGTGGCATGGAATTATGATCCTAAGCTTCTCACGAACGAATGCTGCCATCGAGATTATTCAGGTCGAAATGGAAGCGTTTCTATGTAACTTAGAGCTGATTAGATTTTGAATAAAATCGATACAGTCTATATATTGTTATAAACAATTTGAATTGTTTATAATGTTCTACTGCATAAACTATTGGAGGTAGCACAAAATTTATATCAGACAAGTTGTTCCCCATATAAAAATACGTATTTTATGTATAATTACTTTTTTCGATAATTGGCATCATTAAGGAGGTATGGCCGTCTCAGCAATTATGTATGTAATCAGTGGACGAAGGAACCCAGCATTGTCATGAAGGTCCCAATCCAAGCATTTCCGTGCAAAATCGAGCGGATAACATTTTTATCAACAATTGCAATTGTTTATACTGTTCCACTGGGTGAAATATTAGAGTTATCGGGAAACTTCTAAGAAGAAAAGTATTCCTTATATAAAAATACACATTTTATGTGGAATTACTTTGTTCATAATTTGGATAATTAAGCAGGTGTGTTCGTCTGAGCCATTTGAAAGATGGTAACAATACATATCACCAGGATTGTTCCTTACACAAAAATGCACACACAATATGACTTTTTTCAATATAGGTTAGAACATATCGCGAGTTAAACTAGAATATACTTGGCGAGTGAATATGTCGACAATCGCTGAACAAATGTCAAAGAGCGGGAAAGCTAGGTAGGTACAGAGGTAGAGGGGGTAACTCGGCGGACGAATTCCAGTTGAATATTTTTAGGGGGTTAAAAATTAAACTGAAGTTATCGCATGCAATAATTATTAATCGCAATTTCAATTATTGATATCACTGTTGAGTTTGGTCATCACCATGTTTGCTGCTGTGCTGAAATATCAAATCGGTAAGTTTTGGTTGTGCCCCGTATGGGGCAGACACATTTGCACATGCACCATTAGTTAAACTTTAAATGACAAGAAGTCTGATGCTGGCGCAATTTTTACTAGGAATTAGTGAGTGTCTAATGTTTCTTCTGCAGATCCAAACACGGAAATATCAAATGTTGTTGAGCTGAAGACAGGAATGTGGAAACTACATGTAGCCCTTTAGTCAGTGTGATAGAGGTGTACATCGAATTCCTGCAATATCGGCCCGCTGTACGACGAGGTTTCTGCATCATTCCGCTCGGTTTTCGGCATGTGCAATACAGTGTGGAGGGAAAAAAGAATGTCGATCTCCATGGCCCCGCAAAAGGGACGGGGCAGGCAAGAGGGGGAGGGGGGGGGGGAGGTTATGGATGAGAGGTACAAGAGGGGAACATGTGAAGGCCCGGGAGGGTATACATTAAAAGAGAAAAATAAAAAACGTATTTAGACCCGCATTCACTAGGCGCATAGTCAGCGTGAGGACGAAAATTATGCGCGTTACTCCAGTGGGGTAAGGCCCCAATAAGGGTGCGAACGCTCGAGGCTTAAACCCGTTATACCTCTTCAATTATGACAAACATGGAAAAAAGTGATAAAAAATTAAATATGCATTTCCACTTACAGAGCAAATTCTATTTAAGACTTTTTACTTTTTTTTTAAGTCTAATTCTATTTAAGACTTTTCGAAATAGAGCGTTGTAAACAATTCCGTTGTAAACTCCGACCGATGGCAGGAACATTCCGTGTGTGCTATCGGCGGTATCCATGAAGTGAGACCGTGAGCCGGGACCGAACGCGACCCGTCGCGCGGGGGGGGGGGGGGAGGGAGGGTTCCATCGTAGACGCCCGCCATCGTATCACAGGGGTTTCTGGAGGTTTACCCTGTGATTAGAAATACGATGAGCTGAAATGGCGAACTCGGCCCCAGCCGCAATGGGTGGGTACTCTGATCCGTAGTATTGCCCATGAAGTAATGCCTAACAGCGGTTACGTGGGTGAATACGAATAGAGCAAGAGTAGAAAAAAAAAAAAAAAAAAAACACACAGTGTCGGGGCTTTGGCGTAGTGGTAGAATATCTGCCTACTACTCCGAAGGTCCTAGGTTCGGGGGGGGGGGGTGGGTTCCATCATAGGCGCCGGCCATCATAGCACAGGGGTCTCTGTAGGTTTACCCTGTGTTTAGAAATACGATGGCCTAAAAATGGCGAAAGTCGGCCCCAGCCACATGGGTGGGTGTCCGGTACGCCCCCTGAAGGAAAGCTTACACGGCCGCTACCGGGGGCGTACAAATGAGAGGGACGGAGGAAAAAAAAAAACACACACACACATACAGATAGTTGCTTGAAATTCAACGGGAAGCATTTTAGTATACTTAAAACCCTAGTTACGAATCGAAATAAACAAAATCGGTTTAGGGGTCCTTACAATAACATATATTATATTATTACATAATAATAATGAATCTCATAATATCATCAAAATTGGAGATAATACGCCTATTGAGGTCTGATATAAGCATTTCATTAGAAAATTGGAGAAACTGAAATAAATTGAGCACGCGATACATGTAATTTCTTATACATCAATTCTGAGTGAATCTTCTTTCTTCACGTGGAAAAGGTTGTATAAAATTAATATGAATATCGCATTTGCCTCACCATATTATACGATTCACTTCAACTGCTTTCAAGTCACGAAACTCTAGATCGACTTATCCCTGAAATTTAAAGCTGACGATTTTCCAAGTTTTTGACTTATTTTTCAAATGCAAATAATTCGAATAATCCATATTTTATTTTATGGTGATAGGTCGGACGAGACAGGACTTTTCACCCGCGCCTCCCCAAAACTTTTCGGGATAAAGTTTTTTATAGAGTGAGTGAGAAATAAAAAGAATGAATAGAGATATGATTTAGGGCGACGCAGGGAAAGAATTCTTGCGGAAAATATGGTTTTCAACTTCGCGATATGGACAAATTATAGTAATGAGATTTTGTATAATTTGTATTTGTATTTGTATAATTTGGATTGGTGCAGCATAGGACCCTTGGTGTGTGTGTATGTTTGCATGCATGTGCCCTAAACTTTGGTCAACGTTTGCTCACGAATGGATACACCAATCGAAGCTATCGAGATCTCAATCGACGCGTCTTCATGTAACTCAGCCCTGATTAGTTTTTGATGGATATTGGGTCAGAATATATATTGTTATTAACCATTTCAATTGTCCATAACGCTATACCTCGTAAACGGTTGGAGTTAGGAAAAAATATTGTTAACATAAGTTGTTCTTCATACGAAGATCCACATTTAATGCTCATTGACTTTTTCCCATAATATGCATAATTAAGGTGGTAGAGCCGTTAGAAAAAAATAATGCATGTGATTATATAATGCATTTTTGTGCATCAATGCTGCCAGGATCGTGAAGTCGAGTGGAGCTGGAGACACGGACTTATTGAACTTCTTCAACGTAGTTGTTGTATATTCGTGGGTTTAAAATGCTTCAATGAGACTCAAAGGCTTCAATGAGAAATAAATGGCCTTCACGTGGAAGAGGGAGTTATCTCTTGATTATGAAAAAACCCACAAAAGGCAGCGACATCTAGAGAAATGAAAAAGAAATTCAGTAAATACTCAAGTGAGAAGTGTCGTTAATTTTTAAAACAGACATGATCTAGAATACTCGAGTTACCAAATCGTGGCACACACACAGACAGGCTAACACATCGGGAAGTTCATGATGCGGCCCGTCCAGAGTCACCCGCACATCCCGTTTATCCCCTTTGGAATTGAGAAATGTAAAGTTCCGAAAATGATAAAACTGCAGTTGAAATATTCTCAAGTAATATTCGGGCTTTTCCAAAAAAAAAGGAAAATAAAGAGTGAAAAGCCGGGATTAGAGATAGCGCTGGGTAAAAGGGTCGTACTTACTTTCATTCTTCGACTGGAAAATTCGTAAGTTAACACCGACAAATGCTTGAAATAACGCCGTCGTATTTTCTTTCAATCCAGTTGGAACGGATTTCGGGTGCAACTGCCGCCCGGTTGAGAGTTCACAGTGTGTGAACATGAAAAGGGTGCGACACTTGAAATTGGGAGAACAGGAGAGAGAAAAAAGGCATTCGCCGCCGAAAATGAAACGGCTGAAATTACACGGTGAAAAAAAAGGTGAATAAAAATTATCTTTTCGTGCGCTCAAGCGATATTTTAGTCATATTTTCAATTCATTTTTAACTTCTTGATTCCTTCTTGAAAATTATTGTAAACACACGGAACAAAATATTCCCAAATTAAAGATTAGGAACGTTTCCAATTTTTACAGGAGCTCCATTTGTAGAGGTTTAGAAAAATTTAGGAAAATTCTTTTTTACTCAGAAAGGTTTGAACGATTTTTTTACGAATTGTCCCCATTTTAAAATCATCAATAATGACGTCACAGGTTTACATTGCGATTTTGAAAATTTGTGAACCACGCTTCCGGCATCTTTATGGGAACAGGATTTAAGTTAAGGCAGATGGGCGTCTTGAATTAAGACGATGAATGATGCAAATTGAGGCGTGAGAAGCCCTCAATTCAGGCTGTATGAATGCCTCAATTTAGGCCGTACTAACGCTCAAAGTTGAGAAATTCGAAGGCTGCAATTAAAATCGCGATTCTGGAATCGGAATTTTGCGATTCTAAAAGCGTAAATCACGCGCAACTGCAATTCTGAATATCGTATGCGATTCAGTACCACAAATCACGATTCTAGATATCGTAGAGGCCTTCTGATGTAACAATTACATCATCAAGCTCGAGGGTGAGACAATTAATTTTGTGTACTTTAAAATATTCCCAATCGGAAAGGATTGCAGTTCAGAAGTATCTGGTGCTCTGTTGGTTAATAATGCTTCTCTTGTTTAGAGGCCCATATCCCTAGAATGAGTAGAGATAGAGAGAAAAAGTTCAAACAAAAATTGTTGCTAGCATCAAGACGGACATTTTATCTTTAATAACTTTTTTTTGTAATGTTCATATTTTAGGAGCAAATGGCAGTCACAGCAGAGCGGACGACGTGTGAGCGCGTGCAAGTGGATATACAGAAAAATTGTAAAAACATAAAATGTTCGGCATGAAAAATTCTGTTAATCACGTTTTATCAGTTTTCCTCGTATGTTCAATATTTTACGAGATATTGCAGTTTGTATGCGAGGGGGGAAAGGGAGCTTGCATCAGCGACTCAACCCTTTTTTTCCACAGGAAGGATCACCGGTGGTGGTCCAGTCTATGGAAGCGGAATGGCCGATGGAACCAGAATTATTAACACGAAAATTATTATTGTTAATAAAGTCGAGCAGCACAACCAAACATTGCTGTTTCTGTTATGTTTTCAACATAATAACATGTTTCTCAACCTCTCTGTTCGACTGTACACAGTTTTACCAAATGGAAAGATAATTTTTATCCAACTTTTCTATCTGCGTTTGTTCATAATGAAAATATATGTTCGCCTTTTCAGCAGGTCAGCAATATGAATAATATAGTTTTTGATTTAAAAATCATTAATACTCGAGTGGAAAACAATTTTACATCGAACGAGGGAATGAAATATTTCGCAAATTTCCCATGCAGTAATCGATGTTGTCATCGGATTACACAATTTATATAGCAACACAGCGGAAAATATCAACACTGTGGGATGTAGTCGACAAACAATGTTTTTTTTTCAACTTCTACGCAACAAATTCCACCCTGGAAAACAAATCCCCGCGACTCGTTTATTTCCATTCGACTCTGAAAAACTTTTCATTCTGTGCTGTCCCACAGTGGCGATTTATTCTCCTCTGGAACAATTTTTTGCCCCTGCTTTTATATAAAATCTGTCATCAGAATTATTTTCAGTTCATTTCTGGTTAATTTTGTGACACAGGCGTAATTATTGTATCATGGATAGGGGGGATGATGAGGGTGATCTCTTTAATCCGTTTTTTGGCCTCTGAATGGAAGCTTGGTAATCAATGCTGTACATAGTTGTTCCATTCCAAGCAAAAATTTCTGAAAAAAAACGTAATGAACAAATCGAAATGCGGATGTTACTCATTGTTTGTTTTTCGACAGTTTCACTGAATTTGGAAGGGTTGAAATTTTCACATTATTTCTTCGTTACTTACAAGAAGTCGTTTTTTTTTTAATTTTCAAAACTTTTAAAATTTTGGAAATGTTTAAAATTTTTGAGATTTTTAAAATTTTCAAAATTTTCTGAAATTTTTGAAATTTTTGAAATTTTCGAAATTTTTGAAATTTTTGAAATTTTTGAAATTTTTGAAATTTTTGAAATTTTTGAAATTTTTGAAATTTTTGAAATTTTTGAAATTTTTGAAATTTTTGAAATTTTTGAAATTTTTGAAATTTTTGAAATTTTTGAAATTTATGAAATTTTTGGGAATTTTTGGAAATTTCTACTGATTAAAAAAAAACAAAGCATTGAATGAAATTCAATAAAATATGAGTGGTTGCATTTTCAATTCCAGATCCAACAAGAAATTTGGATGAGATGATATATTCCGAATGCAACAAATTGCCTTTAATGATTGCAAAAAAAGGAATACGAAACCTGAATAGAAAAAAGTTACGTGAATATCTATAGAAAATGAAATTGAAATTTTCGGTTGTCGACGAAAATTATGATTTACAATTGTATTTTAATTGTTATTGAATGTCGCTAAATTCAAAATTGCACGTATGAACTCTGTTCCTGTATTTCTGAATACGTAACCAGTTCTTCCTTGTATTATAAAAAATATAATAGAAGTTCTATATTATTTTTCATGATATGCTCATGCAGTTGTGGTTTGCCATTTGAGTAGGTTCTACCTTCTTTGGTTGCATTATTACGGAATTCTATTAACTTTCTGCAGAGCAGGATTTTTCCGTGTATTTCAAGTTGCACGAAGGCGTGCTGGAGCGACATAACCGCGGTCGTATAATCGTTCATAGTTAATTCAACGCGGTGTAGGGCGTGAAAGAGAGGAAGAGGCGGATATGGAACGCCCTTAATTGAGACATTAGTAGACAAGTCGTGACTAATTAACAGAACGCGAGAAATTTCATCGTCTGGTGAATCTCCAGCAATTTTTGGATTTCTCGACGGAATAAAATAGGGATTTATATTCGTGAAGAATGTTTACGGATATTACACATTCGTGATAACTACCGCGTTATTGCTATTTCTGAAATTCACATCGTTTGATAAGCCATCATTTAATTTGTGTATACAGTCAACTCCCCCACCAGTGCACGTCCCACAAGTTGATGGATCCCTATAGTCAGTATCGTCATGACCCCACCACTGACTATCTCCTCAAGCGCCACTTCCCCACCACTGGGCAAATGGTCCGCGTGACTTTGAATGCTACCTCACTGCGCTTACTAGTATCCAGGAGTGGGAGAAGTACGGGAGGGTCACTTGTGGGAGAGGACGGCGGCGAGGCCGGTCCCGCCCAGTGCACTAGTGGGAGAGTCGACTGTACATAATAATAATAATAATAAAAAAACAAAGGTCTTTACGCCATACGTCTTACATCGCACCTATGATGCCATGTTCAACGCATGGTTGTACATCGTTCCTTGCTAAATGTCAACCGACATTTGGCGGACCCAAACGTTTCGCTTTTTTGCTATATTTCGCTATTTTTCATGTTCGGTTTTTGACATTTGGAGTTTATTTTACCTCGCCTCCTTGTGGGTGACGAGATTTGATACAAGCACCTTCATGAAGGGCGTCTATATGGACCTACAGTTTAATGTGGAATCCGAACCACGTGAGTCGACTGTATATAATATTTTGTGAGATACAGTGTTATAAACCATTGAAATTGTTAATAACAATAGAAACCAGCAGACATACATGGACCAAAAACTAATCAGCTCTAAGTTATGGCACGACGCTTCGATTGCGTGGTACAGTACCTTGATCGGATAATTCGTTCACGAGAAATCGTTCCGGAAAATTTTTGGTTACACGAAACCCCGTGGGATCAGCGAACCGTCAGTCTCCAATGCACACATATGACCAAAAAAAATCCCCCTCAAATCCACCTTGCATTGCCAATTCACTACTCAATTACTTTCATTTGTCGTGATGCATAACCCGCGCCGGTAGTTAATGATAGCACTAAATCAGTGTAATTTGGACTCTTGCCACCGGAAATGTCGCGGAGCCCTGGAACTTTGCCTGATGACTGGCATAAGTGAGTGATGAATTTTTCCCCAAATGTTTCTGAAGAACAGCACCATTTACCAATTCACGTATTCACAGAAATTCGGAAAACTGGCCGCTGTCACGATTCATCTAAAGCTCCCCCTGAAATTACACGATGATAGTGTATTATTTGCCCGAGTGAGAAAGTTGAATTGAACCAAAACCCTGACGATAAATCCATGGAATAGTTATGATAAATGTGATGGAGGTATGAAAATACTCGATCGAGAGGTGAATTTTGCTGGTGTAATCTACCATGAACGCAAACCCGTGGCGACTGGTGCCTGGGAATCACAGGTGTCGACAGAGATAATCGGTTTCGCCGTTTCTTCGGTAGAAACGTAGTTCCATTTACCACAGACACGGAACTAGAGCGAAGCACATCGGCAGCGATTGGCCTCACAAAATTGCCAGTAATTATTTTACTGTGTTGTTAAAACAATTTACTGGTAAATTTCTCATTCGACGATTGCAACAAAAAGCCCCGATGGAATTCGTTATTTTTACATTCAATTTGGGATTGAATCAGCTTTATTTCAGTTGGCGCCTCCAATTCATTTCACGGTATTGATCTACATAGTTGAGCTAATGGAAAGTATTGTGGTGGTGATGATGTCCGGAGCATCCTGGAATTGATTCTTTTTAATCAAAAAAATTAAATGTCTGGCGCAATAGAAGCACTCGTCAATATTTTCAGATTTTATACTTTCATCGCATTACAGCTACTAGAACCATTCTACGCACGGCGCTATCCCTCCCTCGCTAGTCTCCCATTCTTCCTGATTGTGTCCCCTACTGCGAGCGCCGGCCCCTCACGCCCTGTGGAAATCTATTACATCGGCCTTTCATTTCATGGTGTACCACGCTTTCATGATTTTTTTAGTTTTACTGCAAAAATCTGATAAGAAATTCCTGACTTTTGGAAAATATAACGACGATTTCTGTAATGATTTAAGGGGCACGTTGATTGACCACAAACCAAAGTGATAATGATGGTTTATTTTCTATGTCCTATTGATATTTGAGTTCGTGTCGGTATTTCGTCCTTAACTGCTCATGCCCTAGTAGAAATTGGACGAAATTCTGCGGCATTCAGCCGCAGTCGCTATACCGTTAACATTGAGTTCTGCGGTGCAATACCGCGGCAAGGCCTATGCGACATTCAATTTCTAGTAGGGTGATAATAGTTGTTCACAATATTTCTGTCATTTCTACTTTAGTGAGCTTTGCGAATTTTTTACTTCAGTAATCGCACCTTTCCGTCCGACGCCATCATTCGCATGATAAGCATGGCGCTGCGCTCTATATGTTGCAGTACTGCCCGCCACTTCTCATCTGGGAATTGTTATGGCATACTTCCCAAACTCAAAAGAATGAAAGTCATTACGGGAAAATGGCTGTGAAACTGGGATGTTGAGCCCGCGCAGTTGCCTTGGGCTCGCCTGCGGCTTGACCGTTAACCTGCGCGAGTTAAAGATCTCCAAAGCCAATCCACAAGCATGTATTCTAATTGTGAAACAAAAATTCTGCCCCACGTAAATATTTTTCAAGCCACTGTTTTGCAGATTTTTTGAAAACGTTAACTCGCTCTCACCGATTATAAGATTATATTATAAATATTATGTAAGTTTTCTATAATATTTTGTATAATATGTACCTAAAAATCCTGGCAGTTACACAGCGACCTTAAATAAAATAAATAAAAGAAAAAAAAATTGTAAATAGAACCACAGCATAATTTATCTGTGAGCAATGAGTCTCCAGTGGACTCCTCGTAACTCTAATGTGTAACTCTCCGCGCGCCAGTGAGCGGAGGGAAATACGTTCCCACTACACGTGACATGCCGCTTGAGGGGTAAGGTCGTTGAGCCGCCCGCTGTCGCGCGTGGCGGCATGGGCACTGTAATGCCAACGTTTTGGATAGGATAGAGGAAACAATACATAGTTCTCGCGCGAGTCATCATATTCTCTCTATCCTTCCGTGGCCACGCCTATTGCGAGTGTGGAAGGGGTACTCTTTAACTCTCCGTACGCGGAAACCTCAGCCCATAATGTGGAGCTCTCCAAACCTTCTTCCGGAACTCTATGCAAGGCTCACTGTATATCACTGTATATATAGAAAGTCGGTCTAAGAAAATCTGAGGAAGATAGAGTAATTTACATTTAAACAAAAAAAGAGTATGGATTTTAATTAAATTCCATCTACCAGCACCACTGAACACTTTGATTAACTGAATTATTACTATCAAACAGAATTGACTGCATTATTTTCCATGAGGCAGTACTTCACGAAGACATTTTCAGCTACGTTATAAATCTTAGAAATTCGATGCATCCATGAAACTCAAATAGATTTGTAACGTATAATGTGCGACACGCTTCGGAAATTCCAAAGTGAATGGCTGGGGGGGGGGGGGGGGGGGGGAGGCGTTTTATTTTCCCAGAACATAGAGTCTAGTCGGACATAAACTCTCGACGACGACCTGGCAACCACTCAAATCTTCAGCGAATTCTTATTGTAAATTTAGTAGGTAAGGGCTCATGGTATATGCGACGCGGGCTATTTTTTTATGCGTACAATGTGAGTATTGTATCAACTGCGTTGATTACTAAGTGGATGGGTGCCCACGAGGGACCACGATTTCGATTTATTCCTAGTTTTTTGGACACTCACCTTAATTTATATTCCGTGTGTGGTGATGTATCTGGAGATTTGTAGTGAAGCCCAGTCTGAAAAAATAAAAAGAGAAACCAGTATTAGTAAGATGAAGGTGGAACGATGAGCGGTTATATTGGTGATGCAATATACTCCACGAACTTTATAAATGTCTATTGATGGTTTGCACCTGGTCATCATGGTACCAGTGTGCCATTTCTAGCAAAGTAGCAATAAACACCGTAGTAAGTGCTGTCAGCAGGTATAACGAGCATCTTAGTTCCAGGTCCGAGTTGTTTTCGTAACGACTATATTCCGTTGGGTGAGTTCAAAATTAATTATTAATAAAAAAACGGTAAGAAAACTTGATGCAGTTGATGGTAGTCCGAAATTGCCATTTTCACACCTTGCAAATTATTCAAAACATGAGCAAGAGGTTAACTTTATATTCGCCAAGTGATAATTCTAGTGGTAATGTGATGGGAAGGGAGAGAGAAAAAAATTTATTCCTAGCTGACATCCATGAATCATGAAGAACAGTTAACCCTGGCAGGATCTGTATTATTTAGCACTTCATTTTCCCAGCACTCTAGTATTCTTGGGCGTTGAGGTCGCAAGTCAAAACCTCTGACCTTTCTTCGTCCTTTCCATCCATACCAACTACAACCAGTATTGATCCAAGGACTAAGAATAATACTCACTATTGGACCAAAGATGAAGACAGCATCAGCTCATTTTCTTCATGATCTATCACCTCTAAAATTCCGGAGGAAAAGAGCACATCCACGTTCTAGATTACGACTTTGTCGTTAATGTATTGCATTACTTCACTGTATTTCCTTGGAAGAAACGTGCACTCCCACAAAAATTCGTCTGAACTGAAGTTTGCTTGAAGGAAAATTGGCGGCAAAAAATTGTGTGTGTGTGTGTGTGTCACGTTCACTATACACAACCTTCCGAAATCAATTAAAGAGATCAAGATGCAGTAATTTTGGCGCAGTCACGAAACCTCCAGTTAGGGTGATTATCGACACTCACTTTTGCTCCCAAGTGCACCAAAAAAAAATGTACCACTCGGAATATCAACACTATGAAGAGTAATCAACGTGATTTCAAAGCACAAGCCATCACCACGTGTCCTCCACAAGACTCACCAGAGAACCCTGCGAAAGCAACTGGCTAGTAATTTTTGGCACACGAAACTACATTGGACTAGAATAAGAGAACCGGAATAATGATATGATGACTGTAGTGTGAGTTCTCAAAAACATTGGGATGGTGGAATGAGAAGTGGTAGAGAAATGCTCACGACTGTGCGACTGGAACGAAAATACATTTGCAGTAAGCCAAGCGCGACAAGAGATATATCGCCTAGAGCCACGGTATCGCTTGGCAATAGGTGACGGATATTAATGAGATGTCGCACAACATAGACGGATTTCTTTCCACAACTGGTCTGTCTCCGAGGACTCCTCCGAAAGGACTGAAGCGCTGTCGACTACCATCACTGGTTCGATATCCAGAATTAGACAATGCAGGTCAATGAAAAGAATTGGGTCATACAAGGAATAAATAGCGACCTCGTGTGAGATTGAATCAAGCTAACTTTGAGAAATTGATCGTATCATAACGATCCATCGGAGGGAGATGTGTCGAGAATTTGGAGCATATTAGAAAATAAAAAATGGAGGGACAATTATTTCGGCTTGAAACCTTTTTTTGAAGTGTGCAGAGTACGAGAAGGGAATTCAATACTAGAAATTTGGGGTTTTACATTATTGAGTATGTTTCTAGAACCTTGTTCCTGTGCCCTGAACTGGATACAGCCACACATTGGCCCAAGCTCGGCGCCGACATTGCCGAGCCTCGCAACCAACATCGGTCGAAGTCACTGCCGATGCCTGGATGATAACACCGGGCCGACTATCACCCCCTGTACTCGGCCAACGGTCGGCACCAATGATCGCCCAATCTAGGGTGCAGGAAATAGCCGAGGTTGATGCCGACGTTGCGACCAACGGTACTAAATGCATATAATAATTAAAAGCAAGGATTACAAAATAATTTAACCGCGTTTTTGGAGCTAATTATCATCTTGCTATTAATCCGTTACCATTTTATATCGAAAAAAGCCGTCTATACGTTTTTTTCCACTAACCACTTGTCTACCGCGAAAGTTGGAATATCTCTACATAAAACGATTCATATTAATTCCATTAAATGGATTTTCTATATGTAGAGGTAGATTTAATAGAATAGCTTTATCAAATATTAAAGACACCCAGCAACTTGACGAAAGTAACGTTTGACTTGATCCAAGTACTTCTGAGACTTGATCTGAGTTCAATTAACCGAAGCTTGGCGAATCGATGCTGGGCGATATATTGGCCGAGGTTACTTTCACCAAAGTTTGGCTCAATGATAGCTCTACTATTGGCCCAAGGTCGGCCAACTGAGCTTGGCAGACCGATCCCGGCTGACATACTGGCCGATGCTTGTTTTACCCAGCATCGAGTCGCCGATAGTGGCCAATACATTTAGTCCATACGCTAGCTACCATTTAGCGTACATTTTTAGAAATGTTGGTCGACTTGATGTTTTTTTATGTTTTTTGATGCGTAGATTCCGAATTTCATGGCCGTTTTGCCGAGAACCGATGGAAACAAAAGTTATTAACAATTTGATTGTTTAAAGGCTCATATTACCTAAAGTATTGGCGAGTCATACCGAGTGCTGCAAACTTCACACTCGCTGCAAACTCCTCTTTACCCCTTCTGAGTGGAGGGCGTGTAAGAGCCATCTATCGGGCCCCAGTAATGAAAATGGTATAATATTGTTTTGAAACCCAGTCTACTTGGTTACAATGTGGCAATTTCTTTCGCTGTCCAAACGATCTTGAAACACCCTGTACATTGGAGCCCAATGTGCAATATTTAATATACACGCTGGTGATGCGTACACCATCTTGCCGAGGTATATTTTGCATATATCTCAAATATATGTCGGATCCATGTGCGGCCGAAAATGCAATATATTCTATACTAGCTCAACCCCACCCCTCGTTGATGTGGCTCAGCCTGCGTAAAAGCTTGTTTTTACCTGTCACGTATGATGTCTATATAATGTCCCTATAAAACTGTGGGCAAATTGAAGAAAATTTGACAAAATTCGGAGACGATCAAACAGATTTGACATATTCATTTACATGAAATATTTTCTGAGGCACTAAATAAGGACGCGAATTTTTCGGATGGGGTTGAAACTTCATCAACGCCCATGGCGGTCGGAAAAAAATCAATAAAAATATTCGTTGGAGACTGCCCCTAGGGAAAAAAATTATATCCGGAATATATCTGAAAAATATCCAGACATATTTTCGACCAAATATATATATATATAGAAGTGGTTTTAAACATATATCTAGGATGCTTTTACGGCCAAAAAGATGTATCCAAGATATATCTTTTACATGCGGGACTATATTGAAGAAACATTTTAAGAAATTGGTGCATAATTTGTTAGTGTTTAAAAATCAGTCTCATGAGGTTGCCGGTCTAGGAATTCTGTAGATGTAACAATGAGAACCCGCTGAGATAATTGATAAATTAACACTCACCAGCTTACGCTGCATTAATCGCATTCCTGACTGACGTTTTGGGATTTTGCGTTTGGAAAACAGAATGTAATAGATGAACATTGCTTATGTACCGTCTGCAGGTAGTCTTGAGACCAGTAAAACGTAATCGTATTCACAAATGTCCATTCACTGTAGACGTGGTTCCACCGTCCCATTGGCGTATGGATCAGGGGGACACATATTTTATTAATTGAACAAGCCAGTGGGAGCCCATTGGGCGCCAGATCAATGTATTCCACCTCGGGAGGGAGATTGCCCTCCCGAGGAACACACTGTTTGTGTGATGCACAATATAAGCCGTTGTATCTGGTGATATATCCGATGGTAGGTGGTTTTGGTACCGAGTCAATTATTTTGCACAAATGATGAAGATGTATTGCCCATGCGATGGCAACAATTTTTTATTGTAATCCCAACAGGCAATTCCCAGGCTCTTTCAAAAGCGTTAACAGACAATCTAGCTCCTGTGCCAGTTATTAACTTCCCGATCATAAGGGAAGTTATTGTTTTGGGTCCGAAAATTGAAATCGGAAATTTTACCTGATCTCCACGTTTCATGACCCTAAGAAACGTTTTCGATCATTTTTAGCGCGATCGTTGTCTGTGTGCGTATGTGTATGTGTGTGTGCGCTTGTGAGCAAAATTTCGTCCAACGATTTCTCTTGAACAAGTTATCCGATTTGGGTTTAATTCCACTCATTCGATAGGTTTCCGCCTAACTTAGACCTGATTAGATTTTGAACATAATCGACGCAGCGGTTTTTTAGTTATTAACAAATTGCATAGTTTATATCGTTGCATCCTGAGAACGGTTAAAGATACGAAACAAATTATTTATATGAAAGTTCTTCCACACACAAAAATACAAATTTGATGTAGTATAACCTTTTTTGCTAACACCTATAGTTAATTGTTATTAACAAATTCAAGTCTTTAGATCGCTGTATAGCAAGAACAGTTAGTGATACGAAACAAAGTGTTCAATGAAAGTTGTTTCACCCGTAAAAATACACATTTGATGTTTTATGACTTTTTTTGCGACCACCCATAGTGAATTGTCATTAACAAATTGCATTGTTTATCTAACTACTACATATTAAGTATTAAAATTTTTTTCAATATTTGGAAATTTTGAAAAGTTTAAAAAGTCCATAATTTGAAACATGAACCGAAATTTTGTATATAACAAAATACGGGGCAGCGATCGGGAAGTGATTGGTTCAACCCGTAGAAGGTCAGACTTACATCCCGTTTATTTTTGTTCATTGAATATATTTATTCCTTGTACGGATTTCTTCCAGGGTTTCCGTTCCCTTCACATTCTAACTTACATAATATATTATTCACCTAAACTTAACCTCTACTTTACAAGCCACTCCTCTTATTAACCTATTCATATGCCAATCGAGGCAGAGGCAGAATAAGATTTTTTGTTATATTTTCCCATAACATATATTCATAAATTTTTGGAAGCTGAAGGAAACTCTTGTCAACGCCTTTCCTGAAGGCCAAAACCGTAATGTTACATTTTAAAACGGATGCGGCCACGTGGGACACCTTCATAATCTATCAAGAATAGAGTGCCCCGCAGAAGATATGCCGAAAAAATTTCCTCATATATATGCATATATATATTATGAGACACTATCAAGTGTTTTATAAAATAGTACAATTGCTGAAAATTGTGCTACTCTGACAATATAGTACGAATCCATTGCAGAGAATAAACATCGACAAAGACGACGGAAAACTGTCTCAGTGGAGTAAAGAAAAAGGTGGTATACGCCTCCATGTGAGCGTCGAGACGGAAATACATCGTGAGAGTATAGTTCAGTCGCGTCAGAGTGGCAGAGGAGTTTAAAGTGAGAGAACGAGGCAGAGAACGAGGTCTAAAGTGGTCTGTATCCATGCTGGTCCGACGGAGTGAAAATATATACGCCTACCTTGCTTTGTTTTCGATTCACAAGTATCACCTATATTTGTCTCCATCTTCATTGCTACAGCAGAACACGTAAATCCCAACTATTTTAGACAAATTTACCAGCTAGATTATCTTGTATACGTATATATATCAGTGGTTAAGGTGGCAATGAATGATCGGAATGTGGGTCGAACCACCAAATTCTCGATAAAAATCGAAAAACTGACTCAATTTCACAGGATATATTTTGTATTGAAATATTACACCCTAGTAGCAGCTCTCAGGAGCTCTAGCTGTGGGGCCCGAGGCTTGCTTTTAACCCAGTGAGACGCACTTAGGATGTCAAAGTGAGGACCGCGTGTTTAAATAACGGCGCAGTGTCAGCAGAGTTAATAAACCTTTCAGTGGATAAAGTGGGTGAAAGGGGCTGGATGAATTTACCGTTGAAGTTAATTTGGATAAATTAAACAGCATTACGATATTTTGGAGCTATCTCGATCCAGAAGTAGGTCATTGATGGTACATTCAGAGTTCAAAGAGTTTATTTTTAATAATTCAACGCGTTCTTGGCAATCTTTGTAAACTATATAATGAATTTTACTGAAAAGTGACAGCTTGATGAGAAATGCTCGAATTTATTCTCCCTAGATGTACTACACCGACTTCTTTAAATTGTCCATAATTGAAGAAGTCGAATTATATTGGATAATCCACGGCCAATGACATCCGGTATTTTTCCCTCACATCACCTCCAACGTGTTTGATGTCTGCCAATAAATTCATAGTCTTTTATGAATATATTGTTTGCCTCCAGCATATTATTCTGCTCGGCTACTCTGCTTTTATTGGCTCAATTTATTCATTTAATTATGCCGCCGGTAGATATTCGCGATTCTGATCCTCTCCTCTTGTAGTCATTAATTCATTTGCAAAAGAATGATGACAATATATTCGTGTTTCTGTCTGTCGTCCCCTGAATTTCAATATTCACCCAAGTTAAACGAACATGTGATGGTGATCAGAAAACATTAATAAATTAGGTCTAAACATTCCAAGGTAGCAATCGCTTATCTTATTACCGTGCATGTAGCATTTACACCGATTACATCGGGCTCGTGTTGGCCCATGTACCTCAGTTCAATCTAGCATGTGGAAGAAAGTGGAATGGAGTGAGCGAGATGGAGTATGTAATCGGGTGTACGTTGTATGTACGGGTACGTCCAAGCACGACAACAGTGTTCCATTCTCACCGGCTTGGCACAAGAGTACACGGGTGGGGCTAGAAAGTAGGAGGTGGGGGAGCGCTCGCTTTCAGTCTGCTTTGGTGGACGTTAGGTGCAGGTGGCGCAGCATATTTATAGCCAAGCCGTGACTCCTCTTCCTGCTCAGTTTCCTTTTCCTCTTCCACGAGCCTTGGGAATCCTCAGGATGACACTGGCTTGCCTTTTTCACCTTGTCTAGACTTTCGTTACTCAAGAGTCTCAAGCTAACAGCGAGGCCCTTGGTACTTCCGCACCAACTGCGGAAAGGACAACAGTGCGTCAAGAATGCTGGCAAAATGGAAATAAGTTTTGAATAAGTAAACGAATGATGGAAACCGGCGACGAAGTTCAAGGAGTTTGGTATGCTTGTTTTTATTTTTTTTTTTCACAGGAGGGTAATGAGTAGGTTTTTGATATGTTGTTCACTAGATTGATTTTTGAGAATTTGGAAATGAAATGAATAAGCAAATTTCACTTCTGTCACCCTCGTACCCATTTTTTTTTAAGCGAAACTTCTCATGGTTCGGAAGTCACCGTCCGGGAGGGGGGAGGAGGGGGGGGGGTGAGAATCGAAGCGTGATCGGAATAGGGGAAATGTAAGCAAAGGAAGCGGGAGACTGCACGGAGAATCAGCCGTTGCTCCGACAAAATGCAACTCATGTTATATATAGGTTATGCTGTTTTGAGTACGAGTCGGATGGCGCGTGCTTCGCACGCGCACTTCCTGTTCCCGCCGCGTAGGCTGGTGGCGCGTCGGTTGCGGTCTTACGGCATTCGATAACTTCTATATATATCGATAGCTTCTTTCGTCTCTTCTTTTTACTATCGGAATTAACACATTCAACAGATATCTTACAAAATCTCACGAAAGTACTTTTTTATACAGGAGTCCGGTGGCACGTGCTTCGCACGCGCACTTCCTGTTTCCGCCGCGCGGGCGGGTAGCGCGTCGGTTTCGGTCTTACGGTTTTCGATAATTTCGATATATATCGATAGTTTCTTTCGTCTGTTCTTTTTACTATAGGATTTGAACTCTCGTCGTCTTTTTTTTCGAATGAAGTTTCACCTCTGTTACGTAGTCTTCTACGCACGGATTTTTTAAAAAGTTATCATAAATTCAATGTAGGAGAATCGAACCATTATGTAGATTAATAAATAAGCCAACAAGCCAACTTCATTTTTGCTACATGATTAATGATCCTCTCGCTGGTAACAGGAGCCAAAATGGCATTAATGGAAGTTTAGCATTCACGGTCATCGCTGTTCTGTTCAGCGTTAATCCAACATGTTGCTATCTCTTCTAGGCACACTAGTGTTAGCTCCAGATAACAGTCAACTGTTCTCTTCAACGTGCACATCTAAAAGTACGTGGTGCAAGCTTCAAAGTAGATCGGGTATAGTGATAACCGCCGTGAGTGCACTTTGATGCTGTAGATATCGAGGATCTAGATGCGATACTTCATAGAGGAGGTGAACTTCGACCCCAGACGATGATTCTCGAATTCTTCCACCTCAAGCTACATACATGCAATTTTAATAATTATAATAATAATAATGAGGGGGTCATTTAGTGTCAATCTACGTTTTTCTATACAAGTTCGTGATAAACTCAAGTTAGATTCATCAATAACATAAAATAATGAATCAAATCAAGTAGCACAAGTTTCCCATCTCAATCGTCTGTTAAATACTATCAAGAACCGGACATTTTTGTTTACACCTTTTCAACTTATCTTAAAATGCACCCGCAGTTAACTATTCTTCTTTCGAAATTCCTCATTCTCTTCCTCGATTTCCCAGTTCATTTTTACGAGTAGTATCATAACTATGGTCATGTCCATTGATAATTCTGATTCCGCATCGTGATACTAAATTATTAATTAACTTGTAACTAAATCCATACACATACACATACATGGAATTTTTTTCGATTGACATAAATTGACTTTAATGTTGCATCGATGTTAAATAGCTAATTTCGAGGTTCCGTTTTCATCTATTTACGCTGTGATTCAATGTAGGATATACCGGGACCCCTCCGGCGGCGCCAATGGAAACCGACTTTTACCGAAACTGCAAAGCGTTCATATAGTTCAAACTCATGAAAATCGTGCCCAATGAGCATTATATTCCTTGGTTTATCCAGTAATTGAAAAAGAATCATAGAAAACCTCAATTAGTACAACCATTCTCGCCATTCTCGCGATAGAACCTTCTAAACAATTGATTAATAATCAAATTATTAATAGCAATTGAAGGAATTGTTTTTCAAGGTCAACACTTGCTGCCAGCTTGGCGAACAGCAAGAGGCAGGCAGTTCTTAAAATAAGGAAGAACCCGTTCGGTCGAGAAACCGTGAGCACAAAAGTCAACCACATACGACCACAAAAAAACACCCACACACACACACACATATTCAGAACCCTTACCAAAAAAGAGACAAAATGATGTAAATTATCGAAAAAAGTGAATGTTCGGTCATTGACAGTTTTCATTCTGGCGTTTCAATGACTCCTGTAGATGAAAAAGTTCAAAATCGAAATAGAGATGACGAGTTCGAGATATAGTGAAAACCATCGAGTAGTGAGGTGAGAACTTTCTGACAGAGAAGTTTGCATACAGTAGAAGCTTGGTTCATGCACCTCGATGGTGCAAAAAATGTATGGGCACATATGCGACTCGTAACATGACAACGATATTAGGAAGAAATAAATTAGCGGGTGGTTTCAAAACTGTATTTGAGAGTTAGCGTAAAGATCAAGCGTTAATGAGTTCCAAGCCCATACACCAAGCCTTTGTAACTTATACAAATATTTTTATAACATGTCCCTTGTGAGATCCCAGTGGAATTAATCATATTTGGCAGAATCTGGCCTCTAGATAATCATCCTTTAGTAATATTTGCTTACGAGTACCACTTAAATATTACCCTCACCTCCATTCAGAAGCTGGTGATGTAGGCTTCAAAGTAGATCGAGCATAAAGATAACCGTTGTGAGTGCACTCTGATTCTCCAGTTACCAGATATGAAGGTAGGATATTCCCTGAATGAAGAGGACCTAAAAGACAGCCAACGATTTTTCAATCCAATAGACCATCTGCCAAGATAATATATGCAAACAGGTGAGTTCTTCCTCCACAGAGCATCTGCAATTTTCCCCGTACACACTCGAGTAAGAAATTGAAGTGTATGGAGAAGCACGAGAAATATAACGGAAGATGAGAGTTGAGGGATATAGGCAAGGGTGAAGCGATTGAGAAGCTAGAGGTAGGAGCAACAGGTGTCGACGGCTAGCCTCGTTTCACCATCTCCCTCTCACCTTATACAGCAATTGCCGTATTTCTCTCGCTCTGCATTGAGCGCCTTGTATCCACCCTGACTGTTTCACTCTCCATCTTCCCATAGATCCAGCCAAGATAGCAAAAATGTTTAATGGGGTGAATTCACTGGAAAATACCACTGGAGCATTCACCTTGGCCAAGCACCGATCACAGGATATCGTTTCTCTCAATGATTTTCACATTAACGAAACGAGGCGTTTTATTGGTTTACCAATTCAACTGTGCAAAGCGTAACCTCTTTCATTCGATCGCAATCGAGTTCCATTCTTTGATTTATGTAATGATTTTTTTTTTATTTTGAAAGGAAGAAGAATAATTAATTTTAAGATCTGAGGGTAGATTATTGTGGGTGGGTGGGTGTGTGTGTATGTGTGGGTGTCTGTGTGTGTGTGTGTGTGTGTGTGTGTGCGTGTGTGTGTGTGTGTGACAAATGTGAACAAGAGGTCTTTCTTGAAGTTGAACTTTTCTATAGATTTGATTGAAACTTTGCGTATCACGTTAATATATTAATATCAATTTTTAGTACATCAATATTTCTAACGCGGATGAATGATCCATGTAACCCATTTGTATATTATTAATATATACAGCTACAAATTTTAGATGCAAACAAAATCAATGCACAATATTGCTATCGGTGTCAAAAATTCATAATAATGACACCCAGACCCAATGAATGATATGGTGTATTTAGTATTATCAACATTACAATTAATTACGTTCATAACGTTATGCATGTGATTTATCATATTATCGTAACAAATTTTGATCGCTACATTGATATGTGAGCAACACAATATTATCAAATATCAGTTCTTGGAGTTGATTCGCCGAGGCTACCAACAGCAATCATTAATTCCCTAGTATGTAATAACTATTGGCGCATACGGAATCGATAGTGCACGGAGAACAGATTACAGAGCCAATCGTTCATTACTTATATTCAACCAAATCATTGGAGACGAGCTTACTGAAATTATTCGGCGATTCAGTAGACGGAAAAACATAGACGTGTAGTTCCTGACACACCAGAGAAGTGAAAATTCAGAAGAGGGATATCATTTTTTTCTGATGCATTTGAAATAATACTTTGGAAAAAACGATGGAAGTGTAGAGGGGTAAAACGTTGGTAGAATAGAAACAGATGAGAACATTTCATTTTGTTTTATTATTGTATAAAAGAACGCCTTTGCCCTTGCCCTGTGGCCCACACCCCCCCTCCTGGCCCTTGCGGCCCTCACCCCCCTCCTCTGTCCTCGCTTCCCGGCCACCCCCCCCCCCCCCGCCCTCGCTCTCGGGCCTCACCCCCCCCCTTGCTCGCGCTTCCGGGCCTCACCCCCCACCCCCCGCCCGCGCTTGCGGACCACCCCCCACCCCCCGCCCGCGCTCGCGGACCACCACCCCCCCCCCGCCCGCGCTCGCGGACCTGCGATCGGTCTGCATCATGTGAACCAATCCTTGATTCCGCATCACTCATCGTGTTCATGCTAGAACTATCGGCAAGTAATTTGTTCGTCCTGTATAGGGTCCCCATACAGTGTAGTTAACGCGCAATCGGTGGAAAGCATACGTAATTTATATCGCCAAATTGAATTTTTTACCTGTCCCATGATTTCCTGTTTTTATCACTTAATATCTGCTACGCAAATATGATCCATCATTCAGCCACGTTGATAATATTTTCATTACGATTATTGTCACAACTAATATCGACTATACGCTCATCCGTGTCACAGAGATTTGCGATGCTCTACCCATTTCAATATTAACAAAAGCAACACAGGTGAGCCCCTAGGCAGTGTAAACACAGCATCAGTTACTGTTTACTGTGCTAAATGCATCGCACGCGTGTGGCAAACTCACTGGGGCTAGAATTTCCTCGTGTTGCCACGTTCCTCCAGCTCACAATCCATTAAATGCTAATAGAATTTATGCAAAATAAGCAACGTCCACAGGGATGAGGCTTTCGGTGAAGAAAAACATAAATAACGGGTGAGTAATGACCCGGTGATTATCCCCGAATCATTTGAATTGGAATTAATGGACCTTCATAAATTTCACCGGAAAAAAATTTGCGATTAACAAAATTTTCCGAGTAATTCCCGCCAAGCTCGGAGTACTTTTTCATTCTCGACAATAATGTAATTGGACAATTTTATTCAATGAAAAAAAAAAGAAACAAATTAGTTCGAAATTTTTTTTTTAATGTTCGCGCTCTTTCAGGTTGTCAGAACTTTGGTTTTTATTTGATAAAAAAAATAACGAAATGGATTTTTTTTTCAGAAAAAATTACACTCTACATATATTCTTCCTAGGGCGAAGATAGTTATCACCAAATAATCCTAAAACGTTATCTCTCACTGTAAAATCACACTGTTTCCATGATCCATTGCCTCAGGTATGATACCGTAATAGTTGAGGCTTAGGCCTGGCAAATGATTTGCCCCACAAAATTTACGGATTTACGAGGAATACTCTCCTGGAATTTCACGGATGGTGGTGGATTACGTCGACAACGCGCTTCATATTCCCCAGTGGGTGGCCCACGCCAACTCCACTGGTTACCCCATGAAATCCTAAGGGTTACGAAGGTGCGCGACACACCGTTTACCCGCGTCTTACTTACGAAACTGGAAATCCCGCTGCGACTTGCGGGGGTAACGGCTTGCGTCCGAGAATGCAAGCCCCCGTGGAATGTAACTCTAAGACTCAGAGAGGCCAAACGGCTTCGCGTGAATGGAATTTCACACTCTAGTACTGAAGCTCGGCGCCGACCGACATTTCTAAGTAAACGACATTCCAGTAGTACTGACTCCAGTTCTGTCCGACTGCCATGCAATTGGTGAAAGAAGTAGCGCGGAGGCGGAGTGGGGGGGGGGGGGGTGATGAAGGATCTTAGAAATTTCAAATCTAACCAGAAATTTGCTATCAGATATTTTCTCCACACTTCTTTGCTTCTCAACATCCAAGAAATGTGTACTACCGCCCCCCGAGTGTGAGGACCGGAGGGAAAAGTCCAAGGGGGCAACCTCCCCAAAATGTGTACTACAGTACCCCGGGGGGAGGGGGCGAAAGGGGAAAGGATCCGAGGAGGTCACCTCCCCAAAACGGGTCATTTGAGTTTGGAAAAATTTTAGTGCGGAGAAATTTAGTCTTAGAACCCCTATTCATGTCATATGGTTTAGAGAACCCTAACTTGTTTTTAATCAGCCATGCATTGCCATTTTTACTTTAGTCGGAATTTCACTCCGAAATCGTGAGCAGAGGTTTCTGCGGTCGGCCAATTAAGTGATGTAGTTGTATAAAACAGGTCAGTAACATGAGGAATTTCTAAAGTGAAGTCTCACAGCCCTATTGATTTCCAATTAGTGCTCTTGCCATCTAGTGGATTATGCATGCCGATTAATGGGAGTAAGGAAGCTTGGTTATTTACGGAGAAAATTTTCCGACATGAGTGTAGAGGTCAGCGACATATCAGCGCAATGTTTGAAGGATATCGGAAAAATATTAAGGGAGATGATGAAGAAAGTAGGAACACAATCGGATACGTATGTCTTTGGTGCCACCCACTTCCGGATCGTTTAATTTTTCGTGAAACTGAACCCAGGTCAAAGCTGAAAAGAATTGAATTCCTAGGACTGGGATTCCTGGAGCTGGACCCTGCGTTTAGAATCACGATGACCTAAATGGTGAAAGTCGACCACATGGATGGGTGTCTCGTACTCCCTTTCGGGGAACTGCTGAAGAGCAGCTGCCGCGGGGAATACAAGAGAACGGGACAGAGGAGAAGAAAATTACACATACCAACATGGGTTTGGAAACTTGTTCCAATGATGTGAAAATTCAATCAGAAAACCTCTCAGTTGTAATACCCCAAGACCTTCAAAATTATCGAATAATTCTGGATAGCTTCGTTGTGTAGCCACAAGAGAGTCTTGCCTATTACAGTCGGCTCTCCCATCAGTTGACACCCCATCAGTTGGCGATCCCGTTAGTCCACTGACTCGCGCTCCTTCTACGTTGAGCCCCCTCAAACGCTCTGTCCCCACCACATCGAAAATTCTCGCGCCTTATTTTGAACGCCGCCTCATTGCACACAATATAAGATACGAAACACCTTGCGCGATGACTCACGTAGCATGCGGGAGTGGGGGAAGTAGGGGGCTCAACCTAAACGGAGTGCTGACAAGTTGCTCGGTCCCGAGCGCTATACTTAAGGAAGAGTCGACTGTAAAGGGATTTTAGGGCAAGACTTATCCCGATTAGCGCTACACAGGGAAGCTTGAGAGAATCATTCGATGAATTTTGAAGGTCGAGAGGTGTTCAGAGGATTATTTTTTCTTCCCAAATTTCATCCGATTAAAGCTCGGTTTTTGCGGTTATGCGATGTTTTACACACAAATCTGCGATTAAGGCAGACGTCGTCGCATCCAATGTGTATTTTTCTTCTCATTGCAAAATGATAAAAATTGTCGCCAAATGGTCGCTGTTGATTTTACTGTATTCGCAGCTTCAGTATTTTCAATTTTTTTATTTATTTCATGCAATGAATACTGCCCAAATAGATTCATTTTAAATTACGGAAAACCCGCGCAACCTATTTTCCGACTGTCATTGATAAAACTGGCAAACTAATGAAAAACAGATGATGAGCTAGTGCGAAATTATCTCTTTGATAATTCATTTGTAACAGATTGAATTATCAAAATATAACTGGCGTGAAGATATCACGTAATTGATATTTTGTCAGTACCATTGTAACCACAAATCCAACAGTGTTTGTGGACATTCTTTACAATTAAGTATTTTAGGCATCAAATCGTTTCTCATTCAAATTGTAAATTCATGAGAGGAATTGCAGATACTGCACTCAGAGAATGACTTCTTCATCTTTTGAAGTGAAACTTTTTCCTCGAGCTCGGCGGATATTACGTTCGACGTTTAATGCTTACGAATAGGGGAGAAGACACAGACGGTAAAAATCTTTTAAAGAGATTTAGAAAATTCATGGGATTGGAAACACTTGGAGCATTGGTAGAATTTGAAAAATTCAGCAATGCGAGAAAATTCTAAACATATAGTAAGGCTGAGAAGAAAAAAGATACCTAAAATGATGATGATTTCGGAAATTTGGTAGATATGGAGGATAAAAAAAATTGGTAAAAGCAATTACAAAAATTGAGTTCGTTCAATTCGAAAAAAATGAAAAAAACAAAAACAAAAAAAAAATATCCGTAATTTTGTGATTCAGAAGACAAAAAGTTACAAAAAAATACTCTGCAATTTTGAAAACTGTGCATTAAAAAAAAAATTGAATATATTGTAAATTTTGTTCAATGAAGAAAATTGAAAAACAACAATATTGTGCGTTATACAAAATAAAACGAAGTCATAAGGCTAGACGCGAACCTACCCCATCGTAAGGGGGAGAGTGGTTGCATCATAGTCGCCCGCCATCGTAGTACCGGGGTTTCTGGAGGTTTACCCTGTGCCTCGAAATGTGATGGGCTAAATCGCTAAGGTCGATCCCCATCGCTTGGGTAAGTACTTTGCAGTTACTTGCAGTGAAAAATAATAAGAGACCGCTTCCAAGTGCCAGTAAATAAGTTGTGTGGGGCCATATGTCGGTCTGAACTCCAGTTTATTGCACGAAAGTTATTATCAGTCATTACTACACCTTTTCGAAAGCTCTGGTCTTTCTTCATCAGGTAAATGAGCTTGCTTCACAATTTAGAAATACTTCTGTCCGTAGCCACCAAGCACGGTCTCACAGCAAATCCTCTGAATGCATACGAATAGAAAAAAGGATAAGATAAAGAGCACACATAAGCACTTAGTCTATGTTCACTCGCGTAGAGATGGATGTAAGGAATTTTAATTGATTAGAAGCGGCAAAGTCAATGTCACTGTATATTTAAGTCCTTGGTTACAATATTTTCTTCGGATATCAAACAGATGTTTTTGAAATATCGAGGATTGGCGGATTTAAAAAAAAGTCACAATATTATTCGCGATTTATAGTGTTAATGGAAAAAGGTTATTAATGAATCGAAAAATGAATATTAACTGGGAGAGTTACTGATAGGCAATGCTACCGTCAATTTGGTAGTCGGAGCTATAGCAGTTCTACCAGTGAACACGAATTTTGTACTGACTAAATTTTAGATACTTGCTCCTTATATATTAGTTAATGAGGTGACTCTCGAACCCCTGAATTGCAGGCCATTGAAGGGACGACTGACGACATTTAGCTGGAATCTCATACAACTATTGAGTAGCATTGTATCGGCTTTCTAAATGGTCACAATACTAAGACTCGAAAAAGCAGGTGGAGCAGTGTGGCTAAGAGACATCGCATTTACACAGCTTGTCTGAACTTGCATTACACTAGATAGAAATTACATATTATCAACAAAAATAATAGAAATTATAAACTGGAAATTTTTACAGATATAGGAAATTCTAAGTTTATAAAAATCTTAAATAATCCCATTCTACGACAGAACAACCCGTATGAGGAGGATACGAATCGTCGACCAGCCTGGAGACATCCACAAGAACATTCGCTTTTCATTCCGAAGGTGATAACTTCAGATTTCCAGGAGCTAAAAATTCTAATCAGTACTGAACTGGAACACTTTGCTAAGAATGTAAAACATGTTACCATGAATGTACCTCCGAGTGAGTTATATGATACGTAAATCTATCCACTCCAAGTATTGTTTGATCCGTCTGCTCACTTGAATAGCCAAACATCATTCGAAGGAGCTGTTTTCTGGGATCTCAAACTGGAAACAATACCTCGAGAAAGCGTACGTAACTATAGCAAAAGAAAATGAGTGGAGAGGTTGATATAGCTCTGTGTCTCGGAGACACGGTGAGAGGGTTTCGATGTTGGCCATGTTTTGAAAGAATGGAAAAAGGCGTGAAACTTCCAATAAATCACAGCAGAGAATGAAAAAAAAGGCACAGAAATAGGAAAAAAAGGAAGAGAAGAAACGTGGTAACGGCCGTTATAGTATGTACAACTTGGACAAGGACGAATTACTCCCTCGAGGAAGAGAGTACTGGGGTGCGGTAGCGATCGGGCAATATTTTTGCCAACTAAAAGATATAAATATATGTGCGAATTGCCACGAGGCCGAAATAACGAAATATATGATTTATATCAATGTAGATCGCCCCGGGGCTGGGCACTGTGCGAGACGTATGCTAATTGAACTTTGATAAAATTAAAAGAGAGACGTGATAAACCGCAACGTTAAAATCGCCTACTTTATGTACGGAAGTTGGGTGTACACGGACTATTTCACCATTAACGTTCAGAGTTATACTCCCAGGCACGAATCGGTGATAATGATAGGGGTTTCAAGGTCTTATGCTTTGACAGGAAAAAAACGGGGCAGAAATGATAACTCGGAATATGATGAATTCAGTAAACATTTTTGAAGAAAATGTGGAATTTTCGAATTGCTTGGAGTTTTTGAAATTTATGAAGTGTTTGGAAATTTTGACAATTTTTGAAATTTCTGAAATTTCTGAAATTTTTGAAATTTTTGAAATTTCGAATTTTCGAAACTTGAAATTTTTGAAATTTTTGAAATTTTGAAATTTTTGAAATTTTGAAATTTTTGAAATTTTTGAAGTTCTTGAAATTTTTGAAATTTTTGAAATTATTCATTTTTTTAAAATTTTTGAAATTTTTGAATTTTTTGAAGGTTTTGAAATTTTTGAAATTTTTCAAATCTTGGAAACTTTTAAATTTTGCATACAATACGTCCAACGCCCTGATAATTCCATATTTCAAAATGTACGGCGAATTCGAATTATTTGTTCCCAATCTCATTATAATGAACCGACACCATTTTAATAATTAATTTTCCCTACTTCGAATAATATACGCCCAAAGCATGTCCACAATAACGAGGCACCATTACTCATTAAAAGAGTGCCTC
The DNA here is from genome assembly GCA_026005395.1 of Asobara japonica. Classification (NCBI taxonomy): domain Eukaryota; kingdom Metazoa; phylum Arthropoda; class Insecta; order Hymenoptera; family Braconidae; genus Asobara; species Asobara japonica. The sequence continues at coordinate 1,205,539 of BQMI01000539.1, read as the reverse complement.
AGTGAAAAGAAACATTGCATGAAAATACGGCAACTCGGCAATGTACATCAGGGTCCTGTGGTTATCGGAAAACCAAGGTAATGCTTCGCACGTGTCTTCCATGAATTTTTATTCCTCAATGTGCCTTACACCACCCGTCCAACGTTCCGTATCTTTCCCACCGCACTCTATCTCCACCATTTTTTTCTCCAGTGCCTGCGCCCCTGTGAGCAATCTTGTATTAACGTCATTCGATTACCGGCCCGAGCGCATTGCACCGTAAGCCCCGTGAAAAGTTTGGCGTGAAAACGTGCTACACACGTATTCAAGAGTCAGAAAGAACGGAGGAACGTGCAAGCGGCCAGTGCATCTGGTAAATGTTTTTCCACATCGGTTGAATAAGAATACATCAACGCTATTTGTTTAATAGAGTCATCTCAGTGTTTGGAAATTATCATAAAATATGTTACAGTTTTCGGTAGCATCTCTCATGTTCCTCGTTTCACTGCACATAACAATATATGTATTGAGCTATCTCTTGTACGTATGAATCAAGGATAAGTCACCATTTAGACCGGAAAATCCTGTTGTTCTCACATCCAAATTAACTCGCGATATGTATGCAAATATGACTCTTGTCGGGATCTACGCAGATTCTATCCGCATATCTATGTGAGCTTGTGAGAGTGAGGGGTCTTGGTTCCACCTCGAGGGATCATATACCACGTTAAGCCGACGTAACATTGGCTAGCAGTTAGCACGCAGAAGCTTCCTCGGATTAGATTTGATTACCACGCTGAGAACTAGCCTCAATCCTTCCTACTGGCTTGTTTCCCTCCAGCCCTATGCATTTGCCTGCCACCCTATCAAAGCGACAAGAATTACGATACGGATCGTATGCATAGGCAATATCGGGCAATCGGTTCAATGTAATTACCGATTTTTCATATTTTTGAGATGTTTTGACATTTGCCAGCTGGGCTTATGTTCTAAAATCAAAAATGTATGTAGAGAAAATGGAGTGTATACATTTTTCAATTTGATGGGAGACGTTGTTGCGGAATGCGGATTTCCATAAATCAAGGCATTGCTGACAGTTTTAGGCTTGTATACTGCTAGCCGTATCCTGCCGCGCTTCACTGAGGCATATCTTAATTAGAGAATTATCAATTAAATAGATAGTGCGAATAGAGAACCCCTGTTCACCCCTTTAGGGGACGACTTTCAAAGAATGCGTGCTTAGTGGGTGGTTACATCACAAAAGGAATCTATTGCCCAAATTTCATGTTTTTATCTCCAGCAGTTTTAGCTGTACAGTCAACTCCCCGACGAGTGCACGTCCCACAAGTTGATGGATCCCTATAGTAAGTATCGTCATGACCCCACCACTAACTATCTCCTAAAGCCCCACCTCCCCACGACTGTCCAAGTGGTCCCGCGTGACTTTGAAAGCTACGTCACTGTCCTTACGAACATCCTGGAGTGGGAGAAGTAGGCGAGGGTCACTAGTGGGACAGGGCGGTGGAGCGTCCGGTCCCGCGCAGCTCAAGGCACGGCTGATGAGTGTTCCGCCGCAGAATGGGATTATTTAGGATTTTTATAAACTTAGAATTTCATATATCCGTGATTTTCAGTTTATAATTTCGATTATTTTTCTTGATCATATGTAATTTTTAGATAGTGTAATATATGTTCAATCAGCCTCTGATAATGCGGCGCCTTTTAGCCAGACTGCTCCACCTGCTTTTTCGAGTCTTAGTATTGTGACCATTTAGAAAGCCGATACAATGCTACTCAATAGTTGTATGGGATTCTTCATTAACTAATATATAAGGAGCAAGCATCTAAATTTTAGTCAGTACAAAATTCGTGTTCACTGGTAGAACTACCCACATGGAAAAAATATATATCCAGACATGTAAGTCAGTTATATCCGGATATATGTCGCATATATTGCGGCGAAATATAGAATTTCCGAGATATATATTGGATATATCTGTGCGGATATATCTCGCCGGGCACATTCGAGATATTTCCAGAATATAAGCAGGATATATTTTAGATACAATGGCGGCAAAATAACTATATTTCAGTTATAATTTTTGGCTTATATCCTTTTCTATGCGGGTAGTATAGCTCCGACTACCAAATTGACTGTAGCATTGCCTATCAGTAATTCTCCCTTGAATATCCATTGTTCAATTCATTAATAACACTATAAATGGCGAATAATATTGTGGCCCTTTTTTAAATCTTGCCAAATCCTCCCAATTTCAAAAACAACTGTTTGATATCCGAAGAAAATATTGTAACCAAAGACGTACATATACAATGGCATAAACTTTGCCGCTTCTAATCCATTAAAATTCCCTACATTCACCTCTACGGGAGTGAACACTGAGCGTTGTCTGTCGATAAGGCATTTCAACATTCGGAAGTGGGACTTACGCACTGAAAGGGGCAATCTGGATCAATAAAACTAGTTATACACGTTTCCTTCAAGATGTAATTCTATCCGATTGCGTTACAAGGCGAGAATAATGCAACTCAAATACTGAAAAGAAAATATATATAGTTTCCAATGGATTAATAGAATCCATGCATCTCTAACCGGAATGACCGACCAAGTGTTCAAGTAGCGAATTTTCATGAAAATTGACCAGAAGCATTGCATGGAACTGTATTGACTACATTTTATGAAAACATGGGTGGTTCCATGATTTTCCTGAACTTCCTCTACAGAGTTTCATTGATTATGGTTAATGCTCTTCCATTAAACCATTGCCTAATGTAGCTCCCAAATTTATTCAGATATCAGAAAGCTTGCTGAGGGCAACGATGCATTGTAAGATTTGTTTAGCCATGAGACCAGTTTCAGTCTAACGCATTACACATATCGCTTTTATATATTTCATTTATTGACTTTTTCTTCTTTAAATTAATCCAGCTGACTGTCAATCAAGGAACCATTAGTTTTTAAACCCTATTCTGTCTGAACTTGTATCACACACCTATCAGACTAGAACATCTTCTATTGACAGATCCAAATCTCCCCGGTTCGGGTATAGAAATATCCTCGACTCGAAGATGAAAATATCCTCCATTGAGTTATCCAGGAATCTTTATATCGTCCCATCAGCGGTATTTATATCCCCGAACTGTATTCTGCAATCCACCTGCATCGGTTCGTTATTCCGCGGCTCAATTATCGAAGAGTATTCGATAGAGAATTTCTTTCACTGGCCTATACAAATGAGGTTGGGTCGCTTTGCCAAAAGATGGCGCCACCACAAAGTCATGAAGGCATCGTCATAATGGAACATCTCAATCTGAGTGTGCCTATACGGTTATTACTTATGACTTATTAGTTTATTAGTGACTCTATCAGCTTTAGATATTTTTGTTCATGCTAAAATGTCTAGTTTTGAGCCAAATAAGCGCCATCTGCGAGATCTTCGAATTGACTCCCTTAATTTCAAGAGATCTGTGAAAGACTGTCGTTAGTGGTATCAAAATTTTGAAACGGTGACTTTGACATGACAGACATAGAATCCAGCGAAAGGTCAAAAGTGTACGACGACAAGAAATTGAAGGCATTATTAACTTCCCGATAGGGAAAGTTATTGTAAGAACCCCGAAAATGAAAAGTGCCAGATCGTTGAAATTTTCACTTTTCTCGACGTTTGGCATTATCCTGACACGTTTTCAATGCAATGTCTGTGTGTGTGTGTGTATGCGTATGTATGTACGTATGTGAGCATTTTTTTGTGACACGGTTTCTCTTGAACAGCTGGACCGATTTCATTTTTTTTTTCTAAAAATTACATCTAGGAGAGCGGAAAGGAGTGTCACATCTAAAACACAATTCCTTCAATTGTTATTAATAATTTCAATTGTTTAAAACGTTGTATTACAAAAACCGTGGGAGAGGAAAAAGTTTCCAATGAATGTTGTTCCCCACATGACGATACATATGTTATGTTTAATAATTTTTTTCCATAATTGCGCTAATTTACGAGATATCGCTTAATTACCAATTTTCATTGTTTATAACGCTGTATTTCGAGAACGATGATAGATACGAGAAAAAGTATCAAACAAAAGTTGTTCCGCACGTGAGACTACATATTTCATATTGTATTACTTTTTTTACTAGGCATTATATTTTACGAAATATCGATAAAAATCGTAATAATCGATTAATATTTGAATTTGCGTTACTGATGTACAACTGGGCTTCATACGTGTATCGTCACACTCAGACAAACACACACATACCCACTATCGGGAAATTATAGATGCGACCCGTCGAGGCTCACACCTACATCCCATTTATTGATACTATGATATGACTTTGGGTAAGTAGTGTCTAATAATAGATAGTACTTTGAGCATAATATAATGCACCGTTATTTCACAATAAATCTCGATTTTTTCATAGAAAACGCCGAAAACTTATTTGCGCACCTAATAAAAAAATCATGTCTGTTATAACATTGATTTTTCCATTAGAATCAAACACGAAGCAGTACAATATTTCTCTCCAAATGGCTTTTCACTTTTCCTCTGATAAAATATTCTATACCTCGTTTTTAAGGTTTATCTACCTTATGCCCTCAGCGCTTGTAACCATCAGCATCTTGAACTTATCGCGAGGATTTACTCTCAGAATTTTCGGAATGATCATCCAATGAGAAGGACTAGACATAAATCACCGTTGAAATGATTATACTGATGAATTATCGTTTCTATCGAAAGCTATCTGTCTGACCATTATGGTTCGTTTAGTCTACCTTTGGTATCTCAATATGTGGATGATCCAAAATATACTCAAAAGGGCGGTTCATATTAATCAATATATAAATGAATAAAAGATAAATTGATAAATAAACAAATAAATCATTAAATACATGATTAAATAAATAAAGAAATAAATAACCGAAGAAAAAAGTAAATAAAGATGGATTGATAATGAGACAAAATAACCTAGTAACGTAAATTTCAGAATTACTCCAAACGGCAATCTAAACCTTAAAAATGAAAAAATCATATTTGTCATCTTCCCACTCTTCAATATCTCACGAGACGTGTGAGAGTAATTTCTCATCAGTTACCCTCGATCAAAGAAATTTTTTTACAAGGCAAAAGTGGGTTGAAGGCCGATTCGAAAAATACAGTTAAGGTTAGGGTATACGTGCCGCGAGGCGGGAGAATCTCGCGTAATCTCGCATGCAAATCAGCTTGTCGTAGGCGGGGATATGGCTTCGCTCTCTGGCTTGAGCTTCACCTCAGTTTCAGTCCATCACACCCACCGATCTGATGCGCCGAGATTGCAAATGTACTTTCAGAAAAATTTGTTTCAGCCCAACGCGATATCGGCCCACATGCACACAACCACCTGGTTTTCCACATTTCCAATTCTATTTACCCGCACTTTGTTTTTTCCTTCTTTTTTCAACATTTTTTTTTCCCTCGTCTCCCTCATTTTCCTTCACGACTGCAACTCGCTGTAATAGAAGTGTAATTGGGCAGAGAAGATTTTTCCACATGAACCTATTTT